>CM076070.1:23669487-24269487 GCA_038088235.1 Zacco platypus
ATCATGCAAAGATATAATTTAAACTTATTTAATAACATGTAGACTTAAATAAAAACATAAATCCATGTGTGTCCACACTTGACAAGTCTGTTGAGCCTTTTGTTTATAAATCTAGAAATGACATTCCTCTCTTCTGACAAGGTATGAGCGGATTGAGATCCCAATCCATGTAGTCCCACATGAAGCCATTGGAAAAGTATGTCTGGAGTCTGCCGTGGAACTGCCCAGAATCCTTTGTCAAGAAGAACAGGATACATACAGAAGGATTCACAGGTATAGGTCATTATTACCAGAGTTATTTATTTCCTTGTTTCAGATGACTTGAATTTTTTTAATAGAAATGATTTTTGTTTTTTTACATAATAAATGGTTGCTTAGGATCTCATGCAATTTATGTATTTCCTTTTTTCAGTTTAACTCATCTGGATCCAGTCACAAAGATACATAACGGATCAGGTAATTCAATTATAAAATCTAGTTTGCGTTTCATGAAGAAAATAGCAGTGCTTGCACAGCAGGAATTTTATACTGTTAAAGTTATAGGTGAGTTTAGGTTTTATTCTTACATTTTGGGTAAATAAAATGTAGTTTGTCATCATAATGACACTTGTTTTCTCTTTTTTTTGTTGTCTTTGCACACAAATTAATGTGTGTTACAATATCTATTAGTGTGAAGCAGAATAAATAAATATTAAATTTATAGATATAAGAAAGATCAAACACTTTGCTTATGCAAATTGCATAGATCAGTGTGGGGCTGCACAATTATTTAATGCGCGGCTTGTCAGGGCTGTACAGCTCTGTGATCAGTAGTAAGTGCTTCTCCATCTGCAAGCCAGGGGGCGCTCTTGCGCAGAAACTCAAAATAAGCCCTGCAGCAGAAGAAGATAACGCGTAATATCGCTGTAGCTGAATAAACAGAAGATTGAAACGCTTTGATTCTTTGACACACGACTGCCTTATTCTGTGTGAGAAGCCACATCATCTCACAGAAGCTCAACTGTCGTTATGAAGTGAGTTTTGAGTAAAAACATGTTGTCTTTTGTTGGACAAGATGTTAATAAATGCTTCTCATGTCTGGAAAGATGTTTGACATGTGTTGCTTTTTCATTTGTACATTACAAGCAACTCAAATTGACAGCCGTACTTCATTGACAAGCTGCGCATGAAAAACTATCGCAGCCTTTGCGATTTCATCATCGCACTAAGAATCTTGTTTAAGCGATAATCGCGTTCAAGTTCAATGTTACTTTTTGTGTCCTGCGATAAATCCTGCAGCCCTAGATCAGTGGTTCCTAAACTGGTGTCCGTGAGGTGACAGACGGGCTACACAAACAAAGAGCTGAGTTTTGGAAAACTAAAAAGATTGGGCAAGAGCTGCTCCGGCAGTTGTTCTGCAGACCAACTTCGTTTTGTTTGCCTCCGACATCTAAACGCCAAGACTTGAAGAGTGAGGCGAGAGAAGCCACTACAAATGCAGCATAAGCTCATTGTTTTGATTCGATAGGAACTTTAAAAGGTGCTGCTGTTTGTTTGTGGTGCTCCGCGACTGACGTCTGTCTACATAAACCCTGCACAAGATGACGTGTGATGTCTGTGCGAGGGAATGTAAAAACATACGTTGACAGGCAGGTAGGACATCGTATTATTTCATTCAGACCGATTATAATGATTGGATGAAGATATTATAGTCATACACCTTCCACAGATGATATAAGTTTATGAAAATACATTTAGACCGTTTAACAGTGATTGCTATCAGGATGAGAGGAGACTTTCAACCAGTATAACTAGGGAAACTGGAAAAGTGTAGCATCAGATCACAGTTCAAACGAACGCTCATATACAAAACTTCAGGTGGTGTGTAGATCCAAAAATAACTACCAGATCAAAATCATGAAAGATACACACATGAAAATTTGGCTTAAAAAGCTTTTTTTTGTATCCAGAGGCCACAAAAAGTGCAAAATCGCTCTAATGAAGGGTTGATCCCGAAAATGTTTTTGTGTGGAGATCTTACAAGTTTTTGATCAACCGGTATAACAAAAAATGTTTCTGTAGAGAATGAGCTATTGCACATTTAAGACAGTGACTTGCTGCCACCTACTGGCAGTTTTAGTGTAATTTTTAAAAGTATCCCTTTGTTTTTACCATAATTTTAAATTTTTCTATCAAACATCTTTTATTTAAAATATTCTCATATTATTTATGCCATTGTAACTGCACATCTGACCAGCATAAATACATCTAGTTTGTGTCCTGCTGTGCAAAAGGCTTTTGTTGATACTGATTTCATTTGATTGAAATTGTTTTAGTTTAATTTATTGCTTTATTTATTTTATTAATAGAACTTAAGAATTTGACATAAAACATGGCATACATTTAATAGATTTAGGATTTTTTTTTTAATAAAAGTAAAAAAAAAAAAATACAGCTAAAAATCAATTTAAGGGGGAAAATATTGTCCCGTCATGGAAAAGTTGTGACTGCAGTCCAAGTGGAAGAGACGGGTACGCAGAAGGATGCCTGTCAAATGTTTGGGAACCACTGGCATTGATCAATCAAAAAAAGTTAATGCAGTTTATTTATTATTATAATCATTATTATATAAGTATTTTTGGGTGTTATGTGGGACTAACCTTATTTATGTTCATAAATGTGAAAAGTTTGGTATAATTTTTTGTAATTTGTATGTTTGTGTTCTTCTCAGTGTTCACTAAAAACCTGTGCAGTCAGATGTCGGCCATAAGCGGCCCGCTGCTGCAGTGGCTGGAAGATCGACTGGAACAGAATAAACAAAGTATCATCAAACTCCAGAAAGAGAAAGAGCAACTGACACAAGAACTGGCTTCTTTATGAGGAGAATAATCAGAAGCAATGAGTTTTTATCAAAATCCCTAAAAGCCTCATTCTTCTTTTCATTTCCACTGAAATCACTGGCTTTTCTGCCCCTCTTCAATCAGAAATCACTAGGAGAGCAAAGACGGGATGTCTGTACGTTCACATTTTGTGATCTATGGACTGTGTCTTAGTTCTTCCAGCCAAATATTTGGATTATGAACCCTCCTTGTGCTGTCCACCATTACAAAAGAGTTTTAATTCATTCATCAGCTTCTGCTTTTTGTCACACACACACACACACACACACACACACACACACTGAAAACCACAAAATGCAGTTGGTCTTTAAAAAGTTTTTTTTTTTTGGGTTATCTATTTGATGGTCGTCATAAGTGATCTGTAAAAGTGATAATGACATTATTTACTGGTGCTGTTACTAAAATAAGCTGTAAATCTCTGAATGTATAAACATGACAATGTAAATACCTGCGTGGAATGTGTTATCTGTTAACTGAATGTTTCTTTTCTCACTTTCGGTTTGGAAATCAAACTTCAATTACACCTTAAACTCAGTAATACTTCCCACGGCTCACACTCACAAACATTCATATTCATTTACATGCAGATTTTCTGTCTAGACTGCATATTTCAGTGAATGTCAAGTAGCTCCCTGGTCGAACAGTCTGGCACTTAGACTATAAGTAGAAAAGGTGTCGTTAAAAAAAAGAGAAAAGCTTTTCCAGATACTGAAATGAACATTTAGCTGACAGTTCGGATGATCTGAAACTGTTTAAGGCTTGTTTTTTTAACTTTACACATCTGTCATGTCTTGTTACATTTTTTTTAGCAAGATAAGCCGCGCTGGTGCTGAATAATATAACCTAAAAGTGTTAGTATAAAACAAATACCATACTTTGTGTGACAAAATATTAATCTAACTGAAAGCCCAATGGATTCACGTTTTACTTCTTGTCACTAGGTGGCACTTGTGTCCTTGTTGAACTGCACAGTTTTTATTGAAGTCTTTAATCTTTTAGATTGTGTAACTGGTCAAGCAGACAGAATACTATAGCAATGTATACAGTTTGCTTGGCATGCCTGATTTTTTTTATATAATATTGAGGTGTGCAGTTCTAATAAATACCAGACAGTCAAAGATTCTTGCTATGAGGGACTCATAAAGTGTTATGTTCCATACCATATTACAAAATGGATATTTATGGACCTAGATGTTGACTGGTCAGTAAAACACACAAAATATGTAGTTATGAGGAAAGCAGCACCTATAGAGTGAACCATAGGGATAGTTCACCCAAAAACTAATTTTGTCCTCATTAAGTTGTTCCAAACATGTATGAGTTTCCATCTTCTTTTGAACACAAAAGAAGATATTTTAAAGAATGTTAGTTTACTTCCACAGTATTTTTGTCCTATTATGGAAGTCTTTTGTGTTCAACAGAAGAAACTCATGCAGATTTGGAACCACTTGAGAGTGAGTAAAGACAAATTTTTAATTTTGGTGCGAAGTATCCCTTTGATATGTCTATATCTTGTAGTGGAATTATGCGTAAAATATATTTTTACATGAGGAATGATACAATTTTGATCATTAGATATTGTGTAGAGCTCCGGAGGTTGACGTCACACCATCTAAACTCCGCCATTTTGGCAGGCCATCAGGAGAGCGCTAGACCGGCTATAGCGTTGTTATCTATAGTGGTTGAAGTTGAACAATAATTTAAAAACAGACTGTTTTAGACCTTACAAATCTTACTATTTCAACATGGTGTACAGATGTTGTGTGCCAGGATACCAGAACAGGCGGGGAAAAGCAGGGGGGAAATCATTTTATCGTATTCCTATGGATCCCGATAGACGACTGAAATGGTTCACTGCAATAAAACGTGCTAACCAACACAACAAAACAACAGATGGTTGTATTTTTATTATTATTAATATTAATATTATTTTTTATCTCAGTATTCCTACAAGTGTTGTAGAAGGATTTTTGTTTAATAGTAAACCTAAAATGACATGAAAGTTTAAAATGTGTAAAATAACTGGGCTGGTATAGGCCATATAATCATTTCCTGTATGCACATAAAACACAATTTTTCAAACACTTTCCCATAAAAATTTCCAAAAATAATTATTGATTATTTCAAGGGGCAACTAATGACACCTCATTTGGATATGTTCATGTTTGGGAAAATTTGGGAATAAACAGGTTAAGATTTCGTGACATTTATGATGTCTGCAATACTCACAGTGATATACACTCACCTAAAGGATTATTAGGAGCACCACACTAATACTGTGTTTGACCCCCTTTCACCTTCAGAACTGCCTTAATTCTACGTGGCATTGATTCAACAAGGCGCTGAAAGCATTCTTTAGAAATGTTGGCCCATATTGATAGGATAGCATCTTGCAGTTTATGGAGATTTGTGGGATGCACATCCAGGGCACGAAGCTCCCGTTCCACCACATCCCAAAGATGCTCTATTGGGTGGAGATCTGGTGACTGTGGGGTCATTTTAGCACAGTGAACTCATTGTCATGTTCAAGAAACCAATTTGAAATGATTCGAGCTTTGTGACATGGTGCATTATCCTGCTAGAAGTAGCCATCAGAGGATGGGTACATGGTGGTCATGAAGGGATGGACATGGTCAGAAACAATGCTCAGGTAGGCCGTGGCATTTAAACAATGCCCGATTGGCACTAAGGGGCCTAAAGTGTGCCAAGAAAACACCCCCACACCATTACACCACCACCACCAGCCTGCACAGTGGTAACAAGGCATGATGGATCCATGTTCTCATTCTGTTTACGCCAAATTCTGACTCTACCATCTGAATGTCTCAACAGAAATCGAGACTCATCAGACCAGGCAACATTTTTCCAGTCTTCAACTGTCCAATTTTGGTGAGCTTGTACAAATTGTAGCCTCTTTTTCCTATTTGTAGTGGAGATGAGTGGTACCCGGTGGGGTCTTCTGCTGTTGTAGCCCATCCGTCTCAAGGTTGTGCGTGTTGTGGCTTCATGAAGGCTTTGCTGCATACCTCGGTTGTAACGAGTGGTTATTTCAGTCAAAGTTGCTCTTCTATCAGCTTGAATCAGTCGGCCCATTCTCCTCTGACCTCTAGCATCAACAAGGCATTTTGGCCCACAGGACTGCCACATACTGGATGTTTTTCCCTTTTTACAGCATTCTTTGTAAACCCTAGAAATGGTTGTGCGTGAAAATCCCAGTAACTGAGCAGATTGTGAAATACTCGGACCGGCCCGTCTGGCACCAACAACCATGCCATGCTCAAAATTGCTTAAATCACCTTTCTTTCCCATTCTGACATTCAGTTTGGAGTTCAGGAGATTGTCTTGACCAGGACCACACCCCTAAATGCATTGAAGCAACTGCCATGTGATTGGTTGATTAGATAATTGCATTAATGAGAAATTGAACTGGTGTTCCTAATAATCCTTTAGGTGAGTGTATATATGCTGGCTACGTTACCTACAAACAAGGACAGCTAGGGTGGATTACGTTACCTAACAACACAGCTGACTTACCCTTCCAATAACGACGAAGCAGGTTTTAGGTTTGAGTCAAGGCTTTTGTCAGCTTTTAAAGAGTCTCCGGAGTAGGATGAAGGAAAGTTGATGAGGTAGCTGTAGATATCAGGATAGGAAAGCTATCCGTTCATTTACCGATAAACGTTATAAGCATCTGTTATGTTTAATCTAATAAGTTTTGCTATGTACAGGTCTATGTTTTTTAATTGAAGTATGCAGTGAACTCAGTTGTCTTGAAACTCATGCTGGCGCCTTTCATTTCATATTCGCTCCCGGCTGTCTCTGCCTGCTAGCATGGTGGTGTAAACAAAATGGGTCACATGACATCTGGAGCTCTATTTTGTTGAATAAAAGCAGCAAGTTACATCACTCAAGGCTGGAATACACGATCATTTACCAAGCAGTTGTGAGTGCAGTTTTTTTTTTTATTGAAATGCAAAAATTTAAAAAAAAAAAAAAAAAAATGGGGGGTTGAGAATAATGCCTCTTCAATCTATTAGCCAAGGACTTTTTTATACTGTTTATTCTTTGATAGCGATCTGTTGTCAATGCCAGTCTGAAGCAACCTCACATTGGTTTATAGAAATGACCCTTCTGCAGTGTCGTGCTCAGACACCTTCAACATACTTCTACAGCATTTCTGTCCTCGTGAAATGAAATTTCAGGCATCTCTAGATATTATCAAACATCTGGAAGTGCAAATACTCATTTACAATAAATATCCCATATTTATTGCTACGTACAGTGGACCGTAAATTTATACCATTTTGTAAGGCAAGGTCTAACACTTCACTAAAACAGAATGTCTTGTGTGTGTGTGTGTGAAAGCACTCATCCTGGGACTGGAAGCAAACAGGTAATATTAAAGCAGTGCTCTGAGACTGATGGAGAGAGCGAAGACATCTTGCGCATCAGCATACTGGTTATTACTCCTGGCAGAACACTGCCATTTATTTAGTGTGAAGGCAAGTTGACTGTAAACCTGAGGCTTCTATAAATCTGAAATGTGTGTGTGGTGATGGGGGGTGGAGGGTCTGTGAAAGAAGTGAAGGGGACAGAATTTATGAGTGTTTGGAGGGCATTCTGTTTGATGAGATGCCTGAGGGACCTTGGGCCCCTGGATATATTTACGGCAGAGGGGCCAATGAGGTAGTGGACAATGACGTCCCAGAGGCAGACAGTGTTTAATTAACACCTCCAAAATAGGCAGGACAGAGCTCATACTGTGTCACCAGCCAACCAAACAGGTTGTGTTCTGTCTGGAATCATGAAATCTGTCTGACTCGGTTTTAAAGCTGCAGTATGTAATTTATAGGATATTAAGATACATTTTCCTTTCCCAGTTCAATATGCAGAGACAGCTTTAAGAAGATTGACTTTTCTGAAGAGTGCAAACTCAGTGGTGTGAACAAAACATTGTTGTATTTGTTTGTGTATCCTGACTAGCATAGCAACAGATGCTGAATAAATGGCATGAGTTTTGGGCGAGGTTATTGATTTGACAGACGAATGGCAGATGGGGTAGTGAGAGGAGTGTTTACTAAACATGTTTGGAAACAATCATTAAGTGGTGTTTGCTAAGGCAACCATCATTATTAGGTTATTGTTACAACCTGTGTTGGGGGTAACGGACTCATGACCTGTAACTCTGCCTGAGTATCAGTCAAGTGTTCACTGTTGGCCAGAGGAGAACTGGCCCCCCGACTAAGCCTGGTTTCTCCCATGTTTTTTTTTTCTCCATTTTGTTGGAGTTTTGGTTCCTTGCTGCTGTTGCCTTTGGCTTGCTTAAGTTGGGGACACTTGCTTGATATTCAGCAGTGTTTTCAGTATGCCTGCACTGACGCTGTTGTAAGCGAACTGAACTGAACCGGACGATTACGTCACTGTTTTCTGCAGTGCTGCTATACCTAAATTAACTAGACTAATAACTATTGATCTTTGTAACGGAATGAATCAATAATATATAGAATTAGCTGGACAATGACACCATTTTCTTTGGCAGCTGCTGTGCAGCCACAATTATTTGCCAATTATTACCGTTAAGCTGCTTTGCCACGATTTGCATTGTAAAAAGCTCTATATAAGTAAAAGGTGAAGGTGAAGGTAACACATTACAAGTAATGCAAGTTACATAATCGGATTACTTTCCCCAAGTAACTAGTAAAGTAATGCATTACTTTTAAATTTACAACAAAATATCTGAGTTACTTTTACAAATAAGTAAAGCAAGTTACTTTGTTTTCCCATTGACTGACAGCTCTCCTGTTGAGAGAAACATGCCTGGCCTTGGCACGTTACCCTCGATTATGGTTTTGCTTCTGTAGAAACCATGGAAACACCAAAGACACTTTAATATATTATGTTTTAATAGGTGAACAACTGTTTAGATTCCTATCAACAGAAACTATAAACCATGGGGATGTCAGCAGAACAAGGAACTAGGGCGGAACAGATGAAGCATGCAGTGTAAATGGAGCAGGTGGCCAAGGCGGAGCAGACGGATTGGGGGCCAAGGTGGAGCAGAGAGCCACATCAGTGCCAGCACAGCTGAAAGCCTCTGGAGGACAGATTGAGGGGAGAGACTCTTGGAGGGCTGGCTGAGAGCAGGAATTCTGGAATGGGAGGCACCTGAGGAGGAGGCACCTGCATGACAGGGGGAGGGACCAGACCCATGAGATGGAAGAAGAATCGGAACCCATGGTGACGTGTGTAGAGCAGGGAACCAGGTCACAGCAGATGGAGCTTGGGACCATGGCAGAGCAGATGGAGCAGAGAGCCACTGGAGTTCCACTCACTGGACTGCTGGCAAAGGTGGGGGACTCTGCAAAGCTGGCTGACAGGAAGGAATCTGGAGGCGCCAGCAGATCAGGGAACCATGGAGGCGCAGGTAGAGCAAGGAGAAAGGGTGGCAAGGAATCCCATGAATGGGGACTGAGGAATCCCTAGGATAGTCCTTCGGACTGGTCCTTCAGATGGGGAGATGGACAACCTCCTTGGCTGCAATGAGGGAGCTTGGGATGTCCTCTATAGAAGAGACAAGGGAATTTGGGACAGTATCCTTGGCTGAGACAAGGGAGCTTGGGATGGTCTCTGTGACAAGTGGGTGGGCCTACTTGGCCATGATAGGAAGATATTGGACCACTGGGACCAGCAGACTTGAGACCACTGGACTAGGGACCACTGGATTTGTAAATCACCGGACTTGTGACCACTGGAGTTGTGACTTGAGATCCTTGGAGGGTTCTGCTGCTCCTGGGCTGGTGATTATATCCTCTTCCACCTGTCCCACTGTGAGTGAGGAATCACACTGCCACAGGGAATAGTCCAGGTATTGGGCCAATGAACAGATGGTTTCTCCACCAGCATCAGTCTGAAGATGGAATTGTCCACTCCAAAAACACACCTTCAAATTGCCCTTATTCCAGGCCACCCAGTAGCTGACCTCCATGAATTTCTCTACATACTCTTCCATGGGGTGGCCATTTTGTTGGAGGGATAGATGGGGTGGTTAAAGATCCACTTGGGAGGGTTCAGTATTCTGTCATGTTGCAGGTCGACAAAGAGAGGATATATGGATCTTTGCATCCGCTGACTTTATTAACAACAAAAACAAAGAAAGTAATCCAAATGGTGAGGAAACTATGTGACAACTTCACATTTAAAGACAATACCTAACACAGGACTGAACAAACTGGGGGCATGTACACAAACAAGGAACATAAGAAAAGGGTGCTCAACATAATCAGTAACTATGGAAACAAATTGGTGACTAAGGAATCTCATAACACCTAAAACATAAGCATAACATCAAAATAAGAGTCCTAAACCAAAAATCAATACAGACTGTGACAGCCACGGATTATCATCTCATAATTATAGTAATTATGAAATGATGTAAACAAGAGATACAGAAAGATACAGAAAATCCTTCTTGCAGTTTCTTTAAGAGTTGTGTGTGTCTATGAGAAAAATTGAATTGTTTTATTCATCTGTTAATGTGATTGATTGTTATTTAAACAAAACAAAACAAAAAAACCCTGAATTTATTACCACCTTTTTAACATGATAAATACTAAGTATATGTAGGCCTACATAATACACTAGCTATGAAAAATGTGGCTGATCTATCTTTTCTGCTGAAGGTTTGTTTTGACAGAGTTTTATGAGTAGGCTAATGTAAAATCCTTGGTTTAGATTGAAATAGTATCTATAAAAATGATGCAGCACAATGCCCCATTGGTGTGGCCCTGAAGTACTGATGACAATCAAAGCGAAAAACACATATTAGTATTGTTCCTTTTTGGGGGTTTTGTATAAGCACTTTCAATGGATCCTCATAAAAATGAATATTACAGTGAGTGAAAAGGAAGGATAGGCTATTCTCAGGTTCAGTGGTTCATTTGAAAGGGGCTTTACCAAGCAAATAAATAAAAGATGTTTTGCTGTACCAGGCACTTTTTCGACAAATTAAATTCAATATAGCGGAACAACAAAACGTCTGTTCCTGTGGTGTTGTGGAGCAAAGAATTGCTGAATGATGCCATTGATTCTTCCACTGGCTTACCGAGATGCTGTTACCCCGGTGAAGGCACAGTTATCAGGCTTCAATTTACTTGTGTGTTACTGATAAGATATTTTTACATAATTGAGAATTACTCTCATCAACAGTTGAGTTCTATTTATAATTGGTTTTTAAAGATGTATTATTGAATAACATAATGTTGCATCAACAGATAAGGGATGTACAATCCAGTCAGCCCATAAATATAGCAAAAGACAGGTTGAGCAAGATCGGGGACTTGTATCAAACTGTGATTATTTTCTACTTATTACAAGGTTGCATACAAAAAATAAATACATAAACAAGAAATATTGATTTGAGTTTATTTTGAGATGCATTATGAGATACATTGTGGAAACATGGGAAGTTTTTTTTTTTTTTTAGGATACTTACCATTTTTTACTCATCCTTAGTTTGCATGACAGTCATTGGTGAGTTCCTCTTCCAAAGCTTCAAAATCATCAAGCATTTCCATGCGACTTTTGAAGCTTCAGAACAGGAACTCACCATTGACTTTTATTGTTTGGACAGAAATGATCAGGACAAACTGGGCGTAATTAAATTTTTTTTGTTCAGAATAACAAAAAACAAACAAACAATTTGTTTGATGTCATGAGGCAGAATCTTAATTTAATGTCAAAATTCATATCTTATGCCTTCGTGTCATTTGCCTGATGAAGGTCATGGGTCCGAAACATTGTGAAAAACATTTTTTTTATATACTTTTGTAAGCTTTGATAGTGTGCAGGACTTTCTTTTGATTTCAATGTCAGATTTAAAATGATGAATTTAGCAGAACATACCTAATACATAACTGACAGGATGCTTGTGATCTTCAGTGCCACTGTTCCTACAGTCTTTTTGAAAATTCTGAGGGATTGAATTCCACAGATGCCTAATACAGTTTTAAAAGGACAAATCAGGTTGGTTGCTGATAAATTTGGAATTCCTTACAATGTTATCACACATCAACCCTTGCAGTACATCTTTTTTGTATATCAGATGAAATACAAAATTATTACAAATGAACGTAAACCAAATTGTAATTTGGAATTGCATACAACAACCATCCAAATAATTCATCACAGCTGACATTACATCACAAAGACTTACCTCTCACTCAGTAAAGAGTGCTGGCCATCTGTTCATAAGTTCAAATCTTCAACCACATTATTCTTGTGCGCAAATGTTCAGTCTCTCAGCACCTTGATAACCTGCTTGAGTACCAAGCATAATTGGGACTGCAACGCATTCCTGGTTCCCTTTTGAGGGAACTCGCACGGGATCCAATGACAACATTATTGAGAACGCCTCTGCGTGACTTTCGTCTGAAGCATGTGTGCAACTAGTTCAGAAGTTGATGAAGCGCCAATCAAGACTGATGTGCAAGGAGTCTTGTCTTCTTTCCAGAAGAGGGCGGAACTTTAACAGCTTGTGCTTTGGAGACTCAACAGCAACAAAACTGGAGAATCTCTTGCAGCCAAGGGGGCAGATTTTCAAAAGTCATGGGCGGAGGTTCCCCCTATTCTTACGTAATCTGGAACCGTTTGTTTGGAGAGACTGTTTATGATTTATTGGAATTATACAAAAAGGACTGAGTGGATTTTTACCATTATAAGCTGTTTTTTACACATCATGTGGACACACATCTGTATTCAAACACCTTGTTTTAGTGTCCCTGAGGAAATTTTCATTCATTCTCTCGAGGGGAGCTACTGAAAGAGGTCATAGTTCCTCTTCTTAATATTATTAATTCATCATATGTCCCGACTGGCTGTTAGTAAACTTTTAATTTAAAAACCACAACTTGATCCATGAGAATTAGTTCATTACAGACTGAACTCGAATAATAGAAAAGGCAGTATCCTCAGTGTTTCCAGTCAGGATTTAGACCGTATCATAGTATTGAGACTGCTCTCATTAGAGTTACAAATGATTTGCTCTTATGATCCGATTGTGCTTGTATCTCTTTGTTAGTCCTACTGGACTTTAATGCTGGATTTAATACTTTCAACAATAACATTCTTTTGAATAGACTCAGAAATTATGTTTGTATTAGTGGAATTGCATTGGCATGGTTCAAATCATACTTATCTGACTGTCATCAATTTGGAGTAGTTGTCACAAAGATATTTGCTTTGGATAGCATTAGATTTTATTTGTGAGAAGAAAAATGATGGTTCTACCCACAACAGCACTGTCGTGCAAGGTGTAATTTATTTACAGTACTGAAGATATATACGAAAGTCCGTGAGGGATGGCGTGAAGATATATGTACAGTCTACACCAAAACAAAGTGTCAAAGAAACAACAAACTGGAAAATAAAGATGAGAATATATATATATATACACACACAAAGGGTATCTTCAATATACTCGCTTTGAGGGTATTGCTCACGGCACTACTGTTGTACACTCGCTTTTGACTTGGTTAACAAGTGATAAATTTGAGGCTGGCCTCCCCTTTCATAGGCCAGACTCCACCCCTCCTATGGACGTACCATTATTAAGATAATTAAAAATCATTAATATTCCCTTAAACTTCACATCTATACAGTGAATACAATTTTAAACACAAATCCTCATATAAACATATTAAAACACACAACAAAAACCAATAATACAAAGGACTGTTGTTTTTCCTCACATTTGTCAGCCTTTGAACACATGCAATAATGGTTTTGCCCCACTTCGGCACAGTGGCGCCAGTATGTTCAGTATGGAGTACTGCAAGGCTCAGTACTAGGACCATTGCGTTTCACCCTGTATATGCTACCCTTGGGAGATATCACGACCTAGAATATGTTATATTATAATAACCATAAACTACACTTGATAGCTTCCCTGTTACGTCATTGTCATCAGTTAGGAACCTGGGTGTGTTAGCCTATTTGATAGCAATTTTTCATTTTAAATCCACATTTCTCCATCTTAAAAATATATCTAAGTTATAAAATAAGCTCTCAGTGTCCGACAAAGAAAAGTCAGTTCATTTGTCCATGACCTCAAAGCTATATTATTGTAATGCTTTACTGGGTGGTTGCCCTGGAGCTGGTCCAAAATGCATCAGCCAGAGTTTTTACTTGATCCAGGAAGTTTGACCATATTAGCCCAGATCTGTCAACACTGCACTGGCTCCCTGTTACACATTTCATACATTTTAAAATCTTGAAAAAGATGTAAATAGATCCTTCATATCTATTGCGTTCTCAAAATTTTAGCCAGTTGATAAATAGACTAGACTAGAATATCAAAATTGACCGGGGGCAGTAGATCCTTTTCCTATTTAGTGCCCAAACTCTGGAACAGAGTGAAATGTGCATACGATGGGAGAGCAAAGAGAGTATATGATTTCGAACACAGCCTTAGTCTGTCTGTCTCATTCTTATCCCAAGGTTACTATAGTCAGCCAGATCGGGGCCGTATTCAGATCAGATGGAGGACCTGCACCTAGACTCAATCACAACGCAGCCCTTAACGTCAGCAGAGACCATGTCAACTAGACAATCCCCTGTGAAGACCTCATCAACACGGCACAGACCCTCAGCAAAAACCACAAAAACCAGACGAGTCCTAAAGTAGTAAATTATTCACTTATTTCAGTTTATAGCTCCATTGATTCATTTTATTTTCCAGTTCCAATTGCAATAAGATGAATATTAATATCATCTAGGGAAACTAATTTCATCCCATAGATATGCAGATTATAACTCGCACACACAATGAGTGGACAAATATTGGATGTATAATTAAAATATTAGCCCAAATATGTTATTAACAGGTAAATGAGAGAGACGTAAGTTTTACAAGAACACTTTTTATTAGCACTTTTTGTCAAGTAATGTGAGTGAACTTTGTTCAACACGCAAAATTGCAACAAATTGGATGACAAATCATTATGTTTGAAAATAGTATTAGTAAAATAAATGTTTTATTTTATAATATTTGTAGAATGTATATAATATTTGTCATCATGGTTGTGCTTTAAAGGGTAAGATAAGACGCTTACTTTTGGGGTTGTCCGATGTCCTGAAATACAATGAATGATCATAATTGATATAAAAATCAGATATACAGATCGTGATGGAAATATGAAGAAGCCCAAATGAATGAAGCTTTAATGCAAAACAGCTCTGTTCTACCTAAAGAACTCGTATGTGCCGTCACCGAACGTTGCATTTTAAGTTCAATGAAACATTAGCCAATAAATGCTAACTGAAATCTCCATAGTTACTAAACAAATAATAAAATCCTAAGGCTTAGTGCTTGATATTTCTCTAATATGGCCTAATCGTTCACATAATTGTACATAATGCACATAAATCACTTAACAATAACTAAACTAAATTTTTGTTCACTAAACCAAACCAAACTAATGGTTTTGTTTTGGAAAGTGCAAATGCGTATTTCTGCTTTGGTGAATCCTTTTTGACAGGCATTCCCTTTCTGCAGGCAGACAGGAAAAGTTGCAGGGAACCATTGGGGACCTGGATCAGATACTACAGCTCTTCCATCTTGGCTCCCTGGGGTCCCACAGCTGTCTGTCAAATCCTTTTTTGTTTTTCCACTCATTCTCTCCACTCCTCAGCAGTCTTTCCCCTCGCACAGCTTCCAATGTTTGCCAGCTGTTATCTAAGTGCCCTAGTTTTTGGGTGATCCAGCTAGCCCTCCCCTCTAAAACTCACTCAACTCCTGTTAAAAACTCACCTTCACTTTCAATATCAGCTCGGTGCTGAAGGTGGGAAA
The DNA here is from genome assembly GCA_038088235.1 of Zacco platypus. Lineage (NCBI taxonomy): Eukaryota > Metazoa > Chordata > Actinopteri > Cypriniformes > Xenocyprididae > Zacco > Zacco platypus. Next base: position 23,685,211 of record CM076070.1, read on the forward strand.
TGTGGGGGTATCTATTTCCATGCTCTAAAAGTAAAAAGTCTGAATGTGTAGAGCTCTAATGCAATTCTCTCTAATGCAAAGCATTATGGGCTAAACACCATGTAATCCATGAAATTTGGCCATGTTGCATGTTCTGGTGAGCACATCAGAATGTTTTAGGCCAGCACACAATACATGAGCACTCTGTCAGGCCTGTTCTTTGGACATACAGTATTTGTTTGTGAGAAGCGGTCTCTCATTGGATCAGCTTCAATAGCCATCCATTATCTGCATGTCTGTCCATGAGAAACAGAGTATGGGGGAGATTTAGTGTGGCTCAGCCCTAAAACATAAATTTAATCGGAGAGCCAGCCTGCACATTTACCGCCACTGAGGTGGTGTCACACACAATGGCTTGGGTGTAATCCATTAATTCCTTCATTCCTGTGATTTAAAGTGCTTGAAGGAGGGTAGGTTTGAGTGCTGGGGTTGTAGAAGGGGTACATAAATTTATATATTTTATGATTCTGTCTCAATCATCCCTCAAGAACAATTGCAATGCTTTTAGGACAGGAAAAGCTAAATAAACTTATTGCATCTAAAACAACAAAATGTTTATCAGATCTAATGCCCACTAAATTAATGAAAGGTATTATTAACTCGAGAGACGAGATGTGTTAATAATAATATTATTAACTTGTCTCTATCTCTGGGTCATGTCGCACGACCCTTCATGCTAGCTGTTCATTAAGCCTCTCATTAAGAAGCCACAACTAGATCCAAATGAATTGGCAAATTACAGACCATTTCAAATTTTTCATTTATGTATAAAATAGAAAAAGTTGTGTCAATTGTGATCCTTCTTGCAAAAACAAAAAAAAAAAAAGAAAAAAGAAAAGAGCGATTTAAGAAAAATATCATTAAGGATTCAGGTGCCATCATAGCACAGAAAGAGCTCGTTGAAATTACAAATTACTTCTAGCTTCTGACCAAGGCTGGATTTCAATCCTAGTATCACTTACCTTGGTACTATATTTGACACTATCAACCAACCGACTCGAAAATTATGTTGACATTAGTGGAATTGCATTGGCATAGTTAAAATCGTACTTATGACAATTATCAACTTGTAGCAGTAAATGAAGAGTTATCATATCAAGTTCAATATAGAGTACAGCAAGGCTCAGTACTAAGACCATTGCTTTTCACCCTGTACATGCTACCCTTGGGAGATATCATTAGAAAATATGGCATTAGTTTTCAGTGTAACGCTGAAGATACTCTGATGATGCTCTATATTGCTTTCTGGCCTGATGAAACATATCAATTAACAAAATTAACGGAATGCATAGTTGATATAAAAAATTGGATGAGTGGTAATATCCTATTACTAAATTCTGAAAAACAGAGGTTTTAATTACTGGACCAAAAAACTGTGCAAAATAACTTAGAATAATGTCTAACACTTGATGGCTGCTCTGTCAAGTCTTCGTCGTCAGTTAGGAACCTGGGTGTACTGTTTGATAGAAGTCTTTCATTTCATTTTTCCATCTTAAAATATATATCTAAATAATGATATATGCTCTCAATGTCAGATACAGAAAAGTTCTTGAGTTCATGACCTCAAAAATCAATTATTGAAATGGTATACTGGGTGGTTGCCCTGCATGGTTAATAAACAAACTCCAGCCGTCCAAAATGCAGCAGCTTGAGTTCTTACTAGAACCAGGCAGAATACTTTCAAAGCTCTTAATTGTTTAGCTCCTCAGTACTTGATCTCCTACTGTACAGTACTTGCTCGTATTGTATTAAAGTCCTTCATGTTTATTGCTGTCTCAAAATTCTGACCAGTTGATAATACCTAGAATATCAGAATTGATTTCGGGTGATAGATTATTTTCCTATTTAGTGCTCAAACTCTGGAACAGTCTTCCTAGTGTATGAAACTCAGAAACGAAGGTCCAAGAGACTTGTGTGTATCTATCCATGTAAAGCTGCTGAAACAATCTCTATTGTATAAAGCACTAAAGGTGACTTGACTTGATCTTAGTGCAGCATTCAACACTATTGATTATGACAGATCAATTACAAAATTACACTGGTATTCAGGGACAAGAATTAAAGTGGTTTCGTACCTATCTGACCGTTATCATTTTGTCTATTTAAACGGGGAATTATCCAAGTTAACGTCAGTAAATTATGGAGTGCCACAAAAGTCTGTTTTAGGCCCTTTGCTATTTTCAATATACATGCTGCCCCTTGGTAATATTATTAGAAAACATGGAATTAGTTTCCACTGTTGTGCTGATGATACTGTTATTTCATTACAACCTGATGCGAGGACTTCTACTCTAAATCCACTTGAATTCAAGACTTCTGAAAAGACAATCGCTTTATATGAACAGATGACTTTAAGGTAGATTTAATTTAAGCTTTTATTTACATTTAAAAACCTTTCAACACATAAGCGGACGCTCAAATGTGTCTGCTGTGTGCTTCAAGCAAGCACATTTGAGCTTCTGGAAGATTGTTCTCTCAAGTCAAGCATTTATGATTGAGCTTCTGTTTACTATTTGTGATGTGCCATATTTAAACTGTGAATGTGGCTGTCACTGATAAATATTTCTGCAGGTCTTGCCATCTTGCTCAGGGGCTTTGGCGGTTATGGCACTTTCAGCTCAACTGCTTTGCCTCTAGTGTGCTAAAAGAAACTCAGTTCTGCCTGGTTCTGAGTCAAACCCTGTAGACATGTCCACTTCTACAGCCATGGCCAAAAATATTGGCTGAAAAGTTCAATTTTGGGTTTCGCAAAGTTTGCTGCTTCATTTGTTGTGGTGTTGATTCACATTTTTTCGAGAATATTGTGCAGGGTGATCAGATGAATTTTAAATAATTACAAAATGAACAAAAACCCAAATTTCACAGTTTTTTGGCCATGCCACAAAATGACCAGCTCACATAATTTCACTAATATAGCACAGCAAAAAGCATAAACTGTGAACAAGTACTAGTCATGTAAAAATGACTCATTCTGATGGATTATAAAAGCAGACTGATTACTATAAATGGAGGGAAGAAGAGCTTCCAATCATTGTGTTCTTGAGCTAGCAATGTTCCCTCCAAAGAAAGAGTGCAGCCATCATCTCTTTGCATCAAAAGGACCTCACATTCAAGGAAATTGCTGCAAAAAATATCACACCTGAAAGAACCATTTACAGAATTATCAAGAACTTCAAGAAAAGAGGGTCAGCTTCAGCGAAGAAGGCTTCAGAATGTCCCAGAGTGTCCAGCAAGCACCAGGACTGTCTGCTCCTGAGGATTCAGCTATGGATTCATGTCACCACCAGGGAGGAGCTGCTAAATATCGGCAGCAGGTGAAGTGCATCTTCACGCACGCTTCACGACCTATGGACCACGGACCGGTGTCAAGAAGGGCATCAAAGAAGCCACTTCTCTCCAAGAACAACATCTAGGACAGACTTAAATTAATTCTGCAGAAAGTACAAGGACTTGACAGCAGAAGACTGATGCATAGTTATTTTCTCTCATGAAGCCTCCTTCTGAATGTCTTGGACATCTGGAAAATCGATTGTCCAGAGAAAGTGAACACTACCATGAGTCCTGTGTTGGGCCAACAGTGAAACATCCTGAGACCATCAGTATATGTGGGGTTGCTTTTCATCGAAGGGAGTGGGTTCTCTCACAATTCTGCCCAAAAACACTGGGAATGAATAAAGAATGGTAGCAAAATGCAAGAGCAACTTCTACCAACTATCCTGAAGTAATTTAGTGATGTACTGTGCATTTTCCTGCATGATGAAGCAGCATGCCACAAGGCAAAAGTGATAATGAAGTGGCTCAGAGATCATTTCACTGAAATTCTCAATCTGTGGCCGGGCAACTCCCCAGATCTTAATCCCATACAGAACCTATGATCAGTCCTCTAAAGGCGAGTGGGAAAGCAGAAGCCCACAAATGGTGATCAACTCCAAGCACTAATCAGGCAAGAATGGATCATTATCAGTCAGGATTTGGCCCAGAAGTTGATATTCAGCATGCCAGAGTGAATTGCAGAGGTTATGACAAAGGGTTAACACTAAATATTGACTCTTTGTATATATTGAATGTTTTTCCAATAAAAGTCTTCAAAACTTGTGAAATGTGTATCATTGTTTCCCACTATACCATATAAACGGTAGGCAGCAAACTCTATGAAACAAAATTTTTGTCACTACCAATTCTTTTGGCCACAGCTGTTCAATGAACCCTTACCAACACATTCAGAGCTTTGAACTCGGGTTGGACCATGACTTGTGCGGTTGTTGACTGCTGCTTGACACAGCGGCAGTTTAGCACTCATGTACCCGCCGAGAACAGCTTTATCTCGGCCGGTCCTTCTGATGCAACCCACAAAATCCCCAAAAGTAAACTGATGCCTTGTTTTATTTCTGACATACTCCACAGGGGCCGGCGTTACTTTTGACACAAGAACAAATAGATTTGCAATGGTCACTTTGTTGCGTCCAATGTAGACATCCTCAGGGCTCATTCACACAGAAACGGGGAAAAAACGCAAGGTCTCGAGATGCGTTTTTTAAAAGTTGAACTGATTTTAAATTGAGCACCGTGTTTTTAGAACGCCGTCTCATGCGCGAAAAAGATGCAAGACGCGAGCATCTGGCTAGCGTGAGTTTACATAGTAAAACAATGGAACAGTAGCCCATTGGAATGGAAAAACGTGTTCTGAGTGAACGGCATGGCACACTGCTGTCGGGTCCGCTGTAGATATGGGGCTTGTAAACTATATGCAGCATATTAAGGAATATATAGCAATAATGTTCGAACACATCAAGTAATATATGTTTGATGTTCACGTTGGTTGGTGGTGTTAGGGGGGTGAAATTAGATAAACGTAGGGGGGCGCATGTCCTAAAAGGTTAAAAACCCCTGCTCTACATAATATAGTACGAAAATAGTTAATGAAACAATTCAAAGTTTCTTCATTGCTAGATCTAAAGTGACATTAGTAACTGTCAACTTGAGATTGAAATCTCAAATTTGAATATGTGATATTATATAATATATGAGTAATATCATAAGGGTAGCCGTGCAGGATCACTCTATATCAGCATGGCTACTCGTACGATATTGCTCATATAGATTGCCCTTTCACATTTTTGTTCTGGTTTTAAAGCAAACCTCATCAATGTCACACACGTCTAGTTCCGTCTTGTTTAGTCCTATGTTATCTGTCATTGTCATCACCTGGTTTCATGTAATTAGTTATTGTCATCACCTGCCTTACCCTAATCATCTGTGTATTTAAGTTCCGGCCCGTTTCCTGTTCAGTGTCGGTTCTTGTTTGTGCATAGCACTCTGTTTCGTGTTCCCTATGTTAAATAAACCAGCTTGTTATTTGTATTCTCGACTCCCGTGTCGTCATCGTCATTATCAGCGTGACAATCACCACTTGAAGTGAACGTTTTAGTAACACTTTACAATATGAACAATACATAATCATGTACTAATACGTGAATTAATACTTACTTCAACATGAACTTCATGAGGAAATGAGCCAATGAAGAGCAATCCTTAACTACGACCGGAGTCACATGGATTCATACAATAAGAGCAGCCTTAACTACATGATTGATAGTTGATTCGTTAATTGACATTAGGGGGAAAACTAAATCAATCAGGCTCCACAAGAAATAAAATATACTCTGAATTAAACATATGATTTAATACTGTCATAATTTAAAGTGTAATATCATAATCTGCAGCTTTGTGACAAATAATTGGAATGGCACATGATTATTTAGCCATTAAGTACATAGATCCGTCTAATCAAACTTGGAAAATAGACTCACACTAATGAATTTAATTTGATCTCAACCGTTTTCTGATTTTTAATATTCATTTATGTTTAGACCTAGCTACTTTTTTCCCCAGAACCACAGGCTTTGTTTCTGGTGGGACACTCATTAATGGCGGACTCTAGGTGCTCGTTTGGCGCGTTAGTTGTGTTCCTGCGGTAAAGCTGGCACTGATTCCTCAGGAACTGCTCCACAAATGTTCTTTGTAGGTTTTAAATAGTTAGATTCAGTATTTTCTCTGTTAGATAAGGGGAATCAGTGAAAATAATGGCAAACTTATCCTGTGCCATTCAGTAATGTTTATGAAGAAGCTGGAGATGTCAATATATGACGATAATAAATTGTTTAAATTGATTTCAAAGTAAGAGTAATTCTTACTAATAATCAGGGTTGGGGAGTAACGAAATACAAGTAACTTAGTTCCGTATTTAAAATACAAAATTTGAGTAAGTGTATTTCATTACAGTTACATTTTAAATGGGTGGTAATCAGATTACAGTGACATCTGAAAAGTGTTTTAGATTACCAAAGTGATTACTTTGAATTTTAATGTCATTTAAACAGCAATTGGTGATTCTCTGACTCTGACAGTCTGAAAAAGCGGAGTTAAGTTTCATGTTTTCGACACTTTTTATGTTTTGTGATAGTTGTTTGTGAGTCATTTTGTAATTGTAAAAAAGGTCACTGCAACTTTTTCTCACAATTTGTTTTTTTCCCTCACAATTGTGTTTGTATTTCACAATTCTGACTTCTTTTTCTCAGAATTGGAGATTTAAACTCACAATTGCAAGTTGTAAAGTCAGAATTGGGAGATATAAACTTGCAATACTAACTTTTTTTCTTGCAATTGTGAATTTTGAGTGTAATAAAGTTGTTAATAATAAAATTAAAAAAAATAGGCCTATCTGACCATCCTCCATAATGCTGTCGCTCATACGTCTGTAAACTCTTGCATTCCAAAGAGCAATGTTATCAACCCTACAGTGAGAATTAAACCATATCCGTGCTGGCCATATCCGCCAATTTGGTTTGGCAAAAAGCAGCATAGGAGGAGACAAATATGAGAGCACTGGAGTCTAATGGATGAGAACAATCTGAGCACAGTGTGTGATGTCATTGAGATCTCTTCTAAAACATATGAGGAGACACATTTCTCAGGAGACAAATGTCCAAATCGGGAGACTTGAGCAAAAGCCTACATTTGATGTTCATGTAACCTCTAGATGCTAAAGACAGCTAGTTTTCTTTCTTCTGGGATAGTAATTATGAAGATGTAGCTAAAACTCTGTTGCATTTTGATTAATGATTGAGTGCTTCAATATTTTAATTTAGTCCCATAAGGTGTAGCCTATGGTTTTATTTTTTTTTTGTCATTATTGCTCACAGTGCTGTTTTGTAGATAGTAGACACTTCCTACCAGAAGATGCTGCTGTTGCTCTATGTTGTGTTTGTAGCCTTCTGTTCAAGTATCATCTTTCTGCTCCTTTCTTATACCTAGATCAAACAAAAAAACCCAACAACTTTAGTGCACCAAGGGTTTCCTCTTACACATCCAAGACATTCCTGGATGTTTGTTTTATTAGCTTTGATGATAGCTTAGAGGGCAGCTTAAGAATTATTGCTGGAAATGTTATGAAAAAACTGTACACCAATCTATCTGAGGCAGTTTCAATGGAGTGCACTCCTACTGTGTTAACCAGTGTCTTGTCCTCATCCTTCAGACCAAATGTGCTCAAAGTCAGCATGAGGGTCATAACTGGATCCTTATTCACTTCAATGACTGATTTCATGAATAACTCAAACATAAACTATTGATCTTTCTCAGGGATATTCATGTGCCCCAAGTTGTTTTTCATGATAGTTCCAAGTCTTGTGGAGGAAGCCCCTTCAGATCCTCAACAAACCGATCAAAAACTGCGTTAATCAGGCTGGTAGCCATCGCCCTTCCTGTGCCCTATTTGTGAAATATCCCGTGAGGATATAGCTTCATTTTTATCCTTTATTGTGTATATATATTGCACATCCATGTTCCCATATCAATGTGAATGCATTGTACAAATAGAATCAGTGGTTACAACAGACTTGTAGTTACTTGTTGCTTTGCTTCTGACTGTTAATGTGTTATTTAATGTGTTTTGCTCGATATTAGTGTTTAATGTTCCTTTATTTTGGAATTTAAAAGGGTTTCTGGTATGTGTGAGTTTTTGGGGTCACCATTGAGCTGAAGAGTAGAGCCTGCGGTTAGGCTGATGATTGGCCGAACACCATTAAGGTTATGGGCCCCATCATACAACCGGAGTAATGCGAGTAATGTTTCAGCCCGATTCAGTTATATTCACGTCCAACGCCACATTGTTTAAATAGCAAATGCACTTGTGCCCATCTGTTCGCCCATAGGCTTGCGGTTCTGAAAACGAGGTGTGTTCTGATGCATTGTTGGCGTGTAGCTATTTTGAGGAACTCAAAACGACTGCGCCATTGACCAAAATAAACCTACTCTAAAGTCATTTTTTTTTGTTATTTAAAGTGTGCGTTATTAGTATGCGCCTGTAGACGGGTACACAACATGCTTGTTACACACACAAGCACACAAACACTCAAAATATTAAAAATAACAGAATTCCTCTCTGGAGAAGTGTTCAGACTTTCCGCTTGCAAATACTACCTTGTAAATAGCAATCCATCATGGTGCAAGCGCACCTTGCTTTTAAAGGGAATGGGAGATGAGACTTGGATTTTTGCACGTTATGCCCAATACACACCCATGACTAGGTACAACAATTTTGGATCATGCACCTGCCGCACCAACCATTTTTTCCGTCGATACACTCAATAGAATCTTTCTGCTACGGAAGCCCGTTTCCGCCACTGAAAAAAAGAAGATTATTGCGATATTAAGTCTTTATAAAACTTTATAACTCACAAATGCGACTTTTTATCTCACAATTCTGACTTTTTCCCTCACAATTGCGAGTTTATATGACATTATTCTAACTTGCAATTGCGAGTTTCTCACAATTCTGTGAAAAAAAGTCATAATTGTGAGATAAAAAGCTGCATCAATCTTCTTTTTATTTTTTATTTCAGTGGCGGAAACGGGCTTTCCATAGTCAAGAGGGGCATAACTTGAAGTTGTCCAAATCACACAGAACCACACGAGATGTCAAAAAGAAATGATGTGAGAAGATCATCAAATATGACGATCTGTTATATGTATGTTTTTCTAAAAGTTGAATTAAAAAAAAATCATCAGAGCCTCTTCCTCTGAAATGGCTGATGTTGTCACTAGTACTGCTCTTCTTCTACTTCACTTTCCTTGCTTTTTAAGCTTCACTATTGCCACTAACTTGAAAATATGAAACATTTATAATGTAGATAATTATAAAATATAAGAAATATATTTCTTTATCTGTGTGTTTATACTGCATGAGTAAATATATCTGCAATATATTACACATGCAGTACCATATCTGATTACATATACATCTATAAATTATGAAGTGTATTACTGAATATAAAACTACATATATTATGACATATTAGTAAGTATATTGTTACATATTTTTCAATATATGAAAAGTGGCAATTCCTTATGTATTATTCAATATATTGTAACATATTAACACAATATATTATACTGTACATTTTCAAATATTCTGTTAAATCAATTCATATATTGATCATTTTATTGATTTTCTTTTCGTAAGTGAAAGACCCTACAATTGACCTTTTGTGGTCCCGGTATGGTCTGCAGGAGGTGGCGGGACACAGGGGACTGTATATTCAGCGGGGTCGATGCCAGAAGCAGCAAATTTTCAGTCTAACCTAAGGTAACAAGCTTGATCTTTTCCTTCTCAAGTGAAAAGCATTCACATGATTCATGTGAAATGCATCATATTTACGGTGAAAGCAAAAAGAGAAGCTGTCAAGACTCCAAAGTAGACTATTATGGAGTTTTTTTGTATAATAATACATAACATCTTTATTTACTCTCTCTGAGGGAGGCCCACGGTAAAGTTTGACACCTGAGGGCAACCCCAACATGCCAGGGAGAGGTTTTGTATGCAGGAATCAGTCAAGGATAGTCAGCTAAACATCAGTCATGCATGCAAAGCAGTCATGGAGCAGAATGCAGGTACTCATGCGTGCTATTCCTGAGAGAGGATCTAGCAAAGGCGGGATATTGAGAAAGAGAGCCGTATTGGAGTAACTCTTCCACCAAGGAGGCCACCATCATTTCCTTCTAAACTTCTCTTATTAAAGATAATCAGTAATAGAATCATCTTTCTTCAGCTCTGACTAATTATCCAGTAGACATTAGTAATGAGCGTGGCAGTTGTGACTCTCTTTTGTTTAGTGTGCTGTAAGCTGGTTCGTGGGAATTCTGTGCTTGACGACTTCCTGCAATTTGAGATTTTTGAGAATCTGTGGCTGCAAACAAGTCTTAAAGGGTTCGTTCACCCACAAATTAAATTTCTGTCATTAACACTCACCTTCATGTCGATCTACACCCGTAAGACCTTCGTTCACCTTCGGAACATAAATTAAGATATTTTTGATGAAATCCGAGGGTATCCGAACCACGCATAGGAAGCAACGTCATTGCACCTTGAGGTCCAGAGAGGTACTAAATTCACGAGTTCACACTTACTTCATCTGATTATTTGTGTGCATATTTGGCGTGCTGTCCGAGGAGAGGGCTCCAAGGTGGTGGAGGGATGCTGAAACTGTCCAAAAACATAGGTGAGTCGACTGCGTCAATATATATAGCTCATGCTGATTGGCAGACAGGGCTGGGTAGGTTACTTTTAAAATGTATTTCACTACAGATTACAAAATACATGCTTTAAAAAGTAATTTGTAACGTATTTCGTTACATTACTCAAGTTTAGTAACTTAATCTAAATACTTTGGAATACTAATAAGTGTGGAACAAACACAAAAAAGGTAATTGCAAGTTTTTCTCTCACAATTCTGACTTTTTCCCTCAGAATTGTGTGATATAAAGTTGCAATTGTGAGTTATAAAGTCAGAATTATGAGATATAAACTCACATATTAAATTCACAATTGCAAGAAAAAACAATTAGTATTGCAAGTTTATATCTCCCAATTCTGACTTTATTACTTGCAATTTTGAGTTTAAATCTCCCAATTGTGATAAAAAGAAGTCAGAATTGTGAAATTGTGAGAAAAAGTTGCAGTGACCTTTTTACAATTATAAAATGACTCACAAACAACTATCACAAAACATCAAAACAGTCAAAAAATTAAACTTAACTCCTCTTTTTCAGACTGTCAGAGTCAGAGAATCACCAATTACTGTTTAAATGACATTAAAATTCAAAGTAATCACTTTGGTAATCTAAAACACTTTTCAGATGTAACTGTAATCTGATTACCACCCATTTAAAATGTAACTGTAATGAAATACAGTTACTCAAATTTTGTATTTTAAATACGTAACTAAGTTACTTGTATTTCGTTACTCCCCAACCCTCCTTACGGGTGTGGAACGATACGAGGGTGAGTAATTAATGACAGAAATTTCATTTTTGGGAAAACTAACCCTTTAAGCAAGACAAGGCCATTTTCAGATGGGTTTTCGTATTTGATTCCTGGAAGTGTAAAAGTTGTTCTCTCACTGGGAGACTTCAAATGTCTAATTACATAATACCTATGGGTTATTTGATGGCAAATGTGTATGTTTACTGAACGGTGCATGGATACATCCACCGTGAATATTCATTGGCTCTTCATTCAGCGATATGCTCCTCCCTCTCCTTGTTGTCCTCTCCTGACTTCCCTCATCACAAGGACACTGCACAGCTGTTGTAATTTGCTCCATGAGGGACTCTTGTCTTGGCAGCGGGACACCTGAGGTTATCGCTCTACAAATAATCCAAGGTTTAACACCCATATCCGAATGCTAGCTCTAATGTGCTCAGTGACTTTGTGGAAAGACCAAATTGCGTGGTCTGCATTTTACCCCTCTCACCTGTGACTGTCCTGAACATCAGTGTTACCTCATAAATCACACTGAGTGAACATCAAACTCTGCCAGAAATCAGATGTCTCAACTGTGCATGTCATCAGGATGGATTGTTTATACGTTCCAGTTTGCCTTATCTCTCATGCCGAGTAGTTGTAAGGGATATCTCGACATTTTAAGAGCAATAATTGTGCAAAGAAAGTTTGAGACAGAGAAGAGTTGTGCGCCCTTAATTGCAATCTCCCTGCCAAATTGGGCAAACCAGCGAAGGAGGCTGCTGGCTATCACTCCCGCCAGATAATGATCCACCACTGATTACGCTTTAAGTGTCAGACTTCAAAATAATTGGCTGGAATTGCTGTAAAAGCAAGAGAGCGAATAAACAGCGCCTTGGAGCAATTTGTCATCTGCTATTTTGGCCTGTGTTGCCGTGGAAATACGCCCCGGGCCCCAAAGGACCAATAAGATGCTGTGTCAAGGTACTAGAAGAAATGAACAGCAAGAAAGCAACAGAAAGCAAGCACTTTGTCTTCAAAAAGTAGCCCGATAAAAGCCGATGTAAGCAAATACTGAGCTTTCTTGACGTACTAGGAGAAGTGCTACTGGCATGACAGTAAATTGAGTACGCCGCAGGCCACAGATAACATATCTCTCACTTTGCAATGTTCTCAGTCCACTTTCTTAACCATGACATGTCCATGCCTTGTCCGATCCGAGGCAGAGTATGAATCTGCCGAACTTGCTCTTAAATGAGTTGTCATGTTGTGAATATGAGTATCATTTCTTGACAGGGCGGCTGTAATGCAAGTGACTTGATGAATACGACCTGACAAATCTAGGTCACTAAGACCCAGTCTTGTAAACGTACTTGGCTTGTGGAGGATTCTGGAGCTAATGCTGCAGGCATGGGCCCTAGGTATTCCTATCTTTAGTAGTCGGACATAAGGGGGCGCTGCAGGGAAACCAAAAGAGCGCTTTGTGCAGCACAGTGTCCTTTAGAGAAACTTTGAAAGCTCATGTTTTACAGTAGATAATATTCATTTATATTTAGCTTCAAACAAACAATATAATTCTTGTCAGGAGCCACACAAAGCAACACTAAAGAAGAACTAAACTGGACAGAGGTTTTAAATACACAGAGACTGAACAAGATTAACTAGACACAGCTGAGACAGAAGAGAGGAAACATGGAATGAAAAAACAACGCAATAGAAACATTACAGTATTACACAATAATTATTAAAGATGGTGTTATAATATTGTTTTAGAGCTCTCTTCATTCACTCTCCCAGTAGGAACCCAAAATGCCCTTTTCTTTTTTGAATTCAATCAACGTCACCTCCTCTTTCTGGATATTGTGTTCAATGCCAATAAACAAAAAATAGGACAATTACTTTCTTTGAAATATTTCAGTGCTGGATTGGTTATATGGTTTCTTTTAAGTGAGCGTGTATTTTCAGCAATAGAGATTAAGTAAGATAAAGTAATAAAGTACAAAGGTATTAAGTCAAATACCCAATTTTTAGCATTGCATGTAATGAAACGTTTCAATATTTATATCCTCTTTATAAATCAGATGTTTAAACCATTTAACATTTTTTTGTGCAATTGATGCACAAAGGAGTTACTTAGTCTTAGTTGTTCTGTTATCACCAATATCGAATATAATCTAATATCATGAAAAGGAACATTGAAACATTGTATCAATATAAGAACTATTATATTACTACCTCTTTAATAATTTAGTTTTACTTTTTTTGTTCTAAAACAAGAACTTTTTCTTTGATGAAACCTTCAGATGTCAAACACTGGGAACAAAAATACCCATTTTTTTTCTTGATATACCTTTCGTTATCTCTACACACTAAATTCAAATAATACATTAAATGAGATTGAAACATTTGTGAAGACAGTAAGGGTTATGAAACAAAATACCATCAAATGATATAAGGGACTACAAGGAAAAGTATCTTTTATGTGCAGAACAGAAGGTGCAAGCTAAAAGCTGTTTAAAAATTGTTTAAAGGGGATCTATAATGGCCATTTATACAAGATGTAATATAAGTCTCAGGAGTCTCCAGGATGTCTCTGTGAAGTTTCATCTCAAAACACCTCACAGATAATTTATTATTTAAATTTATTATTTATTAAAATTATATCAATTTATTCATTTTTGAGCACATGCAAAAACATGCTGTTTTCGCACATGTATCTTTAAATGCAAATGAGCTGCTGCTCCCCGCCCCCTTTCCACAATCACAGCTCCTGTCTGCTTCGGATACCCTGCCAAATACTAACAAGACATCTGCTATCATCGATATCGCGATCACCCTCACGGACAGTGTAGTTCAGTTCTTCTTCATCATGAACGTTTATTATTTCCATGCGTTTTTAAACTTCTAATGTATCGTTTTCTGAGCACACACATCTGAAGCACGCGCACAGAAAGCTAGCTGTCAGACGACATGTCGCAAGAGTGTTAAACTAACTTCCCTTTCATGTTATATAGTGTTTAAACTGTCAAATACACAAGGTTATGTCAAAAAACACAAAGTTCACATAAACACAGTCGGTTTTGTCTGTGAATGTAAACAGCAAGGACAAAAATCGCATGTGTATATTAGATCTGTGGTGCATTCCCTTCAAAAACAAAACTAATACACTGCGTCTCTCAGGAGTAAATGAATGTTCACTCTTACATCCAACAACAAAACACCTCAATCTTACCAGATATTCTTGTCTCTACAGCTGCTCTGGTGTCGAGGCAGTTGCGAATTGTGTACAACTCGCTCAGGGCGGGGTCTATGCTAATACGGCAGAGTCCATCAGCAGTCGTGGGCGGGGCCTGAGGAACGTGTAGTCACATTGCTCAGAAAATGAAACAGCTTGTTCTATTGTTCTAGTACTTCCCAAACTGTGGGCCACGGCCCCCCGGTGGGCCGTAGCGGTATTGCAGGGGGGCCGTAGCTAGTCCAAATCAATATATTAAAATAATTAAAATATTCCAATTGTTCTAAAATTTGATTTTTTTTAATGTATGTAAGATTAGTGTTATGGATTTAAATATATTGTTTACATCATAGTTCTCATAATTCACATGAAATTCTTACAAACTTGTTAATAAATATATTTGTAGGTAAATGTCGGTATATATTTTTTAACGGCGTGGTCGTGGAGCTTTTGCAATGTTTTTAGGGGGGTCTTACCCCTCTTAAGTTTGGGAAGCTCTGTTCTAGACTGTTGAGGTTTTATGGGTGGATTTTTATCATTGTAGGGTGGTTGTGTACACACACTTCGGACACACATTTATGTAAAAAAAAAAAAAGTGAATTTTGCATAATAGGTCCCCTTTAATTCGAAACAAAATAGAAGGACTTCATTAAAATGATGAACAATACTTTCCAGGGCTCAGTTTATGTCCCGGCCCTTCTCTGTCCGTTTGTATATATATATATATATAAAAAGTTTGCTTTATTTTGATTGGATGTTGGTCGGACTACCTCACACAAACTGTCCAACGTCATCAGATAAAGATGCTAGAACAATATCCAGACACCCCTCATACCCCTTTTCCACCAGCACGAACCGGGAGTTGGTTCAGAGCTAGTGCTATTGTCAGTTCGGAGTTGGTTTGTTTGACGATCCTTCTAAGAACCATTTTGCCTTTCCACAGACTACAGAACCATGTCTCATCTTTCAAAGCAACGCTAGTGCGGCAGCGCCAAACGCACACACCAAGAGTCGAATATTCTACAAATGCTCCCGCAGCACTCCACCTGCCGATCGGTCAACGCGCTGATTCGTCCACACAGCCACGAAGCCTTCCATCAACAATGGTGGACGTTTCGTTACAATTGATGCTCGTGGCTTTGCCAACCTACATCGGCACCGACAACTTGCCATTCTTTGTATAGACGGAGATTAGACGGAGCTGGTATTAGCTCGATCAGCTGCTATTCCAAAAATGGTGGTCACAAGTTTCTACCTGGTCATGGTAACCCCGCCACCAGCCCCTGATGCAAATGTTCTTCTATACCATCAATGTGTTGGTGGTACTTACGAACCACATTTCCTGGTTCAGAGCTGGTGCTTTGAAACGAGGCTCTGGCTCTGAACCAGCACTCAAACTATCTTGGTGGAAAACAGTTATTAAAGGGCAAGAAGAAGACTTCTGGTAAAAAGCCTAGGAAGGACAGGACTTCTTATTGGTCCACATGCAGTTTCTGCCCCTCATGGGTGAAACATCTTACAAAAATTAATCTGTTAATGTACAAATGAATGCATTACATTAACATTTATTCATTTGGCAGACACTTTTATCCAAAGCGACTTACAAGGGGAGCAATTAGGGGTTTCGTGTCTTGCTCAAGCGCATTTTAGTCATGGTATCGAAGGTGGCGAGAGTGCTGTTTATTCACATTCCCCATCTTTAATTCCTGCCGGCATGGGAATCGAACACAGTAAAATCCCAGTTAAATCAACTCTGCTCAGATAACATTTGGTCCCTCTCTAAATAGTGTTAAAGTAACACTGAAGCAGAGTTAAAATTAATGAGATAATTAAGCGATGATTGAACATTAATGATGAACACCTGCTGTTAACAAGCAGAATCACTGAAGAAAAGAGAAACACAAGAACAACAACTGACTTCCTGAACAACTGAACAACTCTGCTTCAGTGTTACTTTAACACTATTTAGAGAGGGACCAAATGTTATCTGAGCAGAGTTGATTTAACTCTGGGGATTTTACTGTGAACCAGCAACCTTCAGGTTACAAGTCCGACTCCCTCACCATTAGGCCACGACTACCCAAACTTGTTCGGACTCTATATGTTTAGAATATTACCAAAAGGTATTCTGGCGGTGGGTTGGAAAGTGAAAAATGCATCGCTAATCTTTAAAGACACTTTAAAGACTTCTAACTGTGTGCTTTATGCAAATGAGTTCCATATGGGAAAGAAGGGTGGGCCGCACTGTGTGTGCCCTCTGTGAGCCAATCGCAGCACTCGAATGGAGAAGCGCCAAATTGCGGTCTCCTCGTCATTGGAAAGGGATTTAACAGACACTCTGTTGCTTCCTTCCCTGTAACGGGCTGCAGGCTCAGAACATGGTTGATCTTGCAGGCCAGAACTGCCTCAAATTTAGATGTTTTAGTAGAAGCTGAAAATGTATCTTTTTTGCATTAGCTTTAAATCATTAGTATGTTATTTTTTACTCTCTTGTATAGCACTTTGGTCAAATTTTGTTGTTTAAATGGAGGATATCTTTTGATTTGCAAATTCTTGTTCACGTTTTTTTTTTTTTTTTTGCGTAGTTCATTATACTTATTTTACGGAACAAAGTTTATTTTGTGGCTTAATGTTATTTAGAGTTCATTTAGAGTATAAAGTTTAAAAGTTAAATATCTTATAACATAAATCTTTTATTAAAACCTATGTGAAAATGCAGATCCTGTTGTAAATAATAGTGAATGATCACTTTTTAAAAACTGTTGTTCCATTATTACCCTTTGGCAGATTTTAAATCGCATAGAGTTTAGAAGCCAGTGATCTGATCAATAGGGCACAAATCTCTTAAGCCAACAAATGAATCCTGGGTTATCGCCAATCATTTGATTAATTTTATCAAAGGACTTGCTCTTGCATTTGGCCCCTAGCACAAAAAATGAAATAAATATGACCCATATAATCAAAGTGGAATCTTATTTATAAAAGAGTTCCAGTTTCAAATTGTTCCATTTGTGTGTGTGTGTGTGTGTGTGTGTGTAGAACCAGAAAATTGCTTTTCAAGTTACACAATACTTAATTTTTTTACCCTGGTTTAAATTACAAGAAGTGATTTTTGTAGAAGAGGATATGCAGCACTGGAATTCATTTCCAATCGTTCATCTTTAGTTCGTATTTACGTGGAACAGTGGAGGAGGTTTGAATGTTAAAAAGAATGGCTTTAATAATTAAGACTTTCCAAGCCAACTTGAGAAAAGATGAATTATATTTCATTTTTGTCATTATGAAATGCAAACATAAAGCCTTTCCCCTCATGTTTGGCCGTGAAATTTGATGTGATTCAACTCAGCTCTAATCATTATTTAAACAGTTCCAAGTCTCACATCATACAATGAGGTCCCTAGTGAGCATACTTGATTAGACTAGTCTCATTGACAGTCAAGCGCCTATGTCTAAAGTTGGCGCTTGCAAAGAAAAGCCTTGTTTTTCGTCAGATTCGTCAGATTCCTCACTAATTTATCAACATCGAAATTTTAATCAAACAAGTGGATTTGAATACCGTGTGCCAACAAAAGAAAGTCTTCAAAATCTGTCTCAGTTTAGGAGTCAAATATTGGAACCTTGCATGAATCTGCCCCAAAATAAGATACAAATCCTCTGATAAACACTTGTTGCATTTCCAGGCAATCTGGAGCCATCAATTTAAACATTTTCAGAAGCTTTGGACATATTTCGTTATATTTTAAGATGGCTATCAGCATGGATTTTAAGTTATCTATATATTTGTAGTTTATTATTTACTATAGATTTCTCTGCATTGATTTGGTGTTAGGTTTTCAGTGCAACTAGTAGAGATTGACAGACTAATCCAGTGGCTAAATGTATGATTATGACATCATGCCTAAATATATAATATGATCTTAAATAAAACAATGCAACAGGGTCATATTGTCTCTAATCAAATGCATTTTGTAAACTTCCCTAAATCATACTTTTTTTCTGAAGAAAGACAAACACAAATAGTGAAGAAATTGAATTACTGAGAAATTGCGGGGATTACTTTAGAAATCCGGTGACAGATAAACTAAGTTATCAAAAGTTTGCATACATGCATCTCCAAAATATTAAAGATATATTAATGTCCTTTTAGGTGTTGTTTCTTAACAAACTTTTCTTTTAATATCTTCATTTATGAAGGCCAGAAGATATTGGGATCTCAATATGCCTCCAATAACAAATGGTTAAATTGTACAGATTTTTAATAGGCAAAAACCAAATGTGGGTCGCTTTGCATACAGCTGATACTTAAGAACAAATAATGTTGAAAAGTATCTTGTTTCCCTTTTAAAAACAAGTGAATAGAACATTCCTGTCTGAGTGCCATAAATATTCAATTTTTCCAAGTTTGAGTGTCTGTAACTCAAGAAGCATTAAAGATATCTCAATTCGATTTTACATTCTGGTTCTAAGGAAACTTTTCTTTTGGTATGTTAATTTTTAAGGCCCTTTTAAGTTCAGTGGATCTCAATGCGGCTCCATGTACAAATTGTTGAATATTACCCAATTTCAATGGACAATTACAGCTGATGCTTATTGAATTTAAAGAGGAATGTCTAAAGAATAAATAATGTTGAAACTAGAGATTTAAATTGTTCTCCTCTATCAAAAGAATTGCATAGAACACACCGTCTGAGTGCCAAAAATCCACTGAAATGGTCAAGTTGTGGCAAATTAACTTCCTGTCAGTGGTCTGTTCATAAGATTTGAATCAATTTAAGACATATTTTTAAGAAGGGACTTCATTTTAACAGCTAGCAAAACAAGTTTCATGCCTCCTAGGGAAGTGCATACTATATTCACATTAATAAACCAAGAGTTGCCTCACCTGGATGAAGTATTACACTTTCCTTTTGTTATAACATGTGAAGCATAGATTGAGTAGATATCCAAAAACATACTCATTGCTTCTTAAAATTAAGGTTTTACCACTATAGTCACATGCACTATTTTAACGACGTGCTCATCTTTCTGGGCCTTGAAAGTGGAAGTTGCTGCTGTTTGTGGAGGGACAGAAAGCTCTCAGATTTCATTTAATTTGTGTTCCGAAGACCAACGAAGGTCTTATAGGTTTGGAATGACATGAGGGTGAGTAATTAATGAGCAGAAGCATATAATAACTAGGGGTGTAACGATTCACTCGTTTTCTTGATGCATCGATTAGAAATCCTGACGGTGCACAGGGCTGGGTACGTTACTTTTAAAATGTATTTCACTACAGATTACAAAATACATGCTTTAAAAAGTAACTTGTAACGTATTTCGTTACATTACTCAAGTTTAGTAACTTAATCTAAATACTTTGGAATACTAATAAGTGTGGAACAAACACAAAAAAGGTCATTGCAAGTTTTTATCTCACAATTCTGACTTTTTGCCTCAGAATTGCATGATATAAAGTTGCAATTGCGAGTTATAAAGTCAGAATTATGAGATATAAACTCACAATATTGAGAAAAGTCCGAATTTTGAGATATAAACTCATACTAAATTCACAATTGCTAGAAAAAAATTAATATTGCAAGTTCATATCTCCCAATTCTGACTTTATAACTTGCAATTGTGAGTTTAAATCTCGCAATTCTGAGAAAAAGAAGTCAGAATTGTGAAATGCAAACTCACAATTGTGAGGGAAAAAACAAATTGTGAGAAAGTTGCAGTGATGAGTGAATTATAAAATGACTCACAAACAACTATCACAAAACATGAAAACGGTCGAAAACATGAAACTTAACTCCACTTTTTCAGACTTTCAGAGTCAGAGAATCACCAATTGCTGTTTAAATGACATTAAAATTCAAAGTAATCACTTTGGTAATATAAAATACTTTTCAGATGTAACTGTAATCTGATTACCACCCATTTAAAATGTAACTGTAATGAAATACAGTGACTCAAATTTTGTATTTTAAATACGTCACTAAGTTACTTGTATTTCGTTACTCCGCAACCCTGACGGTGCATATGCATCGAAATGTTTCTTTGAATCGTTAATTTCAGTCAGTAATGAATGTAAAATGCTAAGAATCAGATTAATCACGATTCAATGCTTTAAAATACATAAACATTAAATTAGCCTGCTACATCCGAGAATTGCTGAAGACGTTGCGCTGTCATTACCAGCTTTCACTGCGCTCTCATTGACAGCCCACGTTTGAGCTCTCCTCAGGACCACTGCTGTTCACATGAGCAGATGACAGCTCTCTATTGAGTCAAACCACTGAAGCCATTGATTAATCTGCCATTGCGTGGTCACAACTGTTGAAATAAAACGCATTTATTGCATGGAAACGTCATTGTTTTTTCTATACACTGAAGTTTTACAGAAATGGGTCATTACCTGAGCAGTTGAAGTAACGTTAAAACCTAATCCTTTAACACACTTTCAGTTGTTCTTTTTATTCAGTAAAATGCAAGTACTAACTTGAGTAACTTGTATCTTTGACATATACAATAAACGTGAACTATTAGTACATGTCCCATTATTTTAGCCACTTGTCATTAAAATGTAAACATTTAAATTGTTACGCTTGTTGAACAGAACTAAAACATTATTTTTTTTAAATAATAATAATATTGTTCATGCATGCTTGTGAAAACATTTACGATTTTGCTTTCTGATTTAATACTGAAGCCCATTTGAAATTATTTACCACCTGAATAAGCAATTGACCATTCGCTGACAGTTTGATTGACAGGCGATCTGACCAATCATAACCCTGAATCCGCCATTTTGTCCGACAAAGCAGTCAGGGGAGTCAGTAGATTAACGTTGGTGAACTTGATAAATTGTGTGTACTCACGTCTTTCCACGCTTGAAACAACATTCCTTCTGATGTTCATTCATGTTTATTTGATGCTATAAATGAACTAGTATGAAGAGATGATCGGTTCACGAGGAGCTACAGCGATCTGTCACCACACATTAAACACACACTAGACGCTATTTATTGATTAAACTTCTTTAAAATTTGACACTTTGTTTCATATCAAAAGTATCCTGCTCTGTCTTGTCCTCTTTGCTCCAGGATGTGTTTTTCACTCTGTGAGTACATGATGTGTGGCGTGAGAGCACATGGATTGTCGGACATAGCAACAGTAACTAAAGGGGGCGGGTCTTTGCAAACGGTCAATTATGCACAGAATAATCGCAACAGAAACCACACCAATGGTAGTGTGATTGTTTTCATCTGTGTAATTTTTTACGTTTTTCCCAATAGCCTAGGCCTGTACAACAATGCATAAAACAATTCATAAAGTAAATAATGAATCATCTCCACACTGTATCCCAATGAACCAAGAGCGCACAGGTGTTAAAACCCAAGTTCTGTCAGTAGTGGGGCATCATAAACTATATAAAGAGGAAAGGGTGTAAAAATATGACCTACGTTTTGGAATCTATTCTAATAAGCTGATCGGTCGTGTTTGATTAGGCAGGTGTACAAAATGTGTACTGTTGGGGAAACTCCAGGGAACAACTGCTTTCAAAAAAAGGGAATGTAAAGGATGGTTATGGATTAGAGTAGGCTAATTTGACACAGACAATCTCAAGCGGCCATTTTTAGGTGATATGCGTCATGACAGCTGATGCAGGTCTTGTTTGGCTGCAGAACAGGTGCCAGACTTTTTCTGAGCCTTGTTAGCAAATGCTTTCTCTCATTGCTGGATTGCGTTCCTAATTCTATCGTTCGAAATAGTGACTGACAGTTCTATTTATAGATCCGCTTGGCATTAGGAAGACAGATCCAGATGGCACCTCTGTCTTCATTGCCTAATCAAATTAGTAGATTTCATCAGTGCACAGGACACCACTGAGACCAAATGCGCTCTCTTTGGCCCGTAAACAGGATATTTACCTACTGTAGAGGAAATCTGTGTTTGCTTTACATTGACAAGCGTTTATGGTAAAAACTATAAAATTTAAGTTCTCAATAATAAATTCACAATAATTTAAATGAAAATTTTAGCTTTCACAGTTTAAATAAAGCATACCTTTATCAGCCAAAGGGCAGATCTTTTGAGCGCAGCTGATGATGCTTTGAAGTGACACTATATACAAATAAGTTTACTTTGATTCCTCATTTTCTTTCCGTGAGAGGAAAGAAGCTTGGATACAAGGAAAAGAAGGCTGGAAAGTAAATGAAGATGCACAATTTAAGAAATGGGGAGCAGACCAAGACCTGAAATAAAGAAGAAAATCCAGCTCTTAGTTGAGACTGAGAGTTTAGAACTCGTTTAGAACAAATGATTTACTATATTCTATACAGTTAATGAGTATGGTTCTGCTGTTTGTCACAATTAGATTCATTTTTATGATATTTCTAGTGTTATTAGCTGTATAAAGTGTTGCTTCACACGGTCCTCAGATCTTTACACTGCCTTCCAGTAGCATTTAGAATTGATTTTGAAGTTCTATTACTTGTTCATAAATCACTCAATGGCCTAAGACTACAGTACATTGCAGATTTTTTCACTGAATATAAACCAAACAGACCACTCATATCAGATAATCATATCATTTCTGTTAGAAATGCCAAGTGTTTACTAAAAACAAGGTCTGCTTTTAGCTATAATAGCTTCCAGAAGAGATCTTGTGTGCTCCAATTTTAGCCATATTCAAATCCAGACTCAAAACACACCTGTTTAGCTGTGCATTTTCTAAATCGCCCATTCGAAACAAAGGCGTAGCTTGTTGACGCCAATTTTGAGCGAGGAATCTTGGGACATGCAGTCTTCACTTCACAGCCAGTGGAAAAGAATCAGGATTGGACTCGAGCAGAAATCATGTTCACGGATGCGATTATTAACGTTTCTGTAGTGTGAAGCAGAGCAGGAGCGAGTGTTGTGGAGCTGAACGAGAAGCTGGAGCGATTGATAATGAGAGACGAACGCCACACGGCATGAGAGCAGAGGGACTTTTATTATGACAGTCACCAGCGCCACTTCCGCTTTTCCGGTCATGAGTATGAGGGAACGCAGCTCTGTTTATCATATTAGACACATTTGAGTGTGTTGAACATGATGTTATAACGTTACTCTGAGCGTTCGCTCACCGGCTGCTGTGAGATAGATTGATATTAGAATATCATATTAAATGATGCATGGCATGCAATTAATTTTAAAACGTATTGTATGATGGAGAAAATTCTGTATTACTGTTAAAATAATCTTGCATCTGATTATGCTATGTTAGCTAATTGACAAAAGTGTTTTTCTCCAAAGCATGGTACTCACAAAAAATCAAGAAAATTAGATTTAAATGACTAAATGTCTTGAGCTTTATTACAATAATTAGTTTTCTGTCTACAATGTATCAAAACGGATGTTCCCTTGTCTGTGTTCCCACATGTAATATATATCAAAGCATCTTTAGTGTTTCCATGGTTAAAATATAACTGGAAACTGAGGGTAACGCGGATATGCCGCCATCTACAGGCGACTACCTCACACAATCCTTGGTTAAAATTGCGATTTTTCTCACAATTTACAAATAGTTGGAAACATTTTGGGATATTGTAAGTACTCAACTGAACAAAATTTATAACATTGGCCTGGTGGTTTTGGATATTTTACTGCAAAAATTTTACAAGTACAAAAACTTTAAGTATTACAAGCAGTAGGACATTTTAAATGAATAAAAATACAACTGGCAATGGAATTTAAATGGGGAAGGAGAATGGGCTGTGGGAAATTCTATATTTCCTTCTCTCTGCAGATCTTTTTGAGAGACAGTTCAATAAAAATGAAACCGTCATCTCGGCTGGTGCAGTGGAATCAATCAGTGATGACAGGGACTATTAGGTGACAGCCGGTGACACACCATGACGTTTGTTTCTGGAGAGTGGTGTGCAAATTCACCTCTACCAACAAGAGCTCTCCTTTAACTCACCACCTCACAAATATGATGAACAAGAATATGCAATGAGTCTAAAGTGAAATGAATTGGCAATATGAACGCTGACACCTTGTCTACTCTGCAAGTCGGTAATCTAATGTGGCAAAAAAAAAAAAGACGGCATGCAACAGAGATGAGCTACTTGTATTATAATAAAATTAGAATGACCAATATAGTGGCTCTTGTAATTAAACTCCCAACTTCTAATTAAGAGACAGTTGCCAGTCAGCAAATGTCATTGCTCTAGAGACCATACAAAGTGTCAATGATGTGAAAATTACACACAAGCCCATAGTAAACTTTCTTTCTAGACTGCAAGAAACTTCTCTGTTCTCCAGGAGTATAGCGTTCTCCAGCACTTAGTGTTTAAGGCTGTGGAGATGGAATCCAACTCCTTTCCCCTACCGCCACACGTCCCAACACAACCGGTGGAAGACGTTGCACTCATCATTTGACTTTGCAGAACGTAAATATCTCTCAAGCCTTGATAATATGGTTCCTTTGTCCTTTGTCTATTCATGTGTAATCCCTCAACCCGGGTTCTACTCGACCTGCTCCGAGCGGGCCTCGAACCCAGGTTTTACAGCATGGGAGTCGAACGCTCTAACAAGGAGGCTAAAGGCTGCAACCCCTATCACCCCTATCTTGAGGTCAGAGGAGTGAGGTTTACTCCGTTACACATGTACGATTCATGTCAAGGTGCTGCTTGACATCAAAACTACTAAGGAGTACCAAAGAGGTGTCGGGCCCGTGTTCCAGCTTCCACCTTCCCCCTTCCTGATGACTATACCCGTATGGTTGCACCATGTGCTGGAGGAAAGGGGGGTGGGTATAGCCGTTAAGCGTCCTGACTGATTCCTCAGCCTCGCCTAGATGCTTTTGTGCGCGAGATGGAATGTGCGTTCTTTGGAAATGCCTTATCAATGGATCGTTCATCTGTCAGTGGATTCGTCATTGCCTCCCCTTACCTGCGGCATGGTGGAGTGGATCAGCGGCATCTTCATCCATTGTGTCGGGCATTAAGGCCCGTATCGCAGCCGGTTAGTCATTCCATATCAATTAAGAAGGCTTTAGTGAATTCCAGATCGGTGGAAAAAAGATATTTATTTTGAATGACTTTATGTCCTCTGGCAACATTGACTTTTTATTTGTGACGGAGACTTGGCTCTCTGCTGACGATATTAGTGCTTTTTTGGTACTCACCCCCTTAATTATAGTTCCCTTTTAGTCGGTCACGTTCGACGTACGTCAGAACCGAACCGACGAAAGAGCCCTATCCCAATTCGTCGGTTCAGTTCTGGCATACGTTCCCTCCTTCAGGGTTACATACGTAACCGAGACGTTTTTTTAAATACTTACGTCTTTCTGGCTGGGTTGGAGAACTGGAATCTATTTTTAAAAACAGGTTCTGTTGTCAGACACTAGAAATAGATTCATACAAAAGTTTTAAAGTATGACTTTTCTCATTGCCCAGATAACCTCAGTGGTAGCAGCAGTAGTGTATTCTCCACCGAAAACAAACAAAGATATTATAAATGAATTTTCTGACTTTTTAAGGGGTTTTACTCCTTAATATCACAGACTTTTAAATGTTGGGGATTTTAATATTCATTGTTGTTGTGACCCTACTGCACTAGCCAAAGATATCATCTCATTGATGGGTGTGATTTTGTTCAATGGGTGGATGAGCCAACTCATGCGCATGGCCAAACGCTGGATTTGGTTTTCTATTTCAGATATCCAAATAGGTGACTTTCTCAGACCATAGGCCTGTTGTTTTTAATGTTGATCTCTCATGCCACTCTACTAAAATCATTAGACCTGTAAAATGGTCACGTGTAGGCTTATCCTGCCCAACCAGCTGCTGAAAATCTAGCTAATATGTTAAATATTGATGAACTACTTAGTGTGTTTAATTCCTTGAGCACTAATGTCTTAGATACTGTTATCCCTTTGAGACTTAAACAACAGAAAAAGAAATGTGATTCATGGTTGAACAGTAACACTTGCCGTCTAAGACAAACTTGCAGAAGAGCAGAGTGCAGATGGAAAAATGATAAGCTACAAGTGTCCTATGAAATCTTACGTGAGTCTTTAATTTCATACCAAAAAGCTGCGAAAGCTGAAAAGTCCAATTATTTTTCAGAGATAATAGCTAAAAACTCTAAGGGTTAGATTAAGCCAGAATTAGGCCTTAGTTCAATTAGGGTATTTCAGTAGCTTTTATAAACGTACCCTAGTAAAAAAAAAGACATTTCTGATGTGCTTCTTGAGACAAAACAGTGGCACTGACATATTTTAAAATATGCCAGTACGAGTTGCTTACAGTTCAAACAGCTCAAACATTTAATTTAACCTGGGACTAGCTTAAGCCCCATTTGTGAAACCGGGGGTAACAGTCATAGAACCCTGTTTAATGTATTGAATACTGTTTTTAATTCAATAGCCAATACTTATCTCACTGAATCTGAAATTTTTCTGTGACTCCTCGTGGATAAAATAGTAGCAATTAGACAGTCTATTTCACTTTCTATTGTTGATTTGTTAGATCCTCTGATTGCCACCAAGTTTTTTGATTCTTTCGAGCCAATTGATATGCCTTGTTTAATTGATATATTTGCTAAGTTGAAGCATACCGCCTTCTCTCTTGACCTTGTTCCTATTCAGTTTTTTTTAAACAAATATTTGACAATTTTGGGACATGGATCCTATCAACTGTAAACAAAAGCTTTGGTTGAGGGGTTGTGAGAACAGAGCGAGATAATGAGCATCAGCTGCACACCACACCGGTCTCGTATCTCACAGGAAACTTCGGAAGCATAAAAGGAGGAGCGACGCTTGAGGCGATGGGTTGCAATTAGTTGCTGGGGGGACGGACAAACTCGCTACCTGGGTTGTGGAGGGCGGGAGGGAGTGGAGTCGCTGCTGCTGTTTGCCTGAGGCTGGAGCCTGCTGCCATCTGCCATGATGGGGTGGATCAGGGAATGGGGGACTCCTGCCGGCTAGGAGCCAGAGTCGAGTGAAGTCTTAAGTCATTTCAGGTCGCGTCCGAGTCTAGTCTAAAGTCTATTAAAATGCGTGTTGAGTCCGAGTCCGAACTCGAGTGCCCATCTCTGCAGTGAGTTTACTACTGCGGACAGACATATGTTATTTATTTTTCAATTAGTCAGAGATTATGCAATTTGTGGCGTGGCCCAGAGCGGGCAGGCCAGTTATTGGTGGAGGGTAAAGACCTATCCTTTCCCAAAATCGAGGTGCATGTTTTTCTTGCAGTAGACTTGGTGCACGGGTGGATTCTTATTATTGTCTTGAAGCCCAGTGCCTAGCCTGCCCTACTACTGGTGCAACCCAGCTCAGTGGTTGTATGGGGTTTTGTTGTTGTTGTTGATTAACATCAGTTATAAACGCCATTTGCTTTGTGCTTTCTATTGCCAGCATTTTATTGCTATGTTGCTAGACCCGTAATGGTAGTGACATAAGTAGTCACAGGAAGGTGACGTGAGCTGAGAATTCCTCCCTCTTGAATATCAAAATCTCCTGATGGAGGTCCTGAAAAAATGACCGGACAAATGCTACGGATGGCCAAAAATGCTTGTCTAATTTAGACTGCTCTTCATACTAAGCTGTATCAGATCAGTTCATCAGTTCAGTATGTAAAAGGACATCCAACAGCTCAGTAAAAACCACAGAAGGCCATGCCTCATTTCTTATTGTCATGGTTGGTCTATGCAGGGTGTTGGTCTGCCCACTGCCTCAAGCCCAAAAGAGATCGCATTGCGCAATGCGTAAATCCTCATGTGCAAATTCAACCAGAGCAAATCCAGTGCACACAGTCCAGTGAGAGAGAGTAAGAAAGATAAATCCCCATCTACCTGCTCTCAATAGCCCCGTGCAGCGCCTTAGGAACCACAGAACTTGGAAAAGAAGTGCAGAGAGTGAAGCACTTTCATTTTAACTCATGCAGTTGAAGGTGCCATTAAACTTGGCTTGCACATGTTGCACTGTCACCTAACACACCTCTCATGAAAGCCCTCTCTTGTAATAAATGGAGCACACACTTCTTTAATTACATCATGTTCAACCCTGAGGAGATACATGTTAGCTTTTAAACCACATGAAAAACAAACACAAATCTGAGGATTGATGGCACGGGCGCGTTCTTTTGAAGCGCTGATGACATGGCTCCTCGAGGGCATCGGCCCATGATGGGCTTCAGACAATTGTCACACCTGAAAGGTGTTCCCATTGTGTCAGCGCATGATAGGGAACTTTTATGATAAGGAAAAACAGTGGCTGTACAGTGATAAAACATGCATACTCCATCCACAACAACAGACAAATCATATGAAGTCTGATAACACCCAAAATCCTGAATGGCAGTTTACTCCATATATGATCTACTCCATAAAGCGCACACTTTTTTGAACTTCATGGTGCGATATCTTTAAGGTATTCATTAATATGTGCTGTTGAGACACGCAGGCAGAGGAAATATTTACAGATCACATAATAGCTCTGTGTTGATGGTGACATTATTTCAGCAGACGGTTGTGCCTCACAGAGGAAAGCTGAGTGGAGTTTGACAGTGTTGGCCGTTATTTCATTACTCTCCCTAATGGACACCCTGACTAGAGTGGCATTCGGTAATGGAATTTATTTTCCTGGGAATGCATATCTTCTGAGTGTAGACAGTGCAGGCTTCCTCTCAGAATGAGAACTAGCAAGCACAGAATTGATATTGCTTACGCATCAAGCGGTATGTTAATACACAAACCCTACATGTGCTATTCCATTTTACACCAGCAATGACCATAGTTGGCTTGTCAATCAACACACGCAGCCATTTTTGCTGGCCTAGCGCGGAACCTAAAGCCTTATGAAAGATTTGTGAATTGACTTTTAAAATGGTCTGCAGATGTAGGAATAGATAACATAATTCAAGCAGATGAGTTGGGTACAAATAGGAGGAGGCACATGTCAAGGTTTTCCCAAATAACAGTATTTTGGTTTCCAGACATTCTGGAATGCTAGTTTATGGTAAAAAGAACATTTATAGAGGGTTAGTAACTTCCAT
Organism: Zacco platypus; assembly: GCA_038088235.1. Classification (NCBI taxonomy): domain Eukaryota; kingdom Metazoa; phylum Chordata; class Actinopteri; order Cypriniformes; family Xenocyprididae; genus Zacco; species Zacco platypus. The sequence continues at coordinate 23,714,810 of CM076070.1, forward strand.
GGTCGTGACTGAGGCCCTGTTTACACTAGCGCATTTTAGTTACTACAACAAGTGGTAAGTGTTTACACTTGTACACGCATGCCCAGTGGACATGAACGGTCATGTGACATGCATTTTTGGTTATGTAGTGTAGATGGAGATCGTTTCTGAAATGCTGAGGAAACACCAGTGTAGACGAGGATCGTTTTTATTTTAAAACGAAAACACACTAGCGTAAACAGGGCCACCTTTTCTGCAAATCAGTTCGTCTTTTATAACACCCTTTTTGCCAAATGCACACCCACATACAGTGGTACTTGAAAGTTTGTGAACCACTTGCAGAATCTGTGAAAATGTGAATAATTTTAACAAAATAAGAGAGATCATACAAAATGCATGTTATGTTTTTTATTTAGTACTATCCAGAGTAAGATATTTTACATAAAAGACATCTTACGTTGACCTCATGATTCTCATTTGCTCTGACATGCACTATGAGCTGTAAGGTCTTATATAGACAGGTGTGTGGCTTTCCTAATCAAGTCCAATCAGTATAATCAAACACAGCTGGACTCCCATGAAGGTGTAGAACCATCTCAAGGATGATCAGAAGAAATGGACAGCACCTGAGTTAAATATGAGTGTCACGGCAAAGGGTCTGAATACTTAGGACCATGTGAGTTTTCAGTTTTTCTTTTTTAATAAATCTGCAAAAATGTCAACAATTCTGTGTTTTTCTGTCAATATGGGGTGCTGTGTGTACATTAATGAGGAAAAATTTAAGGGGGTCTGAATATTTTCCATACCCACTGTATATATTTTACATTTCCTGAGTAGCGCATCTACACTTACCTGCAATTTTTGCAAGCTTCAAAACACACACCATGCTGAATATAACCTGTCATGGTGACATATCCTCGGATAAACTCTTGCAATCCAACAGCTAAAGCTCAAAAGTGTTCAATAATGTTGAACAAGTTCAGGAGTGTAAGAAATAAATGGTAAAGAAACCCAAGAAAATATGTGACAATGCAGAGGATCTTAATGTTCATTCTGCAATCGCTGCAAGCTTATATGCACAGCAAGCACTGCATTTGTTGCTAAGAAACTGCATAGCAATGCTGTCCTGCTTCTTTTTTACATGTTACACATTATGGCTCCAGTGATAGCGTCAAGTCGTTGACATCTAACTCCACAAACTTCTTCCCCTGTTGTGGCTTCTGGCTCCGGCACTCCTGATGTGTTCATTCATGCTTCCCTGGCTGTCAGCACAGTGAGCAGCAGGTACCATGGAGATTCACAGGCCATGTGCGCTGGAAATGAGACTTGTTTACTTTTATTTTTCGGGTGGCATGAAGCAACCCCTCTAAAATCTTTTTGTTGTTCCTCTAAGCTAATCTGCCCATTGTGCCAAAATAAACAGCCTTTGTTTAATTTTCTGCATGAGATGAAAATTATTTGTTCCCAGAGAGAACAGATATTATTCACAATGGACCGTCTTTCAACATCTGCGTAAAGACTGTGAATGTGCTTCTCACTACTCATGGGTGAAATTTGATGTGCTAGGATACACCCCATTATGATGCCGCAGAATTTGCTCGTCCCTGCTGAACAACAGGATCCTGTGAGCATGTTTGCTAACAGCTCTCTTTGCTAACTTCAAACTGAAACATAAAACGAGGTTGTAGGAAGCAGATTCTAAGGGGAAAAATTTGATCATTTCCTGCCTCTGAAATCAGTGCCAAATGGGATGCCACTGGAAAAGCTGTAGAACTGGTGGACTGTGTAACCGCATCTCGATCTTAGTTTTAAGAAACATACACGCCTAAACTAGCTGCAGTTCCTCTTGTCGGTGATAAAAGCCCTGGCCTCTGTGAAAGCACCTATTTCCAAGATGTAGCTAACCTTCATCCTTCATGGTAGTGGAACTTAACTGCAGGTAATTTGTGCCCTGAATCCATGAAAGGCTACTCATTCAGCCGGAACTAATTTACGCAGAATCAATTTTACCTTCCACGTGTAATAGCCCTGCCAGAAAAGTTGAATGAGTGATGTTCTGATTATTAGCAGCGGCATAATTATGCAAAACCATGTGGTGAGGGAAAAGCAGCCAAGCAAGAACAAATCGCATCATATTTTTACTTTCCTCAGATTTTTTCATGGGTCCCTCACACTTGTCTTTATCATATTGGGGTTTGAAAGGCATGTTTTTCCCAGGTGATAAGAATCCCAGTGCATTTATTTTAAATGAAAATGAAAAATTCTGTCATTGTTTACTGACCCTCATGTTGTTTTAAACCCATAAGATTTATGTTAATATTAAATTAAGATATTTTCAATAATCTCCCAAGCTTGTCTATCCACAACCTAAATTCTTATACTTCAATTTTGATACAGTCATATGACTGCTTTAAGTAACGCACATATTTAATATAGGTTTTTATTACATCACGCTCATCAAATATGGAAGCTTAACCATACTTGTTTGACCCTGCAGGAACCAATGAGCTTTGTTCTTATGTTAGTTAATAATGTTAATTTTTACATCAAAAGCAGTCATAATTGACCCTTCGCCGACAGTTTGATTGACAGGCGATCTGACCAATCATAACCCCGAATCCGCCATTTTGTCCGACAAAGCAGAGTTAGTAGATTAACGTTGGTGAACTTGAACTTGAAAAATTGTGTGAAAAAGTGTGAAAAAGTGTGTCCTCACGTCTGAAACAACATTCCTTCTGATGTTCATTCATGTTTATTTGATGCTATAAATGAACTAGTATGAAGAGATGATCGGTTCACGAGGAGCTACAGCGATCTGTCACCACACATTAAATACACACTAGACGCTATTTATTGATTAAACTTCTTTAAAAAGAACAATATTTTAAATATGAATCTTTTTGCTCCGCGATGTGAGAACAGGATGTGTGGCGTGAAGGGGGCGGGTCTTTGTGAAGGATCAGTTGTCATTGCAGTTGGAAAATGTGGATTACAATGTTGTTTATAGTACATTTTCTCCATTAAAGGTGCTCTGTTATGCTTTTTTCGAATATTACCTGTTATGCAATGTATGTGGAAGATCGGGTTTGATCATATTATGTATGGTATCTGTAATATATAACAGACTCATATTCAACGTTTACATTTCGATGAATCGCATGTTATAGGATGTCACAGTTTCAAATGAATGTGAAGTAATCATTTGCAGCCCAAAACCTTATGTACCTGATGCATTTATCACAACAACAGCATACTTATGGACTGCACCCTCCTGATCAGCTTCTCAAAAGCATGTTTTTCCCCTGTGGCTGATGGCTAATAGAACAGAAGTAAAATAACTGCTGTGTATGAGCGGTTTCCGTTGATATTTCTGCCTATACTGTGGTCTTGAGCTAAGAACAAAGGGGAAAAAAAACCCACTGAGATTTTTCATGGTCTGTACTGCAATTGATTTTAGAGCAATCGAAAAAAAAAACAAATCTAAATCATAAAACATCTATATCCTGGAGACTGCTGGAAGAAGTTTAGGGCTTTATATTTCATTTGAAAGCAGGTTCGTGGGTTTGTGTGTGTGTGTTTTGTGGCTTCTTATTCACATTCTCCACCAAGCCGGCTGCAGTCATTGAGTTTGGAGTAGATTTTATTTCATCAGATTCGATCAAACTCTATAACCTTAATAGGTCTTTCTCCTTCTCGCCTATTAATCCAATTCATCCGACACACTGCTTCAGGGCAAGGGAGGTGCGAGTGTGTGTGTTTGTATGTGTGTGCAATGTGAATGATCGCCTCCTCTCTATTGGAATAGTTGTGTGGCGACTTGCATCAGTACTTTATACAGTTTCGAGACCACTTGTGTGAGTATTAGCAATGTCAGTACATCCATCTTGTCGCATATTTCCTCCTCTTTTTGCAACAATTACAGAAGCCATATTTGGCTTTCAACAGCAGTATGCTTGCCGTTAATTATTCAGTTATGTAAGACAAGGGTTTGTTCTCTGCCTTAGTCTTAAGATAAAACCAATCACTCACACTGCAGTAAAGACAATAATATACACACACATATACAGTATATAATTAAGAAAATTATTAAGAAAAAATTAAGAGACCACTGCAAAATTATCAGTTTCTCTGGGTTTACTATTTATAGGTATGTGTTTGGGTAAAATTAACATTTTTGTTTTATTCTATAAACTACTGACATTTTTCCCAAATTCCAAATAAAAATATTGTAATTTAGAGCATTTATTTGCCAAAAGCAACAACTGGTCAAAATAACAAAAAATATGCAGTGGTCTCTTAATTTTTTCCAGAGCTGTATATATATATATATATATATATATATATATATATATATATATATATATATATCTCATCTCATCTCATCTCATCTTCCACCGCTTATCCGGGGCCGGGTCGCGGGGGCAGCAGTCTGAGCAGAGACTCCCAGACTTCCCTCTCCCCAGACACTTCCTCCAGCTCTTCCGGGGGGACACCGAGGCGTTCCCAGGCCAGCCGAGAGACATAGTCTCTCCAGCGTGTCCTAGGTCTTCCCCGGGGCCTTCTCCCGGTGGGACATGCCCGGAACACCTCCCTAGGGAGGCGTCCAGGAGGCATCCGAAACAGATGCCCGAGCCACCTCAGCTGACTCCTCTCGATGTGAAGGAGCAACGGATCTACTTTGAGCTCCTCCCGAGTGACCGAGCTCCTCACCCTATCTCTAAGGGAGCGCCCTGCCACCCTGCGGAGAAAGCTCATTTCGGCCGCCTTTATCCGGGATCTCATTCTTTCGGTCATGACCCAAAGCTCATGACCATAGGTGAGAGTAGGAACGTAGATTGACCGGTAAATCGAGAGCTTCGCCTTGCAGCTCAGCTCCTTCTTCACCACGACAGACCGGTACATCGACCGCATTACTGCAGAAGCTGCACCGATCCGTCTGTCAACCTCACGCTCCTTCCTTCCCTCACTCGTGAACAAAACCCCAAGATACTTGAACTCCTCCACTTGAGGCAGGAGCTCTCCACCAACCTGAAGAGGACAAGCCACCCTTTTCCGACTGAGAACCATGGTCTCAGACTTGGAGGTGCTGATCCTCATCCCAGCCGCCTCACACTCAGCTGCAAACCGTCCCAATGCACACTGGAGGTCCTGGCCCGATGGAGCCAACAGGACCACATCATCCGCAAAAAGCAGGGATGAGATCCTGTGGTCCCCAAACCAGACTCCCTCCGGCCCCTGACTGCGCCTAGAAATCCTGTCCATAAAAATTATGAACAGGACCGGTGATAAAGGGCAGCCCTGCCGGAGTCCAACATGCACTGGGAACAGGTCTGACTTACTGCCGGCAATGCGAACCAAGCTCCTGCTCCGGTCATACAGGGACCGGACAGCCCTTAGCAAAGGGCCCCGGACTCCATACTCCCGGAGCACCCCCCACAGGGTGCCACGAGGGACACGGTCGAATGCCTTCTCCAGATCCACAAAACACATGTGGACTGGTTGGGCAAACTCCCATAAACCCTCCAGCACCCTAGAGAGGGTATAGAGCTGGTCCAGTGTTCCACGACCGGGACGAAAACCGCATTGTTCCTCCTGAATCTGAGGTTCGACTATCAGCCTTATTCTCCTCTCCAGTACCCTGGCATAGACTTTCCCGGGGAGGCTGAGGAGTGTGATCCCTCTGTAGTTGGAACACACCCTCCGGTCCCCCTTCTTAAAAAGAGGGACCACCACCCCAGTCTGCCAGTCCAGAGGCACTGTCCCCAACCGCCACGCGATGCTGCAGAGGCGTGTCAGCCAAGACAGCCCCACAACATCCAGAGACTTGAGGTACTCAGGGCGTATCTCATCCACCCCCGCTGCCTTGCCACCAAGGAGCTTTCCAACTACCTCAGTGACCTCAGCTTGGGTGATGGGTGAGCCCACCTCTGAGTCCTCGGCCTCTGCTTCCTCAGTGGAAGACGTGTCGGTGGGATTGAGGAGATCCCCAAAGTATTCCTTCCACCGCCCAACGATATCCCCAGTTGAAGTCAGCAGATTCCCACCCCCACTGTAAACAGTGTTGGCAGGGCACTGCTTCCCCCTCCTGAGGCGCCGGACGGTTTGCCAGAATTTCTTCGGGGCCGACCGATAATCCTTCTCCATGGTCTCACCGAACTCCTCCCAGACCCGAGTTTTTGCCTCCACAACTACCCGGGCTGCAGTCCGCTTGGCCTGCCGGTACCCGTCAGCTGCCTCAGGAGTCCCCCGAGCCAACCAGGCTCGATAGGCCTCCTTCTTCAGCTTGACGGCATCCCTTACATCCGGTGTCCACCACCGGGTTCGGGGATTGCCGCCACGACAGGCACCGGAGACTTTACGGCCACAGCTTCGAGCGGCCGCGTCGACAATGGAGGTAGAGAACATGGTCCACTCTGACTCAATGTCTCCAGCCTCCCTCGGTATCTGGTTGAAGCTCTGCCGGAGGTGCGAGTTGAAGATCTTTCTGACAGGGGACTCGGCCAAACGTTCCCAGCAGACCCTCACAGTACGTTTGGGTCTGCCGAGTCTGTCCAGCTTCCTCCCCTGCCATCTGATCCAACTCACCACCAGGTGGTGATCAGTTGACAGCTCCGCCCCTCTCTTCACCCGAGTGTCCAAGACATACGGCCGGAGGTCAGATGAAACAACTACAAAGTCGATCATCGACCTCCGCCCTAGGGTGTCCTGGTGCCACGTGTAATGGTGGACACCCTTATGCTTGAACATGGTGTTCGTTATGGACAAACCGTGGCTAGCACAGAAGTCCAATAACAGAACACCACTCTGGTTCAGATCAGGGGGGCCGTTCCTCCCAATCACGCCCCTCCAGGTATCACTGTCGCTGCCCACGTGAGAGTTGAAGTCCCCCAGTAGAACGACAGAGTCCCCGTTCGGAGCACTTTCCAGCACCCCTCCCAGAGACTCCAAGAAGGCCGGGTACTCTGCACTGTCATTTGGCCCGTAAGCACAAACAACAGTGAGAGCCCTACCCCCGACCCGAAGGCGCAGTGACGCGACCCTCTCGTTCACCGGGGTAAACTCCAACACATGGCGGCTGAGCTGGGGGGCTATGAGAAAGCCCACACCAGCCCGCCGTCTTCCACCGCAGGCAACTCCAGAGTAGCGGAGAGTCCAGTCTCTCTCAAGGAGTTGGGTTCCAGAGCCCAAGCTGTGCGTGGAGGTGAGCCCGACTATCTCTAGTCGGTATCTCTCGACCTCCCGCACAAGCTCAGGCTCCTTCCCCGCCAGCGAGATGACGTTCCATGTCCCTAGAGCCAGATTCCGTGTCCGGGGATTGGGTCGTCGAGGCCCCTGCCTTTGGCCGCCGCCCAATCCACAATGCACCGGCCCCATATGGTTCCTCCCGCAGGTGGTGGGCCCACGGGAGGTCGGCCCCACGTCGCTCATTCGGGCTGAGCCCGGCCGGGCCCCGTGGGGAAAGACCCGGCCACCAGGCGCTCGCCTACGAGCCCCAACCCCAGGCCTGGCTCCAGGGTGGGGCCCCGGTTGCGCCATACCGGGCGACGTAACGGCCTTTGTTTTTTTGTGATCCATATGGGGTCTGTTTTCTTATATATATATATATAATTATAAATGCTACGGTTTGCCTGGAAACAGTGTACAACGGGGTTTGAGATATGTTTTCTTTTGTTTTGTGGGTGTGTCAAATGTCAGTGTTACGATCGTCAGTTGTAGTGCCCGCTAGAAACTCTAGAGGGCACTCCACCATGGACTCACTCACTCACTCTCTCACCCACTCACTCACTCACTCATCCACCAGGCAGACTACATTTCCCAGAAGCCCCGCACCCATCACTGATCACTCCACCAGCTGCAACACATTACCCAGTCACTGATTACATCACCCAGCCCATTCATTATCAGTCACACTATTTAAGCTCAGCACACACACACACATCTGTGCGAGGTCTCCATGTTGACAATTCTGAGCGGTTTTCCCTGTCTTGTTTTCCTGTTTTCTTATTGTTTCGCCACCTGCCTTCGGATTATTGCCTGTTTCCCGGACTATGAATGATATCTGCTAGTGGTGGGCAGAGCGAGGAAGCAGTTGAAGCAAATGTGCTGTATTTTGTCGAGGCTTCGAAACTATATCGACACCCGTCTCCACGGTGACACCTAGTGGTCAATTGCACATGTTATCTGAAACAACTTTGACAACAAGCCCTTTAAAAAAATAAAAATGTCTATATAACTATAATATATAATAATAATAACAAGGTTATTTTGGTCATGAAAAATGAAAATTAATAAAACAAATCAATCCACAATGGTCTCATTTTTCTTTTTTTTTTTTTACAGATAATTTCTCCAGCCTTTGAAAAAATCCTCTCACAAAAACCCACGAGGTGAAGGTGCATTAACTCCTCTTTTAAACTTTGTGGGAGTTGAGACGGATGCGCGATTGTGTGGTTTGTTCCCGCCCCTGTCAATCAAACGCAGACTCGGCAAGCATGCCACCAGTCGAATCGCGCAGAAGCTTCGTTTAGCCATAGTCACGTGACATGGGTGTTTTGAATCACAGTTCGGAGCAGTGTTTCGAAACATCTACGCTTCGGGATCTCGACACTGTGTCGAAACGTTAGTTTTGCGTCAGCCATCCCTAATATCTGCCTGATCTGAACTTCTGCATTTCAAAATGATGTAGTTGTTTATATGTTTAGCTTCATTGCAAGACAAGTTTATTTATATACCAAATTTCATACACAATTGGTAATTAAGTGCTTTACATTAAAATGAGAAAGAAAATACAAGGTATTAAAAAAAGTTAGAACTAGAAATAAAATAATTTAAATTAGAATTGATTCCCAGGAGATGTCTTGGATCAAATGTTGGATCACAATAATTATAAACCAGTTTCCACAAACCCCATTCACTCGATGGGGATGTTCTCTTTTATTCTGGACGGCAATGGCAGTGACTGTAACCGAGCGTATTTTGCAGTATTAAACACTTTTATACTGATTTCATCAGGCTCCGAAAATTCTTCCAAAACAACACAAAAAATGACCTTCTCAGCTGCCGTAGTTGCGTCATCAGAACAGGGTGTTCAACGCGCCTCCGTTTCCATTTAAAAAACGTTTTGCAATGTGTTGTCGGGGCTGAACGCAGCCATGAGTGTAAGAATCGCATCATATTTTTATGTGTAAGCCACAGAATAAGTGTGAAAGCATAATCTTAATACATAATCTTCAACATGAAAGCTAAATCAGTTTATTTATTATTTTATTAATACTGGTCTAAAAGGCACAATATATACATTTTTTATATTAAAATATCCAAAAACCACTTGCACAGTGTTATATATTTCGTTCTGCTGTGTACTTACATTATCCTAAATGTTTCCAAAAATGTGTAAATTCAGAGAAAATCACAATTTTAAATAGTGCCCGTCCCTCTCTCGTCACTTGTCGCCTGTCAATGATGTAATATCAGCGTTATCCCTGGTTTCTGCTTGTACTGCATAAAAACTATGGCAACAGACACGTACAGCTGCGTAACGTCAAGCGGCGTGCTGTTGTTGTTTCGTTCAAACATTATGGACCATGGTAAGCAAACGTTGGGACAAAAGTAGAAATAAAACGAGGATCAATATCGGCGTGGCGTTTCCGAGATGACGAGAGCTTTGCGACAAACTTTGACTTTACAGAGACGCTCTTGAACGTTATTAAACAAGGTAAGCAAATGTAGGCTACATAAGACTAATCAATGTTATATAGCTCAACACGACGAAGTGTTAGAATATCATCAGTATGATACTGTAATGTTGATCTAGCTAACTGTTAGTCTCATACAGACAACAAACTAATACTAAACATTACAACTTTCCACACACTCAAACACAGTTTAGTATGATAGTGTAACGTTAGAGCAAGTGAAACAGCGCTGCGTTACCGCACAGTTTTAATTCATCAAATAAATGTAATACAAAATGTTTTGTAAAGCTGTTTTGAAATCATGTACATAAAGTAAAGTACAATATAAATAAAACTGATCTGACTTGCCGAACTGTAAAGAAATGCTTTTACACTTTAAATTTTCCAGGTGTGTTTCTCTGGAGAAGCTGTATTTGTTCGAAGATCTTTTCCATGGCCAGTGCACTGGTGAGGCACATTACAGTTGTTTTTTTGATTGCTAACATGCATTGGCAAAAACTGACAAAAAAAAATTGTCAAAACTCTTCACACAGTCAGCAAAACAGAAGTCTATATCAAAATGTGAAGCATTTTTCATTGCTTTCGGACAAAATGCATTCAATGACCACATTCTCCAAAAAGCCTTTATCAGCATCTCGGGTCTTAGGCAGGAAAACTCCACAAAGAGAAACCCGCCGAGACTCCAGTACCGCACACACACAAGTATACTATGTTGTTGATGGTTTTTTGTGATTACAATTGCTTCAGGATTCAGTTTGAATACTGAAACCACATTTTCAAAGCTCTTCATAAAGTCTGCATTACCAAGATAAATTTTGGGCAAACAGTTCATCTCACCTCCAAAACTCACTCAAACCAACAAAACGGTTCATATTTGTCTCAAAATAAGCTCTTTCCACCAATCACTGGCAACAATTATCAATCAGAAGACATAAAAAAAAAAAAAAAAAAAATGGTGGTCATAAAGTTTTTCTCTGCGTGGAGGTGGAGGGTTTAAGAAAGGAGAGAGTGGAGGAAGGAATAATACTAACATTCTGGGATGTGTAGTAAACCAGTCTGTGTTTGCAGCAGAGTGATGGACCGCCACACTATCCCACACAACAACGGAGGTAGGGGAGTTTGATGCCCCTCGCCTTCTGTCCTCTACTGGCACAAGTCAAATAACGCTGGTCATCCAGAAAAGAAATAGGCCTCTCGTATAATTTACATAATGCATAACTGTCTGGTTACTGAAAAACACCTAAACTCTGGAACGATCTTCCTAGCATTGTTCGGGAAGCAGACACTCTCTGTCAGTTTAAGTCTAGACTAAAAACGCATCTCTTTAAATTGGCATACACATGACACATTATCAATTTTTGTCTTCATATCCGTTAAAGTATTGTTAGGCTGCATAGATCAGGTCAGCCGGAACCGGGAACACTTCCTATAACACCGGATGTACTCGTTACATCAGAAGAAGAATGATGTCTACGCTAATTTTAGTCTCTCTGCTTATCCTGAGGTTTACCAATTAACGTGATTGGCTGGATCCGGGCCGTGTCCGGGTCGGATGGGACAGCAGCGTGGCCCTGGGGTGTCGGCGGAGACTGTGTGAACGAGCTCATCCCTTGTGAGGGCCTTACCGACTCATCAGCCAGTGGCACAGATCCCCAACAAACCGTCCCATACCGGCGTGATGAAAAAGATCTTAAACTAGATGGAACTGGATTAAATATTTTGACTGTTGCGACTCCAATCGGACTTATGACCTGTAACTCTGCCTGAGTATCGGACAAGTGTTCACTGTTGGCCGGAGGAGAACTGCCCCCCCGACTAAGCCTGGTTTCTCCCAAGGTTTTTTTTTTCTCCATTTTGTTGGAGTTTTGGTTCTTGTCGCTGTTTCCTTTGGCTTGCTTGGTCGGGGACACTTGCTTGATATTCAGCAGTGTTTTTGGTATGACCGCATTGGCGCCGTTGTATGTGAACTGAGCTGAGCCGGACGATTACGTCACTGTTTTCTCCAGTGCTGATATACATAAATTAACTAGACTAATAACTATTGATCTTTATTATTAATGTGAAGCTGCTTTGCCACAAATTGCATTGTAAAAAGCACTATATAAGTAAAGGTGACTTGACTGAACAGACATCTTACCTGGACAAACTGATACTGCAGTTCTTTCACATGATCACGGTTTCTCTAACAGCGTACAGTGTACAATTGCTTCATGCTTATTTTATGTTTCTCTAGGACTCTGTCAGTTGTCGTTGTGCTGACCATATTCACATTTCCAAAAGTGAAATTGTCCGCCACCAAATTTCTCGCATTTTTATTGCATTGTTGGCAATTACAATATCAACAATGGCAATTTCCTGCACATCTGAGAAGATTCTGCCTCTCCCTTCTCTTGGCGACAAACTTAGGATCCTAAAACACAACAATTACTGTGTTGTCATAGGTTTCAAAATGTCAGTACATGTAAAAATGTAGACATCTTGTATTGTACTGTAATCTCACCTGTTGTTTTGCCGGATGCGACTGTTAGATATGGTTACACCCTTAGGCTATGTTCACACTGCAAACCTTAATGCTCAATTCAGATTTTTGCTCAGATCTGATTGTTTTTTTGTATAGCTGTTTACATTGTTTTTTTGTTTTTTTTTTAAAATGTGGCCATTATCAGATTTCCAGTGTGAACAGATCATAGTTCTGTGGGGTATCCTGGTAAAAATCGCATTCGGGGGGTTAAATATCGCGATAGTGCAGTCTTTTCAACCCACGAAGTTGCAAAACAACCCGTACCAACAGTGAAAAAGTATCCCAATTGACCCTTCGCCTACAGTTTGATTGACAGGCGATCTGACCAATCATAACCCAGAATCCGCCATTTCGTCCGACAAAGCAGTCAGGGGAGTCAGTAGATTAACGTTGGTGAACTTGAACTTGAAAAATTGTCTTTGAAACAACATTCCTTCTGATGTTCATTCATGTTTATTTGATTTACTGATTAAACTTCTTTAAAAAATTATAGTATATTAATTATGAAACTGTTTCATATGTCTGTCGACGTGTTGTCAGTGTCCTCTTTGCTCCACAATGTATTTTTCACTGCATGAGAACATGATGTGTGGCATGAGAGCGCATGGGTTTTGTCGGACATAGCAACAGTAACTAAAGGGGGCGGTTCTTTGCGAACGGTCAATTGGTCAATAATTGTAGCCCTTTTCTCATCACAGATCACTGCTCTTGGCCTTCCTGTCTTCCTCCACTCACTCCCCCTCAAACCACTCTTCTTTCCCCACTGACTTGTCGTCTTTGATCCATATTTCCAAACAAAATCAGTTCCGACTTCCAAGCTATCCCCATTTACTAAAAAAAATGGTAGGCTAATGAGACTAAAGCAGGACACCTGGGTAGGCATTCAGCTGAAATTGCAATTAGCTTGAAATGATCGTTGTTTCATTCTCTACATGGAGAAATGCTTGAAATTTGCCATCGTTCTATTTAGAATGTTTTTAACAATTTTGAAAGCAGTGTGTTAGCATTTGAAAAATGTGCTGAAAATACAGTGTTTGTAGGTTGTGTAGTGTGAATCATAAAAGTGTCTGTGGATTTTGAGAAATGTAATCACTGAATGCATTTTGTGTGAAAGCAATGAAACACGATTCACAGTTTGGTCCGCATAGACTTACCGAACGTGTGAAGGGTTTTGAATATGTGGCTTCAGCATTTGAACAATGCTTGTTAGCAATCGAAAAAACCCCTGCAAGTTTCTATGAAAGATAAAGAAAGAAATAGCAAATTGCAGCATTTCTCATTCATTCTTGTTACATATGCAATGTAATACAGTCAGTAAAATGAAAAGATTCATGTAATGCTCCCATTGTTAGAGTTTTAGGTCAGTGGATGTATGCTTTCTGAATGAAATTTTTTGCAAGTGCGATGGTGGAACAAGCTTAGTTTGAAGAGTGAGTTTTGGAGATTAGATGAACTGTTTGGCCAAGATTCATTTGGTAATGCAGACTGTATGACGAGTTTTGAAAAACCGGCTCCAGTACTGACTGATGCTTGTTAGCAACTGTAAAAAACTGAGCCGTTTCATCCCAGCATGACCTTTACGTGCTCGGTGCACAGAAACGTATCATCCCTCATCTGTGTGCGGCCTTGTGCTACCGCTTGAATCTGAAAGAAATCTGAGCTAATTTAACAATTGATGTTCCCTGCCTTCGAGTCTGAACGTGTCCTGTCTAAAGTGGATGAATGGAACATGAAAGGAAATCCCAGTTCTGTGACCTACACTGAGTGCTTATATAACAGGACGTCCCGCTGGAATGAGGACACCCCTGATCGGCACTAACGGTCGAGAGACAAATAGTTTTTTGTTGTTTTTTTTTTTTTTCCTTTGCAGATGAAAGTTTTATTCATATTTCAGCACTAATCTTTTTAAATGAGTACATTTTAGTTGAAACAACATTCCTTCTGATGTTCATTCATGTTTATTTGATGCTATAAATGAACTAGTATGAAGAGATGATCGGTTCACGAGGAGCTACAGCGATCTGTCACCACACATTAAACACACACTATTTGGTGATTAAACTTCTTTAAAAAATTACGATGTATTAAATATGAAACTGTTTCATACGTTGTCAGTGTCCTCTTTGCTCCAGGATGTATTTTTCACTGCGTGAGAACATGATGTGTGGCGTGAGAGCGCATGACTTGTGTAACTAAAGGGGGCGGGTCTTTGCGAACGGTCAATTGTGCGGGAAAATCGCAGACTTGGCAACACACACAGCGTGCTGTCGTACAGAAGTAAACACGGAGGGCAAAGTAAACGATAACACATTTATTTATTGTGTCATCTGCCATGTGAGCCAGCGAAATTATGCCCAGGCAATAAAAAATAAATAAAATAAAACAATAAAGTGATGTACATAAAAGTCAGCTACATTTTAGAGCTGTCATGTGACATCAAGTAATACATCAATAAACATGTTAAACAGCCATACTGTGAGCACGCTAAAGTTAAATCTACATATATATACACATACATCTACATTAAGATGCATTATTTTATTTAAAGGCATAGTTCACCCAAAAATTCTGTCATACATTACTATCAAGTTGTTCCAAACAAGTATGATTTTCTTCCTTTGGTGGAACACACACACACACACACACACACACACACGCACGCACACATACACACACACACAGACACACACGTTGTGTTTTCATGTTTTATGGGAACATTCCATAGGTGTAATGGTTTTTATACTGTACAAACTGTACATTCTGTCCCCCTACACAAACCTACCCATCACAGAAAATGTTCTGCTATTTTAGATTTTCAAGATAATTCTGTATGATTTATAAGCTTGTTTCCTCATGGGGACCAAAAAATTGTCCCCACAAGATCAAAATTTACTAGTATTACTATACCTGTGGGGACATTTGGTCCCTGTAACGTAGGGAATACACACACACACACACACGCGCACACACCAAAGATATATAACTGTGTTTGTCCATGCGATGAAAGTCAATGGGGTCTAAAATAACACGGGAACACTTTGATTTTCATTGTATGGACTGAAAGAAGAAAAAGAAAAAAAAGAAGAAACAGTGACATTTGCGCCGTTGCAACAATCTATAGAGATTTTCTTAATGTTACTCAAAAAACAGGACACAGGTTTAATTAATTTGAAGTGCTTGTACTAAATGTTACATGTTAAAAAATGTTAAAATCCCTGCTTTCTCTTCTCTGGGTGCCGCGTATAGACGCTGTAATATGATGATTTTCTGAAAGACTTTGCGGAACAGTCCTATTGGTCAACGTCAATAAAGCACTGAGATATTAACATTCACGTAGATAACACAAATGACGCATTAGGAATTGTGATTAGACACTTTCTGAACTCCTTTGGGGTCGAGCGAAACGTCAGTAGACACACTCATCGTTTTAATCATACGCTAGATTTAATTATATCTCATGGAGCCAATATTGCTGATTCTCTACCGTAAAGGGATGATTTCACTGACCTTGTAGCGTAATGCATACTGCTGATATTTGCCATATCACTCTGTATGCATTATCGACCAGGAAGAACAATTATCCCAACCTCTGAAGATAGATTCACTCATAACCTGCCTGATCGGTCTCAGCTGCTCAATGTACCCAAACACAGAGATGAACTTGATGAAATGACTAGCAGTCAAGATGGGCACCGTTGCACCCAAAAGGTTAGAAAGAAAAGTATTTCTACCAGAAAGACTCGGGAGGCAAGATAACGTAACAATGATATTTATTAACAATCAGCAAGCAAAATATGGTAAGATAAAGTTCTTTGGCGTAGGCCCCGTCCGTAGCTTACATCCTGAGGGTTGCGGACTCTGGATTTCATGCTTAAAGATGAAGACGGGTGCGTAGCCGACCCCCCGGAGGTTTGGACAGGGACCATCCCGGTGGTGCTGGGGAGGATGGAGGTTAAGGTTGAGCATCTGCGAACTCAGACATGTGTAAGTACCGATCTTTTATACTCCAAATGTTAGATAATAATTGGTTAGAGCTAAACTCATAGAGTCTTCATGGCTTTCAATGCCCCATGGTACAACAGTATTTCTCATGCTCTCAAAATCTAGATCGCAAATGGAAACGAACTAATCTAGAGGTCTTTAGAATTGCGTGGAAAGACAGGATGTCCTGCTATAAAAAAGCTCTGAACTGAATATTCTATCACAATTTAGTAGTAGCCTAATGGCTTTATGAATTTCTTCACTAAAGCATCAGAAATACCTGCACAATGCTAAATGTACAATCTGACAGCATTCTTATTTTTTTTTTATTCAGCCTCAACTACTGCCCCTCAAGAACAAGGAATTTATTTAGCTCTTCCTTATACAGGAAGGATTCTAAACCAACATGTTTATTAGATCCAACACCCACTAAAATCTTCCATTTACATCTAAAATACTATAAAAAGTTTTCCACTCAATTTTGCTCCCTCCTGCAAATAAATAAATCAAAAAGATATCTTTGAAAAATTTCAGTCAGGATTCAGGCCCTGTCATAGCACAGAAACTGCACTCGTTAAAATGATAAACGACTTACTTCAAGCTTCTGACCGAAACTACTACTTTAACTTGATATTAGTGCTGCCTTCAGCGCTATCGATCATGACATACTCTTAGATCAACTACAAAATTACACTGGTATTCAGGGACAGGCATTAAAGTGGTCTAGATCAGAGAGTTACATTTTGTTTATTTAAACAGGGAATTATCCAAGTTAACGTCAGTAAATTATGGAGTGCCACAGAGGTCGATGTTAGGCCCTTTGCTATTTTCAATATATATTGGTAATATTATTAGAAAACATGGAATTAGTTTCCACTGTTATGCCAATGATACTCATTTATATATTTCATCATGACTAGATGAAGTGTGTTAAAGATATAAAATATTGGATGACCAGTAATTTTCGGAATTTGGATAAGACTGAGGTGTTATTTATTTGACCAAAAACTTGTACACAACATCTCTTAGAATACACTTTGCATCTAGAAGGATTAACCGTCCCTTCATTTTCTACTGTTAAAGACGTGGGTGTTATAATAGACAGCAACTTGTCTTTAGAAAATCATGTGTTATAAAAACAGCCTTTTCCTCCTCAATTTTCCATCAATCCAGCCTCAACATCTGTGAAGAGATGATGCAAACTCCTGCGAGGATTTCGCATGATGCCAACTCTGAACCAACATACACAATTCATACATCCACTGTCCTGCAGCGTTTGGCTCCATTCCTAAAACACACCTGAATGAACTTATGAAGGTCAGAAGAAAAGTCATGGGATCTTATCGATGGGAGATACCAACCTCATGTGATCAAGGTTCATGTGAAGTGTTACACCAAATCAACATATTTAACATTTAATAAAAAGACGATTCATAAAAGAAGCTGTTTTCCACAAAAAGTTGTCAGCTTTATTTATATAGTGCTCTATACAATACAGATTGTTTCTGCAGCTTCACATTAATAAACAGTGAAATGACAGAATCAATTATGCAAACTTTATCAGATATGAGACAAAATCAAATTCTGCTGTAAAGCAGCTCTAAAAAGACTGCTGGGTTAAAAACAACCCAAGTTGGGCTGAAAATGAACAAACCCAGCGTTTGGGTTGTTTAAAAATTACTGTATTGCTTCAAATGAACATTTATTAATATGTTTAATAAATGAACATTAATTAAATTGCTTGTTCACCTTTTGATTGTTATTGTTACCTCAAGTAATTGTGTATGATTTTTAATTTCCAACCCATTGGGTTCGTTTTAAGCAATAGTTAGGTTAACTAAACTGCGTAGTGGTAGTGAAATCTTTCCTCCATTGACATGCATTTCAAAAATGGTTCTTGTTTCCTTCCCTTCGTATACTGCAGTGGTATGTTTTTGTTTTTTTTACTGACCTTGGAGACTTGCCTTAAAGCAACTTTGTTCAGGATTACTAGAGAGCTACAGACAAGTGAGATTGATCAGGGCTGGAGCTAAACTCTGCAGGAATCTTGAAGGCATTGGATTAGAAATGCTCAGTGGATCTCATCGGCCAGTGTTGCCCAGCCCTGCTCCAGGATGTTTTCAGAAGTTGCATAAGTGCCGTATTCCATGAATAAAGTCAAGTACACTTTTATAGCATTTTCAAGAACAGATTCAAGTGAACTACTCATGTGGTGTAAGTAAAAGTAGACCTTGAATACATCTTAATCATTATTTTCAAAAAGCTTTTTTTTTCAAAAAACATTTGCCAAATGAATAAATGTACCATCATTGAGCGTTTAGAGACCAGACAAGTAACCTTGCCATCAAAAAGTCATTTTAAAATACTTTTTACTCTAGTATGTTGATTGCAGCACATGGCTTTAGTTTTAGACAAAAAAACTTTGGATGTATAAATAGCATTGTTTATGTTTTTTGAATCTAATAGGACAAAATATAGCATTTGTACAGGCTGGGGACATAATTAAATGTTAACGTTGTATGCATCATTTGCACTGAATTAATATGTTGACAACCCTAGTTTATTTTTTAATCATTTCTAACAAAAAAACATCAATCACATCAGAAAAATGGAATAGCTCGCATGACCCGGAGTACTCCGGTACCGACGGCTCAGTCAGACAAAGATGTGCATCATATTAATTTACCAACATCATAAAGCATGGCAGCCCTATCGCCCGGAGGAGCTTGACTGACCGTGACTTTCATGTTAGCTGGCGTCTCTTTGAACATGGCGTTGCAGGGGATGGGAAGCTGGTGAGTCTGAAGTACTGTAAATCATGGATACAATCTCCATATACATGCTGCCCCCTACACTCCCCACAAGCTCTCAGCTTGAGGTACTCAAAAAGAATAGAACATCACAATAATACATATTTTATGAAGGCAAGGCCAGTAGCAAGCTAGTACACTTCAACAGCAGAGAAGAGGATTTGAATGAGGCAGGGTGAACAGTCTGAGCTAGGTGCTTTCCAGCGAGAGGAACAGAAAATTTAGAGCAAAGAGATTATTTAAGTTTGGGTATCTCAAAGAGTGCAGGAATGGGGTTACCGATATGTGAATACTAAGAAAGATAAAAATTTAGGAGGCTAAAAGGAAGATAAAAAACCCACGGCAGCTACAAATGAGTATAGATGAGACATCAGATCACCCAAAAATGAAAGTTCTGTTATAAATTAACCTCATTTTTGTTCCAAATCTCTATGCAAAGGAGAAATGAGGCAACATGTTCTTTTCCACGCAATGACTTTCCCATATAAATGTTCTGATGGTCTCTTTAACACATTCTGTTGACTATAAGTAACATTGCTCCTACAACTAACTCTTTTTAGTGAGTTAGTAGTGTATTAATAGACTGGTAGGGTTAGAATAAGCTGACATGATGTTTCATTAAAGCTGCAATATGTAAAATGTTTGCAGTGAAATATCCAAAAACCACTATGCCAGTGTTATAAATTTAGTTCAGTTGAGTACTTGCAATGTCCCAAAGGTTTCCAACTATTTGTAAATCGTGAGAAAATCATTTTTTTTTTTTACCAAGGATTGTGTGAGGAAGTCGCCTGTAAATGGTGTCATATCCGCGTTACCTCGTTTTATTTTGTAGAAATCAACTCCCATTTCATTTGCTCTGTAAATGCAGTAAAACACGGATCTCTATGTTGCATGGAAATGTATAAGAGAATTTGATGGGTTGGCATTATTTACAGTATATAACCATGGCACAATGAACAATTTATCTATTTAACTTGAACTTGAAAAATTGTGTGTACTCACGTCCTTCCGCGCTTGAAACAAAATTCCTTCTGATGTTCATTCATGTTTATTTGATGCTATAAATGAACTAGTATGAAGAGATGATCGGTTCACGAGGAGCTACAGCGATCTGTCACCACACATTAAACACACACTAGACGCTATTTATTGATTAAACTTCTTTAAAAAATTATGATATATTAAATATGAAACTGTTTCATATGTCTGTCGACGTGTTGTCAGTGTCCTCTTTGCTCCAGGATGTATTTTTCACTTCATGAGAACATGATGTGTGGCGTGAGAGCGCATGGGTTGTCGGGCATAGCAACAGTAACTAAAGGGGGCGGGTCTTTGCAAAGGGTGCTGCATTTTTAGAGGATGTCTATGTTGAACTCCAGCATCTGTTTCTTTTTTTAAAATAAATATACACTACAGACAATATCTGGATCTGTAAAAGCATTACTGTTCTAATGATAAAACATTAAAGTTAATGTTATTTCAGTTTAAACTAGAGAGACAACACTGTTTAAGTGACTAATAGGAAACAGCGGGAGTGTTACTTGTTTGAAAACAATTATTTTTTTTTTTTAAATATTGTTTTCTTTCACTAAAGGCACTGAACTTCACCTTTAAGGACAGAGCAGCATTGTGAGACTAGAAATATGGGCAGCCTGAATTGGGTTTGTGAGGTCCATTCAGTATTCTGTTTGCTCACACTGAGTGTCACAAAGAAAATGTTAATGTATGTGTGATATTTGTGGAGTGTCCAGATGGAAACCGTGTAAAGGAGAGGCCAAGGTCAAAACACACACATACACACACACACACACACACACACACACAGTTTGCTTTGCTATCAAAGTGAGGACATTCTTTAGGTGTAATGGTTTTACTGTACAAACTGTACATTCTCTCCCCCTACACTAACTGTACTCCTAAACCTACCGATGACAGAAAACATTCTGCATGTTTACATTTTTAATAAAACATTGTTTAGTGTGCGTTTAAAGCTATTTTAAATATGAGGACTCATGAAATGTCCTCATAAAACATGTTTACATCATAATACCAATGTAATACCCATGTTATTATACAAATTTGTGTCCTCATAAATCATGAAAACACACACACACACACACACATATGCTGAGCTTTCATGTTCATGGGGACGTTCTATAGAAATAATTATTTTTATACCGCACAAGCCATATTAAGTCCCTTAACCCTACGCCTAAACCAATCACAGAAAATTTCTGCATATTTTGGTTATACCTGAACACACACACACACACACACGTTGTGTTTTCATGTTTTATGGGGACATTCCATAGGCGTAATGGTTTTTATACTGTACAAACTGTACATTCTGTCCCCCTACACTACCGCCACCCCCAAAAAATGTCCCTACAAGATCCAAATTTACTAGTATTACTATACTTGTGGGGACATTTGGTCCCCACAATGTAAGGAAAACAAGTACACACACACACACACACACACACACACACACGTGCACACACACATCTCTACACCAAGGCTAATGTGATAAGACAACAGCAACGACAAGGAAATGAAAGGACTGAATATTTATTCAACGTAAAGAACAGCAAACCAGGACACATAAAGGTTGAAAACAACACTAGAATACTGTCATTAGCTCCACAAACAAACTTTCACAACAAAAATAAAAGCAAAACACCTTGAAAAACAACATTTTTGACAGTCTTTCTTAGTGCTACACAGTGGCAGGGAGGGCCATCGTTCAAATGACCGAACAAATTTAGTTTTCACAAAAAAAAAATCGCTCCAATTATTTCATACAAGTTGGCCACACATAAGACACTGCGACTGTTGAAGATATACCTCACAGAAACCTTCACACTTAAGCCAAGTACAGAACCTCACAGTTATAATATGTAATCACCCACGGTTCACTGAAGAATCTTTTGGGTTTCAGATGTGTTTGACAACAGTACAACTTGAAAACTATTGCAACATGCATGTTACAAAGTAAGTAACGGTCATTAGGAGCTCGATAAAGTACAATCACTGTAAATTTTTCTCAATGTTTAATATGTAATCACCTTTGTTTGGTCTCCGACCCAGAATCCTTTGCCACCAACAGAAGAAGCTGCAGAATGTGCAAGGCTGAAACACGTAAGCAAGAGGGTCATAAGAGCACGAGAAATCTCTACGCAAGTACATTGTAAGTACGTTGTCCTGTTGTAAATACTTAAAATGCATTCTTGCATTAAATTTGGTGATAACAAACCTCATACGGGGTTGCTGCCTTTAAATGTTCGTGTATTAAACCTGTTTAATGCTCTCTAGCGCCTTGTGTGGCAAAGCAAAGAGAATGCGGCTAGTATTGTAACAGAAAAAAAAAAATCCTGATGGCACTATATTGATAGTTCACTTCAGACATTCTACTAAATGATGTACACCGATGTACTAAAACCAAGTTTTTCCTTTGCGTTTTTCAGACGACAAAATGATCCCCGTTCACATGGATCAGCGAATATGACTAAAAATGCTGTATTATGCATGCCAGGCCAGTAGTTGGGAATGTCACTTTGTAAAGAAACACTACAGCCCATACGTCACCGTTTTCACAAATGCACGAGGGAGTTTGGCTTGTAACGTGAAGGTTGCTGGTTCGATTCCCACGCCGGCAGGAATTGAAGGTGGGGATTGTGAATGAACAGCACTGCTCTGGGTGTGTGTGCACTTGTTCACTACTCACTGCTGTATGTGTGTGCACTTGTTCACTACTGTATGCTGTATGTGTGTTCACTTGTTCACTACTCACTGCTGTATGTGTGTGCACTTGTTCACTACTCACTGCTGTATGTGTGTGCACTTGTTCACTACTCACTGCTGTATGTGTGTGCACTTGTTCACTACTGTATGCTGTATGTGTGTTCACTTGTTCACTACTCACTGCTGTATGTGTGTGCACTTGTTCACTACTGTATGCTGTATGTGTGTTCACTTGTTCACTACTCACTGCTGTATGTGTGTGCACTTGTTCACTACTGTATGCTGTATGTGTGTGCACTTGTTCACTACTGTATGTGTGTGCACTTGTTCACTACTGTATGCTGTATGTGTGTGCACTTGTTCACTACTGTATGTGTGTGCACTTGTTCACTACTGTATGCTGTATGTGTGTTCACTTGTTCACTACTGTATGCTGTATGTGTGTTCACTTGTTCACTACTCACTGCTGTATGTGTGTGCGCTTGTTCACTACTCACTGCTGTATGTGTGTTCACTTGTTCACTACTCACTGCTGTATGTGTGTGCACTTGTTCACTACTCACTGCTGTATGTGTGTGCACTTGTTCACTACTCAGTGCTGTATGTGTGTGCACTTGTTCACTACTCACTGCTGTATGTGTGTGCACTTGTTCACTACTCACTGCTGTATGTTCACTTGTTCACTACTCAGTGCTGTATGTGTGTGCACTTGTTCACTACTCAGTGCTGTATGTGTGTGCACTTGTTCACTACTCAGTGCTGTATGTGTGTTCACTTGTTCACTACTCACTGCTGTATGTGTGTTCACTTGTTCACTACTCACTGCTGTATGTGTGTGCACTTGTTTACTACTCACTGCTGTATGTGTGTGCACTTGTTCACTACTCACTGCTGTATGTGTGTTCACTTGTTCACTACTCACTGCTGTATGTGTGTTCACTACTCACTGGTGTATGTGTGTTCACTTGTTCTCTACTGTATGCTGTATGTGTGTGCACTTGTTCACTACTCACTGCTGTATGTGTGTTCACTTGGATGGGGTAAATGCAGAGCACAAATTTCGAATATGGGTCACCATACTTGACAATACGTCACGACTTTCACTTAACAAAAGCGTGCATTTTCAGGCCCCAAAACTGCTGTTGTCATGTAACGCATGAAAAGTTTTCAAACGGTGTCGTGTAAAAGGCCTCTAACTCTTATTATCAGTATTAGGGTTCTAGTTAGGGTTAGTTGACGTGTACTTGCACAGTCTGTTGGGAGAGCATCACAATAAAGTGTTGGCAGATATTAAGCAGAAGGTCTACTAATACTTTAATGACTGGTAGTTGACATGTAGTTGCAATTTAGTAAATAGAATGTCTTAAGTGGAGTATCAAAAAAAAAAAGATTTACCAAACTTTTCCAGTTTCCACTGACAAAACCAGGGGGATTTGGCACAATTCACTGAACTCTATTTGACTCAATAGCATTAAGCTAGGCTGACGATCTAAGGTGAGAACTGAATCAGCTTGTTATTCCACTAAGGGTCTAAATCGGTAATGGTGTCAAATAGGTCAGTTGTTCTGTACTATTAGGGCACAGTCTCCTTTACAGGGTCTCACAAAGTGTTGGGAAGTCAGAAGCTATGCTAAAGCAACTTTTCACAAATTAACCCGTCACAAATGCTCCCTTGACATGTCTGTGCAAGAAACTCAATATCAAAGGGCAAATCATTCCCCCTACACTTTTCTCTAAAGGTCATTTGGCACAGCTGATAATTTGGCTATAATCATGATGTATGGCCGAGGCAGCAGGCAGTTTCATCCATTCACATGTGCTCCAGCACAACACTTCACTTGAAATTAATTTTGACTTTCTTTTCTTTGTTGACATTTATGGTACGACTTTTATTGCAAAACATATATCCATGACACACGTCTTAGGGCCACCAGAAGATCTCAGAAATGCATTAATATAACAGATATCGAATCAGCCGGTATGTCAGAGAACAAAGTTTCGCTTGTTCAAGGTGAGTCAAGAAGTGTCGCCCTAACAAGGTTTAGAGGGATTTGACATGGACTATGTCCTTGTTCTATCAGCCTTTTGGTATTGAATCACAGTGTGACACGACATAACGAAATATCTAGCATGCGCCAGAGTACAACACGCATGACGTGACGAACCACCAAGAGGCACAAGATTGATGTCTTCAAAACAAACCAACTGTCCTTACAAGATAATGCTCGTCTTACACTATTACATTAATAGAAGCCTGGCTTTCCCACTGCCGTTCGTCGAGAATAAAGCTTTTTGCAAAGAACAAGCCACATTTTAAACCTAGAAAACTGAAAAAGATAACATCTACAACGGCTCCACAAGGTTGTGTCAGAAGAAATTGCGACATGCAGCAAAAAATAAAAATAAAAAAAAACACAGATTTTTTTTTCTTCTTCTTGATACAGTATGTACAGGGAGCCTGGCAGATTACACAACTGCCTCTTCACAGTAAATGTTCAGAAAAGTGCACACAAGGCGGTACATCTGGCAGATCCAACGCTATATCACAGCCAATTCGTGCGTATTTTACGAGGTGGCTAATTCGTACGACCTCACTCGATTTGTTTAAACCCCAGTGGCGGGTAGGTTTAGGGGCAGGTTATTTGTACAAATTCATATGAATTTGGCAACTCATATGCAGGGCTGGGTAGGTTACGTTTTAAATGTATTTCACTACAGATTACAAAATACATGCTTTAAAAAGTAATTTGTAACGTATTTCGTTACATTACTCAAGTTTAGTAACTTAATCTAAATACTTTAGAATACTTTGGAATACTAATAAGTGTGGAACAAACACAAAAAGCTAATTGCAAGTTTTTATCTCACAATTCTGACTTTTTCCCTCAGAATTATGAGATATAAACTCTCAATATTGAGAAAAGTCAGAATTATGAGATATAAACTCTCAATATTGAGAAAAGTCAGAATTATGAGATATAAACTCTCAATATTGAGAAAAGTCAGAATTATGAGATATAAACTCTCAATATTGAGAAAAGTCAGAATTATGAGATATAAACTCACAATATTGAGAAAAGTCAGAATTATGAGATATAAACTCACAATATTGAGAAAAGTCAGAATTATGAGAAATAAACTCACATAATAAATTCACACTTGCAAGAAAAAAAAATTAGTATTGCAAGTTCATATCTCCCAATTCTGACTTTATAACTTGCAATTGTGAGTTTAAATCTCGCAATTCTGAGAAAAAGAAGTCAAAATTGTGAAATTCAAACTCACAATTGTGAGGGAAAAAAACAAATTGTGAGAAAAAGTTGCAGTGACGAGTGAATTATAAAATGACTCAATTTTACACAATTGTCACAAAACATGAAAACAGTGGAAAACATGAAACTTAACTCCGCTTTTTCAGACTGTCAGAGTCAGAGAATCATCAATCGCTGTTTAAATGACATTAAAACTCAAAGTAATCACTTTGGTAATCTAAAACACTTTTCAGATGTAACTGTAATCTGATTACCACCCATTTAAAATGTAACTGTAATGAAATACAGTTACTCAAATTTTGTATTTTAAATACGGAACTAAGTTACTTGTATTTCGTTACTCCCCAACCCTGCTCATACGAGTGAAGTCGTATGAATTAGCCACCATGTAAAATACATACGAAAGATCGGGTTGGGCAGAGTTAGGATTAGGCTAAGTGTTATTAGCCAAGACTCTAACCATTCAAAATTATCGAGAAATTTCAGATCTGAAACACACAAGGCTTTAAATGTATAATCAGCTTTAAGCCGATATTTTAAGCAGTAAATCACCAATTTTTTCAGTTCGTCAGTGATTTAACTTTTACTGTCACCCTCTTGCGCACATCCACTTTTCACTGATACTAGCCGTCACGTGCATGTAAAAAGCCAGATGCCACACATTTTAGACAAGTATGCCGACAAAGTTTACACATGTAACGGTTATGGTTATCAGCACGACTACATTTCCCAAGTCTCCTATTTCAAGGCTGACTAACATCTAGAAAAATATTACAACTTTTACTTGTCCTTATATGTGAATAAACTGTTAAGCCGCTACCCTGATAGCACACGTAAGCTAACATCACGGAGATGTCTAGTTTGGAAGTTTTTAGTTTGCTGTCATGTGTTAAACATGATTCGTTTAGGATTTAGAATGTATGTAAAACTGCATATTAAAAGATGTTTGTACATAACAGATATCGTCCAAATGAGGTCTTCTTCAACTCCACTTGAAGATGTGTGTGTGTGTTATCTGGGATAGCTCTACCCAATATTGTTCTGATGCTCAAGTTATACTGTAAAAAACACAGATCATGTATGCTATCAGTTATGTCGTTAGCATAAATAGATTTAAATTCCTATATAAATATACTTCTTAGATGTGGTTTTATTCATGACTTGTACTACTTGTGTCAACAATCAATACCAACACCAGCTGATCTAGCCCTACCATAGCTCAAATGAGATGGAAAGAGCCTATCGAATATGGCTATTTGAAGGACCGTTACGAGATACAAAAACATCAAGCCTCATTCAGAATAGCATATGTGGTGATGTAACTAATGAAGAGATTGTCATGCATTAATTTATTCTTAACACATCCTAATAAATGAGGAAAAAAACCTTGTCTTATTTGGAGTATGAAATTAAACACGAGCCCTATCTATAGTTCTTTAAAAACGATGAGCGAGATTTCATGTCGTGTGTCTGAAGCCGTTGACCAACAGCCACGTTTGTGGTTCGTGAATTCATGAATCGAATGAAATGGCAAAGTTAATGTTTTTTTGCTTAATATAGCTTGCTGTCACATAAGTACATACTTTACGCAACTTCTTGGTTTATCTACAAAAATGTCTCTATTTAAATTCACATGTAAACCTGGCACTTTCTAAGTGAATGCAAGAGATTTTTCTTCCAAAAACCAGATGCATAATAAAATCGAACAAAGAATGAAACCGACGGCACATCCATGTTGAGTGTATGTACTAAGATGATCTTAAATATGAACTACTTCTACGTTTTGTGCGCACGCAGGAAACTATGATCTCGGCTTGCAATTGCCAAAACAATGAGAATTTATGATTCAAATAACAATAAAAATAGTGCATTCACAAACATGAATTCTGTATTGTACAATACATAAATCATGAAATCATCAGTGTACCACCAACACTCCCGTGTGAGGTAATGGAAATGCATGTTCCTTCCTGCGTGGCACCGGCCCACGTCTAAAATCTGCCCCGACTGAAATGCTTTATAGCCTGTTACAGTATTATAATACTTTCTCTGATCCCCCGAACCGTCGGCTGGCGCTGAGCCTCACAGTTAACCGTCGACGCTAAATCAGCTCGCATGCGGGACGGCTCCGACTTTAATACCAACCTGCGAGGGATCGATCAACACTGGCGTTTTCTCATTAGGCAGGCATAAGCTTGAAGACAATGTCAGCATGTGCCAAACTATTCATCTCTATGGCGAGCGATTAAAAAGGCACACAGTTTCTTTATCTTGGAGCCTGCTCAGGCTGTTTAAACAATAGAGTCACTGGACAGGTAAATGCACAGATAGATCCGTAGGGATGAGAACACAACTCTAGAGGATATTACTCTGGATAGTTAATAACAGACATCGCTACTGGCTGCTGAATGGCTACTTGCCATGGCGACCGGCAGCCAATGGTGACTGACGTTTTCCTCCGCTGGAGTCGGGGAGGGGGTTTGGTGGCTAAGTAATGATCATCCATACAAGACCAGTAATATTGATTTTCATACTCATGCAACACAGGAAATGTCACATAGAAATCGGGAGAACTACTCACTAGGATTCTGTATCTACATGGCTGTATGGCACAATGGAAAAAAAAGAAAAGAAAAGATGATGAAAATTGGAAAATGAACAAAGTAGCGGTAGCATCATGTTGCTGATTGAGAATGGACTGGCAGTTTTTTCTCTTTTGGCAGTCGCTATGTTCATTTCTGTGGGCTGGACCTGTTGATGGTCGGCTTTCTGTTGACGTAGGTGGCCCAGTACGCCAGGTTGAAGATGAAGAAGAGCACTGGAAAGATTATACGAGAGATCTTGTCCACTTTGCTGACACGATTGTATGACTTTCTCACACCCTCCGGCACGTATTCACCATCCATTTTGGGCAGTCGGATCTCTCGGACCTCTCGGATCGGCTGTGATGGGGTGGATGTGGATGTGGATGTGGCGCTCTTGGAGATGGTCGTCAGTCCGGGATCTTTGGCTACGCTCATGCTGTAGGTGGTTCCCACGATGTTGAAGGTGTTGTTGGTCTTCTTGGAAAAAGATGACGACTCTCGCCTCTGTGGAAGAGTCAAACGGAAAAAACAGGGCAATAATTAATAAAATGAGAACCTCGTCGGTTCTCTTGTGCAAAAGTGAAACATACATCGCACTGATGGAGCTACGAGTACATCTGTTTAAAATAAGACGCATTTATGAATAATGAGCGGACATTTTATCTACTTTTAAATAGGAGAGGGAATCGCATTCGGCGCGGTAAGAAAAACGATTCTGATCTGAAAGGTAAACTTATTAAATGTAACGTTATGTTATTTTGGCAACCAAAATCCAAATCAAATCCATTCGCAATGATGCATAAAGAAAAATATTTCTGATTAAGCCAGAATATGGCATACACCGAGGAAAATTTACTAAGAATAAATTGTGGCCACTTATAATGGTGTTTTAACACTAAAGGAATTATGCAAAACAGGTGCACTGGTGCAAGTATTTCCACAGAAATTGTGCTGAATTTATTTTACACCTTGCAATTCCCATATCTTATGTGGAAGATGCAGCAGATTATTACATTTTCAGCACGTTTGATGCTTGGTTAACCTGTTGGTGACGGTTTTTACACTCAAAAACTGAAACTGTCCTATAATGCTTTTGTTGTTGTGATATTTTTTATTGGTTTTCTTCCTGGTATGTTTGCTATTGATTTACTAAAAATGTATTAACTTATCAACACCTTCACGTCAAATTAGGAAGTGCTCATCAAGTTATGACCGCAGGCTGATACTTTGGACAAGTGTTTTGATTCACTGGCCAAAGTTCTTGTGAGAAACTCTCTCTCGAAAATTGAGGACGTCCTCAAACCCCAGACAAAAATCCAGAGATTTTGTCAAAATGTAAAAAAGGAAAAAAAAAAACTCACTTGTGTGTGATATTTTGCGCTGTATTCACAAAGCACCCACAACTCAGATTAAACAGGTGCTAATATGCAGCCTGGCTTTCAAAGACACAAAACATATATATTTTTTCGTGTTGAAACGTACAATATTGATGAATTTATAGCACTAAAATGTAAAAATACGTTTTTGTGTGTATGGAAATGTTCATGTAAATACACATATTCTCATGAGATCATGTTGTAATATTTGCTGTATATTAGGCTTATTATAGATTGTACTTTACTCAACAAAGAACTATATGTGACCCTGGACCACAAAACCAGTCATAAGGGTAATTTATACATCATCTGAAAGCTGAATAAGATTTCCATTGATGTATGGTTTGGTAGGATTGGACAATATTGGTCGAGATAAAACTATTTGAAAATCTGGAATCTGAGGGTGCAAAAAAATTTCAATTTTGAGAAAATCGGCTTTAAAGTTGTCCAAATGAGGTCCTTAGCAATGCAAATCCATTCACAAAACACATTTTTGATATATATATACGGTATGAAATTTACAAAATATCTCCATGGAACATGATCTTTACTTAAAATCCTAATGATTTTTGGCATAAAAGTCGATAATCGATAATTTTGACCCATACAATGTATTGTTGACTACAAATAAACCTGTATGACTTTTGTGCTCCAGGGTCACATTTAGCTTTGTGAGGCATCTGGAGCATTTCCTGATTAAAATGTGCCATTCCCTCCGCCCAACTCCCAAGTTAAAAAAAAAAAAAATCACATTGAACTTTTTTTTTTTTGGTGTGTGCAATGATATTTCAGAGTGGA
This sequence comes from Zacco platypus, assembly GCA_038088235.1. NCBI lineage: Eukaryota > Metazoa > Chordata > Actinopteri > Cypriniformes > Xenocyprididae > Zacco > Zacco platypus. The sequence continues at coordinate 23,745,568 of CM076070.1, forward strand.
GATTAGCCTCTCCGATGAGGCACGTTTTCCAGCTTGAGTGAGCTAAATGAATGCATGTCCATGTTAAATCACAGAAGCTGTCATAGTGTAGCTGAAAAATGACAATAAAGAAAATAAGCCCTGGCAACAATAATACAGCACTACTGAAACACACACACACACGCTGGTGGTCTAGTTGTAGCTTCCAGGTCTCTGTAGGAATATCTAACCAAGCTTCATTCTTCAGTCACACTCATAGGACATTAGTAAGACATTTGTAGAAATGACGCAGTGAGAAACATCGTATGCCATGAAACAAACAAAGCCTCTGTAAGCAGACTACACAAATCCACTGTAACTGCACTGCTTCAATATTACATTTGTTGCAGCTATTTTGGATCCCAAAATTCTTTTAAAGTAATAATTCACCCACAGAAAGTTTCTAACATTCATGTCATTCCAAAACAAAATGAGTTTGAATGATGACAGGTGTAGTCAAGCCCTAAAAAGAGATAAAAATGACTTCAGAATATATATATATATATTCTGAAGTCATTTTTATCTCTTTTTTCTTATATATATAATATGAGTATTTCACAATCTGCTCAGTTACTGGGATTTTCACTCACAACCATTTCTAGGGTTTACAAAGAATGGTGTGAAAAGGGAAAAACATCCAGTATGTGGCAGTCCTGTGGGCGAAAATGCCTTTGTGAAGCCACAACACGCACAACCTTGAGGCGGATGGGCTACAACAGCAGAAGACCCCACCGGGTACCACTCATCTCCACTACAAATAGGAAAAAGAGGCTACAGTTTGCACGAGCTCACCAAAATTGGACAGTTGAAGACTGGAAAAATGTTGCCTGGTCTGATGAGTCTCGATTTCTGTTGAGACAAGTCAGAATTTGGCGTAAACAGAATGAGAACATGGATCCATCATGCCTTGTTACCACTGTGCAGGCTGGTGGTGGTGGTGTAATGGTGTGGGGAGTGTTTTCTTGGCACACTTTAGGCCCCTTAGTGCCAACTGGGCATCGTTTAAATGCCACGGCCTCCTGAGCATTGTTTCTGACCATGTCCATCCCTTTATGACCACCATGTACCCATCCTCTGATGGCTACTTCCAGCAGGATAATGCACCATGTCCCAAAGCTCGAATCTTTTCAAATTGGTTTCTTGAACATGACAATGAGTTCACTGTACTAAAATGGCCCCCACAGTCACCAGATCTCAACCTAATAGAGCATCTTTGGGATGTGGTGGAACGGGAGCTTCGTGCCCTGGATGTGCATCCCACAAATCTCCATCAACTGCAAGATGCTATCCTATCAATATGGGCCAACATTTCTAAAGAATGCTTTCAGCACCTTGTTGAATCAATGCCACGTAGAATTAAGGCAGTTCTGAAGGCGAAAGGGGGTCAAACACAGTATTAGTGTGGTGTTCCTAATAATCCTTTAGGTGAGTGTATAGATATATATATATATAATATTTTTAGCATTAGTCCTGCTCATTTGGGTTCGGAATTATCTGTAGACACGCATTGGCTTTAGCACAGGTTTTACGCTGAGAGTGTTGGGACACACTCACACTCACAAACACTCTTACGGTCAATTTGACAGATCCAATTCAGCTAACCAGCATGTCTTTGGATGTGTGATGGAAACAGAAGCACCCAGAGGAAACCCACACTGACACGGGGAGAAAATGCAAACTCAAACCTTGAACCTTCTTGCTGTGAGGCAACAGTGCTACCCAGTGAGTTTGCAAGCTCCCAATTCTGACTTTATAACAACCTCATAAATAATGCCTAATATTCCTTTTTTATATTTGCTCAGTTAAAGCTGCAATATGTAAATTTTTTGCAGTAAAATATCCAAAAATCACCAGGCCAGTGTTCTATATTTTGTTCAGCTCAGTACTTACAATATCCCAAGTGTTTCCAACTATTTGTACATCGTGAGAAAATCATAATTTTAACCAAGGATCGTGTGAGCGAGTCGCCTGTAGATGGCGTCATGTATCTGTTTTGATATGTTATAGCCAGAAAACGAATTGTAATACAGCTCAACACATTTAGCCTTGATTTTTTGTGAGTACCATGATTTACCATGTCTTGGAGAAAAACACTTTTGTCAAACATACAACATGCAGAATTTATCCCCGTCATACAATACGTTTTCAAATTAATCGCATGCCTTCCAGCTTATCTTGTTGCAGTGTGAACAGAGTAATGTTATAACATCATCTTCAACACACTCAAATAATATGATAAACAGAGCTGCGTTCCCTCATACTCATGACCGGAAAAAGCGGAAGCGGCGACTGTGTCATAATAAAAGTCCCTCTGCTCTCGAGGCGTGTGTCGCGTTTGTCACTCATTATCAATCGTCTCGTTCACAACACTCGCTCCTGCTCTGCTTCAAACTACAGTAACGTTAATAATCGCATCCATGAACATGATTTCTGCCCGAGTCCCATCCCGATTCTTTTAGCTGTGAGGTGAAGACCACATGTCCCAAGATTCCTCGCTCAAAATTGGCGTCAACAAGCTACGCCTTTGTTTTGAATAGGACTACATAATGAATTAACTACATAATGCACATTAACTACTGATGTGTTAATGGGTAACTATCACATGATAATATAGCCTTAAAATAAAGTGTTACAAACAAATGGTAAAGTAATCACAACGCACATCGGTCCACGTAAATCTCTAATAAGAGCGAAAGAAACTACTGACACCAGCACAAAGAGAAAATGCTTTCCTCTGAGATCTGCACAGGGAGAAGCCAGACCATCGGCCCTGTTTTCTGATGCCAATATCTGTGCCAGAGATCTCACAGTGGGGACCGCTGCACGCTGCTTCCCCAATCACAGGCCATCGATCCCTGCTACTACACCAACGCCCGAGTCTCTAAATCACAGTCTAGGCTTATGTCAGAATTAGTAAGGATCCCAACTACATGCCCAACATGACCCGCACTGATACAGCTGTTACTTTTGGCTTAGGTCTCATTTGCATTGTGTATTGGCAAGATAAGCTCCCTGAGTTCACTGAGAAAGTACTAAAGAGAATTAGTATGTGATCAACACTACAAATTCTGCACAAGTGCTTTTGTTCTGCAAGTACAAAGAGAGAGAGAGAGAGAGAGCGAGGAAATGCGTTTCTCAAAACAATTCACACAAACGGCACCACACAATGGCACACCTGCAAAATCCTGGAACTTGCTCAAAATCCATAGTTTTTCTCTCAGGAGAAAATATTCATGTCAATGGCCATTGGAAAAAACACGTTGTTGTGTCATTGTTCATAAACAGGATTCTTAGCCATGTTGTTAGATTTACAGTGTACTCTGTCAGTATTTCCTAATGTAAACTACATACAGACTTTTTCTGTATGACATTGGCATAAGTCAATTTCAACAGTACAGAGTTACACATTACTGTATTTAGGAAAAGATTGGACAAAAGTCACAGCCTGGTCTCATACGGAAGTATTGATACGTAATATTTACGGGTATAAAACATACATTTTTGCGTGTTTGGATAGCTGAAACGTACGATATGGACAGCATTTGAATGTAAACATTATTACGTATTTAGACAAAACATTTAAAAATCGTTTATATCATAAAGATATTTGTATAATAGGCATTTTATCATTTTATAAATACATTTTAGATCATTTAAAGGGTTAGTTCACCCCAAAATGTAACTGTAATGTCCTCTCCCTCATGTGGTTCTACACCCGTAAGACCTTCGTTCATCTTCAGAACACAAATGAAGATATTTTTGATGAAATCCGACGGTTCAGTGAGTCTCTATTGACAGCAAGAGAATAAACACTTTCAGGTGAACAGAAAAACATATTTAAAACAGTTCATGTGAGTGAAAAAAGCGACGAGAATACTTTTAGTGCACCAAAAAAACCAAAATAACGAGTTTTCAACAATATCTAGTGATGGACGATTTGAAAACACTGATTCATGAAGCTTTGCGAATCTTTTGTTTTGAATCAGTGGTTCGGATCGCTTATCAAACTGCCAAAAATCACGTGAACTATTGAAATTTTGAATCACTAATGACGGAACGAAGCCTCGTTTACTGAAATCACGTGATTCGAAAGATTCACAAAGCTTCACGAATCAGTGTTTTGAAATCGGCCATCACTAGATATTGTTGAAAACTCGTTTTGGCGCACAAAAAGTATTCTTGTCGCTTTATAATATCAAGGTTGAATCACTGTAGTCACATGAACTGTTTTAAATATGTTTTAGTGTCTTTCTGGGCATCTTGCTCACTGAGCCATCGGATGTAAAAAAATCAAAAATATTTTAATTTATGTTCTGAAGATAAACTAAAGTCTTATGGGTGTTGAACCCTTTGTATAAAGAACATATAAAATATAAGACAGAAATATGTAAAATTAAAATTTTAGTAACAATATAGCATTATATGGATATTTTGAGTCACTGTTATAAAGAATGAAGAATATATACAGTTATAAAGAAAAAACACGACAGACACGTGCATTCAAAATCATTTATTTATTACAAAAATGTATCCACTCTCTTCTAACGCGTCAGAGACCGGGGTTCAATCCCCACCAAGGACAACTTCTCACTTGTAAGTCGCTTTGGATAAAAGCGCCTGCTAAATGAATAAACGTAAAAATAGTCCAAATGAACATTTTCAGATCATTCAGACTGATAGATATGAATCTCCCGTTAGAATCTGAGACGAAATGTTTTTCAGCATCAACACTGCGAGTGTGAAATTCAGCCAGCATGAATCCAGGATCAGTTGCAAAGCACCATCCCTTTTCTGCACCAGAAAATATGATCCTGTAAAACCTGGAAGCACTACCTCCAGGACTCCTTTCTCCAACAAGGAATGAATTCCTTTCTCAACACAGCAATGACAATGGCTGCTGCATTTCCATAATCTAATGCAAAAAGGACTTAAAGTGAGTATTAAATTAACAACCCTTTTATATTATACATCTATGTGCTTCATAAGTTCCCCGCCTGCAGCCCGAGACTCTGGGATACACTACAGAGGACAAGTGGTTTGGAGAATGTACAGATGGATGGATGGAACTTTGTGCTTCATAAATTTTACAAATGTGATATATTTTCCTGTCCTGACGGTATCTTGTCCCCCCCCCCCTCTCCTTTTTTTCCCCCTGAGGACATACTCAGATTAAAGCAGACAGACTCCGCATTCCTGCTGTGGAAAGTAATATCCTCAATTTCGATGCACATCTCCTTCCTCCTCATGTGGAGACCTCATCTGTAAGGCCACTGGAGGAGCTGAAAATAACTCTGAGCTGAAGATATCTCTACAATTTAACCCATAATCACGCATCGGGTCTGTATGAAATGTTCATATATTAACACTGTAATAAGCAGCGGTCAATTTAAATTAAGTTGAGAACTTCAACCCTGCCAAACCTCAAGAAAGGCAAAGAAAAGATGTAACAGAACTTTAGGATACTGAGCTAATTTGCTACTTGATACCTATTCCTGTCATTTCTTTTTGACAATCATTAAGGAGAAATTATGAGGAAAAAAAAGGACCCACAAATCCGTGTCCACAGTTTCGCAGTTTATAAACCACACTCTCAGATTGTTAAATCGTTCCCTCGGTTGAACAAATCATGGATTAATAAACCATACTCAGGAATTTACAATATGTGCTCTCAGATTTGTAAACCGTACCTTCGATTTTTCAATCCGTACCCAAAAATGAATTTGTGGTCCGTACCTCATTTTAGAAATCTGTAGTCTATACCGGCACAAGAAGAGAACAAAGCTCCCGTTCTATTAATGAATCGTCTACAGGTGACTTCCCGGCTCTGCACCGCTTGATTTCAAATTAAAGCCTGAGAAACTGAGAGGATAAAAACTTCTCTTCTGAAACTCTAAATAAATCATATAGTTTTTTTTTTTAGACGAATCATTTGGTTGTACTTGTATTACACATCTTGCATTGTACATATTTAAAACAGGTTGTATGTGAGACTGTGTGTTTGTGTCCAGGAGATTGCTTGAAGGTGTGCTAACATTTGAGGCAGACGGCTTCAAAGCGGCTTCAAGAATATAGTGTTTTCTCTTTATGGGCTTTTGTGTTACATCCTATCTGTCAGCCAGAATGAATTAAACATGTTTCAAATCCCCCATCAAGGTAACTGCTGTCTTTGCTGCATGATTGTTCCACTTAGTTCCCCTGCGCGCGCACACACACACACACACACACACACACACACACACACGCACACACACACACACACACACACACGCACACACACGCACACGCACATGCACACACACGCACACACACAATGCTTTTTGTATTTCTGTCATTAATTCCTCTCCCTCATGTGGTTTGACACCCGTAAGACCATCTTTCATCTTCAGAACACAAATGAAGATATTTTTGATGAAATCCGAGAGATATGTGACTCCTCCACTTTCAAGGTCCAGAAAGGCACTAAAGACATTGTTAAAATAGTCCAGTTCAACCTTAATGTTATGAAGCGACGAGAATATATTTGTGCGCAAAAACAAGACAAAAATAACGACTTTGTTCAACAATATCTCAGTCCCTCCAGAAGAACGAGGATTTTTTTTGTGATTGATTGCACGTTTTCTTAAAAAATGCGATGGAATATTTTTGCAATTTTATGCGATGAAATTGCGGGAACTTACAAAAACTGCGGTTTGATGCAAAAGAGGAAAAAAAGATGATTCACCAACACCCTGTTCTCTCCAGACTCTACCTTCATGTCAAGAGTCATTTCTGATACTTCAAGATACTAAATCACAGAATATTGAAGTTCTCATTCTGTTTTATTTCAGACCTTCATGAACACATGAATCAAACTTACAAAACATTGAGTCAAATAAGTTCTGTAAAAATGAATAAATAGAATATAAAAAAATAAAATGTGTGCTTCCTGTTTCACAGAGGTAGCTGTACAAAACAGACATCTTCTGTTAAATTAAGTGCTTCCAATCTCTTACTGCAGCGTGAATTATTTTACATTCTACTAATATACAGCGTCGTCTGTGGTCCGACACGCAGTTGCACGGAGTGCAAAATAATAACCCCCACTGTCATGTGACACACCAGGAAACTGCTTCGCGCTCTTTTGCGCTTATTTTTGTTGGCAAATGAGAATGATCTGCGTCTTCATCACGGTTTCACCGCGGGGTTTGCAGATGATGTTCACGTCACGTAATTACGTCACTTCATAAGGTTCCCATGGCAAAAGGAGGGAAATAATGGCACTTATGTGAAGTAAACACAACATTTTTCAACTTTCTGCTAAGATACATGTGACTTTTTTGCAACGAAACTACAGGGATTATGAAATCATGCTAGCCCAGCATATTTTGCTCGCTGAAATCGGCAATTTGTGCAGCGAAAGTGAGGCGTATTTGAAAAAATGCCACCCCCGCATAAATATGCGGACTTTGGTGATTATGATAATTATCATAATTGCGTTTTTCTGGAGGGACTGATATCTTCTCTTCTGTGTCCTTTTCCTACACTGTTTACATTTAGCACCTCCAGGTTCTACGTTAGAATGGCGGCTCGTTAAAGAAAGCGTTAAAGAAGAGAAGATATTGTTGAACAAAGTCTTTTTTTTTTTGTTTGTTTTTGCTCACAAAAAGTATTCACGTCACTTCATTAAATTAAGGTTTGAACCACTGCTGTCATGTGGACTATTTTAGCGATGTCTTTAGTACCTTTCTGGATCTTGAAAGTGGTGGTTAAATGGCTGTCAAATTGAATTTCATTAAAAATATCTTAATTTATGTTCCTACGAGTTTGGAACGACATGATGATGAGTAATTAATAACATAATTTTACTTAACCCTTTAAGGAAAATGTGCTTTTCACTAGTCCCATAGTGTATGATTGTAATACAACAAAATATAAATACTTTTAATAAGGATTGAAGGATCAACACATTTCGAGGCAAAATAAATCCTCAAGAATAGTTTTTGTTTAAAAATCGTATAAATGTATAAGGCGGCTGTCACATCCATGAACTGTTGTTTAGTTTAGTCCTGTCAGTTGTCATGTGATCTTTGTTTTGTTTCCTCATGTGCCTGTGTCATCATTAGTTCATTTCAGTCAGCCGTGTCTCGTCAGTTATCATGTCCATCACCTGTACCCTGCTCGTTATCCTCTTGTGTTTCTCTGTATTTATTCCCTCTGTGTCAGTCCAGTCCTTGTCAGTTCTTAACGTTACATGTGTGGATGTTCCCTGCCTGTTTCCTGTATATATTCCCATGGATGATAATTAAATTGTTTTACGCTACAGCCTTCGTCTTCGTTCGTTCGTTCATCATAGTCTACACGTTACAGCGGCGACTCACCAGTATGGGGTAAAAAGCACCCAATGTTGAAACAAATACTTTTGCTAAAGTAACATGTTTTGCATAATATTTACATAATATTTTAATATCCTATTATAATTTAAAATGGCTTTAGTAGTAACAATAAGTATAATACTATGATGTCAATAATATAAAATATGTAAATATGATGGTTTCATATTAAATGATGATTATCTCTAAGGTGGACACCCAACTTATTAAATTATATCATGTGAATCTATCCCAAATTCTTCTACATATTCTTCAGTTATTGGAAAAACTGTTGATATTATTACCTGGAGCAAAATTGAAAATCATTAACAAGACCTCGGTCTCAAAATATATTCTGCAATTTTATTGATTCTCATTCGCTACATGAATCTATAACATTTTAAAAGAAAACATTACTATTAGATCAAACTAGCGCAGAATCAACTTTGCGTTGCTGTCCATGAGTGCATCAAGAATATGATATATAATGATTTACCTTTTTTTTTTTTCTCTTTAGGAGATATATATATATATTATCCTTTAATATATAGATAGTATTGAGATATATGTATGTACAAATACATATATATATATATAAAACATCTGTACATATCTCAATACTATCTGTATATGAAAGGAGTCTAATGATATTCTAGTCTCTAGATGTGTCATTTCTTTAATGTTAGTCTACAAAGCTGTTCGAGAGCGAATCTGAAGAGTGGTCACGAGCCTTCAAAATAGCAAATGGCCGATGAGGACCTTCTTCCCACTAAGGTAAATCACATCAACCTCAATCTGTAATGTCATTCCGTGCTCCAAAGACAAGTGAACCAGTGTCCAACTCGATCTGCAGTGGAATTACAGTAAAGAATGAATACAACAGCCAGTATTCAGCGCTGGGTTCTGGTAGGTAATGTCTGTACTTAGGCGCCACTCACGCTCTTGCTATCACACCACTTTTTCAGCGGCAACCATGTGACCCCGCCAACCCCTGCGGTAAAGCCAATGAGATGAGATCTCAACAGTTCAATTTCTCATCATGAGGCCAATGCTCAGTACCAACGGATTTTGCGTTCCTTTAATCAGTCTCTTTTCGTTTCCTTAAAACGTATTCTCTTTCTTCCTGATAGTCTCATCTGTTTTTCTGTTGCTTGCGCTGCTCTTTTCTTTTCTTTCTTTTAACTATAACAAATCAGTTTTCAGCTTTCTCTTTAGGCATAGACCCCAGTGAGCCGGTTTTCAATTTATCTTTCATCTGAGTGCTTTCTTCTGCTTTCGATCATCCTCTTTCTCACTATAAATAGCCATTCATCTCAAAGGTCCAGCAATTTTAAAGCTGACCATGGCTGTTCTTTTGGCACTGGCACCAGAAGCCTGCCTGTCACTAGAGGAGTGAAGCCCAAATTATTGGATGGAGTTTGTCATCTGACCCATGAGATATCATCAACTGGTAGAAACACTTACTGTACTATCAACACAAGGAAGAAACAAGTGTAATACAATGAATTTTATTAACAAAAGGTTAGAAGAGTAACTAAAAGCTACTAAATGAATACCATGAATGGATAACGGAGTGCAAAAGATTGATGAATGCAAGTGTTTGAGTTGCACTGTTGGGCTTGTTACTAAAAAAAATTACATTTATTCATTTGGCAGGTGCTTTTATCCAAAGCGACTTACAAGGGGAGCAATTAGGGGTCAGGTGTCTTGCTCAAGGGCACTTTAGTCATGGTATCGAAGGTGGAGAGAGTGCTGTTCATTCACAATCCCCACCGGCATGGGAATCGAACCAGCAACCTTCAGGTTACAAGCCCAACACCCTCAACATTAGGCCACGACCAGGGCTGGGTAGATTACTTTTAAAATGTATTTCACTACAGATTACAAAATACATGATTTAAAAAGTAATTTGTAATGTATTTCGTTACATTACTCAAGTTTAGTAACTTAATCTAAATACTTTAGAATACTTTGGAATACTAATAAGTGTGGAACAAACAAAAAAAAGGTAATTGCAAGTTTTTATCTCACAATTCTGACTTTTTCCCTCAGTGATATAAAGTTGCAATTGCGAGTTATAAAGTCAGAATTATGAGATATAAACTCACAATATTGAGAAAAGTTAGAATTATGAGATATAAACTCACAATATTGAGAAAAGTTAGAATTATGAGATATAAACTCGCAATATTGAGAAAAGTTAGAATTATGAGATATAAACTCACAATATTGAGAAAAGTCAGAATTATGAGATATAAACTCACAATATTGAGAAAAGTCAGAATTATGAGATATAAACTCGCAATATTGAGAAAAGTCAGAATTATGAGATATAAACTCACATACTAAATTCACAATTGCAAGAAAAAAAGTTAATATTGCAAGTTTATATCTCCCAATTCTGACTTTATAACTTGCAATTGTGAGAAAAAGAAGTTATAATTGTGAAATGCAAACGCACAATTGTGAGGGAAAAAACTAATTGTGAGAAAAAGTTGCAGTGACGAGTGAATTATAAAATGACTCACAAACAACTATCACAAACATGAAAACAGTCAGAGAATCACCAATTGCTGTTCAAATGACATTAAAATTCAAAGTAATCACTTTGGTAATCTAAAATACTTTTCAGATGTAACTGTAATCTGATTACCACCCATTTAAAATGTAACTAATGAAATACAGTTACTCAAATTTTGTATTTTAAATACGAAACGAAGTTACTTGTATTTCGTTACTCCCCAACCCTGGCCACGACTCTGCAAAATTGGTAATATTGTATTTTCTCCTCAAAATGAATGGTTTTTTACAATAATCTTTACAATAAGATTCATTAGTTAACATGAACTATAATAATGAACTGCATGAAAAACGAATAACACATTCTACGGAGCCCTAAGGGACATGGTTAGGCTTGCTGTGGTAATTGGTTACTTTACAGTATATCAGATTTCACTTATCACGTGAAGATAGTAAAAAGAAATGATTGACAGGACTACGTCGGAGGATTTGGTGCGCAACAGATCCCGAGAGTCACTGACAAATTTCTGTCCCTCTATAGACAGCAATGCAACTGACACTTTGATGCTTCAAAAAGTTCATAAAGAGACTGTGAAACTAATCCATATGAATGGAGAGATTTATTATCCACACACCTGGTGATTTCCTGGTATGGCAATTCCACAGACATGAGATCTCACAGAAACTCGCGTAATCAAACATGATTTCAGAGGAAAAACAAAAATAGAGGAGAGATGCGGGCTCTCCTGCACAGCGTGCGTTCTGTTTTGCTGTGAAAAACAGGAAAGGAAAAAAGAATATGGGTGAAATCTTGGCTGAGAATCTTGTGATTTGGAAATTAATTGCAATTTCTAGCAGCAAACGGGCTAACGTTAACGCATGCACACATTACATGATGTTTGTGTTCAACTTTTGATCTCAACCATTATTGCACATTACTCTACTGTGGGGTTATACGAAGGTAGAAAAAAGCGTTTTTTTTTTCAATGCCCTGTCATTAATGACTTTAATTTCATTTGTATTGTATCATTTGACAGAATGGGATTCAGGGATTGACTGCAGAATGACTGCAGCAGAATTTGAAGTTCTGCTCACAAAAGTAGCACCTCTAATCACAAAGAAAGACACAAGAATGGAGCTCGCCATCGCAGCCCAGGCCAAAACCCTGCGATTTTGGGCACTTCAACACATCAACATACAGTCTCCAGCACATGGCGGAAGCACTTTCTGCTGCTACAAGTGCTGGTTCTCTGCGCAGATAATGGCTGTTGATGCAGCATACCCATTTAGGTATGTCAGCATGGGGCCGCAGAGCAGGGCCTCTGATGCTGGAATATTTGCACAGATGGATTTTAAGAGAGCACTCGACCAGGGCCTCCTCAACATTCCCTCAGCAAAACTACCGCCAGGCTCAGCCTCATGGATCAAGACCAACGGGAGTTCGACTATTCTGCACCAGACAGAACTGTCTTCTGCATCACAATAATGCTCAACCCTGACAAGGTAGTAAAGATCAAATAAAGAGGATGGCTCAACACTCACAAGCTCAACTGTCACAATAACTAGATGCACAGATGTGGCTACAAGGTCACCTGTAAATGCAGTGCTCAATTACCTCCTGAAACATCAACAAATGTATATATATACATTCATAAACTATTGCACTGTTCACTGCACTAATCTCACCTACATTTTACACACACTTTTATCCAAAGCGACTTACAAGTGAGAGGTTGCCCTTGGTGGGGATTGAACCTTGGTCTCTGGTGCTCATTCTGAATTCCTTTCAAGGTGGTGAGATTGACCATGGCATATGTTTGTTTTCATAACTTCCTGTGTGCGGTGTGGTCGGAGACAGACCTCCTGCATTGGCTGATTGAGAAGATGAAAACCACATGCTCAGAGAAGGTACATGAAGTACTAAAGGTGTAGGAGCAATGCAACCATTTTAATATGGAAAGGATAACAACAGCACCGTGGGTGTCAAAGAAAATCGTGACAAGCTCAATAACTATTTTGTGACACCTGCAGGTTCTTTGGCAGGAGAACTGTATTTAGTGCAAAGAAAATGCAGATTATGGGCCAGATTTAATAAACGGGGCAAATTAGCGTGACGGCGCAATTCCACAAATGCGCCGATGGGAGTTTTGTGCATGATCTACTGATGAACACAGATGCAGTCAAATCATTTACATAAGGACCAACGCAAATTAGCGTTGGGTCGCAAATAAGCAGAGCTGATGCTCATCAGGTGCGGGTCGACACAGGCGCAACTTATGAATATACCGATAACGTCTTCCTCTGGCATTCCAAAGAAATTAATACGAGTGGAAAATATTTTCTGTTCTCTGCGGTGACTCCTCCTAGCAGAATCAATTGCATACATGTCGCAAAATGGGTTAAGACATGCTTTTTTGGGCATTAATAATGGCGCAAATACCAGTAAATTGACTAGCGCAAACCTTAGTAAATCATGTTGATTCATTTAAATACTCTCCTCCCATAAATTTGGCGTCTGAAAGGGGAACTCCTAATGCATATGCAAGAGTAAAAGCAACACAGTCCACACCTTTTCAGCGCAAATGTCTTTAGTAAATCCTGACAGTAGTTTTTTAACACTAAAAGATGGTTTGCGCTGGTGCAAGCTATTGGTAAATCTGGCCCTGTATGTACGTTTTTTTTCTACTCGCTCATGTATCAGCAGATGAAACATTACATGTAAGTTCTGAGCTCATTTTCAGAGCAATTATGCATATTCACACATAGACACACAACATCCTCTTCAACTTAAAGGTGCAATAAGTGATATTTGAAAAACACTTTTTAAAAGTGTGTCAGACCAAGCACCAAAACACACTTAGCCAATCAGCAGTAAGGGGCATGTCGACCAATGAAGGAGGGTTACAATCAGGCAAGAGGACCTGTGTTAATATCGGAGCAGGAGAGAACTCAAGGAGCAGGAAGTCCTGAAGGTTGCTGTGAATAATGTTGGTTTTGCTTTGTTTCACAGAACTAAGATATGCTGGCTTTTGCTCGAATATGCTCAGGTGTCATCTTTGCTTGTTTGGTCATTTGTAATCTTATTGTCGTTCGCTTCAGCTATGATTTCGTGAGGGGCGGAGCTATCGAGGTAGTGACTGTAAAGGTGTGTTTGTGGGAGGAAGTTGAACAGGTGGAGGAAGGGGAGGTATGCAGCTGGTGTGGAAACACTCCTGGGCCTCATTTGTTGTTCATAATCTTTCTCTTCAGCTTTGTCTTGATCCCAGAGTTTTCAATCAACCTCAGTTCCTCTGCTACTTGGACCCCGAATGTGCCGTCACAGTCAGCAGCTGGCCGCTTGATTACAACAGACATTTCCTGTAATAAATCCAGCGTACGCTTTTCAAGGGGATCAACAGTTTGTTTTTCCTTGCGCCTCTTTGCAGGGATGTGAGGAGGAGAGAAACAATCCAAATTCTCTCTGCTGTGTCATTCAGATATGGTGGATAACAGGTTTGCTGTCAGATATCTCTGACACTAACAATGTCAACAGTGTTGTGTCCTGCCATTGCATCATTCGGCGACTGATCGGGCCGTAACAATACAAATACATAAAAGTTTAGTCAATGCAGGACAGTGACAATGCAAAAACAACATATTTGTTACATGCATTCATTTGTGACAGCTTGTCATACTTTAATCTTTATAGGAGTACACATTCTAAAAAGAAATCTAACTGTTAATAGGAACACTCACATTGGTTTCAGTGGATTGCTGGGTAAAAGTCCAGGGATGTTAAGATGTCAGTGCGGTGTCCCCACTCCTGCTTGGTTTCAGGAGTTTAGAGGACAGGATCCGTAACAATGTGGTCCTAGTCTTCATGGTCGTTTACTTTAATTTCTCACTGTCACACTTTTAGCATGCTAAAGTTTGCTGCTACTTTGTTAGCATTAGCCCACTCACTCAACTCTGCAGAAATTTGGGCTTATGCCTTTTCCATGTCGGCCCCGTTGTGATAGTTCTTGCACGACACATCATTAAGCCACTCGTACTTTTGCCATAGTTGTACAAGTCGATCTTCTTTCTCAATACTTTCGTGTCATGTTTGTGGCTGCCATGCTTCAGCTATAAAACCATGCGACATCTTGGTTGGTGAAGCTCACTCTCACTGGTTGTTGCGGATATCCTGTCGGAGGGAGTCCGATCAAGATTTGGGATGGGGGAGGCTCCGACTCGATCGGAAAAGGCAAAATAATTATAATATCACCACCCAATTGAGGATTTTTTTGGACAAAAACTTCAATAAGCCTTGAATTGGGCCGTGCCCCAACCTGTGCAAATCGGCCTAAAATCGGACTTAAAATTTTCAAGTGGGTGACCAGCATAAGACACGTGAAAGATGTGATACAGCCCCGAATTCATGAAGGTAAGAAATTATAATGTGTCTTAGTTTATAATTTCTTGATTTCATGAATTTGGGGCTGTATCACATCTTTATAACTTCAGGGGGACTCTTGATACACTCATCAGAGCAGGGTTGGGGAGTAATGAAATACTAGTAACTTAGTTATGTGTTTAAAATGCAAAATTTGAGAAACTGTATTTCATTACAGTTACATTTTAAATGGGTGGTAATCAGATTACAGTTACATCTGAAAAGTGTTTTAGATTACCAAAGTGATTACTTTGAGTTTTAATGTCATTTAAACAGCGATTGGTGATTCTCTGACTCTGACCGTCTGAAAAAGCGGAGTTAAGTTTCATCAACATTTTAATACTTTTAAGAGGGATCATAAAAATTTTGTTATTTTTTATTTAGTTCTGTCCTGAACAAGACAAAATGACTGAATTTATAAAAAAAATTGGCGAACTGTCAACTTAACTGTCCTGTTTTGCGATAGTTGTTTGTGAGTCATTTTATAATTCACTCGTCACTGCAACTTTTTCTCACAATTAGTTTTTTCCCCTCACAATTGTGAGTTTGCATTTCACAATTATGACTTCTTTTACTCAGAATAGAGAGATTTAAACTCACAATTGCAACTTTGGGAGATATAAATTTATATTTTATAACTGATATAAAAAGTTCATATCTCATTTTTGACTTTTCTCAATATTGCGAGTTTATATCTCATAATTTTGACTTTTCTCAATATTGCGAGTTTATATCTCATAATTTTGACTTTTTTCAATGTTGCGAGTTTATATCTCATAATTCTAACTTTTCTCAATATTGCGAGTTTATATCTCATAATTCTGACTTTTCTCAATATTGCGAGTTTATATCTCATAATTTTGACTTTTTTCAATGTTGCGAGTTTATATCTCATAATTCTAACTTTTCTCAATATTGCGAGTTTATATCTCATAATTCTGACTTTTCTCAATATTGCGAGTTTATATCTCATAATTCTAACTTTTCTCAATATTGCGAGTTTATATCTCATAATTCTAACTTTTCTCAATATTGCGAGTTTATATCTCATAATTCTAACTTTTCTCAATATTGCGAGTTTATATCTCATAATTCTAACTTTTCTCAATATTGCGAGTTTATATCTCATAATTCTAACTTTTCTCAATATTGTGAGTTTATATCTCATAATTCTAACTTTTCTCAATATTGCGAGTTTATATCTCATAATTCTGACTTTATAACTCGCAATTGCAACTTTATATCACGCAATTCTGAGGGAAAAAGTCATTTTTGTGTTTGTTCCACACTTATTATACAAAGTATTCTAAAGTATTTAGATTAAGTTACTAAACTTGAGTAATGTAACGAAATACGTTACAAATTACTTTTTAAAGCATGTATTTTGTAATCTGTAGAGTAGAAGTAAAAGTAACCTACCCAGCCCTGCTCATCAGAGTTTAATGGCACACAAATCTGCGAGCCCACACTAACTAGGGAAATAAGATGCAGCGAAGAAGCTGCAAAGAAAATTTTCCCACTTGAAATCACACTTTTACAAGAGCTGAACTCGAGAGGTGTGGCCTCTGCGGAAGTTCAAAACCACTGTCTATGTGACCTCAGTTGTTTATGTGGAAAAAAGTGGAGACATCCATTGTGATCCCTTGTTACCAAGGTGCTGATGGTTTTTCAGGCTCTTATATTTCCATAGCTTCATTCACCTGATTCTGTTTCATTCATTCACTTTCCATTTCATTCACGTACATGTGATTGATTCTGTGGTCACCGCTCGCAAAACAACATCCCTTTAATGAGCCATGATTTTGCTACATATTCTGAGTTGTGGACACAAAAATAACCTTTCTGAGAGTTGATAGAAGGAAAACAGTGTTCGCTGGATGAACAAGTTGGTTGATTGTAGTATTAAGGCTACTCATTTGTTCATAATTTTACAGAATTTCCCATTTTGATCCAAAAATGTATAATTAATTAAAGCCAGTTATAAATTATTCATATTTCCCTTTGAGCTAATTATCTACAATGCTGTCTTTTCCCCGTCAAAGGGATTCCTGCAGTCATTTAAATCACTAACGCCCTGTTCAGTCAAGTTTTCAGAATCTATGGACTATCAGAGGACATTGTTTTGGAATGTAGACGCCAGTTCACTTCCAGAGTATGGCAAGATTTTTTGCAAACAACTAAACATCAATGTCAGTTTAATTTCTGATTATCACCCTCAAGCAAATGTTCAAGTAGAAAGACTTTACTGAGAAATTGGATGCTATCTGAGATCCTACTGGAGCCAAAGGAGATAACAGCGCACACGGATCCTACTGGAGCCGTGACAAAAAACGAGTGACTTCCTCCCCTGGGCGGAATATGCACAAAACTCCCAACTCCCCTGTTTTATATTCACAAAAAAATGTTTGTATTCTAGTGTTATTACTTTTCAACTTCATGTTATTATTTTTTAAAGAAAATAAATTCAAGATAGATTTATAGATTTATAATTTCTAATATAAATATAATTTATAATTTAATATAGTCACTCTGCTCAGTCATACAGTAACTTTGGCCCTGTCCACACAAACATGGGTATTTTTAAAACCACAGCTTTTTCTTTGAGGTTTGGGCGTTCGTCCACACGCAAATGCACAGTGTAAAAAATTACCCTGATTTTAATGGTAAAAGACTGTAAAATGCTATACAGAAAATAACTGAAATAGATCTAATGGTTCATTTAATGTAATTTTATTGTAAAATACCATTAAATTTACAGTTTTCGGAAGTGAAAAATAACAAGTCATTGTGTAATTTACAATGAAAAACCGTAAATTGACATTCCCGCAATATCCTGTGTGACACTTCACATGTGATGTATTTTCGCTGAAATAACTTTCTTCTTAGTTTTTCTTATTCTTATTTTTTTTCCTACCAATTATGTACATTAGGTTATCATACATCTAATGTTGTTAAATGAATGTTTATTGCATTTTTAAAATTTCAAAAGCTGCTCGTGATGAGCTTTGATTCATCATGTGACTCATCACCGCTGTGATTGGTGGTTGTCGGTGTATTACAAAGGTACAAAACAGATATTAGTGCTTCAATAGGTTGGTAAAGTTTGAGAGTCATTGATTGTCTGGAGCTGTTGGACGTCTAACAACAAACATTTGTTTGCATTCATTCTTGTGTACTGTATGGTCATTTTTTGTCATTTGTTCATCACTTGCGCTTTATTTTTTGTGAAGCATTTTGTTGCGCGTCAGCTGTGATAAACAGACATCCACTCTCGCTTTGCGTGGCCAGCTAGTGAGATGCATTGATGACCGCTAGGGAATGTGAAATACGTTGCAACAAACGGGCCTAGGTTCGAGACCGACTCTGAGCAGGGTGTATAGGATTGGAGGGCGAGTTTTGGAGGCAAAGCAATGAGGAGTTTGTTTGGGTTGATTTCAAATATCAACAATGTCCATCAGTGTTTTTGAAAAATGGCTTACCCCACCTTTAACAAGTTCACATGCCAGCAATGCTTTGTCACTATATCCTCATATCAACTATATTATCCCCTTGCAACTAGCTGCTAATATGCTTAGTAATTCACTCTAAGCATTAAAACAGAACTGTTAATATGTCACATGATTAATCCTTGTGTATGGATAATTCTTAAGGAAGTAATGAAGCAGATCACGCAATAATGCATACTGATATAGCATAAGACCGTTCACTTGATAAATTTCTGAAAGCGTGCTGCAAACGCTACAGAAAATGCTGACCAGTATTTGAAGGTTGAGCAGCTCATTGGCTACTGATACAGCAGCAACCAATCAGCTGTGCCCTATGGAGATGATGTGGTCGCAAGCAGATTGAGTTAAGGACCTTTCAGCCTGTGCCATGTAGAGTTTCATGAGAGAACTTTGTATAACGCTGAAGAAAATGGTAAACTAAAAATGTCAAAATTTAAAATAACTGGTTTTATTCAAACAAAAAATAACAAATTCATTCATTTATGCAAACAAAGCTAATTTGTATGGGTTAAAAATCAGGTAAAAGTGTGTAACAAAGGGTAACAATTACAGGTTACCACTTTATACACTGCATGTTGACCACAGGTTCTGAGATTTAAGTTAAGTTACGGGTTCATGCTCTGCTGTGTCGGTAAGAGGTGACTCTAGTGCAAATGCAGTGGTCTTTCAAAGGTCATCATAGGCTGAAATTAATTTAACCAGGTTTCTGTCAATTATTTCTGGGGTCCATTATTTATAAGAAAACAGTCAAGCAAACAAAACAACATTAAAGTTATAATAGACACATGAAATGGGCGCTGGTATTTTTACATGATGGGCGTGGAAGAACTACAGAGCCCCACATATGACGTGCAGGAAAAAAATAGTAGGCTAAAATGCGCACGATTTATAAATCGAGGAAATGAAATAGTAAATCGTGCGCACAATTTACTTTTTTTTCTTGCACGTCATGTGTGGGGCTCTGTATAGAACCGAACAATCCAAGATCAGATCCAAGACCAGGTCAAATCTAGCTAACTGAGTTAGCGACGTACGAAGAACAGGTTACACTGTTGGTTAGCCAATCAAAAGTTATTTATATGAAGAAGTCTTAACCCTTATGTGCTGTTCGGGATGTTTTCATCCACTATGGGGAATTTTTGAGTCTTAATTTGGCCATAACTTTCTCCGTGTTTCAGCAAATGGAATGATTTTTGGTGACAAATCTTATTTTGACACATATTTTGGGAAAATGCTTTGAAAATTTTCAAAAACTCAACAGTACTCTGTGGGCAAATTCACGACCCTTTCGTTATGTTGAACAACGTTATGATTTTAACTGCTTTAAAAATGTATCAGATAAATATTTATTTTTTTGAAATTTTTTTCCTTAAATCTATTAAATCAACCTCAGTCCTGATCAAAACTACTAAATTAAAAAAAAAAAAATTCAGGATTTTAACTCTTTAATTGCAAATTCATAAATGATGTCACTGATTTGGGAAAAAACGTGTCAAAGATTAGAAACAACATTGGCTTTGATGCGTTGTTAGTTTTTGTGCAGCATCAGATTTTAACGTTTTAAAGAGTTAAAATCCTGAATTTTTTTAAAAAATGTAGTAGTTTTGATCAGGACTGAGGTTGATTAATAGATTTAAGCAAAACAATTTAAATATTTATCTGATACATTTTTAAAGCAGTTAAAATCGTGGTTGAAAACGAAAGGGTAGTGAATTTGAACAATCCACAAGGGTTAATTATACAATAGAAATTACATTTACAATTGACTTTAATGCATTTTGTTCACAGGCAGTTGTAAAAATCAACGTAAACATAAAATCAACACTACCTTTCAAGCACGCATTTAAAAAAAAAACTTTTTACAAATCAGTCATTCGAATTATTTAATAAAGATGCATAAAGTGTACCTTACCGTCAGCATTATTATTATTTTTTACCTGCGCCGACGTCATATATTATCGGCCGATAGCGATAGGTAGCGCTCAATCGGAGACATTTCCTAAACATTCCCCCAAACTTCCAAAAAGGAATGGGTTATGTAAATGAGGATTTATTGAACTAAATTATGTATCCATATCATACATAAATTGTCACTTTATTTCTACATTTTTAGCAACTTCTATTGTCCAAGTCTATACGTTTTATCAGTTTAGCATTGTACTCCTGTGAGAGACTGCAGCTGCTTTCGACGCTTTCTGTAGGAACAAAATTTCTCTTCTATTGAACAGTTAATGAAGAAGTAAAGTGTTTCTCGACAGATTAAGCATGGGCTACAACAAGAGGACGAAACAGGAATTTATATTAGTCATTCCCAGGTACAATATCTCCTCATACTGTGAGCAATACGGCACCTCGCTGAGCTTTCGCTGCAGCAATTCACATTCATTAGCTCTAAGCACTTCATTTTTCAGAGGTTATCAGGGCCAGGACAGAGGGTGGCAATAATCAAGAGCAAGCAAAAGCAGAGGGGGGAAAAAGAGAGAAGGTTGGCAACGTCAAACTTATTGAACGGGAACAACCTCGATGAAAAATTACAATGGTGACAAGCTTGCTAACAAGAAAGCCTACATTAGTTTAGGATTTATATGCTGAATATTTATTGCTTATTGTGGGGAGGAACTCTGTGAAGAAAAAAAAAAAAAATCGACAGTGGAAAATAAAACAGTGATTGATTACACTGGGAAACACGCTTTCTTCAATTTTGACCACGATTTTAGATGATTTTTTCAGCTCCATGACAAGGTCTTAAAGAATATAAGCACTCAACTGTACTTTCACAGCATTGTGACATCGTACTCCAGTGGATTAAATGGTCTATCTTACCCGCATCTCCTGGGCTTCCTTCTGGCCATCCCAGGCCCAGCTGCGCTTTGTGAAGTAGTTGACGGTGGCAAACTCAATGAGGGCTGAGAAGACAAAGGCATAGCACACGGCCATAAACCAGTCCATGGCTGTTGCATAGGCCACCTTGGGGAGTGAGTTCCGGGCACTTATACTCAGTGTGGTCATAGTCAGGACAGTTGTGACACCTGAGAACAGAAATGGATAAATGATCAATGCAAGAATCCCCTGTTGTTTCAATGTAGTTGCAGTGTACTTACCAAAAAGTACTGAGTAATGTATAGTAACTGGATGAGTTGTAGGTTTAGTTTCAGGACTGGTACCTAGTTATTACCCAGTTATTGAAATTACTACAATAAGTATATGTGCGAAACAGGACTGTAACATAAAGTGCTACCAGTATTACCATAAAAACAAACAAACAAACTATCTTTTGATATTTTCAGGCTTGTCTGAATGTTTGGTTTCTAAAATGTCTCTTTAATTTAGACAGTATCATTCTCTCAGCAGCTCATAATTCACTGCACAAAATCATGCAGATCATTCTTGTTCTCATTGATTGTTGTATTTTCTGTAACACTTTAGTATAAGGATTACATATAAACTTTTAACTACCACTTTTCCCGCAATAAACTCCTAGTTTACTGCTTATTAGCTAGGGCTGGGTAGGTTACTTTTAAAATGTATTTCACTACAGATTACAAAATACATGCTTTAAAAAGTAATTTGTAATGTATTTCGTTACATTACTCAAGTTTAGTAACTTAATCTAAATACTTTAGAATACTTTGGAATACTAATAAGTGTGGAACAAACACAAAAAAGGTCATTGCAAGTTTTTATCTCACAATTCTGACTTTTTCTCTCAGTATTGTGTGATATAAAGTTGCAATTACGAGTTATAAAGTCAGAATTATGAGATACAAACTCGCAATATTGAGAAAAGTCAGAATTTTGAGATATAAACTCATACTAAATTCACAATTGCAAGAAAAAGGCAGTATTGCAAGTTTATATCTCCCAATTCTGACTTTATAACTTACAATTGTGAGTTTAAATCTCACAATTCTGAGAAAAAGAAGTCAGAATTGTGAAATGCAAACTCACAATTATGAGGGGAAAAAAAACAAATTGTGAGAAAAAGTTGCAGTGACGAGTGAATTATAAAATGACTCACAAACAACTATCACAAAACATGAAAACAGTCGTGGATCATCAGGTCATGACAGGACAGTTAAGTTGACAGCAATTTTTTTTTATAAATTCAGTCATTTTGTCTTGTTCAGGACAGAACTAAATAAAAATAACAACATTTTTATGATCCTCTTAAAAGTATTAAAATGTTGATGAAACTTAACTCCTCTTTTTCAGACGGTCAGAGTCAGAGAATCACCAATTGCTGTTTAAATGACATTAAAATTCAAAGTAATCACTTTAGTAATCTAAAACACTTTTCAGATGTAACTGTAATCTGATTACCACCCATTTAAAATCTAACTGTAATGAAATAATTTACTCAAATTTTGTATTTTAAATACGAGACTAAGTTACTTGTATTTCGTTACTCCCCAACCCTGATTATTAGTTAGTATTTGTTAAGTTTAGGTATTGATAGGGTTAAGGGATGTAGAATAAGGTCATGCAGAATATGTGCTTTAATAAATAGCCACTATTCTGGTAATATGCATGCTAATAAGATATACCCTAAAATAAATTTTCTTTTACATTGTGTTGTTTTGTGAAGTTTACTTTTTATTTTTTTAAGCGCTCTTTTCTCCTTTTTACATGTTGATTACATTTAATTTCCCCCCCTGTCTTACAAGTGCAGATAATATGCCCTAAATATGGTTACATTTGTTTCCATGCTCTATCCCTAGTAGGTCTGTGACATATTTCTGGATCAGGACCCACTTAAAGAATACTTCAAAATCAAAAACTTATCATAATTTACTCCCCATTTCATTCAAAGCCTGTTTGAGTTTCTTTTCATGTAGCAGAGTTGCTTTTTTCTATACATTGAAATTCAAATCATGTTTGTAATTTGTCAAGCTCCAAAAACACAGTAAAAGCATATAACTTCTGAAGACTGATGATTTCTGATAATATCTTTGTGTGAGAAACAGAAGTCGTCACTGAAAATCTTCCCTTCTGCCATAGCAATCAAATCTCAATCACACTTGAAGTTCAAAACAGGGGTTTAACTCTGTAATCTGTATATACATTTGTGATAGCCTCAATCTCCATTAAAACTCGTATGAAAACAGCGGCAGGCTTCGGCTTCTCCGAGTTTTTGTCTCTTTATTCAGCGTGTTAAATCCACAGCGGACGATTTCCCATCCACTGTACAGTAAGTTTTCGCTGCGTTCACCCCTCATCACACACACTTTCCTTACACTTCACACACATGAATACACTACTGTAAAAAAAAGACAATGCCTTTTTCATTTGAAATTTCTTTTTTTTTTTTTATTGTGGATGTGTCTGTCCTGTGTATGTTCTGTTTGGATTCAGTTTTCATTGTGTTCTGTTTCTGTTTGCTGTTAGTTTGTTAATTGACCCTTCGCAAAGACCCGCCCCCTTTAGTTACTGTTGCTATGTCCGACAAGCCATGCGCTCTCACGCCACACATCATGTTCTCACGCAGTGAAAAAAACATTGCGGAGCAAAGAGGACACTGACAACGTGTCGACAGACATATGAAACAGTTTCATATTTAATATATTGTAATTTTTTTAAGAACAGATCGCTGTAGCTCCTCGTGAACCGATCATCTCTTCATACTAGTTCATTTATAGCATCAAATAAACATGAATGAACATCAGAAGGAATGTTGTTCATAATTTTTCAAGTTCAGCAACGTTAATCTACTAACTCCCCTGACTGCTTTGTCAGACAAAATGGCGGATTTGGGGTTATGATTGGTCAGATTGCCTGTCGATCAAACAGGTCCTGTTCTATGGTCCTGTTCTCCTCTGTTCCCAGCGTGTTTGTTTCCTAGGTTACTGATTGATTAGAGTATTGTGTTCAGGTGTGTCTAGTTAGTTTCTCCCTATGTTTCCTCTTGTTGTAGTAGAGTGTTGTTGCCATGCCGTCATTTTACACCGCACTGCTACGAGGGTTCCATTCAACGCTGGATTTGCACAAAATGTTAACATGACGGCACATGCTCTAAATTTATCCACTAAGTGTTCAGAAACGTCTAAAAGTTGTAACTTCTTCCCGAGTCTCTCCATCAGTGTCGACTCCGGTTTGAAAAATGTAAGGCTGTGTGAGATTCTCCAGCTTTGTTGTTGTTTGAGCTGTTAAAGCTCCGCCTTCTTTTGGGTATGCGGGCGGAAGCAGCGGCTCATTTGCATTTAAAGGGACACACACAAAAATGGCGTGTTTTTGCTCAAACCCAAATAGAGGCAAATTTGACAAGCTATAATAAATGATCTGTGGGGGATTCTGGAGACACCAGAGACTTATATTACATCTTGAGAAAAGGGCACTATAGGTCCTCTTTAAAGAAATTTTAAAATAATAAATTATTTTATGAATTTTACAAGGCGTATTTTTTAAATAAAAATTTTGAAGGAAACAGAACCGAGTTAATTTCATAAACTTCTGTTTAAAGCCCCGCCAATTTCCGGATTGAACCGAATACAGTTATACATCAGTAGATACAGATATCGGCTCTGCTGCACACCCACAGCTACTTCCATTCCTCGAACAGAGCTCAAAGTTACATTTCATAGGGTTAGGGTTAGGGTTAATGTCAGATGTTTTGAGACAAGACCACCACATGTGTTTTTACAACGGTGGTTAGAAAATGAGCTGAACATTTGAGAGCGTTTCAAGGACAGGTGCATTCACGATATATATCACTTTATTTTGTAAAGTGTTTTAGTTGATTTCACCTCCAAATGAAAGCTCTCAGCACTGGGATGTATGCCAATGCGCAAAGTGTCATAGGGTAAAAAGACACATCTTTATAATTGATGGGAGCTTTTAAAGGGAAGGCGAGTAAACACTCTCAATAGGAAATGTGTTACTCTGACACTACCATAACAGTCATAAGAATGTTATGAGAATGTTATCCTATTTCAGTGTCTTTACTTAAAAGCGACTTTTTTTTACTCTTTGCATGATAAACAACTTGTTTCACATAAAACATTCCTTTTGAACCTGTGTGCTTACATCATTGATAAATGCAGACCACACACAGTTAATTCCCATGTACATATTAGTTCTTAGTTAGTCCAGTCTCATTTGCGTTAGTTGTTGGATTGCCATTCAACTTTGCACTTGAATGTATCCCGATGTTCTTCATCTCTCTGTCTGACACTTGCTGACACGTGTAAACAGCCCCTAAGACCTTGATTAGCCGGTTCAAGTGTGTTTAATTGGGGTTGGAACCGAACTCTGCAGGACAGTGACCCTCCAGGAGCAGGACTGTACACCCCTAGTTAAAATCTTCCTCAGCTAAATGATTCTCAGCTTGATATATTGGTCAGTCCTCTGACAACTGAGCTGCAAAAAATCTGCCCTGGATTCCATAAGTAGTAATAAAACACCTGGTTTAGATGAGATTCGGCTGGGGATATTTAGGACACTTCGAGACATAGTGGCACCCACGTTATTTAATTCTCTTGATTTTACTTTAGAAAAAAGTGCTTTGCGCAGGACCCAAAATACAGCTTTAATAATGCTGAAGAAAGCAAAGGGTCCACTTGAATGTTCCAGTTACAGCCCCATTAGCCTTCTATTCACAGATGCAAGGCTGATAGCAAAAGTCTTGGCCTTAAGATTAGATTGTGTGTGTAGGAGACTCGATCAATTAGGGAGAGACTCGCTGTGGACAATCTACATCGGCTCCTTTATATTATCCAACAGCTTCCTCTGCAGTCCTTTCTTTGGAGGCAGAGAAATCATTCAATAGAACTGAATGGAAATTTTGGTGGTCCATCTTGGAGAGTTATTAAAAAACATGAAAAGAAAGTCTGACACTTTTTGCCATCTGTGTAGCAGCACAAGTCTAGGTACATGTATGCGTATGTTTTGGAGCCGTTCTCACAATTCAAAGGTTTTTACATCTTCATCTAAGCCCTCTACGTAATCTCTATCACTCAGTGACGCATGTACCCAAAAGCCTTGCGCCGCTAGAGAGGTTTTATGCTCATGGGGCTCCTCTCGGGACAATCATGTAGCAGAAGGTGGTAATGACAGACACGTCCTTAACAGGGTGGAGAACCACCCAGGAGGGCAGGACAGAGAATGGTGTTGGTGAAACAAACTCAGTCATCCCACATAAATTATTTAGACCTCCTTACTGTGTGGAAGGCTCTAAGACATTTTCTGATACACTGATACGCTGTGACAATACCACAGCTATAGCACATATCAGTCGCCAAGGGGGATGCTCTCCTCCAAGTTTTATGCTCTAGCTCACACACTGCTAGTATATGCATATATATATATATATATATATATATATATATATATATATATATATATATATATATGAACCCTCTCATGCTGATCCCTTTATGCCCTCAAATAAGGGGTGGTCCGTTATCTTATGAAATTGGATGCTTCTGCAGATATCAGGTATGGTTGCCCTTCCAAAAGGTGCATCTCTCCACTTGATGTTTCAGAGAACCAGGGATATTAACAGTAACCTGCTGTTTCACAGCCCTGTGTTGCAAAATTTAATGATGAAAATAAATAAATAAAGAGAGAGAGCAAATGATTCCGAATAGATGGAAATAAAAGCAGATATATGTAATCGTCCTACTTGTTGTGTTACCTCCTGCTCACTGGCTGAGAAAATAATGCACAAGGAAGACACTGATGTAATATTACCAGGGGGCTATTCTGGCTACAGTGCAAATAAAACTACAAAAGAGTGGTACATAAATAAAACAGCTATATAGTGTGTACTTTACGGTGTGTTGTTGTGAATGGGTGCTATTCAAATGAATACTGAGTGCTGTTTGCTCCCATAAACGTCAGTGGCTGACAATTAAATTGAAATCTATGGCTGATGAGGAGCTGTAGAGTGTCAAAAAGTCGAATGGCAGAGAAGATTCTCATTAAACTTTTCATTAAGCATTATCTCCATCTGGAAATGGACTGAAAAGCATTGGGAACATTAGAAAGAATGTCACACAAGTTCCTATTGTCTCTGCAGAGACAGACGCCTATTACGTGCCGAAGCCATAAATTAAACATTACACTGTGTGGCTGTGAAGAAAATGACATAACAGGATTATCTGTGTGAAATGTCAGGATGGACCCAAGATCTGAGAAACTGGAAGCCATCCAGGAAATAAGAGATTGAATATCAGTCTCAAAGTGAGATTATGCATCAGCCTATAAATACTGACAAAGGCTTTGCTTTTTATTGGGGTGGATGAGATGTTTTCCTCTCTGAATAATTTGAGCAGTGGCCAATGCCAGGATCATTTTTCAAGAGCTGTTTTTCTTCTTGTTTGTGTTTGTTTTTTTGGTTTTTGAATTTATTTTTAGTTATTAAAGAAAGTTGACATTATAGGTTCTTCATTTTTTTTTTGTTTAACAGATAACCCAAAAATGGGAGGCTATCCAAGCGAGAGGATTTCAAATTGCAGTATTTCAAATGGTTAATTTCGCAAATTGTCTTAATAAAAGGGTTCATATGATCATATGAAAAAAGAATATTGTTCAGCCACGGTGTCAGTGGAACCTAAGGGGTTCTCTTATGGCATTCTTTAAAATATAAGAAAATATGGAATCATATGAAACAACAAAAGTTTTCTTATGGTATCACAGGAACCTAAATAGGCTTTTGTATCAGCATATTGTCACCATTCTGTTTCTGTTCATGGACTTTCAGTTTGTTTTCATTTGTCCCATTTCTTTGTTTGGATTCCTGCCACTCATCTGTCTCCATAGTTACTGTGATTTTTAGTTAACATGTGTCAGCTGTTTTTAAGTCATTATCCTTGTTGTGTTCTCTACTTCAGTTGTTCCTGGTCACCATAATACCCTACATGTGTGTTTAGCTTGTACCTCTCTGAAACTTCATCTTCTGTGTCATCATTCTGCCTGCACCCATGGCTTTACAGATGACCAGGCCTCCAAATATGGATGATGGAACGATATCCTCAGTTTCACTGCTGAGTTTTTCCAACTTGTTACCAGCATGCTCGAAAACGAGACCCTAAAGACCATGTTCTGGATCGGAACAGACTTTCACAGCCCCATAAACCTCCAAGACATCACCAGACTGAATTGGAGGGAAGCCAAGCTGAAGTGTGTGGAAAGCATACAACCCCAATCCAGAATTCAGACAGACCCAGAGCCAAAGTTCCTACCATTGACCGCGGAAAATGCGTAAGAGCCCCCCGCAGACGTTGAGGGACCAACTGTTGCAACGACTGAGCCAGAGCCCGAGGACAAGAGGCCAGCTCTCACCCCGAAAGTTGAGCCCTGAGTGAGTCTGACCAGGGGGGTGAGCCTGTGCATCTATAGCAAAGGGAACAGGAACTGAGGACTTTCTGCTGGACCCCAGTGAGGAGGAATCAATCCCACCCAAGCCCACCCTGCACAGTAAAATCCCCAGAGTTAAATCAACTCTGCTCAGATAACATTTGGTCCCTCTCTAAATAGTGTTAAAGTAACACTGAAGCAGAGTTGTTCAGTTGTTCAGTTCAAATTAGTTGAAGTCAGTTGTTGTTCTTGTGTTTCTCATTTCTTCAGTGATTCTGCTTGTTAACAGCAGGTGTTCATCATTAATGTTCAATCATCACTTAATTAATTGCTTAATTATCTCATTAACTTTAACTCTGCTTCAGTGTTACTTTAACACTATTTAGAGAGGGACCAAATGTTATCTGAGCAGAGTTGATTTAACTCTGGGGTTTTTACTGTGTGTATAGTCTTCTTTATCGCTGTTTAAAGATAGCATTGTGAATGATTTGTACGTTGATTTACTCTTCTCTTTGATTTGATTGGACTGTGCCCTACTCACCATCATCCCGTCCAATCTGATGTCAGCTCCTTCACAGGGCTCAGCCATTCCTCCTGCACTGCCGCTGCTAGAAGCTTGCAGCCCTGCGTCATTGCTAGAGATGCCCTGCCGGAACGTTGAACCGCAGGTCATGCAACCATCTATAGTGCCTGAGCCAGAGTGTCCTGTACTCCGGTCTCAGTTTCAGTTCAATTTACAATTATTTGTATATCACTTTTCATAATACATAACGTTTCTAATCAGCTTTACAGACAATGCTGAGAATGTTTCCTTCGTCGACCTGTTGGCTCCGTACAGGCCCCTCACACCTTCGGCTCCTCCAGGGACCCTCAACCTAGTGACTTCACCAGGTTCCCTCATCCCACCAGCTCCCCCTTGGTCAGTCGTCGCTCCTCCCCTTCGACTGAAGGGGGTTCCTTCCTCCCTTTAGCATCGCCTCTGTCCTCAGTCTCACCGCCGTTGTCCCAATCCTTGGTATTGTCGCTCAGCACCCTTGACCCTCCATCTGCCCTATCGTCTCCTGGGCCCTCATCTCCATTGGTCATCCCCTAGATGTCAGCAGCCACACCTACTACATCATGGCTGCTGCCGCCTTTGTCTCTACTGTGGGCTATCGGCTCTGGGTCTGCGCCATGGGACTTCCTCCACCATCACCATTCCTTGGTCTCATCGTCCTACCATCACCATCCCTTCACCACATCCTGCCACCATCCCTTCTCTTCTGCCTCCCCGCATCTTTTTGCCATCTCCTCGCCCCCCTCCATCCCTCAACTATATGTCACTCTATTACGGCACGATGGACTTTCAGTTTGTTTTCATTTGTCACACCACTCATCTGTCTCCATAGTTACTGTCATTATTAGTTTGTGTATGTCAGCTACATCCTCGTTGTGTTCTCTACTCAAGTTGTTCCTCCTTCTGTCTGGTCACGTAACACCTACATGTGTGTGCCTATTTGGATTTACCTGATTGGATGGTTATAGGTGAAGTTACCTGCTTGAATCTCTGTCTTCTCTGTCTATGTCTTCCTACCTGCACACACAGCATTGCACACAGGAAGTACAAAGTAACTTCTATAGCAACTTTCTTTTTCTAAATCTATGGGCAGCAGTCAGAAGGCAGATTGGTTGGCAAAAGCTGCTGAGGTTTAGTGCTCAGGAGAGCTGGCTTTGAAGGCCTACACAGTAGAGCCTCCAGGCACCTTAGAAAACACTACATTTAGGATGGCTTGTCTACCAGCCCGGCTGCTCCATTACTTCAACGTCCAGCCTGCAGCCTGTTTCATCACGTCTGCAGACATCGGTGTGCAAGCTCTGTGGAATATCAATAAGGGTCTGCTCTACACCTCATTAGTACCTCTCGACTGTAGCCCACCAGCATATCTATAGTTGTTGTCAACATGCAAAGACACAGCTGAGAACCTCAGAGAACAATGGATTTGATATCCTAATGTTACATTCACACGATGAGGGTCAAGAAACTTTGAACAAAATATAATGTAAAATATTTATTTTATGCATTGCAGACTCGTTCAGACTCACATTGCAGTATTTCTGCCTGTAAGTAGTGCTTTAATTATTTGCAACAGTATTTTATCATCTTTGAATGTTTAACAGATTATAATATTTATTTTAAATCATTAATTGATCATTTATTGATAATTAACAATGTAACTGATGTTTACTGTCAATGTGTCCTAAAAAACATACTCCTACTGATATAAGGCATTGTGACTTAAAAGCTTATCCCTGGTTTTTATAATTTTATTGATAATCTACTTCTCTTTGTCTTGTCTTAAGCTTCACATTGAAATATAACTGAAACATTCAAGTTTTTTTTTTCCATCTAGATGCCCTTTAGTTCATTTTTACTTTTTGTTGTTCTTTTTTTATAAGAAAGTCACATTACTTTTCATAACTGTCCTTAAACTTTTCACAATACTTTCAGCATTTAAGTTCTGTTTATAGTTTATATGCACATTTATATTGATCTAGAAACAATTTTTTACCATCAGCCATTTTTTACACACACACACACACACACACACACACACACACACAAACTTGCACGTTGTGTTTTCATGTTTTATGGGGACATTCCATAGGCTTAATGGTTTTTATACTGTACAAACTGTACATTCTGTCCCCCTACACTACCCCTATCCCTAAACCTACCCATCACAGAAAATGTTCTGCTATTTTAGATTTTCAAGATAATTCTGTATGATTTATAAGCTTGTTTCATCAAGGGGACCAAAAAGTGCCTCCACAAGATCAAAATTTACTAGTATTACTATACCTGTGGGGACATTTGGTCCCCATAACGTAGGGAATACCCGCCCCCACACACACACATATGACCATCTTAACCAAGACGTCTCGACTAAAGTTGGCTTCTAAACTCAAGACGAAACAATCACAAGGCATATTATCGTCTCTTTGAGCTTCCCACCACATAGGACAACTTTCTGCCTTATTTTTTATTAGCTTGAATTGTTTCTCCCGGGCAAGTGTTTGCACTCTGAACAACAGCAGGCTCCAGATCGCTGACTGGCGTACACAGACACTTGGGGTTGCTATGGCACACTCTTCAGCACCTCTCCTCTGGACAAGATGAGCAGGAGCGAATGATAGTAGCAGAAGTGGACTAGAAGAAAGAATACGCACAAGATGGAGTGGTGTTTCTGATTGAGGTGGAGAACATGCCTGGTGGGGCTTCTCCACACGAGAGTGGTGACTAGTTAATGATGCGATTCTTACCAAGAGTCTGATTACTGATTAGTCACGTTTATAGACTCATAAGACTCAACTTGGGTAATGTGAAATCAGTCGGATACAACCTCCCACTTGTCTTTATGAAATGATGTATGATATGATACTAATTACTGCAGCATTCACAGCTCTCACAGCTTTTTATTCTTTTGACACAAGCAAGGAAATTAGCACTTTTTTTCAGCTGCTTTGCGGTCTCTACTTGACTGCCTTAACAGCCAACTGCTTCAATACTGCTCAATACAATGATGTTCTAATCCGAATTGAACCAGTCTGTTTGGCATAGTTATGAATTATCAAGATTATCAAAAGCTAATGAATCAACTTAGAATCATGTATCAGAATACATTATTGAAAATCTATTTTATATGGATCAGAACTAGATGTTTTCAAAAGAGAAAAAAACTGAATAAATTTACCATTTGCTGAATATGTTCCAACTACTGTTTGTTAATACTTAAAGTATAAAATTATATAATGCATTATGACATACATTATGAATACCTTTATAATGTACTATACATGAAGTATTCAAGTAAAGCGTTATTGATTTCTTTTAACCTTCAACTGGGCTGTGTAAACTCCAGAGACAGGGAAAGCTCTGCTGACTGAAGGTTGGTCAGTTTTATTTATGTCGAAGCCTTAATTATAGCATATATTAGATTGAAGGGAGTTGACAGAGGAGGAGGGAGAAGGAGGCTGAGCGGGAACAGCAGCGAGGAAGGAGACAAGAGACAGGGCGGAGCCAGAGGTGACAAAGGAGACCGGTGACTGGGCGGAACCAGTGCCAACGAAGGAGACAGAGCGGTACCAGTGGTGACAAAGAAAACAGGAGACTGGGCGGAGCCAGAGGTGACAAAGGAGACCGGAGACAGGACGGAACTAGTGGTAACGAAGGAGACAGGAGACTGGGCGGAGCCAGTGGAGTCAAAGGAGACAGGAGACTGGGCGGAGCCAGAGGTGACGAAGGAGATCGGAAACTGGGCAGAGCCAGTGGAGACAAAGGAGACAGGAGACTGGGTGGAACCAGAGGTGACAAAGGAAACAGGAGACTGGGCGGAGCCAGAGGTGACAAAGGAGACCAGAGACAGGACGGAACTAGTGGTAACGAAGGAGACAGGAGACTGGGCGGAGCCAGAGGTGACAAAGGAGACCGGAGACAGGACGGAACTAGTGGTAACGAAGGAGACAGGAGACTGGGCGGAGCCAGTGGAGTCAAAGGAGACAGGAGACTGGCTGGAACCAGAGGTGACAAAGGAGACAGGAGACTGGGCAGAACCAGCACCAACGAAGGAGACTGAGGAGAACCAGTGGTGAGAAAGGAGACAGGAGACTGGACAGAACTAGTGGCAATGAAGGAGACAGGAGACTGGGCGGAGCCAGTGGAGACAAAGGAGACAGGAGACTGGGTGGAACCAGTGGTGAAAAAGGAGACAGGAGACTGGACGGAACCGACACCAGCGAAGGAGACTGGGCAGAACCAGTGGTGAGAAAGGAGACAGGAGACTGGGCGGAACCAGCGGCAATGAAGGAGACAAGGCGGAAACAGCGGTGACAAAAGGAAACAGGAGACTGGGTGGAGCCAGTGGTGACAAAGGAGACAGGAGATGTGCGGAGCCAGCGGCAACAAAGGAGATTGGGTGAAACCCTCGGCACCGAAGCAGACAGGACACTGGGTGGAACCAGCTAGTCCAAAATTAAATGAGCTCATAGGGAGCAAACGTGTGGCCACAGGATCTAGCTCCAGGGCGAATTTCTCCACCAGTGGAGGTCCTTGGTGGGTGTTGGCTCTGGCTCAGTTCTCGTGGCCGACTCGGGTTCACTATCTGGATCAGCAATAGGCTCTGGCTCTGTTCCCATGGCAGGTGTGGTGAGGGGCTCTAAAGACTGTCGTGAGGAGGAATGAGGAAGGACTAGGGAGGATTTGCAAGACAAGTGGTGTCACTGCGATGATGAGCGATGGCAACAGGATGACTGTAGTGGGCTGGGGAGGCTGTGGCTGATTGGCGCTTTTTCATCAACTTGACCTACTCTGAGGGAGGAGCCACTCAGCCTCAGTGCATAGTCTGTGCCAGGGTACAAGTGATTGCTTCTGCTGGTTTAATTAGTTAGTTCCTTACATTTAGCGCTTTTCTGGGTACTCGATTTACATATGGAAGGGGGAATCTCCTCAACCTCCACCGATGTGAAGCATCCACCTGGATGATGCGACGGCAGCCATATTGCGCCAGAACGCCCACCACACACCAGCTTATTGGTGAAGAGGAGACAGTGATGAAGCCAATCAGTATATGAGATGATTAGGAGGCCAATGGGCAAATTTGTCTTTTTCAAAAGACATCCTGGGATTTTTAATGACCACAGAGAGTCAGGATCTCGGTTTAATGTCTCATCCGAAGGACGGTGCTTTTTTCCCCATCACTATCTATCTATATATATATATATCCAAAATGGATTAAATTCATTATTTTCCTCAAAATTCTCCAAACAATACCCTATAATGACAATGTGAAAGAAGTGTATATATGTATATAACAGTGGTTTTACAAATATCGTGAATTCTAAGGAGTTTGTCTTGAAGGTTGAGGGAGTGCGAAAGATAATAGTGAAGGCGGGCCACAAAGAATAAGAAGGTGAAGATGAAAAATGACTATACACCTGAGCACGCTGAACAGCTTGCATTAGTTTTAGTTAGTTAAAAGACAACAGTGAATAAAAAAAAAAAAGAAGAAATATGAAGAACAAAGAATGAAAAGGAAAATACAAAATGCATACAATGGTAGCAGTGGCAGGACATAATGGGTAAATAACAACTTTAGTATACAGTTGAAATCAAAATGATTCAACTCCCATTGCAAATTAGGTTTATTAGACATTCTATTACACACTTTTTGCAATGAAGAAAGCAAACAAAAGTAATCGAAATAGGATGTTTCAAGTGTGTTCACTTTTACTTTTAATGACTTCTGCACTCTCAAAATTATTCAACCCCTTCATAGCAAGCATCTATAGTACTTAGTAGAGCACCCGTTTGCTGTTCTGACCTGCTACAATGAGATACAGCAAACTGATGTTGTGAACAGACCAGAAGCAAGGGTAAAACAAACCCCTTCAGTTCAGCAATTCTCATTGCAGGGATCACCAAACAAGGTTCAATGCACATTTAAAAATAAAAGCACAAAATGACAACCACCATAAGACAAAAAACACATTTTACAAATACAACTATACATATACTACTTACAAATGACCATTTATTTTCACATGGTACCAGATATATTGATCTCTGGAAGCAGTGTAATATTCAGAACTGCTTCTGCACTCTTTCAAAAACAGTTTGTGAGAATTCTGTAACTTATTGCAAAAACGTCCTCAACAGTATTGCTGGCAGGATGAGCCTGCTGCTTAACACCTGATGCTGAAAACCTTGACAAAAAGCAAAACCGCAGATGAAGCCAGGCACCATGCCAAAGCTGAGGCGAGTTCAATAAACAATAATCTCTTAACTTCAGACGGCTTAAAAATCCTGGCTGCTGAAGGAGATACAGTTGTAAAGCGTTTGGGTTTACTCTTACCTTTCCTGTCATCAGCATCACTTTTTTGACTTCATTTCACTCCAGATTTAGTTTAATCCAATCTGTAATTAATTAAGTGTTTGTGTGGTGGCTGAGGAAATTCCAGGTCAATCCTGTGATCCATTTCAAAACAGAACCCTTCGCTATTCAGGGTTAGGGTCTCTCAGGGAATGTACATGGTATACAAAGTTTTCAAATAATCCCTGATGCTTTTGCTTACTGAACGCTTCCTGTTGTTTCATGATGACCAATAAAAACAATAAAAAAAGTATCTTTACAAATAGAAGGCGCAGCATGTTTTCATGTAGTCTCATAACTTAAACAGCAGCTCTATGCTGGATGTGTGATTTGCCGGATTGTTCGCAGAGCACATCTGTATGTTCAGAAACAACGGGGAAGAAAAGCTTACCGAAGACGGTGCGTGCTGGCACAGACTCCCGGTTCAGCCAGAAGGAGACCTGAGAGAGAATGACGGTCATTATGCAGGGGAGATACGTCTGGATCACGAAATAGCCAATTTTCCTTTTCAAATGGAAATACGTTGTCATCACTACATATTCTCCTATATAAGAAATGAGAAAAAGAGAAGAGAGAGAGACCATAAGAGAGATGAATTATTGATGATACACCACATACATAGACTAAAATATTGCTTATTTATTTATTTACATTTTTTATTTTAAATACTTATTCATTTTATATCATACTAGCAGAGCAAATGAGATGTGTTGGAGCTGCTTCTTGGATATAACAGCACCAACGAGTGTTTCCCAGCATGGTTGGAGTAGATTGGATGTTCCAACCAACATTCAATATATTATTTTCTTCTGAGAAACAACAACCACAACAGAAAAATTTCCACATTTTATGTTGCAACTTTATACAACAATTCTTGATATTTATTGTTTTTTCCACATCTAAGGTTGTGAGTGTTCTGAACCTGGTTTTAATTGGATATGTCTGTATTTTGATTTTTTCCTTCTCCCATGACCTTGTCTTTGAAAAACAAGCCCACAGCATGATCCTTCCATCACCATGCTTCACTGTTGGAATGGTATTGTGCAGGTGATGAGCGATGCCTGGTTTTCTCCAGACATGAATTGGAATTAGACATCCTTAGAATTGAAGTTCAATAGACCAGAGAACGTTTGAGATTCATTTAGATGCAAATTCCAATCAGGCTTTCATGTGAAGAGACACTGAAGAGAGGCTTCCATCTGGCTGCTCGGTCATAAAACCAGAGGTCATGCTGTGATGGTTGTCCATCTGATCTCTGGAGCTCAACCAGAGCGACCATTAGGTTCTTTGCCACCTCTCTTTCTAGGGTCCGTCTCCCCCGATTGTTCAGTTTCGCCAGGCGGCCAGCAAGAGTCTTGGTCATTCCATTTACTGACTCATGGAGACCCCTGTGCTCTTGAGAATCTTTAATGCAGCTTATTTTTTGTAGCCTTCATCTCTAAATGTCATCTAAAATATAGGTTCAGTCATGTGGAACAAGAAGAACATTTACCGTTTTGGATATTTGGCTGTATGTACTAAAAAATTTGAGCTATTACTTGTGAAAATAGTACGGTGGCCGAGAGAGCTCAACCAGCTGCAAATAAGAAAACACATGCAAATAAAAAAAAAACGTGATCATCAGTTTGACAACACATGTGCTGCAAATCCTCACAACACATGCAAACATAAAAACGCGCTGCATATACAAAAACGTGCTGCAAATAGCGCAAAACACAACGGAAATGTTTCAAGGAGGAACCCAAAAAGTGACGGACCCTACTTGACAACAGCACAAACTAAAAAATATTAAAAATTATTATGTAGGCATTAACTCCATGTAATGTGTTTCACTAACAGAAAAGTGTTTTAATATGTGGCATTGTTGTTCACTCATTAAACTTTAAGAGATGATCATTTAGTGGATGATTTAAAAATATTCGTTAATCATCTGTAGCGTACTAATGTGACGTCATCGTAACGGCCGCCTGAGGCGCTCGACGACCACGTCATCTGTGAACGTGAGTTTCTAGCAAACTGAAAAACACTTTATTAAAAATAATAAATACATGAAATAATGTACAGTTGTTTATTTTTGTTTGCAGTTTTTATAGTATTTAATGATTGTGAACACATTGTGCATTCAAATGCCGTACACTATATAGGGGTTAGTGAATAAGTGAAGGGTGAGTTGAACTGGTTTTGGACACAGCTAATAAGCAAGTCCTAGTAGGGTTCGTCACTTTTTGTGGTCCCCCTTAAAACATTTCCGTTGCGGTTTGTGCTCTTTGCAGCGCTTTTTGAATTTGCAGCGCATTTTTGTGTTTGCATGTGTTGTGAGGATTTGCAGCACGTCACTTTTTTTTTATTTGCATGTGTTTTCTTATTTGCAGCGCTTTGAGCTCTCTCGGCCACTGTAAAATAGTATCAAAGCAAAACAACTCTAAACATATTCAAAGTTGATGTGATCGGTTGCAAGACACATCGATGCCAATGACATCAAATGTGGTGCAGACCAAATTTAATAGTGCACACGTGCAAAGACTTTTAATCTATTCCTCAGACATTCGTAAGCACATTTTATGACTTCAGAAGATTTGGAATATAGCACAGAAGTCATACGGAACACATTTTATTGTGCTTATTTATCATTTATAGAGTGCAACAGTCCTCATTTTGTTAAAGAAAACCCTTGGCATTCTGTGAAATATTTCAGTCTGACGACAGAATTTTCATTTTTATGGGAAATTTTCCTTAAAACAAGACCTGAGGTTGAAATTCTAATCTCTGTGGGAAAAGCAATTTTCAGCTGAGTTAGTGTTCTCTCCCTGCACTGGGAGGCAGAGCAGAGGACAATTAAAATGACAAAATGAAGAATAAACAGATGCTTCTGGTGCTTTAAAAACAAACACTAGAGTATTTGTCTTTTTCATTTCAGCTGTGGGGGGACAGTAAGATATGGGTCTCATCTGGAGGCAAGTCAATATGAAACCTTTTCGCCAGCACTGACATACACCCAGAGATGTCTTAAAGAGTATAGAGTCTCTAAATAATTACTGCCTCAGAGCTGGTCTTGTCATGTGACTTGTACTGATGCGTTCATTGCAGAATGAGTTTGCTTATAATATAATAGCAATAAGGCGTAAATGCATGGAACGGTAAAATGGGGAAGATGCCACCTTTAAGAACAAAAAATATATATATACACTTTTAAATGTTTACATATTTAAATATTAGTTTAACATGCTCATAGCACAAAATGTAAAATTATTCAAATTTATACACCCTATGATTCTCCACTGTGCAACTCAATTTCACAGAAATTACTCGTTAGAATCTGATTGCCAATCTTGTAGTACTGAAAACTGTGGAGGAGAAGAAACTAAAGTTGTTTGTGTCAGCAATAAAAAGGCTTAGTGGCCACTAATACAATCAGATGTGCACAGACAGAAGTGAATGTGTTTATTCAAAAAACAAAAAGGAACTCAGAGCACACTCAGAATCAAAGGGCTGACAGATTTTTATCTTTTTTTGTACAGTAGAGCAAATCAAAAATATTCATAATGTGCTTCAAATAAAAAATAGTAGTGCTGCTAATATATGGGTGTTTGAATACAGGGTAATACTTCATTTAGTTTAAACAGGGCCATACCAAATAGTAGGGATCACTCTTTGATATATCTATTTAAATGTTTTTATGTACAATATGATACACAAATAAGTGTAAACTCTATGAATGAAATGAGTGCAATATGATACGATAAGCATACATGATATGTTTCTCTGTCTTAGTCTCTACCGGGGCTGGCAAGTATGTTGTCACGGAATGGTGGCTGTAGAAAGCGCACAAGCGCTCGGTCTTTAATAAAATAGCAAACTAAGGAAAATTATAATCACGTTCAACACAACATGTGGAGATGGTGATGGACAGGAGACAAACACCTGGTGGATCTGAGAGTGGGAGGAGCCAGGTTGGAGCTTTGGCTGAAGGGCAAGGCACCGGCCGGGAGCCGTTCGACAGTGATGGAACCAGGTTAAGTGGAGGATCCTGCGGAGCAGAGAGGCCGATGGACCAGGGCGACTTCCGCAGCCCAAGGTGAAGCTACGGAGTCTTGGCTGACCAGCGTGATGGAGCGAATGAGGACGACAGAGAGTCAAAAGGAAGGAGAAGCCTAGTGGAGCCGAAGGGGTGGAGTACATGAAGTCCATGGTGGAAGCTGAGTGACAACCAAGTAAGGTTTATCTGGATAGACGAGGGAGCTCAGAGGAATCCCAGGGCAGTTGGACCATGGTGGAGATGACGGAACGCGGAGCCAGTGGGCTGACAGACTGAGGAGGAGATATGGGCCTGGAGGCCAAAGGTGCAGTCGGGGAAGGGGAAGCTGGTGGAGGGGAAGCCCAAGGCGAAGCTGATAATGGAGCTAGTGGTGAGGGAAGAGACGACGAGCTAGACGACACCAGTGGTACCGATGGATCCAGGGGACTGGCCGTAACCAGTGGGGGAGATGAGACCAGGAAGTCAGGCAGGAACACCGGAGCATCAAAATATCCAGATGGGACTGGTTAAGAAGGCGAGGATTTGGGTGGGGATCTGGTTGGGAACTGGATGCGTTGACTACAGATCTATCAGATTCAGGTCCGTTCCTGGCTCAGGGGTGGATTGAGGAGTGCGCTTAGTCTCTGAGGTTTTGATGGTAACCGGCTCTGGTTCCTGGGCGAGCTCAGTGGGTGCCTCTGGCTTACTGGGTGTAAAGGACAGGCTGCCGTCCTGGAGCATCCAGAGCAATTACCCCAGCAGCTTCGGTTCTCGGGGAGGAGAAGACACAACAAGTTTTTTTTTTTTTTTATTCGTTTTAAAGTGGTTGGTTATTCTGTTACGGAATAGTGACTGTAGAAAGCGCACAATGAAGGAGATGATGAGAAAAAAATCTTAAATAAAATAGCAAATTCTAGTAATAGAATTACAACCGACAAAGGACTGAACAGAACAGCAGAACAGGAAATATATACACACAGTAAATGATGGAACTAAACAGGAAAGGATTAACTAATCAGTAACCATAGAAAATAATGAGAACTCATACAGACACGACAGGAACTATCTAAACAGAACATAATCGTGACACATGTAGGCCATTCTTTATAATTTGTTCAGATTTGCATTTGAATGAAACTTGCTTGTTTTGTAATCAGCTATTTGAAATATCTCCTATTTGAGGCTGTGGATGATTGTCCTGACATAACCATAACCAAGTTGATTTTTTTTTCTGATTTATTTAATATTTGCAGTATTGGTCAGGAGTGATGTCCGGAGACAAGTTTGATTAAACCATAAAAATATGAGGAAAATAATTGTATGCCTGTACATGTAAATATTTTAAATATGAGGGAAAAACAAACAAACTAAACTTTGTTTATCTGCCAAAATTATTTGGCAAAAAAAGGGCAATGCAGAAATGCATAGAAAAACAAAAGCTCACACCTGTCAAGGTGGTGAGGCAGGCAGCGAGTGAACAGTCAGCTCTTGAATTTCATGCATTGGAAGCAGGAAAAATGGGCAAGAGAAAAGATCTCGGGGACTGTGACAAGGCCAATAGTGTCTGCTAGACGACTGAGTCAGAGCATCTCTAAAAAGTCTTGCAGGGTGTTTCCAATATGCAGAGGTTAGTACCTTCCCAAAGTGGAGTAAGGGAGGACAAACGGTGAACCGACATCAGGGTCATGAGTGCCCAAGGCTCTTTGATGAATGTGGAGAGTGAAGACTGGCTCATCTGATCATACAGAAGAACTATAGCACAAACTGCTGAAAAACTTTATGCCGTCCATGGGTGT
Organism: Zacco platypus; assembly: GCA_038088235.1. Lineage (NCBI taxonomy): Eukaryota > Metazoa > Chordata > Actinopteri > Cypriniformes > Xenocyprididae > Zacco > Zacco platypus. The sequence goes on from CM076070.1 coordinate 23,787,383, forward strand.
CGGAAGACAGCTGCTGCGTAGCCACAAGTCAGTGTGACCATTATGACCCCTGTGTTTTTGTCTAGTCTGATGCTGGGAGCTTGGGTCCTGCCACTAATGTGTTACTTTGACATGTACCACCAACCTAAACATTGTTGCATACCAGGACACTTCCCGACAGTGTTCCCAGATGGCAGGCCTTTTTCAGCAGGATAATGCACACTGCAAAAATTGTTCAGGGATGGCTTTGATGAACATGACAAAGAGTTCAAGGTGTTACCTTGTTCTTCAAATTCCCCAAATCTCAACCCAATTGAGCATCTATGGGATGTGCTGGACCAACAAGTACAATCAATGGGGATCTCACCTCACAATTTGCAGGATTTAAGGGATGTCCTGGTGCCAGATACCACAGGATATGTTCAGAGGTCTTGTGGAGTCCATGCCTCGGTACATAAGAGTTGTTTTGGCAGCATGAGGGGGATCTACACGGTGGCAGGTGTTTTTAATGTTGTGGCTGATCAGTGTATTTATATGCATATTATTTTTTGGTCTATGAACATATAGATATTGCATTTTTTCGGCATCTGCATCTCAGCATACTGAGAAGCCGGTGTTTCGTTCCACTCTGTTGCGCTCCGTCCAACTGTCATTGAATGCAAGAATGCATTCTGTGAAAATGGCAAAAACATGCCTGCAATTAGATGGTATTTCAAGCTTGAATTACTCAGAAGAAGAAAGGAAAACACCTTATTAGGGAATTATGATTACACTGGACACGGGTACATAATTTAGTGAATAAAACTAATAAAAATGTATCAAATTGTACTCTGTAGTCCCCATTTTTCAAGATGTTTAAAAATGTATAGGTATTTTAACATTTATTAATCATGTATCAACTTATAAATCAATAAGAACAAAGTGTTACATTTTACTTTACTAATAATAAGATAAAACCAACCAAACAAAAGAATTCTAATGATAATAATTCAGTAAGCTGAATTAGCTCCTTTCTCAAAAATTACTGTGTGGGAAATTATTATTTATTTATTTATTTTCATTATTGGACAATTTCAAAACACTTCTTCATGAAGCTTTTCTTTTTTTTCAAATCAGTGGTTCGGTTCGCGTATCAAACTGCCAAAAATCACGTGAACTATTGGAATTGTGAAACACTAATGACGTAACGAAGGAGAACATTTTTTGGGGTGGTATGGGACTCAACCTCCATGCAGGTACGATTGTCTCTTGCTCGAATCAAAAGTAGTTCCTACTCGAGAGTATTTGATTTCGGATGCAGCCTTAGAGTAATGTGACTCATGGATTCAGCTCTGTTGAGAATATACAGTTGTTCACTGTGAACATACTCTGGGTTGGTTGAACTTACTCCCGGCTGTGTTTCTGGAACCGGCTTACCCCCTGAAAGCAAGGTTTGGTGTAATTAATCGTTGCTTTCTGGAATACAATCCTGAAGACATTTAATGCTTCTATTTCTTTGCTAAATAAAATAAAATATTTCTGTTTGCTATATCAGTTTTACGGATTTCCTCAAGTTTTTCCATTCATGTTACCAATTTTAATTTAATGCGTTACTCCCTCTTCCAACCCCAAATTGGGGAGGGGAAGTAATAATTGTTAGTCTTAAGATTATATAACATTCAAGTAGACTGGTACATTAATATTATATCATTTGATGAAATATATGGTTTAAAGTTATAAAATATACAGGCACAGGATTGGACCAGTGTTAATTCACCCCTGCCTGGGATTGGTGAGGCCCAAGCCGCCTGTGTGCTTAAAAAGGATCCAATATATGTTGCAAAATTTTTTTAATGTATTATATCTCAGGGCTGTCAATTACGTGAGTTCAGCATGATTAAAAGAGTTAAGAATCTGCATTTAATTGTGACCCTTAAAATATAACCTCAATGCAAAGCAAGCTATTCATTCAGGTTCTGTTTTTTGAGCAAATATTGATATATGAAATTATTTGCATTTCACTGGCTTCAGAAAAAGGGCACCATTAATAATGAGGATTTCATCTTTGTTTTATTTTCACACGTGCAAATCGTGGTATTGAGCACTAACTGGTTCGGGTGCTTCCTTCTTCAGAGAAGCTGCATGACCTCAATAAATGTGGCAGAAAGCAATCGATAAGCTAGGTCCTTGTAAAGCAGACTAGATAAATTACTTTACAAACAGACAAAAATGGAATTTGTAAGCATATGACAAGGCTGGAAGAAAGAAAAAATACTTGTGGGAAGCAAGCAAAATTAATTAATTCAGGTTGTCAGGAGCAAAAAGAGAGGTTTCATAAAGGGAAGGCTGCAGTATTACAGACTCATGCATATAAATAAGCTGTGTTAAAGATCAATAGACGTTTTTCATTATCCAGCATAAATCTGTAACTATGCCTCAAATACTGAAAAACAAAGAAGGCAGATGTTTCCATATCCTTCAAGGATACCTTTTTAAAAGGCTGATTGCAGCATTCAGTGTAAATGCAGGAGATCTGGCAGTGTACAAAACTGAAAACAAGTAGGACCGGGTACAATATTGGCAATTACCTCATGATACAATATGCAATTTGAAATACACATTGTGATTTAGTATATCGCAATCCATATTTCAATACATCACAGTATCATAACGGGATCATTATTGAAACTATGCTAAATAATTTTCAATTCCAGTCTCTTTGTCATGGGTAGCTGTATATAAGTAAGCGCACAAAGATGAAGAATTCACAAAAACAGTCTTTAAATAAATAATGTGCAGAATCACAGGAGAACATCCACTTTACAAAGAAGAGACCGGACTAAAGAAAAAAACAAAATATGTATATATATATCATATCTACAGTGGGTACGGAAAGTATTCAGATCCCCTTAAATTTTCACTCTTTGTTATATTGCAGCCATTTGCTAAAATCATTTAAGTTCATTTTTCCCCTCATTAATGTACACACAGCACCCCAGAAAACACAGAATTGTTGACATTTTTGCAGATTTCTTAAAAAAAACCCCTGAAAACTTACATGGTCCTAAGTATTCAGACCCTTTGCTGTGACACTCATATTTAACTCAGGTGCTGTCCATTTCTTCTGATAATCCTTGAGATGGTTCTACACCTTCATTTGAGTTCAGCTGTGTTTGATTATACTGTTTGGACTTGATTAGGAAAGCCACACACCTGTCTATATAAGGCCTTACAGCTCACAGTGCATGTCAGAGCAAATGAGAATCATGAGGTTGAAGGAACTGCCTGAAGAGCTCAGAGACAGAATTGTGGCAAGGCACAGATCTGGCCAAATTTCTGCTGCACTTAAGGTTCCTAAGAGCACGGTGGCCTCCATAATAGACATTCCATAGACATTCACAAACAAACAAATGTACATTTAATTATAATTGTATCAGAAAAGCCCTAAAATAAGTGTTTTTCACAGTTGATGTTGACTTGTTCCACCTCACTCGATCTCTACCAGGTTTTGGGATATTTCTTCTAAACCACAAAAATAAAAATAAAAATCAATCTGACTGGCACAAAAGAGCAATGTAATTACCTGTACTGGAGCTGATGGTCTCTTTGCCAATGACGTGGCCCAACAGGTCATACTGGTTGAGTCTAGAACCATCAGGAGCCACAGAAACCGATTTCTCATCATCCGCTGTCCAGATGTAGACAACCTCGTTGTTGGTGTAGGCATCTTAAAGAGACGAACCACAGCAGTACTGGTTAATTCTGACCAAAACTTTAACTTGCAAACAATTGCAATGCTGTTTTGGTATCCTTAATGCAGCCTTATTATTATTTTTCTTTCTTTTTAAGGCTTTAATAGTTTAATGTTGCTTCAATTACTCTTAGAACACTGTCAGTCTTGTTCCTGGAGAGCTATATCTTCCTGCAGAGCTCAGCTCCAACCTGCTTTAACACACTTATCATTATAAGTTTTCCTGAAGATCTCAATTGGCTGGTTCAGGTGTGTTTGATCGGAGTTGGGCACCCCTGCTTTAAAGGTGAAGTATGTAGTTCACTAGCCAATTTTCAAACAACCTCGCCCCTTTTACATGTTGCACCTCCCCCAACTCAAACATCACAAACACAGCACTAAAGTATAGTACTTTCAATAAAATGTCCAACATATTAGTAATACTTTTAGCTGTGTTGCTATGCTATATAAGCGATTGAGTAGGCTAACACGCGCTTTCGCTTTAATCAACCCATCCAACGTATCTGTGCAGGGCACATTTTTTGAGATAACAAAAAGATAGTTATAAAGATAACTGTTTGAGGTTGTCTACACTGGACACATCAGAGTAAACATTATAAACGGCTACATTTGTTTTTCTGAACGGGTGTATGATGATACTGTATGGTATTGAAGCATCGCACATGTTTAATCTCTGAAGATGTATATGCAGTGAAAATTGGCTTGCACTTTTATAACTGAAGCTGTAATGCGTCAGCCACGGTCCCACTCCGGCTAAACACCCTCTGGCTCATTTTGTTACAGTAGCCATGGTCCAAACTCTCGCTGGTTGAGCTGGAAAGAGATTGACAGATCTGAGCGGACAGCTCTTTAATGGTGTCCAGGAGGCTTAATGTTTACATTTTTGAGGGAGATAAACCCATGAATTGCATACTAATAGTGGTCAATGAACAATAAACTGGGTTAAGAGAATGTATTTGAACATAATTCACCTTTAAAGCAATGCCACCAAAATCAAAGCAGTGCCTTTATAACAAATTCATCATCTTCAACAATGAACTTCTGTCAGACAAATCACCTGCTTGGCTAGTGTTTCTTAAAATAGTGTCTGATGTGTGTAGTGTATACACATATTATTTTACAACCTTTAAGATGTGCTGAGATAAAGCTCCATGAATGAGTTGAAAAACACTAAGAAAAATCATAATGTAGCACGAAACAAATCTCGTGAAAAAACAGAGCGAATACATGCATCTCAATGAGGGCAATTGGAAAGCAACTTTAATAAAAGCCGACTACGCGTGGGTCAACTGCTCCCTCCGATTAGCTGCTTCCTTGAACCTAACATGTATAATGGGGAAACGTAACAAAGGACTTACTGTGTTTGAATACACAAGAACGAACTTTGCAAAAGAGCATGAAAAACAATTATTTCGGGGTCCGTACGCAGACGCAAACAATGCACACACGCAGACCGACACGTGTGCACTCACACGACTCTAAGCAAGTGAGCAGGAGAAAAGCTGGCAGGCTTAACACTAGAAACAATTCACACAGCAGGCAGCGGTTTGCTAATTAAATTCTGACGGCCACGGAGAGAACTTATTGTTTTATTCTATTAGAAGGTCATTAATCAAAAGCTAAACACATCAAATTTAATGCCACTTCATCCATTATGAATACTATTTTATAATGAAGTGCATTATTCCATCTTCAAATATATATTTGCATTGTACGACTGACATCAGTTTATATTTATGGGGAATTTGGCCTACAGGAAACGGTACGAGCTGAAAAGGTCAGTTGTGTCACAGACTTTCAGCACATTATACGAGACGTCTTAAATTTAGTGCCTGGGCTAAAACTCAATTAAAACTGTGATGAGAGAGAGAGAAAGACAATGGAACATGAGAGGATGAATTAGAAGCCATTCAAAATGGATTGGAGGAGGAAATATTTAATCGAATATCACTTTCCAACACTGTTTTCAAGTAAATGACCTTGATATAAGTTGATTATTAGTACCTTATTGCATTAATTTATAATATGAGAGGAACGAGATTTCAGAGTGATACAACAGACAGTGGTTGCCTGTGGCAACAGTCAATTATCGACCAATCAGAAACAAGTACTCCAGAGCACTTTTGTAAATGAGGCAATCTGTATTTTGACAATTGGTGGATTAATTACCATAAAGTCACATTCTTTTTCATAATAAATAAACAGCATAAGACAAAAAATTCAGTATATTTTCACATCACCAAGTCGATGTGTACGGCTATTCATCACATCACATCTATGATAGCTGGAGATGTGCTCTGCTTGCTTTAAAGGGAATAAACAAGCTGTTATTAATATTGATGATAATGTCTCCAGCAAGGCAAAAACAAATTCAAAACCCACCCAAATGAGCACTTTTCTACTACTTAGTTCTTAAAACAGAAATGAGAAAACATTCCTTGAAACGTGACAAATATTTAAAGAGAAAAATGAACAGACGACGTTGTAATTGCATTGTGAGGTGGAAGAAAGGTTGGTTGCGGAGACGGTGATTATAATCGACTGTCGTTAACAAAGCTAATTATGCAGCAGACTGTACGACATCTTATTAAGGAGCCAATTGTTTGCTGTCCTTTGGCTGTACGCAACACAAATCCAAGAAGCACACCGCACCTGTCACTAAGAGGTATTGGTACTAGTGAAAATGTATGAGCAGAGGACTTTTGTTTTATTGCCCAGTGGAATGTTTTATTCATAAAGACGTGACTGCTGCGTCATGGCGACCTTTGGTGTCATTGGCTGGGCTATTCATCTAAAGCTCTGAACAGAAGGAGAGTTACAAAATGTGTTTGCTTGTTTTGGGACTCCACGTATACGAAAAAAGGTCCATAACTTTGGCGTTTTATCGTAGTGACAATGTTGTCTTGGATAGATGTACTTTATGGTAAGGAGCACAATGAGCACCAGACGTGACATTATGTACCAGTTCTGGAGATAGACACTGCATGATTGGGTTCTCTGAGCTGCGTGCAGAAGAGAAGTTATCAAATTGTCTGATCTGGACTAAGTTTAAGACAAAACAGTCTGTCTGTAGTCAGAGGCAGTTGGATGCTCTACCTGCACCCACCGAACACAGCTGAGAACGCTGCACAGATTTCCATGTCAAGCTCATCACCAAGCTAATTGTGCAGGGTTGAGCTCAAGGCGAACATGTACTGTAATAAAATACTCTAGAGAATCTGAGCAAATGCACTTAGGGCGTTTTCACACTTGGTTGGAGCGGTTGTTTCAGAACCTGGTGCATTTTCCTCACTTGGTTTTGCTCATTTAGGCATGTATGAATACAACAATCGCTCCGAGATCGCCTGAATGAGGTGGTCTCTGCCCGATTGCAAGCGAACTCTGGAGAGGTTCGGTTGAGGTGAGAAAGCAATCCAAACCAACGGACCAAGGAACCAATCAGTATCAAATTCATAGCGTTTTATATAAAAAGCAGCAGTGCTGATTTATGTGAGTAAAGACATTAGTTATCACTTTGAAAACCAAAGAGCGCCTCTTTTTAAAACGTTGTGTAATTGACTCTTCGCAAAGACCCGCCCCCTTTAGTTACTGTTGCTATGTCCGCTTTCATGCCACACATCATGTTCTCACACAGTGAAAAATACATCGTGGAGCAAAGAGGACACTGACAACATATGAAACCGTTTCATATTTAAAATATTGTAATTTTTTAAAGAAGTTTAATCAGTAAATAGCGTCTAGTGTGTGTTTAATGTGTCGTGACAGATCGATGTAGCTCCATCATCTCTTCATACTAGTTCATTTATAGCATCAAATAAACATGAATGAACATCAGAAGGAATGTTGTTTCAAGTGCGGAAAGACGTGAGGACACACAATTTATCAAGTTCACCAACGTTAATCTACTAACTCCCCTGACTGCTTTGTCGGACAAATGATTAGTCGGTTATGATTGGTCAGATCGCCTGTCAATTAAACTGTTTGCAAAGGGTCAATTGCTCTTGTTTCCTACTCTAACTGCATTATATAAGCTATATAATAATATGGGAAAGAGAATGTCGGCTACATTCATATAGTGTTGTGTGTGTGTCGACAGTAACAAATAACCCACAATAAGCTTGTGGAGAGAAGTTGTCAATCATCTTGATGGATGACGCAGAAGAATCTCTGACCAATAAGAAGACTCGCGTGTGACTTGCATCAACACATTTTGCGCAGCCTTGTAAAAGTGAACCGATCCAAGATGAAAATGCAACATTGTAACAAATTAAGTCCCTGTTTCAGAACAAAGCAAATTGTCTACAGGTCTGAAAGCATCCTTAGACAATCTAGACCAGTAATTCTTAAAGTGTGGTCCGCCATCGCCCCCTAGTGGTCCGCGAAAAGATGACCTAAACTAGGCAAGCTCTTAACCCGCACCGGATCACGGGCGGGGGGGTTGACGTCAGTGTGTTTTAATAACGAAAAAATGGATCATATCATTGCATTTGTGTTTGAATAATTAGTTTTTGACGTGAAACAGTTGCATATTAAACTTAAATTTAGTTTATCCTTCCTATTTTGTTGTTTTTGGGGGGCGTGTTAAAGTGGGATTCTATTAGGTGGTCCTCAGAAAAAAATTGGAAGATAAAGTGGTCCTTGGGCTGAAAAAGTTTGAGAAACACTGATCTAGACCAGTGGCTCTCAAGTGTTTTTTGGGCCATTATCCCCCTACCCATTACCTAGGTCTCTCACCACAGGGCCACAATCATAGACCCGGTACAATGCGACGCCAGGCGCGACGGAAGTGTTTTTTGCTAGTTTCAACCTGACGCAGTTTCATTTTCATGTCCAACGCCACGTTGTTTAAACAGCAAAAACACTCGCCCCCATCTGTTCGCCCATGGGCGTGCTGGTCTGAAAACAAGGCTGATGCATTGTTGGCGTGTAGCTATTCTGAGACAACTGAAAATGACTGCGCCAACAAAAACCTGCTCTTATTTATGTACTGCATATTCATTTACGGTTTGATGAAACCATCATAGTTGGTTAAATTAAGTCCAAGCGCCATCTACAGGCCTGTTTCCCTGTCTGTGCCCCCATTGAGAAGCCTTAATCTAGACAAATGAAATGACAACGGCAGAGATCACTTACAGCTTCCGAACTTCAGCGGGCAGGCATGGGCATCCATAGGAAAATCTTCCAGATGCATGGGGCACTCAGCATGGATGGTTAATCTATGTGGAGAGGAACAGACATAGAGAGAGCTTTAAAGTCAGCATGGAACAGTATTTGCAATTCATTTTACTTTTGTAATGTGATGCATTTCATAGAGAAACAAGAACTAATGTACGGTAGGTCTTGATCCATTAAGAATTGACTGTATCATGGAAAGTGGATATTTCAGACTAGAAACAAGATGTTAATGTTTAACATATATTAAAATCATCATGCCTTACAGTCACATTTAGTAAATTAGAGTTGGGAGATAATACAGTTTTGCGATGATACAGGAAATATGCTATATATTATATATTGCCCTTAGCGAGTATACTCTCATAAAGTTGGGCATACTTATATGTTCTCATTTATATAAAGAGCTTCACAAAAATATAATACAGCTTCCACATTTGAGGATGCTGAAGGTCAGGGTCTGCAGTTCATATGCATATTTCACTGATTGAAATATGGTTATGGTAAGCACTTTATAAATTAAAATATACTTTCATGTCACTTCTATTAAAATTTGTATATCATGTATTAAATACTAATAACACACTACAGATCAAACTTTACGTGTACTTTACAAAGTAAGTAAACATCAAAATTAGTGTATTTTTTAAGAAAATGACAAAATTTTATTAAATCAAACAAAACAATGTAAAACTTTTAATGTGACATTACAGAGAGCACTTTTCAGTGTAACGGTCATGAAAATGACCTTTTATGTCATTGCTATTATACAAAGTATTTTTAAGATTTGAAGTACTCGACAAGTGCACAGTTAATACCATTAAGTGCACTTCTTTTTTCACAAGAGAATGACTATCCTCCGACTTAGACGATGTCAGCTGAATGGGAAAATCTTTGAGAGGCACAACAAGATATTACATTTTCATTAAAGAGCTTTTATTCTCTTTGAAAAACTGATGACTCATTTTCAATAAGACCACAAACATTTATGAACAGAATAAACTGGGCTGATTAGATCTTATTTGGACTTTAAAACCGAAGTTTAGGCAATAATAAAGAACGGCTGAATCAAACTCTCAATTAAATAGCCTATTTTATTGACTTTGTTGAAGAATCCCGGGTAGGGAAGACAAATCAAAAACAATGCACGATTGTTAATCTAGCACAAAGAAGATTGAATAAGTGATAACTGCTTGATAACCGCAATGAACATACAGAGGCGAGTCGGCTAGTGGACGACGTCTTGTGTGTGTACACTCCACGAGCCATCGCTTGAAATTAGCTGAGTCACAAGCTGACAGCTTGTATGGAGTCGGGGAAATTGACCTATAAATAGATCTCTGAAGCTTTTAATTAGCGCGTATCGAGGCCTGATCCATTGAGGTGAATCAAAGTCATTTCTCAGACAGTTTAATCACTGTGACTTGCTTCCTGTTCACATCTGTGGAAAACTAAAGGTGCTTCTGTAATTCATCCTGCTCCCATCTCCACAGATTGATGTAACATCGTCTGAATTCGTTCCTCCTTGACTCCATCCAAGGCCATGGCTGTGAAACCAGAGGCGCAATTTGTGCCCGTCATTTCGGACGATATACAGCTCTCAGAAGGATGTGACATATTTTTCCAGAAGAGGACAGCGAGAAGAGCATGTGTCTGTGCATTGCTGTACGTGGGATGAGTCCGAGAGAACAGTAAAGGTCACTAAATTAGATCTGTTGTAAGCTTTAAACACGGCGGCCGACGAGTGCGAACGTGCGCAAGGGTTTGAGGAACTCTCCCGCTTAATATTAAATACCTCCTCATACCTCTAGCGTTTGTGTACCATATCATGACAGAGAGTGACAGGAAGCTAGCATTAAAGCTCTAATTCAGTGTGCACATGTGTGCCCATGGTCACGTAGCGCAGCTGGCCCGTCAGTGCGCATGCACGCCGCTGCGGCTGCTTTACTGGCCATTTGTCAGTTTCACGGTCAGTGAACGTCACGGCTCTCTTGGGTTGGCAGGTCCCCCTGGGCTTTCCCCCCAGCTTTGCACTAGGTCTCAGGCTCTCTGAGCTTCTGCGCCTCTCATTTCCTCAATAACATATTGACCCAACGGTCCTCGGCACATTACCTGTTCCCGAGGCTGCTCTGACAAGGCCGACGGCAGGGATTTGCTTTTAAAAGTCTCTACCCTGGGCATGGAGATATATAACCCAGGTTCATAATTTTGTTTGCTTCACCTGCCTCAATTGAAAACATTCACCCTTCATGAATATTAAATACTGCGCAAGAAACTGTACTTTATATTATTCGATTACGCATTTTTTTCCAAGGGCATTTTTACCTTTGTAAGAATTTTGTTTTTTAAATGTATGCATTTATTGTATGCATATGTAATGCATATATTAAAAAAATACAATAAATTCTGTTAGAATTATAAGACACAACTGGGTTTCAGTATTAAAAGTAAAACGCACTGATTGAATAATGTTTCTTTCGTTTTTTGCAATTTTATATACTCCATCCAGGTGCTCAGAATATACGTGTGTGTGTGTGTGTGTGTGTGTGTGATACACACACCAATGTGAAAGAATCTCGCTTAGCTTCATCCCAAGTCAAAAATCATCGTTTGTTTCTTCTATTATTTATGAGATCCAAAACTCCCTCACGATCCATATCTCTCCATTCAAATCCTCCTTCCACCTGCTCTCCCCGAAAGTGGCTGCCATTTTCTGAAGGACTGGACGAAATTACTGTAATAACCCGTATATTGGCAAAAAGCCCATGTTGTTTTCTGTCTGCAGCAATTTGACTTATTACGATAGCGGTTCAAGATGCGTTGCCGACGTCACATCGGATTTTAAAGGGTTAAGCAGCTTGCAGAAGTTTTATTTATTCATTTATTTATTTTGATGAAATGAACCGAGAAAATTGCAAGGGAGCAGTGGCTTTTGTCTTTTTCACAGAATAAAAAGAAAAAATGACAAGAAAATCTCATTGATGTTCTGGGTCCAGGTATGGTATGGCTCGGGTCAATGTATTATTTTGCAGTTCCAAAGAAATGTTAGCCAGCTGACTAGTAAATCGGCAAAAAACAATTTTTACTGGCATTTGGGATTTTTTGGGGACATTTATGTTCTTTTTATCCTTTATCAAGTTTCTCCCTCTCAATTTTATCTTAAAACCATAAGAATTGGATTCTCTTATCTGATCCACTTTGAGTCAAATAGGATGCTGGTTGTAAAAGCCGCACTGCATCTAGAACACAGCTGTCTCTCCTCCAGCTACATTCCTGTGAGCTGATCTGGGCAAGGTGAGAGGTCCCTAAAGCCTGTAAGGACGAGCGAAACCATCTGTCCATCCTACACCTCTGGCTAACTGCACCCCAGGGCTGGAGAAGTGAGCTGTCTGAAAAAGGCCGAAAGCTGGTGAACTGTGTAAAAGTCCAGGAGGGCCCTGTCAGGAACCATGAGATGTGTTACTTGTGGAATTGGTGGAAATTTGTAGAAGAAAACTACATTTAAAGAGGTCGTGAAATCTTTTTTTTATCTTGATCTTTTGACATATAAGAGATCATTGTACTAGAAAACAATATCCTGTAAGTTTCAGAACTCAAAACTCCATTGTTAGTCCAAAAACAGCTTTTACTAAAACCACACGTTTCAGATTTTTTTTTTTTATCTCAGTATGTCACAGTACGACGAAAGCAGTTCAACGTCTACTTCTACATCATTGCCTCTTTAACCCCGCCCATCGATTTGTACGGTAGGAGGTGAGTAAATAGGAGAGAAACGGAAACACAGAACAACAAAATGATAGAGATGCCTCTCAGGACTACAAGATGTTGTGCTGTGCCAAGTTGTGAAAGTTGTTTGATTCTAATATTAGGAAAGTGAGGATGAACTTTACTTTTAACAAAGTCCCAGATCGCATCAGATCACCTTGCCGGCAGTTTGATTGACAGGCGATCTGACCAATCATAACCCTGAATCCGCCGTTTTGTCAGACAAAGCAGTCAGAGGAATTAGTAGATTAATGTTTTTGAACTTGAACTTTGTGTGTCCTCACGTCTTTCTGCGCTTGAAACAACATTCCTTCTGATGTTCATTCATGTTTATTTGATGCTATAAATGAACTAGTATGAAGAGATGATCGGTTCACGAGCCGCTTGAAGGAGCCGCACATTAAAGAGCCACTACACGCTATTTATTGCTTAAACTTCTTTTGAAACTTTGTTTCGTATCAAAAGTAACCTGCTCTGTCTTGTCTGTCGACGTGTTGTCAGTGTCCTCTTTGCTCCACGATGTATTTTACACTGTGTGAGAACATGATGTGTGGCGTGAGGCTTGTCGGAAATAGAAACAGTAACTAAAAGGGGCGGGTCTTTGCGAAGGGCCAATTAAAACAAGTTAAAATGACTTAAAATCTGAACATTTTGTGTCTGCTTAGTTTAATTATGTCCAATCTACTTAAGTAAAACTGAGGTTTTGAATAACAATCGAGGGTCTATGAGTGTGTCTGATGTACTGGTGGGTGTATCTTCAGACGCTGGGACCTGTGACCCTACAGGTGGATGGATGGATGGGAACTTCCATATCAAAATATGATATAGTACGATTTATAGCGTCCAAGTGTCAAGCACTAGTTTTCCAGGCGTTAAATATTCTTTAACAGGTAATCAATGTGAATAGGGAAGCCAAAATGGAGAGTGATGGAGCCTTTTCCTCATCTAAAGAGATGATATAAAGGCTCGCTCATTCCTTGTGCTCCGGTGCTGCTTGGGTTTGTGATAAATGAGCAGACAAATCTATTTTACTTTTTGCAAGATCTATCATATCTGAAATCCATGGACATAATAGAGTTTGACGCAGTGAGCTGTACAGGGATAGACAAAAAAAAAAAAAAAAAAAATGAGGCTGATGGTGATATTTCAGCTAAGCTCCCAAAAGACGCAGCAGACCATGCGCTGACTACTACAGTTTGCAGCACTGACAGATTTGCCCAGTCATGGTGTTAGCACTTTTGTGTCTTTTTTCTTCCTAAACTTTTCTTCGGCAAGATCCTAGCACCTTTAACAGTTTAATGAGATAGAGATGGTTCCTCCTGGGTATTGTGCCCACATAATAGTTATGATGTTATTGGCCCCGCAAATTAACTTGCATTTGCATGTAGAAGAAGACTTTGTGGACTTTAACTTTAATAAATGAGTGTTCAGGAGGATCCAGAACAACAACAACAATAATAAGGGCCTAGAGATATTCATGTAGGCTTTTGAAAGACCCCTCCAAATAATATTAATAATAATATTTGGTCTGTCTGCTGACTAATCTGTGTATAAATGTATCAAAAGCATTTTTAGTCACCTGCATTATGTTAAAGGGATATTTCACCTAAAAATGAAAATAAGCCCATGATTTTCTCACCCTCAAGCCATCCTAGGTGTATATGGCCATCTTCTTTCAGATGAACGCGATCAGAGATATATTTAAAAATTATCTTTAGTCCTCCAAGGTTAATAATAGTTGTAAATGGTATCCCAAATTCTGAAGACAGAAAAAATACCCAAAAAATGCCCCCCAAAAAATGAATCCATACAACTCCAGATGGTTAATAAAGTCCGAAGGAATGTGTTTTTATTAGAAAAATATCCATATTTAAAACTATAAATTCAAATAACTAGCTGGACGGCTGAATGCCTTTAATGGACAGGCCAGTTTTGTTTTAAGATATGAAAGTCTTGTTTTGTTGTTGCTCAAATTTAAAGTACTTATACAATACATGAAACCTAAAGAATATTGAAAATATCATTATATATTCTGCACAAGTTGGTACTGCTACTGCATTTTCTAATAAGTTTTATATATTAATCAGTTTTTTATGTTTCTAAAAATTCTAAACTTTGTTAAAACAAGATAAATGTACTAAGTTAGGAATAAAACGAGAACACACCTTGAATGAACAATTGGATACACATTATAAAATATTGTGTTATTTTAGTCTAGTCTCTGAGGATTCTCACCCTTTTGGGGTTTTAACATTTTAATCTTGATTTGTATGCTACAAACAGTGCTAGGATAAACATCAATATTTGCTTTGAAACACTAATTTATGTTGTATGAATAGAGAAAATCACCTTGTGAAAGAATTTTGACGCTTAATTGGCTGCTTTCATGATCCATCTGGAGGATTTCTTAAAAAAATTTGATTGACAATTGGATGACGAAAACGATAAAGAAAAGCAACTAATGTATTACATAATGTTATATATTATTAACATTTTAACAACTATTTTTAAGCATGGATTTAATAGTTTTTTGATCTTTTTTGTTAAAAAATTGATTGAATAGGATTAGTACAATTGATAATTGAAAAAAGAATATCTGTTTATTTAAAACCTGGAATGTCAGATATTCTTAGAAAATTAGGTTACTGATTATATAAATAAAAATATAAAATTTAATTTCCATAGCCTTTTTTGTGATGTTTACTCTACACGTTATTTCCTTGAAAATAAATTCGAGCGCAGCGCCACAACAACCGTAATGAATTACACCTTCATAATAGATAATGCTTTACAATGATCTCTGTTATGATTGAGAGCCACAGAGCTATAATGCATTAATTGCCGCACTCAAAAATGATGCTGATTGTCGACACGCTAAAATACAGATTGAAACGAAATGGGATGAACAATATAGAACGTACTACTGGATGTTAGCTTGTTTATTGTGCCCAACAACATGATCATAGTGTCCAGAAACTATGCTTCTAACCATAGGTGGAGAGCTGTAGTTCCAGTTGTAATGTTTACGAAAGTTTGTTTTGCGAAACGCCAAATTGTCGAACCATGTCACTTTTGGGAAACACACTCCAGATTGACACATCATTTGTTCAACCAATTCTGTGAGTTTGGGGTGGGTGGTTATCTGACCAAAGCCAGGTGGGGGAGTAGGAAATTTTTTGAAAACTATTTGAGTATTTTTGTAATTCCATTTGGGGGTCATATGCAGCACTGATTGCATCACCTACACCTTCACTCTAATGGAATAAAGCACTCGGCGAGGCGCCCCATGCTTCTCTGTATGCCTCTGAACCTTCCATGGTGTCACTCAATCTATCAACACTCTTGTACTCGCTACACTCCCGCACTCTTCTCCAAGTATACTCTTCATAGAAAGAACATCAACGATGACCTCTAGTCCAGGCCTCTGGAGATTTACACCGCTGATGAGAAGTGAAAAGTGTTCTTGACGTGTGACAAATCTACCGTCGGTACAGCGCAGAGTCATCCGTTACACTTATCATCATATCCCTGGACGTGGAAGTTGATCAATGAAGATTTACAGAAGCTGAGACAAGATTCCCATTGCACTGGTTCTGCTGTATTTAATGATGACAGTTTCTGGATTGAGGACTTTGATGCTTGCTCTCTCCAACCAGTCTGCGGTCACAGAAGAGTCGTATGGGACGAACAAAAGCCAGACGGAGAGCAAGGATCATTACACTTCGGAGACGAAGAGGAGGAAAACTGAGATATGAAGCTGAACTATTAGAAACAAAGAGAAAAAGAACCTGGGTCAAGATGTGGAGTAAAAAAAAAAAAAACCCTCTTTAGGTAAAACTTATCTCGATTATGCACTAGTGACGGCACCAATAAAATGCCAAAGGATAGTCAATACTGGGTAAATATTCATGTCAAATAACAGGAAAATCATTTACCATTGTTCCATTCAACTCGGATTTTGAGCTTCTTACTGAGAAAAAAAGTCCATTATGAACGGGGGAATAATAACCATTTTTCTAAAGGCAAATATCAAAAGCATGCTATTTACACTAAGTGTAAATATATTTCTGTCATGGCAACTCTCTGAGAGATTGGCATGGTAATGGAAATGGCAATGTATTTGATCTTAGCAGACCCCTACAGCAGATCTATACAGGTGGAGCTGGGGAAGGTGGAGGGTTTCTGAAAGTGTGCTGCAGAATGCTAACAGCAAACAGATGCTCGATTGGGATCTGGAGAATTAGGAGGCCAGAGCAACACCTTGAACTCTTCATCATGTTCCTCAAAACATTCCTGAACAAGTGACAGGGTGCATTATCCTGCTGAAAGAGGCCACTTCTACCAGGGAACACCACTGTCAAGAAGACGTGTTCCTGGTCTGTGACAATGCTTAGGTAAGGTGGCTTGGTTTCCAAGCAGAACGTTGGCCAGAACATCACACTCCCTCCACTGGCTTGTCGTTGTCCCACATCGCATCCTGATGCCATCACTTCCTCAGGTAAATGGCACAACATATGTGGCCATGCACGTGATGTAAAAGAAAATAGGACTTATCTGACTAGGCAACTTTCTTCCACTACTCCAAGGTAGTGGAGCTCATTGTGGTTGCTTTCACTAACCACAAGCCTCGCTGTTTCAGAGATACTCTGACCCATTCATCTTGCCAGATCAATTTGGCCCTTGTCAAAGTCAATCAGATTTTTCTTCCTCCCCATTTCTTCTTATGAGAACTGATTGTTGCTTACCATCTAATCTACCCAGACTTTAATATGTAGAAGATGATCAAAAATTCACCTGTGACTAGTCATAATGTTTTGGTTCAACATATATATATTGTGGGTCAGAGGAGGGATCTGACTGTTTAAAAGAAATTGCAAGACTTGTATATTGGAGGATGTTTTGTATTGTTTTATTTTGCCGTTTTCAGCCAAAACCAAAAAGTGACCCAATGCTGACCTGTTGTTCTTTATGTAGATAGTAGCCTACAATTGTGATGTGTAGTCCCAAAAAGTTGTATATGGATCAGGATTATTTTATCCAATGTTTCTTTGAAAAAAAAACAAAATTACACAAAATTGGCACAAAACTAAGATGGCTTATCTGGTCCTGGATAGCAAAACATGAGATTTTCAAACCGAGAGCATTCTGATCCAGACAATACTTTTTGGGCCCTGAATCTTGAAATTAGTGTAATGTCATGGTATACATAGGCACAGGAACGAGAGAGAACAGGAACACTGAAGCACTGGAAAGTTTATTGAACCAACAGCAGGATTAACACAAGGCGGGTAAATACTGACTTGGATGACAGATTCCCGATGGAACAAACTGAATGATAACTTAGTCTTATCTTTTGCAGGTGTAGATTGGAACAAACACAAACGCAAACACACACACAAGGGAAGCAGACGAGACAAGGAGCACAGAGGATCAGTGCGAGCAGACGTGGAGACTAGGAGATGACTTAAGTGATGTCAAGGATATCGCGTTGGCGATTGTTCAGGTAAGTGAGTCTGTTGCTCAGGATGTGTGAGTGTGCTGGGATTTTAAAGCGTGGTGAATGGAATCCTAATGAGGGACAGGTGCACATGATCAGATACTGGGAAGATCATGGGAAATGAAGTTTATGACAGATAACGAAGAGTCCATGGTAACAATTTTGTGCATATTAATGATGATATGCACTGAATATAATAAATTACTGAATATGGCAGACATCTAATATTCACATATCTGAAGCATGTGACTCATGCAGAATATATAAATAACAGTCTTGTGGCAGTGTCATGATTTTGGGTTTATTTCAATCACGTAGCCCTACTTTTAGATAAGCCCTGGACTGAACAGGAGAAAGATCACCGAAGCACTGTAAAACGAATCTAGCAAGTTTATTTATACGAGTCAGTTTATTTATACGGCTGTTTTCAGTGTAGTCAGACAAAAAAACATAACAAACAAACAAAAAATTGCCCATTCTTTGGGTCCTTGAAAGAAGTGCGGCTAAAATGCAATGGCAACCAAACAAACCTGTATGATTGATTGCGGGATGCTGAGATATCAGAGCTGACAGACAGCTTACATGAGAAAATGAAAACAGAGCTTCTTTATACCTCATCATGCTCTCAAGGTTGATTGTGAAAACTGCCTTGGCAAGTGTTATTTCCAGGCTGTCTGTCTTTCGTGGCGTGATTATAAAGTGATGTCTGACTCTTTCGAACAGAAAAAGCTCTCTGTTTCCACACCTCAACAGGTAGAGCTCAGCACCTACCAAATGAGAACATACTGAAAGTTTATGAACCTGACTGCCAGAGTTTATTAAAATACAAGATGTCGCATTAGAGCTAAAGTGACTTAAGAACCCGACATCTGGGGTCTACATTATACAAATCAAGAGTTTAGCATGGATTTGTCACTTCACAACCACAAAATATATGCCCCTCCCCAAACCCTGTGGGATTTCAAAGTGGTTTTGCACAGAATGACAAGGATACAGTGATTACATAATGACTGCAAGCCATAAGCATCACTAAACCCTGTTTAGAGTGATTTAGCCCCCATGTCTTTCATCTCAGTTCCCCAAAAAATAGCGATTAACTGTCAGCACTGTTAAAAATCTGTGATTATGTGATGCTACCAGAGCTGTCTCTGCATGTTTGCAGAAAACAACAGCTGCTGTGAGCTATCTGAGCTATCACTCTAAAAAATCCTATTACCAAAAAAAAGAAAAAAAAAAGAAAAGGAGTTTGTTATATTCAATATTGTCCTTCTGTATAGTTAGTGACAGAAATATAGCCGCCTCCTTCTTCCCGTTCTTACTAACAGTGCTACATTGGTGCCGAAACCCGGGAAGAAGGAGGCGGGAGCCGGCAAACGTTCAACATAACTTTTAATAATAAAATAAACAAACAACAAAACGAAAGTAAAATGGCGGCAGTTCCTCACTGAGACTGCCGCCCACACAAATATAATAAAACACAAAATAAAATCCAGGTCTGGTCCTCTCTCGTCCTTCACTGTCGTCGCTCCTCTTTTATGCTTCCGGAGCTCCTCCGTAAGAGATACGAGACCGGTGTAGTGCGCAGCTGACGCTCATTATCACTCGCGTCACCGGCCTCGCGCCGTTGGAAATTTTGCCCCTAAATGTCCACAGAGCCAAAAGTTCCCATAGCTGAAGAAAGTCCCACTTGTGGCAAGAAATATTGCTCTAAGCTTTATTGCTCTGAGGCTCATTCTCTTTCACCCAAGTAGCCCTTCGAAGCCTGAAATTCTAAAATCACTTTTGAAGCAATCTATGTTGAGGTAACTGTTGAAAAACATTGCACTACGTTGTTGCAAATGAGACAGCAACTCAGACAACTGACAATAAGAAAAAGTAACACAAATGTAGCTGATGCCGTAACATAATTAATTACTTTTTTTATGAGAAACACATTAGTATAACATGTAACTTTTAAAAGTGACGTTACATTTTACATTTTTACATTTATTTGTTTATAAAGTACAATTTATACAACAGCTGTTGCCCAATGTGCTGTACAAAATGTACATAAATAAAAAAGTAAAATCAGAGATTCAGTGTAAGACAAGCCTCAATACCTAGTAGAATTAAAAGCCTGAGATAATAAATGAGTTGTTAACCAAGTTTTAAAACTGGATATAGTAGGGGCCGCTCTAACATGCTAAGGTAAAAGATTCCATAGTCTGGGTGCTGCTAAAAGGCCCGGTCACCTCTGAATCTAGACCTAGGAACAGTCAAAATAAACTGATCAGAGGACCTAAGAGATCTAGAAGATGTGTGCCGTTTTAAAGGTCTGCCAGGTAAGGCGGCACCAACCCATTTAAAGATTTAAAAATGAACAACAGAAGCTTAAACTCTATTCAGAAACGTACCGGCAACCAATGAAGGGAGGATGAAATGGGAGTAACATGCTCTAGTTTTTGTGTCCCTGTCAGCATCCTGGCAGCTGCATTTTGGACTGCCTGCAAACGTGACAACGCTTTCTGACTAACTCCTATGTACAATAATCCAGCCTTGAAAAAATAAAGGCATGGATAACTTTCTCAAGGTCCTTAAAAGAAAGAAAGCTCTTGACTTTCGCTAAAAGTCTTGGATGGAAAAAGCTGGACTTGACAACAGAATTTATTTTCTTTATCAACATATCCCAACACTGGTCCCCAACGTGCAGGGTGAGGGTTGGCCCCACAAACAAGCCCTCTGTAGTTACAATACTGCATGGTAATTAGTACAAAGCAATCTTAGTAATTACCATTATTAGAAGTGACTGGTGGGAGTGCTTTTACATCAGGCAGCCACACACCAAACAATTAATTTCACTCTACGTTCAGAAAAATTTCATTATCTCATGTAAGCATCCAATTGAAGAGGTGGCAAGCACTGGCGGGAGTCTGGCAATCACTCAGTAGCGCTTGCTTTCTCAAGGTTCCAGAGGGGAGTGGCGGATGTGTGGGGGAACAGATCAAGGCCATCGGGGTTCGGGGCTGTTTACTAGCATTGTGTTAATCTGTGTCAGGAGCCTGTTGCTTGGAAACCTGGGCAAGAGATTTATTTTTAGTCCACTCAAACCATGTGAATGGTTTTTACAGTGGGGGTCCATTAAAGTTAAAAAAAAAAATAGGAAAATATCTGCATCAGGAGACGATCATGCTTTCAACCGTTTCCTATAAGGCTGAGAGTGTGTACAGCCTTGAACCTTAAAAGGAAGCATGCAATGAATGAATCAATGAGTTGTTTGTTTACAACTCGTGATTTGAACAAACCCCTAAGCTTAAATATTCATTTTCGGCATGTAACTCATGTTGCACACTCATGTTCCAAATGGGGATTGTCACATAAAGGGCGGTTTTGCATGCCATAGAAGATCCATTTTTTTTGTGAAAAGTTCTTAAAAGAGCAATTTTCTTCTAACACTGTGTCTACACGATGCAAGATATAACCCATTATAATCAGTGATGCTGTCTACACGATGCAATGCAAGCACTTTTATTTATATATATAATGCCTTACAAATGCACTTTTAATGCATTATGCCCTGTAACGCACCTTATAATTGCTCATGAATAATTGTAACCACAGTTATAATACATTATAATACTTGTTATAATGTTATAATAACATTAAACCTTTAAAAAGTATGATGAATTAGAACATACACTCACCTAAAGGATTATTAGGATCACCACACTAATACTGTGTTTGACCCCCTTTCACCTTCAGAACTGCCTTAATTCTACGTGGCATTGATTCAACAAGGTGCTGAAAGCATTCTTTAGAAATGTTGGTCCATATTGATAGGATAGCATCTTGCAGTTGATGGAGATTTGTGGGATGCACATCCAGGGCACGAAGCTCCCGTTCCACCACATCCCAAAGATGCTCTATTGGGTTGAGATCTGGTGACTGTGGGGCCATTTTAGTACAGTGAACTCATTGTCATGTTCAAGAAACCAATTTGAAATGATTCAAGCTTTGTGACATGGTGCATTATCCTGCTGGAAGTAGCCATCAGAGGATGGGTACATGGTGGTCATAATGTGGCATAATGTGGTAGGCCGTGGCATTTAAACGATGCCCAATTGGCACTAAGGGGCCTAAAGTGTACCAAGAAAACATTCCCCACACCATTACACCACCACCACCAGCCTGCACAGTGGTAACAAGGCATGATGGATCCATGTTCTCATTCTGTTTAAGCCAAATTCTGACTCTACCATCTGAATGTCTCAACAGAAATTGAGACTCATCAGACCAGGCAACATTTTTCCAGTCTTCAACTGTCCAATTTTGGTGAGCTCGTGCAAACTGTAGCCTCTTTTTCCTATTTGTAGTGGAAATGAGTGGTACCCGGTGGGGTCTTCTGCTGTTGTAGCCCATCCGCCTCAAGGTTGTGCGTGTTGTGGCTTCACAAATGCTTTGCTGCATACCTCGGTTGTAACGAGTGGTTATTTCAGTCAAAGTTGCTCTTCTATCAGCTTGAATCAGTCGGCCCATTCTCCTCTGACCTCTAGCATCAACAAGGCATTTTGGCCCACAGGACTGCCGCATACTGGATGTTTTTCCCTTTTCACACCATTCTTTGTAAACCCTAGAAATGGTTGTGCGTGAAAATCCCAGTAACTGAGCAGATTGTGAAATACTCAGACCGGCCCGTCTGGCACCAACAACCATGCCACGCTCAAAATTGCTTAAATCACCTTTCTTTCCCATTCTGACATTCAGTTTGGAGTCCAGGAGAATGTCTTGACCAGGACCACACCCCTAAATGCATTGAAGCAACTGCCATGTGATTGGTTGATTAGATAATTGCATTAATGAGAAATTGAACAGGTGTTCCTGATAATCCTTTAGGTGAGTGTATGCGACCCATGCTGGCAAAATGAGTCTGAATGTGAACAGGCTAATTTTGAGCTACAGGCAAAACAAGTGAAAAATGTTGAATTTGAGGCTCATACAAAAATGAGCTCATTAAGCCCTCGTCAAGCGATCCTAATGCTCCAAATAGCAATTAAACATCTAAAAATGTCTTTATTTGTATGTTTTCTGAGAGAAGAACCTTTCCTTCGTCCATGAGTTTTTCTCTGCTCGCTTCTCGACCCCCTGATCATTAGTCATGGACCCCACTTTGAGAACTATAGGACTACACCATTACATTTTTAGTATATAGATTGCTCCTTTGTTTTAGAGAGGGTAGTGAATTAAATGTTTGAAAGCCATTGAGCAATGCATTTGGGCCACAAATGGTGCAGCCACCATCATGAAATCTGCTTGCCAGCAGAACAGACAGACGGTTTCTCCTTGCTAAAAATAAAGATATCATTCTTAGATCGCTTTTTTTTCATAAACTTTTGAATATCTAATATCCTGACACCTTCATTGAGGGTTGATTAGGCATGTTTGAATGTTTGTCAGTCATTTATTCAGCCTCATGAGACAAAACACTACAATCCCCCGCGCTGCCTCTTATCTCCCACGTCATAATGACTCCCTGTTCTGCTCTCCCCCTTACTCAGAGCTCATTAGCTCACCATAACTTACAAAAACACCTTCATTCACTGGGGACATCAATGAAGGAACAGGTACACAAAATACTCAGTACTGATTAGCTTTTGCTGGTGTTATGGATAGAAACACTGTTAAGCATCTACAGCAGTTTTTCTGCAGGAAGCAAGAAAAGGTTTGGCTGCTTTTGAAATGGAGCACTGCTATATAATTTACTGTACAGTATTCATTGTATGCACTAAGTGAAAGACTATGTAGTATGCAGGGCTGGGTAGGTTACTTTTAAAATGTATTTCACTACAGATTACAAAATACATGCTTTGAAATGTAATTTGTAACGTATTTCGTTACATTACTCAAGGTTAGTAACTTAATCTAAATACTTTAGAATACTTTGGAATACTAATAAGTGTGGAACAAACACAAAAAAGGTAATTGCAAGTTTTTATCTCACAATTCTGACTTTTTCCCTCAGAATTGCGTGATATAAAGCAGCAATTGTGAGTTATAAAGTCAGAATTATGAGATATAAACTCGCAATATTGAGAAAAGTCAGAATTATGAGATATAAACGGAAAATATTGAGAAAAGTCAGAATTATGAGATATAAACTCACTAAATTCACAATTGCAAGAAAAAAAGTCAGTATTGCAAGTTTATATCTCCCAATTCTGACTTTATAACTTACAATTGTGAGTTTAAATCTCGCAATTGAGAAAAAAAGTCAGAATTGTGAAATGCAAACTCACAATTGTGAGGGGAAAAAAAAATTTTCTTGTGAGAATTGACGAGTGAATTATAAAATGACTCACAAACAACTATCACAAAACATGAAAACAGTCGTGGATCATCAGGTCATGACAGGACAGTTCAGTTGACAGTTGACATTTTTTTTTTATAAATTCAGTTATTTTGTCTTGTTCAGGACAGTACTAAATAAAAATAACAGAATTTTTATGATCTCTCTTAAAAGTGTTAAAATGTTGATGAAACTTAACTCTTTTTCAGACTGTCAGAGTCAGAGAATCACCAATTTCTGTTTAAATGACATTAAAATTCAAAGTAATCACTTTGGTAATCTAAAACACTTTTCAGATGTAACTGTAATCTGATTACCACCCATTTAAAATGTAACTGTAATGAAATACAGTGACTCAAATTTTGTATTTTAAATACGGAACTAAGTTACTTGTATTTCGTTACTCCCCAACCCTGATATTATGCTACAATAATGCTTTAACTATAGTTTGTTCAGTTTGTTCTACTACTGTCATGTGACCTCACCTCATTGCATGTTAATATTAGTGTTTTTTAGAATTGAAACAGTTATTTCACATTTTTATACACTCTAATCAACTAATAAGTATTCATCACATTGGAAATGGAAGGTCTCTAATGTGATGACTTCAAGGAAGATTTCACTGAAGTGTGCTCTGTTGTATAGACCATTTCAAAGGTCAGTTTAAGGAAATGACCTCTTTGTTCCTGTTAGTTGTTGAGCGCATTCAAATCATCGGCGGGAGGCATTATTGTGATCATTTCTTTAACCCTTTAAGCCCTGAAGGCATTTTTAGAGTTGTTTTTTTTCTTTTCAGTGACATACACAAAAGTAAAGACAGCAAAAGTAAAGTTTGGTGAAGTTTCCTGTAAGCTGTAATGGGCTTTTTTTTTTAAATCGTTGAGGAACGATGAGGAATATCTCATAATCCACGCAATGTTGTTTTTGGCCTCTTTTGTTTTTCAATCGTGAGAATCTGCTGTAAATATTGATGTGCCAGTTTCCACAATTGGAGCATGTTTCATGAAGTTTTAAGTGAAAGCGCCATGTGAAACCTGCATTGGATTTTAGTTAGCGCCAGTGCACCTGTGAGGTTTTATGTGCTGTCGCTCCGTGAGGAATAACTCGTGATTGACTCATTGGATTATGTTGATTTTAATCTTATGACTCATTTTCGTCATGAAAATCTGCTATAAATAATGTTGTTCCATTTTCCACAATCAAAGCATGTTTCATGAAGTTACAAGTGAGAACGTGACAAATGCCGCATCTGCATATTATTTACATTTGGGTCTTGCGGGGCTTCACATACAAATCAAGTTTTATCAAAGACCAAACAAAGTATGCCTGTGCTATTCCACTCCACGAGGCCTTTCAAATTACACATGGCACATGACTATCTGAGCAGTATGATGTTTTTGACACATTGCAAGACATAGTAAAAAAATATAAATTATGAAAACATTTTTTTTAATCAGCAAACATCTCAAATACTTAGGAGGTAATCAAAGTTCAGACCATAAGTTTTCAAAAGACAGATTTTGTGTTAAGACAGTAGATTTGAAAAAAAAAAAACATAATTTTTTTGTTGCTAGGTGCACCCGTGACCCGTTTAGAGAGAGTTTAGAGAGTTTCTACGCTTTAAATTTATACCTATTTTGTGCAATTCCTGTCAGTGCTTGCTTAGTAATTTGATTATGATTTTTTTGTGGGGAGTAGAAAACCACCAGCGGTATATTTCAGGTTTAAAGGGTTAATCCTGCTATTAAAAATATTAAATATTAAATTATTATTAAATATTAATATTAATATTAAATTTAGGTCCATGTTGCTCAGTGGTTGGATGTTCTCTAATCTACTTTTGTAAATTAAATTGTTTCGATTTTCGAATGTCACGTCTGAATTGCAGCAGTGAAGCGCAATACCAACTAGCACCTCTAGGATATATCTTTATTTTGATAAGAAAATTGCGTTTTTCCAATAAATTATTTTTCTTTATGCGTTAACTGTTTAAGCATGATGCAGCATAATTTGAGGTAGCATTGTTGCTCTGTCATTGCATACATATTGCTTGAAAAAAGGCCAAGTTTCTGTGGGCTATAATTAGGAAAGTAGCAGATCACATTAGTTGTCTTGCATTCTAGTCAGCTGACAAATGCAATGCTTAACACGTTACAGTAAGGTTGTATTGCATAACATTAGCTAACTGCATTAGTCTAGAAAAGATAACGTGAACTAAGGTTAAACGATTTCACTGTTTAGCTTCAGTTAGTGTGTAATGTTGCTGTTTGAGCAGAAACAACATCTGGAAAGTTAGGTTCAAAGTTCAATGCAAAGGGAGATATTTTCTTTCACAAAAATCACTTTTTAAGAACAACAAACGGCTGGTAGGGACTACAACGAGCTTCTTCCCTGGTTAGTGACATCACAAACCCCAACATTTACATAAACCCCGCCCCGAGAACACGCTATAAGGGGGCGGGGCCATGTTGGGCTGCTTTAGAGAAGAGGAAGAGTTGTGGTAGTCGAGTGTTGTTGATGCCGTCATTTTACGCCGGACTGCTTCACAAACGAGGGTCAATTCAAGGAAAAAATATGAACATGACGACACATGCTAGTGATGAGTTGATCAACTCCACAGCAACTACATCAATTTATCCACTAACCGTTCAGAAACGTCTAAAAGTTGGAACTTCTTCCTGAGTCTCTCCATCAGTGTTTGAACAATGTAAGGATGAACACTTTCGTCATTTTGTCAGCGTGAGATTCTCCAGCTTTGTTGTTGTTGAGCAACCGAAGCATTGTTTTTCTACATTTGTCTTTAGGAAAACCATCAGCTGACCATGTAAGTCCTGACTACAAAAATGTTTTTTCATGCTTGTTCAATGAACAAACATTGCACACGCACCTGTGCAAAAGTCCTTAAGACACCATCTGTTCGCAGTCGACGATTAAATTCACAGTTACAATAACTTAGGACACTAAAGAGACCTTTCTACCGACTAAAACCATCAGGAGAAACATGCAGGATCCCCGATCACCTGCGCGATCCTGCTGCAGGAGCCATGAGGCCAGCAGATGTAAAAAACTGGGACAGGGAGACAGGAAGGAGTTCTTGCAGTGCCAAACCACATGTAGGCACGTGTCCCCTCGGACATTTAGAAAGAGATGCACTGTAGCACTTAAAGGGTCGTGAAACCAAAATTTCTGAGATTTTGTGTGTTGAACATCACAGAAGTCAATGTTACCATCCATTTTGATTGTAGGCGAACATTTTAAAATGCTATTTTCAACAGGATGTGAACTTTTCTTGTACTGTAGTACAGTGATGGCACATCGGTGTCTCATAATTATTCATGAGACTGCGTGTCCTTATCCTATTAGAAGACGCATTACTTAATTATTCATGACAGGACGTGTTGATTTCCTATGACAGGTTATTCAAACACCATACAGTAAGAGAGAGAGAGGCATTTATGGATGCTTTGTAAGAGTTTCTGCATCGCATATGTTCTCGACACAAACACGATTCATCCACACCGTGAGCGTATCCGGTCTTTTAACCTATCAAAAGGCTTATAAAAGTCAAATTTATTAAACTTATTAAATTATAGTGGGGACAGGATATTTATGTATTTGTATTTAATATAGCGTTTGTATATTGTATTGTGTGTAATGGTACATTTGTGGGAAGTTTTTAATGCTTTTAACTCAATGAGAGTGAAATAAAAGTGTCTGAATAGAAGCCGTTGCTGTGTCGTCGCTCTCCCCTCTTCCCCTCTTGGTTTGTGGTGAGAGCTAACTCCTGAAATCGGGGGTTTCATGTCCCTTTCAATCAGCTAGTGGCCAGACTATATATTGACCACTACTTTTAATATTTGTTCCTACACGGTGCTGGTTCATGTTTGCAGCACTAGAGTATTTGAAATACATCTATAAAAACTTGAAACGGTCAGGATATGAACTGTGATCCGCAGAGGTGAACGAACAGCGCTCTTTTGTGGCATATGAATTCTCCTCTGCGAAATACAGCGCAGTGATTGGATTAAATGTGTTAGTTCTCATGATTAATGAGGAGAGAAGCTCCGAAACTGATGACGTTGATGCATACCCTCCAGCCAAAGCAGCCACTCTGAATTAACAGATATATCTCACTTGTCATGACGTTGAGTCAACTTTTCTTTTTAAAAATGAAAACATTTTTTTTTTTTTTAAATCACTTTTCTACGGTGGCCGAGAGAGCTCAAAGCGCTGCAAATAATAAAACACATGCAAATTAAAAAAAGCACATGCAAATTAAAAAAAAACACATGCAAATAAAAAAAAAAACGTGATCATCAGTTTGACAACACATGTGCTGCAAATCCTCACAACACATGCAAACTCAAAAACGTGCTACATTTACAAAAAGCGCTGCAAAGAGCACAAACCACAATGGAAATATTTCAAGGGGGACCCCAAAAAGTGACGGACCCTACTAGGAAGACCGTCCAAAACCAGTTCAACTCACCCTTCACTTATTCACTAATCCCTATATAGTGTACGGCATTTGAGCGCACAATGTGTTCACAATCATTAAATACTATAAAATCTGCAAACAAACATAAACAACTGTACATTATTTCATGTATTTATTATTTTTAATAAAGTGTTTTTCAGTTTTCTAGAAGCTCACGCTCACAGATGACGTGGTCGTCGAGCGCCTCAGGCGGCCGTTACGATTACATCACATTAGTACGCTACAGATGATTAACCAATATTTTTAAATCATCCACTAAATTATCATCTCTTAAAGTTGAATGAGTTAACAACAATGCCACATATTAAAACACTTTTCTGTTAGTGAAACACATTACATGGAGTTAATGTCTACATAATATATTTTAATATTTTTTAGTTTGTGCTGTTGTCAAGTAGGGTTCGTCACTTTTTGGGGTCCCCCTTGAAACATTTCCATTGTGTTTTGTGCTCTTTGCAGCGCGTTTTTGTAAATGTAGCGCGATTTTGTAAATGTAGCGCGTTTTTGAGTTTGCATGTGTTGTGAGGATTTGCAGCACATGTGTTGTCAAACTGATGATCACGTTTTTTTTTTATTTGCATGTGCTTTTTTTAATTTGCATGTGTTTTATTATTTGCAGCGCTTTGAGCTCTCTCGGCCACCGTACTTTTCCCTTAATAATAAACATGAGTGATATTGTTGTTTTCATTGATGTGCAACCTGTACATATCTGTTAACATTTCAAAAAATGCGTTTTAGGGTTTCATGTGCCTTTGAAGGGTCATCGTTTCTTTTAACTGCTCTGTTTGCGCTAGAATAAAAGTACGTGTTTGTTTTGACAGATCTGTGATTATAAATGGCGCCACCGGAAATGCTTCAGGGCCAGACATGCGCAGTAGCATGTCAACGCGTTTGTTATTTTTTACATCGTCGAAATGGTCTATACTGCAGATTTTTGCAAATGAAATAGCTCATGGGTGTTCCATGCCCACAGAATACGTGTGTGCACAGAATACATGCTGTATACTGGAAAATGGCGCTATAGTACTAAGAAGTATGATATTCTGAACACAGGCTTTCTCTTCAATCCTCATGTGCTATTACAATCTAAATTGGATGGTTTTATGCTTTAGTCATGATATCAGGCATGCTGCAGAGATTTAATATAAGTTTAGACCATTAATCTAAACAGCTGTGGCATTGTTAATTGCAATAACGGAATGTGATTTAGATGCCCCCGCTGTTCGGTTTCCAGCGTACAAACATCATTAAAATGATGCCTTGAGCCCTTTTTTTTTTTTCCCCAATTCAAAAGCAGAACGGCGAGAGTGTGATGGCCTTTCAAAGCAGCATTAGAATTTCTCTTTCTTTTTATATCCAGTACATGAATCAAATCTTTATGACTAATGCCTAGAAAGCTAATTAAAATGTGCTTTTTGTGGTTGAGGTTTTTAAGATGGGCATCATGAATAAAAATATGCTGCATAACAGTTTCATTAATAATATTGACACCCTTAGATCAAATAATGCTCATCTGAGTATTAGTTCTTGCACATTTGAATAGTTTGAATTGACAAATTAGTATATTATCACACTGGTATTTGAAAGTACATCAGCTACTGATGTGTTAAGCATTACATAACGATTTATTAACGCAAGTAAAGTGTTACTGATGGTTGAGTATTTAGCTATTAGTTCTCGATTGCACTGATGCAGCCATAATAGTGTATAATTGGGCTGTCATAAAGTCTCTGTCTGTAAAATAGCACTTTAAAAGATCAATTAAGTGTCTGCACCTCCAGAGATTTTCTGAAGAGGTGGAGAAAAAAAAAAAGCATTTGTTAAAAAGTGCTGACTTACGGGGTTGACTGCAGGGTTTGTGTCTATTTTAGAGCTCACTCAAAGCACAAATTTGTCTTTATATTTGCTCAATCTCGTACAACTATGTGAACATGTTTGTAAAGTTGTCAGGATCTGAGTTGGTGCTTCTTAACAAGATCATACAACAACAAAGCAAACTAAGTAATAAATGGATAAAAATATGATCTGAATACGGACAAGGAAATAAACGATATTAATATCTATCTTGATAGATGTGAAGGTAGAGTTTACTGAAGCCAAGACAAAGCCAAAAATGAAACATTTTCATAAACTGAAGTAAAAGTCAATAAAAATATTGGAACACTGATTGAAAAACTGAAGACAAAAAAATTATAATAATAAATTAAAAATTAAAAAATCATTCATTCCTTTTAAAACAAAGGACATTAATCAGCATCTTAAATTTTAGGGTAGTCGTGAAGTCCTGAAGGTTGCTGGTTCGATTCCCACGCCGGCAGGAAATGAAGGTGGAAATCGTGAATGAACAGCACTCGAGCAAGGCACCTAACCCCTAATCGCCTCACTTGTAAGTCGCTTTGGATAAAAGAGTCAGCTAAATGATTAAATGTAAATGTATCACGGCAGGTCAGAAAATCGAATGTCTGGTGAGTGGCACTAAAATTCTTTATCATGTTGGAAATTAATATATCACATTCCCTAAACCTAACCAGTAGTGTGAGAAAAAAAGCATGCTTAACATATATAAAAACATATTTGCTGAAACAAGCATGCTTTGCTTCTTGCTTTGAGCTCTTTTGTGGAGTGTTGTGACTTCGGTTTCACCGGACTCGTCCCAAGTAGGTCCGTTTCACCACGTGAACTATCAAGCAAATTTACTACGTCCATAAAAAGCCATACATAAGGAGCAGATTAAGTGGCGCAAACATTAAGATGTATCTGTTTACCAATTACGCACTATGGTAAAAGTGTTTAGGCCATAATATAGTATTGTGCAAGGAACTTTAATTGATATTAATGGATTTTTGGAGTTGTTGGTGTTTTACTGGCTTTATTTCACATGGATACTGCAGTGAAACATGTGTGTCTTTGCAGTTCTGCAGAAATGTAGGCAGAGTCACATATCATCCAACAAGACTGGTATGAGAACAACCCTGAGTATTCT
Organism: Zacco platypus; assembly: GCA_038088235.1. Classification (NCBI taxonomy): domain Eukaryota; kingdom Metazoa; phylum Chordata; class Actinopteri; order Cypriniformes; family Xenocyprididae; genus Zacco; species Zacco platypus. Next base: position 23,819,326 of record CM076070.1, read on the forward strand.
AGAAAAAGATGGACAGGTTGTACACCAACATATACTTTTAGGTCATTTCTGTACTTTTTTTATTTCTGACAGTTTGGGTTAAACACCATTAATTCATCAAAAGACTGCTGCTGGGTATTTTTGGAGGCAATAGTTTCATATCCAATAAACGCAATGGGAACCCTTTATAGTGTCAGATGTGGGTGACAAAATAAAGGGTTCGACCGCACAGCGCAAAAGTAAGCAAACAGCATGCCCTCTATTCAGTCCAACACCCCCAGGAGCACATAAGAGGCCTAAATGGTAAAATTGTCAGTCACCTGAGCATGATGGGACATCCATTCTTGCTCTTCTTGCTCCCAATCTGAACACACAATATACTGCCCCGGTGACTTTCCTCCCAACGCAGGGGGTTAGACGTCAGGATTGGCTCTCCGATGGCAGTCTGCCAACACTCTCCAAAGAGAGCTCCTGTTATAGCTCTGAACATGCAATTAAATCCTAACCTGAGCAGCTTGGTATTGAGGGCTGGGATGGAGCCAGCAATGGGACTGAAGCTGTGAAGGAGAGACAGGCTTTTTTCTGTGAACTCATCCTCCGGCTAATCCCAAGCTAACAAACTGCCGTGGCTGGATTCCCAGGCAAGATGTGAATGTCACTGTGAGGTCAGGGAGCGTTAACTCAACCACAGGGAGAAAAGTAGCTTCTTCTCTTTCATTCTGGGCAGGATCATCTGGAAGAGTGTGCCTTAAACGTCTCTCCCTTCTGACATTGACTGCGAGGGCAGAAACACACTCTACACGAGTATTAAAAAAAAATCGAAGAACCAGATTAAATGGGCTGACCGATAACAGTCATCACATTAACCAGAGCGATTAGCGCATGTCCTCCGGAATGATGAGTTTGCATTAATTTCTGGCTTGTGTTATTTCCAGATTGCATCCCCCATTCTCCTTCCTATTATTTCTTGTTATTTCTAGCATGGCAGAAACCTACTGATAAGCTTATCCTCAAGGATGCTGATGTTATAAATAGTAAAACACCAGCAAAAGTAGTTCATATAACTAGTTCAATATATTCAAAGGCCGGCTTCAATGGTGCAAAGAACCGTCATTTGGATTATCTCACCCCTCCATTCAAGATGAATGTGAAACCAGATTTTAATTATATAAAATGTATACATAAAAAAACTGCCAGATGCATTGATATTAGGCCACAATAGAAATATTTTAGTTGAGGGCAGTCTGTTTGCCAAAGTCACATTTTGATTAGCCTATTATATGTTGATATGAATTTCCTGTACCACAAATACTGCAAATAATGCTTTTTCCATGTTTTAGAGGGCTAGATTATTGGTCGTAGTTATTTCACTGTACTGGTAATCAACTATAATAATATGAATTATACTATACTAATATGAAGCTGCAGTACGTAACTTTTTGTGTTACATAAACAGAGAGAAGTTTTATTTTAGCTTTATTAATAAAATGAGCATGTGTGTTATAGTAAAGCACTTAATTACTTTTGTTGGTGGTGGTGGTGGCATTATGCTATCTCTATTCATGGCAAAATGGCTGAAATGGTACATCTAAAGCACATGACACAGCAAACAAGCATCAAAGAACTAGTGGCAATAAAAGCCGACTGTTGTAGTCTCGTGTCACATGTGTCTGGACCAACAGGTTGTGCTTGAACACACCACAAAGGCTATAGCCTGGGGGTTTCAGTGGAAGTGTCCCCGCCAGGTAAATCCCCACAAGCCTCCCGTTCCTCAGCACGCTCATTTCTGCTGGCTGGGTTCGCCAATGAGGAAGGCGGTTCACCCACCCACGGGTGAATTTAATTTCTTGTTCAGTGCAGCTCAGGATGAAAATAAGCTGTCAATCATAGTATTGCCGGGTGAGCTTGAGCCTGTCAATGCTGAAGAATTACCTGGGCTTCCACCATTGGGTAAGGCTGCTCAGAATGAGACTGATGCTGAGATGGCTGTTGTGCTTGCCTTGCTACGAACATCAGCCTTGAGTGTGTTCCTCCACCTTTCCCTGAAAGTTCGAAGTTAGATGATTGGTCTCTGGGCTCCGAACGCATCCGCCCTGCATGCCATGGCCACCCTGCAGGTGCATCAGGCCAAGACATTACGAGACATACATGAAGGTAATCCCAACCAAGCACTCATGCTGAAGGTGCACTTGGCAGCTGACCTTGCCCTACGGGCAATGAAGGTCACGATACTCTGTCGGGCGATGTCCACTCTGGTGGTCCAGGAACGACATCTATTGCACAATCTTGCAAAGATGAGGGAGGCCAAGAAAGTGTGCTTTCTCGATGCAACCACCTCCCAAGCGGAGCTATTTGGTGACATCACTGAGCAAAACATATGTGCCCTGGCATAATTTGGCAACCACCTTTTGGCCCCGAGGACCCGCACTCTGTCTATCCACAACCGAGGACCTTCCTCTGTGCCTGCTGCACCAGCCAAAGCTGGCAGACTGAGACCTACGGAAGGCCCCTCGGAGGCAGGTGTTGCCACCTGCCAGCCAGCCCAGCACTGAGAACCCCAGACGGGCTTTGATGCGACCCAGGGTTGATAGAAACTACTCCACCGAGCCCGAACCAGAAGACGTTACGAAGTCGCACAGCTTCCTCAACCGATTCCATTGTGGGCTCTTGGAGCAAGGTAGTTGTCTCAATGCCTTTACAGCCACATCCATGAGATGTGGAGGCAAAGCTTCCCGATGTGGTGGCCGCTGCTCCACTTCACAGTGATGGACCCACTACTCGTATGTCACAAATGAAAAATGTTGTTCCATTGGTGCCCCTCGTGTAGAGTTTGGCCCTAACTTCATCGTACCAAAGAAAGATGTTAGGTTGTGGGCAATCTTAGGTTGGCGAGAATTGAATAGGGCAAGCTCCCGTTCAAAATTATTGGTTCATGGCGGTAGACCTCAAAGATGTTCACTAGACACAGCCCATTCCTACCCTTTGCCTTCAAGAGACAAGCGTATCAATACAAGGTCCTCCCCTTTGGGTTGTCCCTGTCTCCTCGCATCCTCATGATAGTTGCAGAGGTTGCCCTTCCCTTGCCATTCTTAACTATCTTGATGACTGGCTCATTCTAGCGCACTCTTAAAAACTGCACACAGCGACCTGGTGCTCGAACGCCTCAGCCGGTTGGGACTGTGGGTCAATCGGGAATAGAGATAGCTCTCCCTGGTGAAGAGCAACTTTTTCTCAGTATGGAGTTGGACTCAGTGAACATGACAGCACATCTCATGCCAGAACATGCTCAGTTAGTGCTGAACTGCTTGAAGTCAGAGATTCCTGGGGCATATGGTGTCCTTGGCAGCGGTTACACCGCTCGGGTTGATGCATATGAGACCGCTTCAGCACTGGCTTCTGACTCGAGTCCTGAGATGTGCACGGCAATGTGGTACATATCGGGTAACCATCACTCCATCTCATTATTGTGCAATATTTATTATCTATTCAATCTTTAATCAGTTTTATTGTTGTTAAGAATTATATTGTTTGTTTGATGCTAAATATATTGAAAAGCATAAGGAGCAGCGCCACTTCAGGTCCAACACACCGAATGTCATTATGTCATGTGATTTCTTTGGTTCTTGTGTCAAGTTTTCATTGGTTTATTGTCTTGTCAGGTGGTTATCAGTATCTTCTCATTGGTCCATTGTCTTGACTGCATCCAGGCGTTTCTTGTTTAGCCATTAATCCATGTGTATATATAGCCCTCATGTTTCCTTAGTCTCTGGTCTAGCTTTGTGTAACCAGCTTTTGGTGAGTGTTCAGGGCTGTTCATATCAAATCAAGCTTAAGTCCGCTCACTGTTTGTCTTGGTTTAATTCTATTTAATTCGTATCTGGTTTCATATGAGTACCAACGGCACTGAAGATGTCAAAGCTAGTATGACTCCTCAAAAGGTTCAGTTTCTTAATTGAAAGCAATTCTAAATTAAACATGTAAACTGGGAGGGGAAATGATCCATGATTTTTACATGACTTCTTTTGATTGGTCAGAGTTGTACCGCAGACTCACATTCTCATAGAAACACAGCTGGCACCACTTTGCATCTCAGTTAACCTTGAGGACTTCTGTATTAATATTATGATAATAATCTCGCAGTGTTTGTATTGTTGCTGGGCCATTTTTCCCTTAGACGCATCTTAAAGATAATATATGCAGTAGGTAAAATTATAAAATCAACAAAACACTATTTCATACATATTCATTTAGTGAGTCACAATGCAATAAATGGGATCTTGTACACTCAGCTGGTCTTTATAGCAAAATAAATCCCTTCAGGACGATACAGAGATGATGATCAGGGTTCATTCTGTTATACTCTCTGGCTGATTGTACATTAACATGATCTGGCATCAGCCTTCCTCCACTCAGCAATGAATCCTTCCTCTCCAGCATGGGTTTCTGTATACGAGTGCCACACTCCATCAAACACTCACACCTCTGTCTCTTTTCATCCTTCCAGCTGTTCAAATGAGAGCTCAAATTAATCATCACTCATCCAATACTGGGTGGGCGTAGGAGGTCACCGGACATGGGGCACAATATATAACATGTATTGCCAACCAGAAAAGAACGGATGGGAGGACTGCCACCTGTGTTTCCTCCCCTTGTCAGTTTAGCTTGCATCTGTAATGGATGGCGCTCTCTCATGCAGATCTTATAGGCCCACAAGTCTGCTAAAAACCGCGGTGCTGATGCATCGGACAGATTTGCCTTCTGGAGAGCAATCTCTGCAGTGCTGTGGCGTGTTTGTGTATGTGTTCCCCGTCCTTATCAGCTGTTTACTTTAGCATGTTAGAGACACATCAGAGATAACCTACATTTTTCCCCCGCATAAGCCATTGGGTGAATCTCACAAAGAAATGTCAGGATCATATTTCACCCAACCCAGACTCATTGGAAAAATGTGCCTTTGCTCTGGAAAATGATTTTGTTGTCTTAACCCTTTCAAAGTAAAATGTCCAATGAGTGTCGCTAAAGGGGCATTCAGTTTAATCCAAAACAAGTTCATGTGAATCTGGTAAGTAATTTAAAAATCAAGGGCCAGCGCAAGCACTCTTTTGGCATTAAATCTACTGTCGAGATTTAGTAAAGACATACAGTGCAAAATTAGCGCTGAAAAGGTGTGGACAGAGTTGCTTTTGCGGCTGACCTTATTGGATATGCATTTGTGGGAGTTTCCCTTTTTCACGCAAAATTTACGCGATTTTATAATATTTTTGTGCGTTAATTTAGTGGTATTTGCGCCATTATGTAACGGCCCAAAAAAAAGCATGTCTTAACCCATTTTGCGACATGGCTGCAACTGTTGCTGCTAGGAGTGTGTGGTAGAAGGGAGAAAATATTTTCCACTCGTATTAAATTCTTTGGAATGCCAGAGGGAGATGTTAATTATATAGGGTGAATTCAGGGTGACTGGGACACTTTTTGCCATTGAGATGAATTGGAAAAAGTGTCCCAATCAGCCTGAATACATGTGCCTGTACATGTCTGTCAGATTATACATGTAACAAGTTGCACTCTCGTGCTAATTTGCACCGTTTAGTAAATCTGGCCCTAAATGTCCTACACTAAACACCACCCTAAATCTAACCATAGTGTCAACAAAAGCAAATGTGACATACACTCACGTAAAGGATTATTAGGAACACCTGTTCAATTTCTCATTAATGCAATTATCTAATCAACCAATCACATGGCATTGCTTCAATGCATTTAGGGGTGTGGTCCTGGTCAAGACAATCTCCTGAACTCCAAACTGAATGTCAGAATGGGAAAGAAAGGTGATTTAAGCAATTTTGAGCGTGGCATGGTTCTCATCTCCACTACAAATAGGAAAAAGAGGCTACAATTTGCACGAGCTCACCAAAATTGGACAGTTGAAGACTGGAAAAGTATTGCTTGGTCTGATGAGTCTCGATTTCTGTTGAGACATTCAGATGGTAGAGTCAGAATTTGGCGTAAACAGAATGAGAACATGGATCCATCATGCCTTGTTACCACTGTGCAGGCTGGTGGTGGTGGTGTAATGGTGTGGGGAGTGTTTTCTTGCACACTTTAGGCCCCTTAGTGCCAATTGGGCATCGTTTAAATGCCACGGCCTCCTGAGCATTGTTTATGACCATGTCCATCCCTTTATGACCACCATGTACCCATCCTCTGATGGCTACTTCTAGCAGGATAATGCACCATGTCACAAAGCTCGAATCATTTCAAATTGGTTTCTTGAACATGACAATAAGTTCACTGTACTAAAATGGCCCCCACAGTCACCAGATCTCCACCCAATAGAGCATCTTTGGGATGTGGTGGAACGGGAGCTTCGTGCCCTGGATGTGCATCCCACAAATCTCCATCAACTGCAAGATGCTATCCTATCAATATGGGCTAACATTTCTAAAGAATGCTTTCAGCACCTTGTTGAATCAATGCCACGTAGAATTAAGGCAGTTCTGAAGGCGAAAGGGGGTCAAACACAGTATTAGTATGGTGCTCCTAATAATCCTTTAGGTGAGTGTATAAATGCATTTGCTGAAGCAACAATGTCATTTTAGCTTGCTTCCACACATTTTTTTCATTCTTGGGACTCGTACCTGAACATTCCGCGTTGCAAATGTAATGCTGTACCAGGTGAACTACCAAGCAATAGCAAGCACTATGAAATCTATCTTTCTACCGGAGCTGCCAGTTTCCTACGTTTCAAATGATTATTAAACAGAAAGCACAAACTATGCAAAAGCGGCAACCTTTCCGGCACTCTCAGTGTCTGAAATCACTCACTCGTTTTCAGTCACTCCCTCAAGTGAACTATATTAGTGGATCAAAGTAAGGAATAGTGAATGAGGGTACGGGGTCTATTCCAGACACAGCCACTCTCTCACATCACATTCACCTACAACTCGTTATCTGCTTTTTTGGACTCCATCTTAAGCTCCATCTCAAGATTTTTATTTGTCACATATACAGTTATATAGAGAATATATAACCAGCAGTGAAATGTAAATCAGGTCTGCACCATAGATAGTCCAATTGTAGTGCAAATGTACAGGACAGTATACTGTAAACATATGTATATGAACAAAAACGTACAAGAAAAGAATGTGCAAACAAGGTGTTACATAGTAGAAACAACAAACAAACAAACAAACAAACAAACATTCTCTGGGCAAGTGACCATATCAGTATACTGAATGTTCAGTAACACTTTAATTTTACAGGGTCATTGTTACATAGAGTTACTTAATATTACTCAGTGTTTAAATGTATAATAACAGTGTAACAAAGACACTTTAAATAAAGTGTAACCAAATATTCTCACAGATGTTTGATTGAAGTCATGTTGATGTTAACAGAGTGAGTTTATATTGGATACTCATCTGCTTTACTTACATGTGCCCGTTTATGGACCTGTCAAACGTGTGGACTTGAAAGAGACTTGTTTATAACCTGACTTCTTGTTTTACCTGTTTGTTAGTCAATTTCTGCACCTGGATTCCTCTACAATCTTCTGTTTTAGAGTGTGCAGTAGGTACATTATAGATTAGGGTCAAATTCTCACTAATAACTACGTTTGCTTCAATAAACTGCTTATCAATAGTTAGTAAGTTTGGGTATTGGATAAGATTAAGGGATGTAGAATATGGTTATGCAGAATAAGACATTAATATGTGCTTTATGAGTACTAATAAACAGTCAATATCCTATTAATATTCATGCTAATAAGCAATTCGTTAATAGTGAGAATTGGACCCTAAACTAAAGTGTTACCTAGTATTCTGTAAGAAACGGCACAAAAAAAAAAGTTTTTATTACTCAGTTATCTGACCCTCAATCATAATTTGTGTGAAAAGTTGTTGTTTTACTGATATCAGTGTTAATTTCAGCTAAAAACTGCAGTGAATTGTTTTCATAAGTGCATTTTTCAAGTGCTAAAATCTAGGTAGAGGCATGTTTTTACAGCTGTATGTTGATTTCATCAACAATATATGAAGAAAAAAATTTATTTTAGTACTATAAAGGATTTTACAGTAATGAAAATCATCTTGTCCAGATATTACAAATATTACAAAACATACTTTACAGTAAACATATGGTTTACGTTAATATGAATGACACTTTTTCACATTGCAGTAATATGTTAGGGAGTGAGTAGGATATTAGGGAGAGGAGTTTGATTTCGTTTACTGTCACTGTCCTTCAAAATATATATTTTTGAGACAAATATATCTTTTTTAAAATTGTTTTTATTGATTTTATTTTATTTTAGAATTATGACCTGAACATCATTTTCCTGAGATTCACCCAATAAGGAGGAAGACTTATTTGGTTTGTGTTATTCAATACTGCTGCCATAAGTTCAGAACAGACAGCCTCAAATTGTCTCTCAGTCAATGTTTAACCTTGCACAGTCATTCCAGGAAAAAATAACTGCGTTCAATGGCATGTTGGAGGTCGGCACATCATCACGAGTGCAATGTTGGCCCCAGATTTAATGAGATTGTGCCAGACTGTCTGTCTCAGAAAACAAAACAACAATCACTTGCTTGTTCTTTTTTGTGTCTTGGCATATTGATTTTCCTGCCACATATTTCCTGTTTTCCGTCCAGGAGAAGAGCCTACGGCTGCACATACCACAATTATATGAAAACACAAATCTTTTGATAGGCTATTATGCATTACTATTATATCCAACAATTACAAGATTCTCCTGAAATTAAAGAACCTAAAAAAAAAAATCCATACCAAAAATTGAAGCTAGGGTATCCAGTGCACTCAAATATGATTATTCCCTTACCATAGACACCCTTTCTAAAATACCATCCATTTATACTGGGGAAAAAAGTATATTTGTTATGGGATGTGTATTCCAATAAACGCACGGAGATGAGGATTACACAGAATGTCTCTTTTTAATGAGGAAACCAGGAATAAATGAACAGTATATACATCCACACACGAACGATCACGGACAAAGAGTGAAGGAAACACAAGGGTATATAAACAGACACTAATGACATGGACACAGGTGAAAGACATAACTGATAATGACGAACAGCTGACGATAATGAACAAATGAAGACAGGGAAGGAAAACTGGGTCACACGAGGATCACAAGACAGGGCAGACAGACTGACAGGTAAACACAGACTCTAACAATATTATGACATCACACTTATATTTACGCTGTTGAATTTGTGTATTGCATTATTATTTTTTTAACATTGTTAATTGACCCTTCGCAAACAGTTTGATTGACAGGCGATCTGACCAATCATAGCCTCGAACTCGCCATTTTGTCCGACAAAGCAGTCAGGGGAGTTAGTAGATTAACGTTGGTGAACTTGAACTTGAAAAATTGTGTGTCCTCACGTCTTTCCGCGCTTGAAACAACATTCCTTCTGATGTTCATTCATGTTTATTTGATGCTATAAATGAACTAGAATGAAGAGATGATCGGTTCACGAGGAGCTACAGCGATCTGTCACGACACATTAAAGACACACTAGACGCTATTTATTGTTGAAACTTCTTAAAAAAATTACGATATATTATATAAAACTGTTTCATATGTCTGTCGACGTGTTGTCAGTGTCCTCTTTGCTCCAGGATGTATTTTTCACTTCGTGAGAACATGATGTGTGGCGTGAGAGCGCATGGCTTGTCGGACATAGCAACAGTAACTAAAGGGGGCGGGTCTTTGCGAAGGGCAATTGACTGATTTTAAGATTAACTGGATCAAACTCATCTTAAAATAGTCTTTACAGACTTTTTTTTGTGATTTTTTTCTCTCTCAAATTTTCCATGGACCCCATATCACCCCCGTTTGAACCCCATACCAGTTAGAAAACCCTTGGCCAAGAACATTTATGGATTCATTCATGATTGCCCACATTCAGCCTCACACAACTTAACAACTTGACTCACCCCAATGAATGCAGACAGTGTGAATTATGCATGTGGTCTTCATAAAATGAGCTTAACCATTAGAGATATCATTTTCATATAGAATTCGAAAAGGTGCAGTAGCAAAAACATGCAGTAGCAAATTTTAAGTCAGAGAGGGAGAAAAGGGTAATGTAAAACTAAATTATGACTTCAAAAAAAAAAAAAACCTTGTCTTGAAAAAAAATAAGCTACAAAAGTATAGAATTCAACCTCTGTAAATTGCCCCAGACCGCAATTTGTTGTAATTCCAGTTGATTCGAGTCAATGGAGCTCAATGGGTGGGAAGGAAGGTTATGCAGTTTTAGTACAAATTTAACAGTTTAAAATCTATTTGATTCTCATTCACCATGCTCCACAGTGGTTTATGATCACCGGAACAGAATGCTCTGGGCCAAAACAGCTGCAAAACCCCCATGTTTCAATTAACAACTCATTTATGGAATTAAAAGATTAAAGAGCACTGCTGGCATTCCATGATTCGAACTCTAAAGCAAACAGACATGCAACATTCCATTATCCCTCCAGGACACTGGAACAGTCACAGTAGTAATATGTGCTTTCCGAAGCCAGAGGAAAATTATTTGATTTAAAGTGGTGGAAATCTTTACACCAGAGGTGAGATTTATTTATTTTGCATGCGAAAGGCATTAAAATCATATATTATTTAAAGAGTTGCACCACATGGCATTTCAGCGTGAAACCCCGCATCATCTACGGTCTAGTCGAACCAGGTGCTAAAACATGCTGAAATAGCGCTGTGCTGTACTTAAATTATTTATTTGCAGTGCAAAGCTTTATGTTCATTAGGCTCATTACAGATTGTCTCGTACTCAAAAAAAAAAAAAAAAAAGCATAACTGAGCAATTTATCAGTGGATCGCATGAGGATATGGTGAGAAAAAAATTTATCTCGGACATGATATTCGCAATTGTGATCATTTCCAAAAAAAGGTTTGTGATGGTTACAGCTACATGGTAAAACTATTCTTTTTAAAAATAGTAGAGGAAATCCTGCTCGATGTTGCCATTTTAATTCAAACTATCATAGCAACACTATTATAGGAAATATTTGCTCTTTACAAACTTCATAAAGTGCAAATATTTTTACTCTTCATTCAGTAAATATTGATCCCTTTATCATACTACTTTGCTCCCTGTGCTCATATATTCTGAATCAACTCTGTACCCATAACTTACTGAATACAGATCAATAGTGAATGTTTAAAAATCCTACAGTCTACAGTAAATCAAATCATATTATCCTACTAGCCAAGGCACCTCTGCTCAAAGCTGTTGTGTTAGCGTTTATTGTGACATTCTTTAATACCAATGATTTCACTATTGTCATTTTGATTTCAGGGTCCTTACTCACTTCTGTGAAATATAACTGATTCTCTGGGTTTAGACAAAACTATGAAATCTAAAATGGATACAATTATATGTGTATGTACAGGGCTGGGTGGGTTACTTTTAAAATGTATTTCACCACAGATTATAAAATACATGCTTTAAAAAGTCATTTGTAACGTGTTTCGTTACATTACTCAAGTTTAGTAACTTAATCTAAATACTTTAGAATACTTTGGAATACTAATAAGTGTGGAACAAACACAAAAAAGGTCATTGCAAAAGTGACTTTTTCCCTCAGAATTGTGTGATATAAAGTTGCAATTGCGAGTTATAAAGTCAGAATTATGAGATATAAACTCGCAATACTGTGAAAAGTCAAAAATATGAGATATAAACTGAAAATATTGAGAAAAGTCAGAATTATGAGATATAAACTCACATACTAAATTCACGATTTCAAGAAAAAAAGTCAGCACTACAAGTTTATATCTCTTTTATAACTTGCAATTGTGAGTTTAAATCTCGCAATTCTGAGAAAAAGAAGGCAGAATTGTGAAATGCAAACTCAAAATTGTGAGGGGAAAAAAACAAATTGTGAGAAAAAGTTGCAGTGACGAGTGAATTATAAAATGACTCACAAAACATGAAAACAGTCGTGGATCATCAGGTCATGACAGGACAGTTCAGTTGACAGTTGACATTTTTTCATAAATTCAGTCATTTTGTCTTGTTCAGTACAGAAATAAATAAAAATAACAACATTTTTATGATCCTCTTAAAAGTATTAAAATGTTGATGAAACTTAACTCCGCTTTTTCAGACGGTCAGAGTCAGAGAATCACCAGTCGCTGTTTATTTAAATGACATTAAAACTCAAAGTAATCACTTTAACAGTAATCTAAAATACTTTTCAGATGTAACTGTAATCTGATTACCACCCATTTAAAATGTAACTAATGAAATACAGTTACTCAAATTTTGTATTTTAAATACGTAACTAAGTTACTTGCATTTCGTTACGCCCCAACCCTGGTCATGTAGCATTCACACAGAAATAAGAAAAACACTCATAATACCATAGCAACAGCATCGCAATGCCCTTGCAACCACTCGCAACACCCTTGCATTGTGGTGGCAACTTCTGCAAGACAAAAGAACCACTCAAAACCCACACGCTTTTTCCTAAATGACAGTGATTCACCTTTGTCTATTAAACCTTTGACAGAATCGCACCCGAACCGCTGTCGCTGACTCTTGAGTATGAAACATTTTTTTCCAGGTAATATGAAGAGGGAGTAAATATTTACTGTATATACAACGACACTGTAACAATATAAAGCAGGTTGAAAAACGTACACACTCAGCCACTGAGCAGCAATCTCTGTCACATTTTCTATATCCTGACCCTGAACAGACTCTTCTTTAATGCATGAAAACACACTGTGTATGTGTGTGTGTGTGTATATATATATATAAGGGTTGACACTGACTTCACTTGAAAAGACTATGACGACAAAGGGCCCAAAACAGACTTGCTGCTGTACGGAGGCGATAAACCGTGATCAATAATTCAGATTCTCTTTCTTTTTCTACTTAACTTAACACAAAGGCTTTAAAATGTGCTACACTAACCAGGAGAGATAGAACATTTTAAAAGCTCTGTCGAAAAAACTTCCATTTTTCAAACTACTGCATTAGCGAGTGCTCCTCGGTGATATGTTATGACAGCACGTGAATGTTTGAGAGATGCTAACTTACTGAGTGAAGAAAAGAGCATGAGTGAATTTGGTTAAAAAGTACGCTACGAGACAATTATGAAGACTGAGGAACCAAATTATGGGAGTTAGCCTCTGAGAAATTCTGAAAAAGCATGTGGGAGATTGGCAAATAAACCATGCACTTATACAATGCAATTATGCCCTTGCCCATAATGGTCCGGAAACATCAACTTTCTTGTCCCTGGGAGCTCTAGCTAACAACTTCTCTACAACACGCCATCCCCGCGGGCAAACACAATGAGAGTGACAAGCCTTCATTAAAGCATCCAAATTCAAATGTTATTCTTAGCCTTGGGAGCAGTGAAGCCATATTAAATGAATTCATATGAGACAGGGCCTTGAAGAGAACAGAGTGACACCCCCCTTCCAGTACTACTGTATATCTAGTGTGCCACCACATAGGGCCTATTTCATTATCAGCACAATCCCTGTAGACAAGCGCTACTGAATTGAAAACTCTACTTAGATTTACAGTTCCGATTAAGGCTTATGATTCGTGTAATTCAAACGCTTGAGATGGCAGTCCGGGGAAAGGGTGAATAAACGATTCCGTTAGTTTTTGCTGATGTTTAACACTTTATGGGAATGAAAAAAGTGCTAATAGAAAAAAAAAGTGCATTAAGTTGACGAGAAAATAATCTTTAAATCGCTACGTTTTTGACACCGCGCTGTATCTTGTCTTGCGGTTAAAACGCAATGTATCCAGACTATTGCTCGTGATGAATTAGCAAAATGTCACTGTGCTACGTTATTGGCTTTCTGGCAAGAGCAGTCTCTTCCTTCAGGGTAAAAGGATTTCATGAATATTTTTAAGCTATGTACGTAGTGCAAATGTGAAATTCATGTATGTTTAATGCATCGGCCGTGTTACCGTTAACCTCTGAACACAGCGGAGTCAGCAAAAACGTCTCTACTTTAATAAATTGCATACGGTTCAGTAGGGCGCAGATCAACATCTAGCATCGATTTGGGAATTTTTTCAAGCATATAGTGGCTCCTCACAATCATTTCTGCAGCGCTTCAAGAATCGCCATTTCTCACACATTCAAGAGTAAGCCTTTTCTTTTTGTTATGGGAAACCTCAAGGTTATGGCGGTCTGATAAATTAGCGGTAATATGATGATATAGTACCTTTTTCCTGTAGGTTGATGGCCATTTATAACATTCGAGATGAGGTTAAAGTTTTGCAGAGATAAAACCAATCCTAACTCGGAGATACAGATGACCAATCTCTCATTGTGACTGTGCATGAGCAGCCCAGGTGATGTGTCGAAATGGCTGGTGGAATTGGCCTACTCTGTCTATGGCAGCAGAACACATTGCTCTGGACAGCTCCTGGCCAAGCTAGTCACAATTCAATTCCCTGACTCATTCATCAAGCACTCGGGGTGTTTGGGTCACAGGCTGGCCAGCTTCCCATCGTCCCGTGCATCCGGAGCCCTCCATTGATAAGAAGGCGTTAGTCCACATCTGCCAGCTCATCTGAAACGGCTGGAGAAGTCAGGCAGGATTTGTTTTCAGTTTCACAACCTGCTGTCCACCTGAATTCAAAACCTCCCCAAAGGATCACAAGTGGATGATGCTAAATACAGGTGTTAATGGAGTGTAAAAGTTGAGCTTGTCTACTTTCGACCACTTTCGACCTACTTTCCGGAGGTGGTTGAAAGCACTTGACCGGATTGCTTTCGCAGAGAAAACGCTCATGTGGTCGATTGTGTTCGAACGGCCGTAAAAGACCGCCTACTCTCCGCCTAGCGCTACCCAGACGCGATTTATACTTTGTCAGCTGAAGACCCAAATTTGATTTGAAAATGAAAAATGTACCAATGTTCTATCACCATTCCTGATTTCTGACACGCACTCACCACGTTCTGAATAGTTTTGCAGCTGTCAGAGCGGAAACGAAAGCTGCTGCTCTCCGTGTGTTTTTCCGTCATCTATTTAACCTTTATGTAACCAGAAGAGTCCCATTGAGATTAAAAACCTCTTTTTCAAGGGAGTCCTGGCCAGGGCGTGTTCATATGTAAATGGTTTGACCTTATTTTGTCCATTAGATCGAAAGATCTGAAAAAACCCATATATTTACCCGCCCATAGACCCTTGAAGAAATCAGAACAAAAGTGGTTGAAAGAACATTTATTCATTTGGCAGACGAGTTTATCCAAAGCGACTTACAAGTGAGAAGTTGCCCTTGGTGGGGAGCAATTAGGGGATTAAGAGCACCTTAGACATGGTATTGAAGGTGGAGAGAGTGCTGTTCATTCACAATCCCCACCTTCAATTCCTGCCGGCGTGGGAATCGAACCGGCGACCTTCAGGTTACAAGCCCGACTCCCTCAACATTAGGCCAGGTGTAAATGGAAATGTGTTGCCCACTTGTAATCCGACTGACCAAAACGCATCTTAATACCAGGTATATCAACTACGCCGTCTAAACTGCAAACACCTAAAGTCACCACTTGATTCCATTGCAGTTTGGGTGAGGAAATTACGCTATTAAGTTGTTCAACATGCATCAAGGCTTTTACAGAGACTACCAAGAGTTGAAGTCATACCTCATTGTGTAGAGAAGAGTTCCATTGTCCACCAGTCGCAGAAGTTTATTGGGTGTAGTCATATTGTGAGCTACTGACTTCTTCCCATTGTGGAAGAAGGTATCAGGAGTCCAGATCTTGCTGGCGAGCAAGTTGTTAAGTGGAAGGACCTGCATAGGCCCATCAAACTTCAGTCTCTCATCCCGCCAACTTTGCCGGAAGAACACATCAATCGTGTACTCCTAGAGGGGGGAAAAAGAAAGAGTCAAGACTCTCTGACAGCCCTTTTAAAACTTCACTTCGCCCCCCACGTTTCCCCATTCCACTGATGTAATGCCCTCTTAGTGAGACAGTCTGCGCTGGTGTGTGAAGCACTTCACCAATCTCGGCAAATGACTCGAGAGCGGGAAAAAGATTCTGACTTGACATTTAACAGAGATTCCTGTTTGGCTGGCCATGATTGGTCGAGATGCTTTTCTCAGTTGTACACTTCAATAATTCATCGCACTTTAAGGAGAGATACAGCCTTGTCGGTGTGAGATCCTTAAGGCTCCTTCAAAAGTTCAAACTCGAATGATTGCGTTTTCACAGCTGTCGCTGGAGGGATAAAACAAGCTTTTTTCCAAGAGTTATCTCTCTGACCATATTGCCAACATGGAACAGGGGACACTGTCCTCAATGAACCTTTGCTTGGTTGGGAGTAGGAATCATCTCAAATCCACAGCGTCTTTTCCAGTGATGAGTATTGCTCATGTTTTATGACCTCCATTATTAATGACGCAATCCTCTACAGGTTCTCTATGGGAACAAACATCAAAAGAAATCTTGTCTGCTTGCATTTGCTTTTAATAAATCATCTAATGCATGAATAAAAATAGTGGCAAAAATTCAAAGTTCTTCCTGAATGTTGAAATCTTTAGAGGGAGGCATTAATCACGGAGTAAGATCTGTAACGGATTCTTGTAATTGAGAATGCGACAGCAAACAATTACAGGACGTGTCTCTTTTTAATGTTCTACATTTCAACAGGGAACTACGAGTCTTTGGACCTTGTGAAGTCACGCTTCACGAGGTCCAATTTGCTGGAAAGTTATTGTGAGAAGCAACAGACATAAATATATGTAAGTCAATGTCAAGAAGCTCCAGCACGAATGCAGAAAACAAGTCAAATAAAACCACAAATGCCTTCAGGAGACGGTTTTGCCACAATAGCAGGAATCATACTGGCTGTTACTCACTGAATGATGGTTTATGGGTGGAGTTTGCAGCATTAAAACATGCATGCTCCTCATGTGCATGTCTCTGTACATCATTTATTTAGTGAGCTCCTGACTTCAGTCTGAAGTTGTTTTCAGATTAAAATTCTGTGGGCACTTCAAGTAATCTCCACACCACGATAAGCACGGAACAAAGTGAAAGCTGACATCAAATGACATCTATATATAAAAAAAAGCACAGGGATAAGTTAAAGCAGGGTTTTCGTAATCAAAATCAATCCTTTTAAGACCTGAACATAAAATAGCAATTAATACCAGAATAATCCCAAACAATCTCAAAATGCATCATGTGTCACAGATTGTTTTTCGTCACTAAAACAGGCCAGGACACGCTTTGGAAAAGGCCTTGGAAGTTGACACTGCTTATCAGGAAAACAGGGAGTGGAGCTGGAGTGGAGTGATTACAGAATGCTTTGAGCGAGGAGGGGAAATTACTGTCGCTCCACTACACTCACATACTTTGCTCAGAGTCCCCTTGACTCAGCAGAGTGAATCTAACTTAATCGCCTTCTGTCTTTCCATCCTCACATTTAAGACCTCTACAAATAATTAATATAATTAAGACTTTTTTAATGCTATTTAAGATATTTTACAGCCTTAAATGTTAATGAATTTAAGATATTTTAAAACTGTTTGAAGTGTTAGAAATTCGTTAAAAATGTGTTGGTTCAGGTGTGTGCAGTAATATACTATAAAATACTGTTACTATTTTGAGGTGAAAAGTTAAAATTAGATCCATGGGGTAAGATGACCCATTCAGGGTTGAGGCAGTAACACCATAGTGGGGTCATTATTTATTAATTCATGGAGATATTATTTAAAAATTCCATGAATTAGATGCACATTTCAAACAATTTCCTTCTTCATCATGACCATTCATGGTGCTGAATCATTCAACCAAATTAATTAGGGTAGTCGTGGCCTAATGGTGAGGGAGTCTGGCTTTTAACCTGAAGGTTGCTGGTTCGATTCCCACGCCGGTGGGGATTGTGAATGAACAGCACTCTCTCCACCTTCGATACCACGACTTAAGTGCCCTTGAGCAATCTAACCCCTAATTCCCTCACTTATAAGTCACTTTGGATAAAAGCGTCCGCTAAATGTTAATAGTTTATTGATATTATGGCATTGCTTTAATTAAATAAATAAATATGCATAGAATTGCTTTTTATTCACGGTTGTTGCTTATTTCGTCTGTCATTATGATCTAAACTGTTTGATAGAAAGAATGGGATACTGTTAAGTCTCTTTGGAGCATGAACTTTACAAAAAACACTGACAATTGCAAAAGCCCTGAATATTTTTTTCATTTTTAGTAAGTGTCTTAAATAGATTGTATATATCCATGCTAAAAACTGTGCAAGCATACACGTTTAGTATATAAAACAAGATAGTAGAAAGTAAATAAAAAGATGAAAAAAAAGGATGATAAATGATGCATAATACTTTTCTCACCAAAATACGGACAAAAATAAAAACAAAAAAAAGCGCTTAAATATTGCAAAGGCCCTTTGCTATGAAACCATCAAAAATGACACTTTGATAGATGTGGTACTACACCTCTCCTTCTGCTTTTTTTTCCTACTTTGCATATATTTTGTAATAACAATATTTGTTTATAGCTAGTACCTCCAAGACTGATGTTCCCTGCATGTAGATGTTAACAAATCAACACTAACATGGTTTCCGCTACATGATTTCATAAAGTAAGAAATAAATACAGCACTGTTGCTTCAAGGCAAATTGCGAAGGGACAAGAAACAGAAGTTTATGAGAATGATTGTGACAAGGTGTTAGCGAAGAGCAATGGTCACTTTGGAATGCGATCAGACAAGCACAGATGTTTCCACGATACAACCCTGTGAGAGGGTCATTTGCTTGAAGCTTTTTCAGAAAGTAGTACAGAAGGCTGTTGTTTTGGTCAGACAAAGGAGAAACATGTGTCATGTGGGTAGCAGTTAGTGCACATGACCTGATGTGCCATGCAGTGGTGATCATATTTTCCTTATTTTCTTTAATTTTTTTGTTACTGAGACATTCAGTAGCTCCTCACTGCAGTACACGAGATCCAGGGTGCGAGGTTGGATCCAGATCAGGCAGGTTTAGGGATCAGTGTTTGGTGTAGGCCTGTGATTGACATGACCAATAAAATCTTAAGAACCCGGATGTCCACCGCAGGCTGCAGCGAGACGCTTGGATCTCGGGTTCTGCAGTAAGGACCATCTCGACACTTTTACAGATTGATGCAAGGGTTTTCAAACTGGGGGGTTGTGACGAGCAGGGCGGGCGAGAGCCGTGAGGGAACGGCACAAGGCCGGTGACGCGAGAGATAATGAGCGTCAGCTGCGCACTACACCGGTCTCGTATCTCTCACGGAGGAGCTCCGGAAGCATAAAAGAGGAGCGACGACAGTGAAGGACAAGAGAGGGCCAGGCCTGGACTTTATGTTCTGTTTTATTTCGTTTGTGTGGGCGGCAGTCGCTGTGAGGAACTGCCGCCCTTTTACTTTCGGTTTATTGTTTGTTTATTCATTTGATTAAAGTTACGTCCAATGTCTGCCGGTTCCTGCCTCCTTCTTCCCGTTCTTACGAACTATGTTACAGGGGTCAATGGGAAAATGTGAAGGGATTTTAGAACATTTTAATTTAATATATATAAGTATTCGATTTTTTATGTTAAAATACATTATCTTAACCCAGTTTATTGTTCATTGATTACCATTAATACACCATTCATAGTTTTATCTTCCCCAAAAGTGTAAACATTGAACTCCTCAGCCACCATCAAAAGATTGAGATGGTCCACTCAGATCTGTTAATTTCTTTCTAGCTCAACCTATAACAAAAGTTTGTGGTATGGCTGCTGTAGCAGACTGAGCCAGAGGGTTTTTAGCCAGTGTGGGACCATGACTGATGCGTTACATGGAAAAAGAAATTGAGCTTCGGTTACAGAAAATTAAGCAGGTCATGAACACATCAAAAACAAACCATGCATTGTGATGCAACACGCTACAATGAATGCTTCAATTCACCATCATCATGCACCTGCTCAGAAAGACAAATGTACCAGTTTATAATGTTTTCTCAGCCTTAAAGAGTTGTGCCGTGTGTAACCAGTCCTACTCAACCCACTTGGGATTCGAACCGGCATGGGAGGCATGAGTGCACAAACAAGGATGATATAGTCTTTTGCGCCTCTTGAGGGCAGGGGAGTGAGGCTTATACCTATAGCTCTTACTAGCTTACTTCCGTAACACTCGCGCCCTAAACTTCACTTCCATCCGGGTCACGGCACAAAATGTAACCGGTCCTACTCTACCTGCTCCAAGCGGGATTTAAACCGGCATGGAGGCAGGCGCACTGACAGGGACGCTAAAGACCACAGTCTCTAGTGTGCTTCTTGAGACCAGGGGACTGAGGTTTACATGCATAGCTCTTACCAACTTGCTTCCGTTACACACTCACCCCCTAAACCCCACTCCCATCCGGGTCACGGCACCAAATGTAACCGGTCCTACTCTACCCGCTCCAAGCGACAGAAAGCGACTCCGGCATGGAGGTGGGCGCACTAACAAGGATGCTAAAGACCACAGTCCATTTTGAGTCCAGGAGAGTGAGGTTTACAGGCACAGCTCTTACTAGTTTGCTTCGGTTACACGTGTTATGTCAAAAAATGCCCGCGGTGCGGATACATTTGATGGGTTTATTATAAGCAAGGCACACTAGATAAGAGTGTTTATTTACTCAGTTGCTTACTCATGACACATAGCAACACAGATTAAAATATTCCTAATATGCTTTTATTTATATGAGTTGGAGGAGGTGCAATGCACAACAAGGTGGTCACAAGGTTTGAGAATATGCTTTATTTTTGTAATTCCAAATATAATTATAAATATAATGAATATAATTTTAATTCATATGTTACTGTTTCAAATTGCTTTCTAAAGACAACACATTTAAAGCATTTTTCACTTAACGTTTATTTTTTTTCTTGTACCAGTCATTGTATTTAGCAATAATAATTTGCTTTAGTATAGTGTTGATATAAATAACACTTATTTCACTTTAGAAACAGTATGTTTATCATTTTATAATACCATGCTTAATTTTCTCACACAGTATAAATGGGTCTATACAATTATGACAGTACATAACCTATTTTATATTCACAAGGGTATGATCACAAATTATCCGATTACTGATGAAGTGAACAGTAACTCAAATAAATAAGAAATGGAGAAAACATAATCGAATTGCAATAAACGCAACAGTGGAAAAAAGTGCCACAGACTGAAGATGCTGCAGATGAGTCCAGGAGGAGAGGTGGATCTATACACATCAAGTGTTTATATATCTTTTGCATTTTTCGTGTACAGACGACAACATTGTCAAAACGATCCCCATTGTATTTTGCATGCCAGTAGTTGACAATGTCATCATTTTAAAGAAACACTACATGTGTTTAGACTGAACTCGTAATATGCATGCACATCACCGTTTTCACATATTTGCGTTTCTGTAGTTCACAAAGAGATAATAAATGGCATCGTTTTCAAACTTTTGCATTTTTAGATCCCCAAAATGGTGCTGTCGTGTAAGTGAACGGCGAAACCGCATAAAAAAGTTTTCAGTTTTTAGTTGTAAATAGACCCTAACAGAACTCTAACACAGAGAAACAAATAAAACAGCTTTGCTTGAAACCAAGGGCACTAAATACACAGGATAACGAGGAACTCAACAAGACACAGGTGCAACATAATCAATTAAAAAAAGAAAACCGGAACTAAACTCGGGGAAATGTTACAAGAAGCATAAAGAAAAGATGCTCACAACACATGCATGCAGCCAGAATTTTCCTATTGAACATTTGCAGAACACATGGTCCCTGGTCCATTCATAGTACTTACTCTTAATGTGATTTAGTCATATACTGGATTTTGTATTCTTGGTGCTGTTGGCCTTTAGAATGTTCTTTAAACCCAAACATATGGTGAAAAAGGTAAAGCTATAGCGAATAATATAGAAACTTAATCCATCATGAAACTAAAATGGGCTCTCCCAACCACATTACTTTCCATCAGTTGAAATGTCTGCTTCAGCTATCTTGGCATTTTCAAAAAGCACAGGGCAAAAACTCTAAAGGCCCATTAGGGTGAGCGCACAGTATGTACAGTGGCTGGGAATCAGTAGCGATATCAAGAATAAAGTTACAAAGTGCAAACATTGTCAGACTAACT
Source organism: Zacco platypus (assembly GCA_038088235.1). Taxonomy (NCBI): domain Eukaryota; kingdom Metazoa; phylum Chordata; class Actinopteri; order Cypriniformes; family Xenocyprididae; genus Zacco; species Zacco platypus. Next base: position 23,841,469 of record CM076070.1, read on the forward strand.
GTCTGGCACCACGCAAAGGTCTCTAATGAGAAGTGAACGGCCTGCGAGACTGTGACAGCGCTCGGCTTTAATTACCTGATTGTAATGCAGTACTATTCCAGATACCTAGAAATCGCACATCTGTCAGACTCTGTAAGGAGAAGTGTAATTGGGAAGCTGAAATACATGTCCTTGCATGCCCAGTATTCCACAGCAGTCAGTACTTCCCACTAGTGACGGGTCATTCATAAACGATTACACGATAATCACGTCCCCCCAACATTTTGTTTTGTTTTGCAAAATGTGAACAGTGATTATAATGGTTCCCAGGCACCTGATTATACATAAACTAAGCTGTCTTTATGCAAGTTGGATTCATCCGTACGTGGGAGTTATGAGAAGGTCAGACCGTTTTACTGATTGATCTTTAAATCTTTTTCAGCCAAATGAACTAATCTTTTTTCAAATCATTCCATTCACTTGAAATTCACCTAACATGTCTGCATATGCAATCTCTCATCATATTCTGAATTAGGAAATCATTATATAGACCGTATGTTTGAAAGAGTGTGTGAATGTGTTGGTGTTAGATTACAGTGAACTACATCCAGACTACAGCATGAGGATAAGCAGCTGAAAATGGATGTATAGATGTTTATGATGATGAATTATCAGAAACATAAATGTTTTGCTCAACTCTGCAGTCCCAAATCTTTTGTTCTTTTTGTGGCTGACGGATACAATTAACGAATCGTGAATAATCCATCATTGGTTCTCACGGGGTGTCCCTTCGCACATAATTGTCTGGAAATTCCCTTTGTACTTCAAGTATATCATATAAAGCACCACATTTAATTCATGGCAGTATGATAATGTAGAATTTTAATTACTGAATTTTATTTTAAATATTCAAAATGACAAATTTGTAGGGACCAGGATTAGAGCTTGAAGTGGAAAAATTAAAGTGCTGGTACTCCCGATGCTCGGTTCCGTAGGGAGGGCACGGCTGGCCACCGTACATGCAACATGTGTGCACGGAAAAATGGCGGTATGCTAAAAGTAAAAAAAAAGGAAGTAGCAGTTCGTACCGGCCAACTTCGAGTACTGACCAGGGTTTTCAAAGAATATAAATGATATTAAATTGTAAATTATATATTTTATAAATGGATAAACATTTATATTTTATGTTATTTTTAAGCTTTTATACTGTATGCTAAAGCAAAAACTAATTAAACACATATTTTATATTTTTACTTTCTATTAGCATATCTTTATTATGGAAGCTTGTTTCTGTCACAAAATAAAAAATAAAAAAGGTAATTGTGACTTTATATCTCACAATTCTGACTTTATATCTCGCAATTCTGACTTTATAAATCGTAATTCTGACTTTATATCACGCAATTCTGACTTTATATCTCACAATTCTGACTTTATAAATCGTAATTCTGACTTTATATCACGCAATTCTGACTTTATATCTCACAATTCTGACTTTATATCACGCAATTCTGACTTTATTTCTCACAATTCTGACTTTATATCTCACAATTCTGACTTTATATCTCGCAATTCTGACTTTATATCTCGCAATTCTGACTTTATAAATCGTAATTCTGACTTTATATCTCACAATTCTGACTTTATAACTCGCAATTCTGACTTTATCTCACACAATTCTGACTTTATATCTCGCAATTCTGACTTTATATCTCGCAATTCTGACTTTATAAATCGTAATTCTGACTTTATATCACGCAATTCTGACTTTATATCTCACAATTCTGACTTTATAAATAGTAATTCTGACTTTATATCACGCAATTCTGACTTTATATCTCACAATTCTGACTTTATAAATCGTAATTCTGACTTTATATCACGCAATTCTGACTTTATATCTCACAATTCTGACTTTATATCTCGCAATTCTGACTTTATATCTCGCAATTCTGACTTTATAAATCGTAATTCTGACTTTATATCACGCAATTCTGACTTTATATCTCACAATTCTGACTTTATAACTCGCAATTCTGACTTTATCTCACGCAATTCTGACTTGTAACACACAGTTCTGACTTTATATGTCACAATTCTGACTTTATATCTCACAATACTGACTTTATATCTCACAATTCTGACTTTATATCACGCAATACTGACTTTATCTCACAATTCTGACTTTATATCTCACAATTCTGACTTTATCTCACGCAATTCTGACTTTATCTCACACAATTCTGACTTTATATCTCGCAATTCTGACTTTATATCTCGTAATTCTGTCTTTATCTCACGCAATTCTGACTTTATCTCACAATTCTGACTTTATAACTCGTAATTCTGACTTTATCTCACGCAATTCTGACTTTATCTCACAATTCTGACTTTATAACTCGTAATTCTGACTTTATCTCACACAATTCTGACTTTATATCTCGCAATTCTGACTTTATATCTCGTAATTCTGACTTTCTCACGCAATTCTGAATTTATCTCACAATTCTGACTTTATATCACGCAATACTGACTTTATATCTCACAATTCTGACTTTATATCACGCAATACTGACTTTATCTCACAATTCTGACTTTATATCTCACAATTCTGACTTTATCTCACGCAATTCTGACTTTATCTCACGCAATTCTGACTTTATATCTCACACAATTCTGACTTTATCTCACACAATTCTGACTTTATATCTCGCAATTCTGACTTTATATCTCGTAATTCTGACTTTATCTCACGCAATTCTTACTTTATCTCACACAATTCTGACTTTATAACTCGTAATTCTGACTTTATCTCACACAATTCTGACTTTATATCTCGCAATTCTGACTTTATATCTCGTAATTCTGACTTTCTCACGCAATTCTGACTTTATCTCACACAATTCTGACTTTATAACTCGTAATTCTGACTTTATCTCACACAATTCTGACTTTATATCTCACAATTCTGACTTTATCTCACACAATTCTGACTTTATCTCACACAATTCTGACTTTATCTCACACAATTCTGACTTTATATCTCGCAATTCTGACTTTATATCATGCAATTCTGACTTTATATCTCACAATTCTGACTTTATCTCACACAATTCTGACTTTATATCTCACAATTCTGACTTTATATCTCGCAATTCTGACTTTATATCTCACAATTCTGACTTTATATCTCACAATTCTGACTTTATATCTCGCAATTCTGACTTTATATCACAATTCTGACTTTATCTCACGCAATTCTGACTTTATATCTCACAATTCTGACTTTATCTCACACAATTCTGACTTTATATCTCACAATTCTGACTTTATATCTCGCAATTCTGACTTTATATCACAATTCTGACTTTATATCTCACAATTCTGACTTTATATCTCACAATTCTGACTTTATATCTCGCAATTCTGACTTTATATCACAATTCTGACTTTATCTCACGCAATTCTGACTTTATAACACGCAATTCTGACTTTGTATCTCACAATTCTGACTTTATATCTCACGCAATTCTGACTTTATATCTCACAATTCTGACTTTATATCACAATTCTGACTTTATAACACACAATTCTGACTTTATAAATCGTAATTCTGACTTTATATCACGCAATTCTGACTTTATATCTCACAATTCTGACTGAAAAAAAATCAGAATTGTGAGATAAAAAGCCACAATTACATTTTTTATTTAGCGGTGGAAACATGCTTTCATACTTTGCTGCTAGGACAAGTATGACAGAAGAAAACAATATATGTTCTAAAATCAGTTCAAAATATATGACATGTTTGATATCATCTGACTGGATGGAATAATAGCCTGAAGCTAGCATAGTCTGTCCATCATACACCACATGACTTTCTGTGAAATCTGTCAATTCTGACTTCCCAGAATCTGCAGACTTTCAGCTCCCAGCATCAATTTATCAAGACTGCAAATATATGTGCAAAAGTCACATGAATATGTAAATGTATTTTGTTTTGTTTAATAAACACCATAGCGAATTCAAAAATGTGACTTTTTTAAACATGTAAATTCTATTTGACTTCAATTCATCTTCAGTACTTCTTTAAGCAGATTTTTCTGCTTTTCTATACTGTCAGAGAGAGAAGCTGCATTTCCATTCAGCCTGTCTGCCATTTTATTTTTTCATTTTGGTCTAAACATGAAAATTACATGTGAAAACCAGACCGAATACTATGTGTTGAACATTTGTGTTGGTGTGAACAGGCCTTAAATCTGACAGCTCTAATAATCCTCAGACTCCAGCATGAAAACCCCTGTTAGTGGATGTTTCAGGATGGGGAGAATATTTGGTTGCATTTTATTTTATGATTTCAACAGAGAGTGGGTCACGGTTGGATGAGTGAAAGAAGTGGAACACGTGTCAGAGCTGCACAATTGACTTCCCATGCTGCCGTAGAGAACAGTTCTGCTCTAGGCCAATGACTATGTATGCCAGGATAATATTTCTTGCAATAAAAATTACTTATTACACAGAAGATTTAATGACTGGTAAGGGAAGGATGCACATACTGAAATAACCAACGATGCAATCTCAGTTTTCAGTCAACATGAAGCGAGATCCTGTAATCACAGCTTTTATGGAGGCTGAGAGGAAAGGGATTCATTTTTTATTGTGCAATTTAATTGCACTGTTTTTACAATATAAAACAGCTATTTTGGATATTTATGAAGTACAACAGACAATAGTTTGTTATGGTCCTGACTTCTGAGCTGAAGTTTAGTTCCAGTTCATTCCTGAATGCTTGTGAGGTCTGCGGAGATGCATGTGTTTATTGCTTGTCAAATATGATTACTATCAATTTGTTCATGCAAATGAAAATATTGTTTATTCATTAGTTTTTTAGTCACTTCAGTGCTTTGAATTAAAAGTGATGTGTGGGCTTTTGTGAGTTTATGGACAATATTTTTTTTTTTAAATGTCTCCTTTTTTTTTTAGGTTTAGTTTAGTTTAGTTTCAACCAAATGTTTGCCTTACACAGAGCTTAGCTGAGAAAACACAGTACATACCCGAGTATTTATGTGGTATTGCCTGTATCATTACTGTAATATGAAAGGAAAGCTCTGAATATAATACGAGTCATGGAGCAGCTCTATGGACAGCATGTGTGGCCTAAACAATAAGTTTCGGCAAGTGCTGTGTTGCCCTCACAAATCATTTGTTAAAGGAGTCTTAGATTATGATTTCATTTTTTTAACTTCAGTTAGTGTGTAATGTTGCTGTTTGAGCATAAACAACATCTGCAAAGTTACGATGCTCAAAGTTCAATGCAAAGAGAGATATTTTCTTTTTCAGAAATCACTTTTTAAGGACTACAACAAACGGACTACAACGAGCTTCTTCCTGGGTTGGTGACATCACAAACCCCCAAATTTACGCAAACCCCGCCCCCAAGAACACACAACAAAGGGGGCGGGGCCATGTTGGGCTGCTTTAGAGAAGAGGAAAAGTTGTGGTAGTCGAGTGTTGTTGATGACGTCATTTTACGCCGGACTGCTTCACAAACGAGGGTCGATTCAACGAAAAAAGATGAACATGACGACACATGCTAGTGATGAGTTGATCAACTCCACAGCAACTACATCAATTTATCCACTAACTGTTCAGAAACGTCTAAAAGTTGGAACTTCTTCCTGAGTCTCTCCATCAGTGTTTGAACAATGTAAGGATGAACACCGTTACCGACAATTGTCATTTTGTCAGCGTGAGATTCTCCAGCTTTGTTGTTGTTGAGCTATTAAAGCTCCGCCCTCTTCTGGAAAGGGGGTGGGAGCAGCAGCTCATTTGCATTTAAAGGGACACACACACAAATGTGTGATTTTGCTAACACCTAAATAGGGGCAAATTTGACAAGCTATAATAAATGATCTGTGAGGTATTTTGAGCTGAAACTTCACAGACACATTCTGGCGACATCAGAGACGTGTATTACATCTTGTGAAAATGGGCATTATAGGTCCCCTTTAATCTTTTACATTTTTTTAATGCATTTCAAAAGTGTAACTTATAGCATAATCTGTGCTGTAATTACTTTGGTAATTTGAAATATCAATTGAAGATATTTTGGTAGAAGTTCATACACACCACCATTAAACAACACATTTTGTATAGTGGAATTCATATTAGATATATAAGCTTCACATTTCTGCTTTCATTTGCCTAATTGACTTCTATTGTAAGTGCATTACTGTAATCAAAATCTTTGTTTCTTTTTTATAAACTGAGTGATGAGTTGAAATAATTTTCTGAGGAAAGCAGCCGCATGTCTGTGATATTGCGCATGGAGTTTGACCTGGAATATTCATTTTAAATAGTTTTAAAGCCCTGTTTCAGTGGGCTTTCTTTAGCCTTTTAATTACATTTCTCTTCGTTCTGTTTCTGCTTTTCCCACAGCCCTTTCTGCACTCTTAAGAATTTACTTTATCCCTTTTAAGTCATCTGTATTAATTATAGCACATGGAATGTGTTAATTATGGCAGAAGAAGCCCGATGGAGACGGAAAAGAAAAAAAAAAAATGAAAGAACATAAATGAGCAAGAACATTGACGTTCATTTAATAAAGAATTATACAGTGTCCTTGTGCAAGTTTTGGACTTAAAAGTAAGATGTGACATTATTATTGTTATTATTATTATTATTAATTATCCACAACTCAATATCCATAAGCTCTGATCACATTTTCCCAGTATTTACAATATACGCTGTCTCCAGAGGGATAATTTCATAAAACACGATAATAGAGTACAGGGCGTACAGTAGCTGAGCTAACACCTTCTTCTTATTGAATATGAAAGTGCCATTCTTCAAAGGAAAGCCAATAAAAGTATATTGTCATAATATTCATTTGAAGATCAAAACTCCAGTGCAGAGGTCTGGTTGATCCATGCAAGGTCACACACGAGAAGAAGAAGAAGAAGAAAGAGTAGAGTGTTTGTGGCTTCCCTTACATATGCCCTACTGGGGCACTGGGCTGTGACCTACTTTTGAGCATTACAAGAATAAATGAGTGAGGGAAACCCCAGAAGTGGATTCTACCTGGGCCCAATCCTACACAAGACACTCCAGCAATAAGCACTTGATGGGCTCAAGCTAGTGGCTACTAGCTTGTGGTATAATATGTTGAGCTAATGAACTTTGAGATGCAGTGTAGGGATTTGTCAACCCCAAATGAAAGGTGTTGATAATGCTAAGCCACTTCAAACGGGGGGGGAAACCTCTCCAAAGCTTAAGTGAGAACTGAGAATGGGGTTTTAGTTTTTATCCCTACTGCAGCACTGCAGGCCGAGAGGACAATGTGACCACTCGAGCTCCTCTTCAGAGGGATGATGGGGGGAAAAACACTTCACTTCAACAGAAAACAAAGTAAACCCTTAGATGGTGATGTTTGAGAAATATTTTGACATAAGATGCTTGCATTTTTACACGCTATACTTCACTGTTAAAGGATTTGTTCACTTTAGAATGAAAATTCCCTGATATTTCAATCACCCCCATGTCATCCAAGATGTTTATGTCTTTCTTTTTTCAAGGTTTTTGAGGAAAACATTCCAGGATTTTTCTCCATATAGTGGACTTCATTGGGGTTCAACGGGTTGAAGGTCCAAATGTCAGTTTCAGTGCAGCTTCAAAGGGCTCTAGATGATCCCAGATGAGGAATAAGAGTCTTATTTATCAAAACGATAGGTAATTAAAAAAATAAATAAATAAAAATGTATATACTTTTTAACCACAAATGCTCGTCTTGCACTGCTCGGCGATGTGCCACACATTATGTAATCACGTTGGTAGGCGCCCTACCGTGGTACTTCCGTCTACGTCATGCGTAACCTTTCCAACGTGATTACGTAATGTGTGACACACCGCTGAGCAGTGCAAGACGAGCATTTGTGGTCAACAAAAGTGAGTTTCTCTTGAGTAAACCAACTGCCTTCATTGTATCAACTCAAAATTGTAAGGAAACCAGGTAACTTACTTTAAGTTAACCCAACAATCCATTGGTAACTAAGTGCACTATATATAGAAAAATCCTGGAATGTTTTCCTCCAAAACCTTAATTGCTTTTCGACTGATCAGTACTTTCGCGTGACCTTTCCAACATGATTACATAATGCGTGGCACATCACAGAGCAGTGCAAGACAAGCATTTGTGGTTAAAAAGTTGTATATTTTCTTTTCTTAGAAAATGACCTATCGTCTCTCTAGATCAGACTCTTATTCCTCGTCTGGGATCATGTAGGTCCTTTGAAGCTGCACTGAAACTGACATTTGGACCTTCAACCCGTTGAACCCCAATGAAGTCCACTATATGGAGAAAAATTGTGAAATTTTTTCCTCAAAAACCTTCATTTCTTTTCAACTGAAGAAAGAAAGACATGAACATCTTGGATGACAAGGGGGTGATAAATTATCAGGAAATTTGAATTCTGAAGTGAACCAATCCTTTAATGTTTTTATTTTATGGTTTATACCAGGACTATTGGCTCAGCAGGTGCGAGCACATGCATTAATGCCCCTGAACAAGATGGAATCTTACAATTTATATATTAATCTCTATCTGCATCTTATGAGATTAAAGTCATCGCAGAATGTTCCTGCTATAAATGAATCACTGATTTCCCATGATGAGTTGTTATATTGCAGTCTACTAAAAAATTATATGATTAACTATAACTATAAAATCTATAGCCAATCAGGATGTCCATTTAATACTCCATAGGCACTATTTTTGTAGTTTTGACAATTAGAAATGCTCTTAAACTCTCACAGAATGGCATACAGGTTCTTTTCCATTTGAATATGCAGATATACTAACCAGTATACATGAGACCAAAAGATTGTGGGCAGACCACCTTAGTTTGGTTCCTAATTGAAGCTACTTTGAATATCTTTGTCTGAGCAGCAGAAAAGGATGATCCCAGCCACTGAGCTGCTAGCCAGTTTGTGGGAGCTGTGAAGTCATCCACATCGCAGCGCTTATCTGCAGGGCACAGGCTCTACAAGAATGTCTGACATGAGCAAGTGTGGTGCCAACTAACGGGACGCAAGCTACTGCGCAAATTGTGCTGGAAAGAATTCGCTCACCTAAAATGAGCTTAGATGCTCAAAAGGCAAGCGGCAGACATGCTGTTGCTCGGAGACCGCCGAGAGACAACAGGCAGACGGCTGAGAGTTTCGTACCGTTTTCTGAGTGGAACGGCATCCAACGAAGCGATCAATCTAATGATCTGTTTAATTCACTTCAATTCAGCCAACCTCTTTAATCCACTTAAGCAACCAAATAGAGATTTTATTTGCGGGGAAAAAAGTGAGGCGAAATCAAAGGGTGTGAAATCAGGAATTTGGGCTGCATTGCTGAAAAAGCGTGGTAACACTTTCTGTGAAGATTTACATGCATTTATAATACATCTCATTAAATGGAGTGGTTACATCTTTAAAGGAATAACCAAATCTTGAGAAAAACAATAGCCTCCACCATAGAACAGACCAAAATTGTCAAAATCTAAATCTTGTCAGAAAATCTTTTAGTTATTGTGGACATTTTCATTGACAATCTCAAAGACATGCTTATAGTCCTTTTTTGGATCTTGACAGAATAAACCACCTTCTAGTTTTATTTATTTATTGTATGAAAAACATGCAAAACTCCAAAAATGTACCTATTCATAAGATTCACTGCGGTTTGTTTCTGAAATGAACAATAGTAGCAGTAAAACACCAACTTGTACTCATTTCCTCATAAACTATGATTAAAGGGGTAGATCATGGATTCATAGTTTGACCAGTCCCTTGCACATTAGTACGTTAAAGGGTCATGAGACCCTAAAACACATTTTTTTGAGATATGCACAGGTTGCACACGAGTGAAAACAATTGCAATTGTTATTGCTATTAAGGAGAAAGTGGTTATTTTTTAGTTTTTCTGAGATATTTTGTTCTTTCGGTTTGAAAAACAAAGTTAAACCAGTGTAATGAAATGTGAGGTAAACACAGAGTGGCGATTAGTTGCCGTGGCTGGAGTTTCTGAGCTTTTCTCCGCATTATTTATGAGAATGGACTTTTTTCATCTAATCACTGCGCTGTATTATGCATGAGATCACATTAGAGCGGAGATTCAAATGCCACAAAAAGACATTTTGTTAATTCACCTCTGCCTGTTCAGCTTTGTAGACGTCCCACCTTTCCCGGAAGTTCCAGTATATTAACACTCAGGGGTTCAGGAAATGCGCCAGCACGTTTTGCTGGATTGTCTTCACATAGCAGAAAAATCAACTTAAAATATCCTATCATTTTTTGTCATAAAAACAAAAGTAATACATCAATTCAAACTACAGAATATCTTTATTTAACTACCTTTTACACTCACAGTAAAAACAAAATGTTGGGCTTTTTGCAAAATAAAGAAAACTAACATGATGTGTTATGATTTGCCATCTCTGTCTGAATAAAGTCCATTCTGATAGAAAATGAACAGTAACTTAGTGAATACTAATCACACAAACATGAGACATACAGTGGGTACGGAAAGTATTCAGACCCCCTTAAATTTTTTACTCTTTGTTATATTGCAGCCATTTGCTAAAATCATTTAAGTTCTTTTTTTTTCCCTCATTAATGTACACACAGCACCCCATATTGACAGAAAAACACAGAATTGTTGACATTTTTGCAAATTTATTAAAAAAGAAATATCACATGGTCCTAAGTATTCAGACCCTTTGCTCAGTATTTAGTAGAAGCACCTTTTGATCTAATACAGCCATGAGTCTTTTTGGGAAAGATGCAACAAGTTTTTCACACCTGGATTTGGGGATCCTCTGCCATTCCTCCTTGCAGATCCTCTCCAGTTCTGTCAGGTTATATGGTAAACGTTGGTGGACAGCCATTTTTAGGTCTCTCCAGAGATGCTCAATTGGGTTTAAGTCAGGGCTCTGGCTGGGCCGTTCAAGAACAGTCACAGAGTTGTTGTGAAGCCACTCCTTCATTATTTTAGCTGTGTGCTTAGGGTCATTGTCTTGTTGGAAGGTAAACCTTCGGCCCAGTCTGAGGTCTTGAGCACTCTGGAGAAGGTTTTCGTCCAGGATATCTCTGTACTTGGCCGCATTCATCTTTCCCTCGATTGCAACCAGTCGTCCTGTCCCTGCAGCTGAAAAACACCCCCACAGCATGATGCTGCCACCACCATGCTTCACTGTTGGGACTGTATTGGACAGGTGATGAGCAGTGCCTAGTTTTCTCCACACATACCGCTTAGAATTATTGTTATATTTCAGTTTTTCTTTTTTAATAAATCTGCAAAAATGTCAAGAATTCTGTGTTTTTCTGTCAATATGGGGTGCTGTGTGTACATTAATGAGGAAAAAAATTAACTTAAAAGATTTTAGCAAATGGCTGCAATATAAGTGAAAAATTTAAGGGGATCTGAATACTTTCCGTACCCACTGTAGGTCCAAAGGAACACTGAAATGTCAGGTTTTAAATAATGTAAATCAAATAAAAAAAATGTTTTTTCACATTATGTGCAATAATATGTGCATGCATGAGGAGATCACAAAAATCCTGTTTTCAATTAAGAGTGGACATTATTATATTAACGTTAATACAACAGCTGATATGATCCTGTTATCAGCATGCTGACAGAGGTTTTTTTTCGTTTATCTCAAATTTGAGAATCATAGTGACCAGATATTGACCCACATTGGACTGCATGCATACTGAGATCACTGACTGGAAGCAAGAAATGTTTCATATCCTCCAGTGCAGAGAAAAACCTAATGCAAGTGATGCCAGGAAGTGATGTTCACAAATATCTTTGAACAGAATTTATTTCCAGGTATAACGGTGTACTCAAAATTTATCTTTGACTCATTTATATAGTGAACTATAATAACTATAATAAACAACAAAACAAAAAATGATATATTTCTTTTGTCATTGCATTCTTTCTTAGTTCACTCGGTCACATTTCTCACCGAAAGGCTCATTATGGGGAGGGTCTTAATCTCTTCAGGTGTGAATCACAGCATAATTGTATGAGATTCACGCCTCCTCGCATGTGGCCTTCCTAAACAATAAGTGTCTTAGAAATTTAAAATAAATACATTGTTTTATACGACTGAGTAGGCAGGATGATTTTAGCATCACTTTGAAGTAAAACGTCAAGACTAAAATATACAGTTCTGAAAAGTCTTGTGAAAAAATGTTTAGTGTGTTTTGAGGCCTTATTTTATTTGATTTTTTTCAACCATGCATATACATAATTCTCAAGCATGTAAATACTTGTTGCTCGCATATTATTGTAGCCTAGTTTCTACTGAATAGAGTGAAATGAGACTTTTCGCCCGACTCTACATTACTTTCATTTTGGACGCACAAAAACTATTGAACGAATGAACCCGTGCTATGCAGCAATATGCGTAAATATGAATATAATTTAGAGTAATTGTGACAAGCAATCCCCCCACGGCTCTCGCCCCACCCTGCTTGTCACAGTAATATAATATAGCATAAAATTACGCAATGTCCTGTATTCATTTGAGGAGGTGGAGATGCCATCTCCCTGGAACTCATTTTTGTAGGGTGGGATGTTTGGCTGCAATAAGTTTAACAACACTCACAACACGGATCAAAGTTCATATCAGGACCGGAGTAAGCGTGTTTTAAGTTTCTATGGACATGTTTCATATGTAGGCCTTTGTGCACTCCTGGACAGAAAAAAAAATGGCTAAACAGTAAGCTTTTAATTGTCTTAACTGCAAATTATTGTCCAGGAAATTGGCAAAAAATAAGCAGATGCACTACTCAGTGACACTCAGAAAAACATCAAAGACAGAATTAAAGGATTAGTTCACTTCTGAATTAAAATTTCCAGATAATTTACTCACCCCCATGTCATCCAAGATGTTCATGTCTTTCTTTCTTCAGTTGAAAAGAAATGAAGGTTTTTGAGGAAAACATTTCACAATTTTTCTCCATATAGTGGACTTCACTGGGGTTCAACGGGTTGAAGGTCCAAATGTCAGTTTCAGTGCAGCTTCAAAGGATCTGCATGATCCCAGACGAGGAATAAGAGTCTTATCTAGAGAGACGATAGGTCATTTTCTAAAAAAATAAAAAAATGTATATACTTTTTAACCACAAATGCTTGTCGTGCACTGCTCTGTGATGCGCCACACATTACGTAATCACGTTCGAAAGGTCACGCGAAAGTACTGATCCAGTGTCTACAAAGCAAATGTGCAAAGACTAAGTCAAATGGCCTTTCCAAAAAAAAGGTAAAACAACGATGTCGGATGATTTTGAAGTTGGAGGAGAAAATGCGATGGAGCTTTCATCCCAGATGAGGAATAAGGGTCTTATCTAGAGAAACGATCAGTCATTTTCAAAAAAAAAAATATCAAAATGTCTATACTTTTTAACCACAAATACACATTTTGCACTGCTCTGCCAATTGCCAATTCTTGGTTGAAGCCATTAACATTGACTTGAAGAACACCGACTCTTCTTCCTGTCTGCAAGTTGGCGAAGGCCATTCTGTGCTAAGTTACTTTATCTACAGCATTTGTGCAATTCTTGCTAATTTCCTGACCAGTAATTTGTGATTAAATTGGTTAAAACCATTAAAAACCACTAAATATTTGGGGGTCAGATAAAACAGAATGATTTTGGATGATGTCAAAATATCTTAACCATAGTACATGATTTGTAAACGAACACATTTTGATTTTTTGCCCTACTTAATCAACTCCATATGTATGTTATCTTTATTTATTTGCTTGCTTGGTAGCTCACCTGATACATCATTGCAGATGCAATACGGAGTGCTATGGTATGAGTCTAAGAATTGTAGAAGCAAGATAAAATGGCATGTTTCCTTCAGAAAATGTGTTTGATTTTGTCAATATTGTTAGGTTTAGGGGCAGGTTTAGTGGAGGTGAACACTTTAAAGGTGTAGCTATGAATGAGGCTAAATTACAGCCTGTCATTTGACATTTACTGTGGAATGATAACACAACTGTTGTGGTGTATCAAACAATTTTAACAGTTTGTTTTTCATTAGAAGCTGGTTTCCTGCAGTGTGGATTACTTGTACTATAGATGGTCATGTCACAAAGGAGTGGTCTGAAATACAAACTGTGCCTTCTAATTCCCTGCTGCTACATGAGATTGAAGCAGCTCTTACACCAGCAGCTCTGGTAAAAAGCGCTTCATCAAAGTGCCTGCAACATGGCCACATTTCTGTGATTTCCAAGCAAATGTAATGCTTCCACTCCAAGACTATAGCCCACCACCAGCATCAAATAAAGAGCAAATTTCATGTAAATCATGAGAATGTGTATATATATATATATATATATATATATATATATATATATATATATATATATATATATAGGGTTGGGGAGTGACGAAATACAAGTAACTTAGTTACATATTTAAAATACAAAATTTGAGTAACTGTATTTCATTACAGTTACATTTTAAATGGGTGGTAATCAGATTACAGTTACATCTTAAAAGTGTTTTAGATTACCAAAGTGATTACTTTGAATTTTAATGTCATTTAAACAGCAATTGGTGATTCTCTGACTCTGACAGTCTGAAAAAGCGGACTTAAGTTTCATCAACAATTTAATACTTTTAAGAGAGATCATAAAAATGTTGTTATTTTTATTTAGTACTGTCCTGAACAAGACAAAATGACTGAATTTATAAAAATAAATTGCCCAACTGTCATCTTAACTGTCCTGTCATTACTGGATGATCCACGACTGTTTTCATGTTTTGTGATAGTTGTTTGTGAGTCATTTTATAATTCACTCGTCACTGCAACTTTTTCTCACAATTTGTTTTTTTCCCTCACAATTGTGAGTTTGCATTTCACAATTCTGACTTCTTTTTCTCAGAATTGCGAGATTTAAACTCACAATTGTAAGTTATAAAGTCAGAATTGGGAGATATAAATTTGCAATACTAACTTTTTTTCTTGCAATTGTGCATTTCGTATGAGTTTATATCTCATAATTTTGACTTTTCTCAATATTTTCAGTTTATATCTCATAATTTTGACTTTTCTCAATGTTGCGAGTTTATATTTCATAATTCGGACTTTATAACTCGCAATTGCAACTTTATATCACGCAATTCTGAGGGAAAAAGTTAGAATTGTGAGATAAAAACTTGCAATTACCTTTTTTGTGTTTGTTTCACACTTATTAGTATTCCAAAGTATTCTAAAGTATTTAGATTAAGTTACTAAACTTGAGTAATGTAATGAAATACGTTACAAATTACTTTTTAAAGCATGTATTTTGTAATCTGTAGTGAAATACATTTTAAAAGTAACCTACCCAGCCCTGTACATACATATATTTATATATATATGTATGTGCAACCCCTCTACCCGGGTCCTACTCGACCTGCTCTGAGCAGGCCTCGAACCCGGGTCTTCCAGCATGGCGCTAAAGGCTGCAACCTCTAGCATCTGTCGCTAGAGCATCTCTCGAGGTCAGAGGAGTGAGGTTTACTCGCACAGCAACTACTAGCTGGCCTCCGTTACACTCACCCCCCTGAACCTCACTCCCATCCGGGTCACGGCACCAATGCAACCCCTCTACTCGGGTCCTCTCGACCTGCTCTGAGCGGGCCTTGAACCTTGAATATATATATATATATATGATCAAGGATAATACAATGCAGGCTTAGGTCCTTTCACATGACTCATAACTCAATGTAGAGCATATAGTAATATAAGCTTAATGTCGACATAAAATGGCATTCACAACTCAATTCGATTCTGTAATCTGACTTCCTTCTGAGCAAAAAGAAACAGGGTTGAAAAATAAGAGAAGTAGGTGAGGTCTGCCCAGAAGGAAAGATGTGTCAGCGGTGGAAACATTTACGAGACCAAAGAATCATGCACAATACAACCATTTTAAATCCCCCCACCAGGGTTTCTCCAGGGTGTTATTCGCATTTGTGGATTATTGAACAGATATGATAATGAACACAACTACACATAGAAATGGGAGATTCAAACAGGCCGTCTCGTCAGCCTGATTGCTGATTATTTCAGAATTACCTGCATGTATTACAGACAATCTTTGGTGCTGGTTACAATCACCTTCCATAATAAAGAGAATTAGCGCAATGAAAGCAGCAAGAGACCTATTCAGCGGAGACAAAGAGGAATGGGCCATTGAGTAATGGGGACAAATAAGCTTGTTTGTTATTTTTCTTTGTCTCGTCCCTATACAGTGTCATCTCTCGTTCTCACTTAACATGTGATCCAATTTTCCTCTCCTCTCCTACAGACTGTTTTCTCTACCTAACCTTCTAATGCATCTTTTCAAAGCTTTTTCTGATCTGCTGGCAATCTGAACAGTCAGGAAGTGATTGGCTGTCACTCAATTGCTGCCATTGCCACTGTGTTTTTTTAGCATTTGATGGCTGGAAAAACACATTTGGCAACGCCATGTTCTAGGCCAAAACCATGAGAAAGCATTAGCTCAAAAAGCTGGAGGAGCAGCAGAATTTCATAGTGGTACAAAGCATCCAATGCAAAAAATGGAGTGACGGTTGAATTTTTGCACTATAGCTGCATCGCAAATTCAGAGGCTTCATCCTTTGAAGGCTGCGTTTGAAGGCCGATGACGAAGGCTGTCCTAATTCGAAGGTTTCCTTCATGTTCTGTGCGATGAAGGACACAACAGATGGATCCTTCGTGACTATGCCTATCCTAGAATTCATTGAGTGCCAGTGACACCATGAACTGTCGAATTACATATTTAAGTGCAAGTATTGGGTTTCAACTTACTTAAAAGTCAGAATTAGGAGACATAAACTCGCAACTGCGAGAAAAAAGTCAGAATTGTGAGTTTATGACGTGCAAAATCTCATTCTGAGAAAAAAATGTTTAAATTGTGAGATAAAAAGTTGCAAAATATTTTAAATAGTTTTGTTCCATGGCTTCCATAGTTAACTTAGAACACTGATTCAGACAAATTCTATTGGCTGTCTCACTGAGTTGCTTTGAGCATGATTGGTTAATCTGACTGTCATCCAGAAAACTGGCCAATGACAGCTGTGCATGCCTTTTACTGGTCAAGTTAGAAAATATGTCAGTTTGAGTGACTGTTGCCAAGTCTGCGGTTTTCAAGCGGAATTGGGCTACGTTTAACTTTTATTATTATTTTTTTATTCTGCGGGTTAAAGGTTTCACATATTACATTTAGTTGAAATACTTGTATTGGAATATTTCACTCTACCCTATTTATATTCTACCAATGATTAAAAACTGTGCTAGAAACCTCAGGGAGCCTGTTTTAGCGCTAGAGCATCTCTCGAGGTTAGAGGAGTGAGGTTTACTTGCACAGCAACTACTAGCTGGCCTCCGTTACACAATTTTGGGGTTCCCTTCTGCCAGACTTGTAATTATGCGTTTGCCCGCCTCATTGCGTTTTTAATCGGACGTTAGTCACCTGAAAGACACCATGACCCACTAAACCTCATTCCCATCCGGGTCACGGCACCAATGTAACCCCACTATCCGGGTCCTACTTGACCTGCTCTGAGCGGGCCTCCAACCCAGGTCATCCGGCATGGGAATCAGACGCTCTAACAAGGAGGCTAAACGCTGCGACCTCTAGCGTCTGTCGCTAGAGCATCTCTCGAGGTTAGAGGAGTGAGGTTTACTTGCACAGCAACTACTAGCTGGCCTCCGTTACACAATTTTGGGGTTCGCTTCTGCCGGACTTGTAATTATGCGTTTGCCCGCCCGCATTCATTGCGTTTTCAATCGGACGTTAGTCACCTGAAAGACACCATGACTCCTGGACCTGGTAAATGATCAAAATATGGGGGGGAAAGTACAGTAAAGAGTGGGATTAAGGAATGGATACCACAGTATGACACCAAAGCTTTCTGTAGAGCAGAGATTCGACCACATCACAGTGATCTTCTGAATCATAGCAAGACATGTTCGAAATGCGGCCCCGTTTTTTCAAATTCTAGAATACTTTGTTGGACAGTGGCATAGTGAAAACTGACCAGTCCGTTGAGGTGACGGAGCTAAAAGTGGCAGCACACATTTCTTGCCATTTAGGAGATCATTTATGAGAACTTGTCTGTGAAATTTCTCAAAAGGATATCCGACTGCACCGGACTGAATGTTCAGCCCTCATTAAGCATGTAATTGCGCCAGAGATTCAACGGAAACCACCAAAGGATACAAGAGAGGAACCATATTCTTTAATTATTGATGAGAGCACGGTATAAACAGTTAGCTGTTGTAGTCCAGTATTACAGTCACAATCAACAGCGTAAAGTGTCATATTTTGGAGGAGATGCGACAGCAATAACAGAAGCATTACTAAACTTTATCGCTGGAGAACAAGGTTTGTCCTGAACGATGCATCAGGCTTGCAACCGACGAGTGCAATGCAATGTGTGGACATGTCGTCACCAAATTTTGACAGTTCAACAAGATTCATCGGTTTTCACCGATAGCCAATTGGTGGAACGATTGGTTACCGGCACAAATCGATAGTTGTTCCAGGTTGTGAGCAGCTGAGAAAGGTCCGCTGTCATCCTTCACTACAAGAGCGCCCTCTAGAGGCGGAATCGCCGATGCCTCGTGCTGTTTGTTTTGACACGTGAGGCTCAGAGAGAGCTGACACTTCAGATGCGCATTTAAAACACCTACAGTGAAACGGTATGAATACAGAACACCACAGCACATGTTGTCATATCATTAGAAAGTAATTAATCTCCTGAGCAGAGAAAGAACTGTAGTAGCCTATGTTTGCCGTCAAGGCTGAGAGGACGCTAACATTAGTAGTACCTCAAGCGGTTAACACAATGTGACAAAAATACACACACATCTGACCCAAATGTTTAAATGTCACGATTGTTACCATCTATTTGCATTAGTTTACATTCAACCGGTCACTTATGCATTCATTAGTCGGTGAAGTTACGTATTTAAAGCTGGTGACGTGAGAGAGCAAATTGTTCATGCAGCCGGCAAAGATGTTCATTCAGCCGACAGAAACATAAACAAATCAGAAACGCATCTGATTTCAAATCTTTTTTATCAACACTGTGATACAGATTTAGTTATTCTGATTAGATAATCATTAAGCGTTCTAAAATAGAAGCAAATAAAGTGAGAGACTATGCATGTAATATACATTTCTGTAATTTCAGTGCTCTGGTCTTTGTGTAGATATTTAAAGATGGCCATCTTTAAGCATGACTGTTTGGATTTATATGAAATGGTAACACTTTACAATAAGATTTCAATTTGTAACATTAACCCTGTAAAACCTTTCTCTCTTTAAGAGCCAAAAAAAATGAAAGCAAGTAGGTAACCAGGGCTGGGTGGGTTACTTTTAAAAATTATTTCACTACAGATTACAAAATACATGCTTTAAAAAGTAATTTGTAACGTATTTTGTTACATTACTCAAATTTAGTAACTTAATCTAAAAACTTTTCCCTCAGAATTGCGTGATATAAAGTTGCAATTGTGAGTTATAAAGTCATAATTATGAGATACAAACTCACAACATTGAGAAAAGTATATTGAGATATAAACTCACATACTAAATTCACAATTGCAAGAAAAAAAGTCAGTATTGCAAGTTTATATCTCCCAATTCTGACTTTATAACTTGCAATTGTGAGTTTAAATGTTAGGTTTGCCCGTTGGTGGGGATAGAACCCGGGTTGCTGGTGCACTAGAGGTGAGTGTTAACTCACTGAGCTAAGTCCCCACGGTGTAGCCCAATTGCAGAATAGAGAAGAGCCAGGAGACTTCAGTCGTTAGAAAATAAAAGAAATCTTTACTGGTAAAATAAAGGTACCAAAATACAAATGAATAGGAGAGCCGAGCTTCCATAAAACAGAGAAAACAAAAACAGACACAATGGTCCAAAACAGCTAACAGAGAAACACTTAACTTTAAAGACGGGCAGCAGGAATCTCCGGAAGACAGGCTCAAGACTGAACACAATAGTAGGGAACAATCAAACTTATAAAGGGTCAACTTCAGGTGTGGGAAATCAGGGCTAACGAGCAATGAACATAGTTGGGGATATGGCGCCATCTACAGGAGTGGAGAGGCTAGAGTTCCTGCTGCAAGCGCCATCCATAGTTCCGGAGGAGAATGACGGAGAGCTCACGGACAGCGACCCCTGGTGGCCAGGATGAAAGTAGTGCTTGAGGACCAGACCATTACAGGAGCCCCTCCCCTAAGAACGGCTCCCGACGTTCCCCAGATGGTCCCCTCGGGCTTGGCGAAAGTCCGAGATGAGTGCCGGATCCAAGATATCTCGAGCTGGAACCCAGGTCCGCTCCTCCGGGCCATACCCCTCCCAGTCAACCAGGTACTGCACCTTTCCCCGTACTTGGCGGCAATCCAGCAGTCTGCGGACCGTGTACGCTGGCCGTCCCTCAATCATGCGGGGAGCTGGGGCAGACTTACTGGCTGGGGACAAAGTGGAACAAACAACTGGTTTTAATCGAGAAACATGGAATGTGGGGTGAATCTTCATAGTTTTGGGCAGACAGAGTCGAAAGGAAACCGGATTAATCTTTCGGAGGATCTTAAAGGGACCGATGTATCGTGGAGCCAGCTTGCGGGATTCCACCCGTAGGGGAAGATCTCTGGTAGACAGCCACACTCTTTGTCCTGGGCGATATGTGGGTCCTACCCTCCGGCGTTTGTTAGCCTGCCTCCGTTGCTGTCGAGCCGCCCTAAGTAAGGCAGCACGAGCCCTCTGCCATGAATTTCGACACCGGCGGACAAGCTGTGTGGCGGCTGGGACCTCAACCTCTGGCTCCTGTCCAGGAAACAAAGGAGGGGGAAAGCCATAAAGACACTCAAATGGGGACATGCCTAAAGAGGAGTGGTACAGAGTATTGTGAGCAAACTCAGCCCACATAAGTCGAGAGCTCCAAGTGGATTGGTTGTCAGTGACTAGACACCTCAGTGTCTTCTCAATCTCCTGATTTACCCTCTCCGTTTGGCCATTGGACTGGGGATGGAAGCCAGAGGACAAGCTGATAGAGGACCCGATGAGCCGACCAAACGCCTTCCAGAACCGGGACGTAAACTGTGGCCCCCGGTCAGAAACCATATCCTGGGGAAAGCCATGGATTCTGAACACATGTTTCATCATTATTTCTGCAGTCTGGCTAGCTGTTGGGAGCTTAGATAAGGGTATAAGGTGACAAGTCTTGGAAAATCTGTCCACCACTACCAGGATTACCGTGTTTCCCTGAGACTGAGGCAAGCCTGTGACGAAATCCAGGGAGATGTGAGACCAGGGACGTCTGGGGATGGGTAGTGGGTGCAGCAATCCTTGAGGACGAGTCCTCGGCTCCTTGTTCTGTGCACACACAGAGCAGGCAGAGACGAAGGCCCGAACATCTTGCTGTAACTTGGGCCACCAGAACTTTCTCTGAATCAGCTTGCACGTTCTAGTGGTCCCTGGATGTCCAGAGGGGAGGGAGGCATGCGCCCACTGTAAGACCTCAGAGCGTAAATGATTAGGAACGAAGAGACGCCCTACTGGGCCGTTACCTGGATCAGGTTGTTGCTGCTGGCCTCTCCTGATGGCTGTCTCTATATCCCACTGGATAGGGGCTACCACCCTGGATGTTGGGAGGATGGTCTCTGGATCGGACTCCTCAGGTGGTTCGAACTGCCTTGAGAGTGCATCTGGCTTGAGATTCTTTGAACCTGGGCGATAAGAGAGGGTGAAATTGAATCGGTTAAAATAGAGAGCCCAACGGGCTTGTCGTGAGTTTAACCTCTTAGCGGTCTGGATGTAAGTAAGATTCCGATGGTCCGTCCAGATAAGGAAAGGGTGTTTGGCCCCCTCCAACCAGTGCCTCCACTCCTCCAGCGCCATCTTAATGGCCAGCAACTCCCGGTTCCCAATGTCATAATTTCTCTGAGTAGGGGTGAGCCGGCGAGAGAAAAAGGCACATGGGTGGAGTTTGTGACTGGTCTTACTCCTCTGTGACAACACAGCTCCAACCCCCACATCTGAGGCATCCACCTCCAGCACAAAAGGCAACTCTGGGTCTGGGAGCATTAGGATGGGGGCGGACGTGAATCGTTGTTTCAGTGTGTTAAATGCCTGGTCTGCTCTGCTGGTCCATCTGAATGGTCTATTAGACTTCTTTGTCAGTGCAGAAAGAGGCTCTGCAACAGAACTAAAATTTCTAATAAACCTCCTATAGAAATTGGAGAACCCCAGAAAGCGCTGTACCTGTTTGACTGAAGTGGGTTGGGGCCAATCCAAGACTGCTCGAATCTTGCCAGGATCCATCTGGAGGCTACCCTTGGATACACAGAAGCCAAGGAAGGAAACAGCTGGGACATGGAATTCGCTCTTCTCCAGCTTAACAAAGAGCTTATGCTTCAACAGCTGGGCCAGGACCTGTCTGACATGCTGAATGTGTTCCTTGAGATTGCGGGAGAATATCAGAATATCATCCAAATAAACAAACACTGAAATATTAAGCATCTCTCTAAGCACATCGTTAATAAAAGACTGGAAGACCGCTGGAGCATTTACCAGGCCGAATGGCATTACCTGGTACTCGTAGTGTCCTGTTGGGGTATTAAACGCCGTCTTCCATTCATCCCCCTCCCGGATCCTGACCAGATGGTATGCATTTCGAAGGTCCAGCTTGGTAAAAATGGTGGCCCCCTGCAGTATCTCGAATGCCGTGGTCATAAGTGGGAGGGGGTAACGATTCTTGATGGTGATGCTATTTAAACCCCGATAATCGATACAGGGCCGGAGACTACCATCCTTTTTTTCAACAAAGAAGAAACCGGCTCCTGCCGGTGAAGTGGAGGGACGAACAAACCCGCTATCCAGGGCTTCTTTAAGGTACTTGTCCATAGCCAATCTCTCTGGGCCAGAGAGAGAGTAGAGCCTTCCGCGGGGTGGACAAGTTCCTGGCATGAGTTCAATAGCGCAGTCATATGGTCTGTGGGGAGGTAGCGTGGAAGCCTGGACCTTACTGAAGACGTCTAGGAGGTCTGTGTATTCTGGGGGAACTTGGGGTGGCTCAGGAGAGTGATGTGGAAACTTGGTGGTGACCGGTTCCATTCTTGGAATGGCCATGACCTCTGTGGAGGAGGAGTCGAGCACAGAGAGGAAGTTGCTCTTGAGTTTGTCTTGCAGGGGTTCTTGGAAAGTCTTAAGTGGCTCAGAGGAACAGCAGAAAGCAGTACTCGAGATCTGGCAATTGGTTCCCCACTCTCTGACGACCCCTCTGGTCCAGTCAATGTTAGGGTTGTGAGCAGTCAACCAAGGAAAACCAAGGATTATAGGAAGCTTAGGGGTATGAATTAAGAAAAACTGAATCCACTCCTGGTGATCCCCCACCTGTAGCTGTAAAGGTGGAGTGCACTGAGTGATAAATCCTCTGCACCTCTCAGGAGTACCATCGAATCGCTCTGGGGCTGGTAATCTTGGCTCAGAGGGAAGTATCATTGATCTGGATAGAAGTCCAGAAGACTGTTGGGGTTCTCGGGATGAAGCAGCCTGGGACTGGAGATTCAGAAGGTTTAGGATCTCAGCCAGAGCCTGATCATGTCGCCGAATGGTTGTGGCTTGTTCTGAAAGCGCAGTTAGAATGCGTTCAACATTTGAAGGGGGTGAAGATTCTTCTGCTGGGCTTTCTTCCATGGTTCAGTCTTGATGTTAGGTTTGCCCGTTGGTGGGGATAGAACCCGGGTTGCTGGTGCACTAGAGGTGAGTGTTAACTCACTGAGCTAAGCCCCCCGGTGTAGCCCAATTGCAGAATAGAGAAGAGCCAGGAGACTTCAGTCGTTAGAAAATAAAAGAAATCTTTACTGGTAAAATAAAGGTACCAAAATACAAATGAATAGGAGAGCCGAGCTTCCATAAAACAGAGAAAACAAAAACAGACACAATGGTCCAAAACAGCTAACAGAGAAACACTTAACTTTAAAGACGGGCAGCAGGAATCTCCGGAAGACAGGCTCAAGACTGAACACAATAGTAGGGAACAATCAAACTTATAAAGGGTCAACTTCAGGTGTGGGAAATCAGGGCTAACGAGCAATGAACATAGTTGGGGATATGGCGCCATCTACAGGAGTGGAGAGGCTAGAGTTCCTGCTGCAAGCGCCATCCATAGTTCCGGAGGAGAATGACGGAGAGCTCACGGACAGCGACCCCTGGTGGCCAGGATGAAAGTAGTGCTTGAGGACCAGACCATTACATTAAATCTCGCAATTCTGAGAAAAAGAAGTCAGAATTGTGAAATACAAACTCACAATTGTGAGGGAAAAAACAAATTGTGAGAAAAAGATGCAGTGATGAGTGAATTATAAAATGACTCACAAACAACTATCACAAAAAATGAAAACAGTCGAAAACATGAAACGTAACTCCGCTTTTTCAGACGGTCAGAGTCAGAGAATCACCAATTGCTGTTTAAATGACATTAAAATTCAAAGTAATCACTTTGGTAATCTAAAATACTTTTCAGATGTAACTGTAATCTGATTACCACCCATTTAAAATGTAACTGTAATGAAATACAGTTACTCAAATTTTGTATTTTAAATACGTAACTAAGTTACTTGTATTTCGTTACTCCCAAACCCTGTAGGAAGCACAATAATTCTTTTTGCATACAAAAATACCTCCAGCATGCGTCAGTTGCGATGTTTTCACCCTCTAACGAGTCAGCACAAATTGAGTTTGCAACAAAAACAGCGCACGGATGCTAACTGCAAACAAATATGTAGATTTCACGAGCCGTTTTTGCTTATAACTCAATGAAAAATGTACAGATAATAGAGCACATCACCTTTTACAGCAGATTCTTACGATTAAAATGAGCCCAAAAACAACATCATGAGATATCACTCACTGAGTGACGTAACATATTTGGCTAAAAACATGTCTCTCGTCTTTCCAGGAAGCAATGTGTTTTCCATTGTTCCCGGAACTGTCCATGCTTGTTTTCCAACATGGAATAACACAAAATAGGTATCATTGTTAAGCTTACTTGGCTTTTTAATGCATTAAACCATTTTGATCATCTCTTAACGAGTGCTAAGTAGTCTCTCTAAACCCGAGTGTACCGCCCGCTGGTGCCACCTAAAAACAAAAAAAATAATAATAATCGTATTTTTCAAAACTGCTGCCTTGATCAACACAAAATGGGTGTCATTTTAATTGGAGTGTTATGTTTGTTTGTTTTTTTATCCAGTAACCATTTTAAAAACTATCGGTTGATTATGTCTTTTATCGGTGTTGGTAAAATCGGTCGACCTCCAGTACAACCCCAACTTTATGTTTGAGAAATGTGTGTCACTCAATTCACCCAATATACGCAAACTTCAAACATACGCCTGAGAAGCACTGCAAAAAATCCTTCAGCTTTCAGACACGAGATGGCTAGATGTCAGAGCACGTCTCAATAGCGTGTTGGATCAATTTAATATGATGAATTGAAATCACACTTCCAGCTCGCTAAAGATAACAAAACCACTGACGTGAAGATCCTATTTCAAACGTACTCCGATCCGGTCAACAAGCTGTATGTTCCTGCAGCCCATCGTTCAATGAGCAAACCGAGTGAATAAAATGTTTCAGCTGGAAAATTCAAATCCATGCAAGCTCTTCCATGAACTGATCACGTTCTTTCTGAACCGACTGCAAGGTAGGTGGACATGAATTGGTGGTCAGAGATTGCTGACTTTGACGTGACCGTATAAAGCCTCTCTCTTGGCAGCTGACTATGGACTGCAGTTCCAACATTGTAAAATCCAACAGTGATTTTAACTGATACTTTTTAGTTAACTTTACCAATTAGGCATTCCACCAAGTCATTTGAGTCTCTTTTAGAGTGTTTGAAAGACATCAAACATTGGACGGCGAAAAAATTTTGTCTTTGAAAAGTCATTGTGTTTGGCCATTCAAACAACCACACTCTTTTACCAGATCCGAGCCCCTTGGCACCATATTCGAAAACGACAGTTCGAGATCTAGGATTTTTAATTGATAATAAACTAAAAATGGACAAGCAAATAAACTCTGTGGTCCAAGCTCATTTTTATAAAACAAAGCCGTTTTTTAAAAAATTCCGATTTTGAAAGCGTGATTAATTGTCTTATTTCATCATGACTGGATTTCTGTAATTCTCTTTACTCTGGCATCACTGCTTCATCTTTGTCTCGACCGCAATCAGTACAAAATTCTGCAGCGAGGCTTTTAAGGAGAGTAAAGAAATATGAACCTATGGCTCCCTGTCCATTTTAGAATTAGGTATAAAATTTTATTGTTTGTGTACAAATCCTTAAATAACCAAGCACCATTATATCTAGCAAACCTTTTAATTACGTATAATCCTCCCAGATCACTACGCTCGGAAAATCAACTATAGTGCCCAGAACAAATCGCCTACATAAAGGCGACTGAGCAAGAAAGCAAGAAAGAAAGAAAGAAAGAAAGAAATTCACTTAATGTCTTAACTCAATTGCAAAACTAGTAATCTGTACTATTCACATACTATGCCTTTTTTTACTCATAAACCAGAAGTATTGATTTAATTGATTATTGATTAATTGATTTATTTATTAATTGATTGGTTTGGGTAACATTTTGTCAAAAAACAAACAAACAAAACAAAACAAACAAAAAAAAAAATAAAATATATATATATATATATATATATATATATATATATATTTGCATTCACTGATTTGCCAAAGTCATTTTAAATGTTCAATTGTCAATTCAACTGAAAAACTTGAGAGAACATCATAAATTCTTCATAAATTGACGTCGATTTTCTTGAAATGTTTAATTTTGAACTCACTGTTATGGTGATTGGTGTTCATTTGCATGGACACTTCAACTTCATTTAGATTAAAGTAATTCCTATTGATGCAGTGATGCAACAAGAAACACAGTTAATACGTTCATATGCAACGAGAAATGACTATTCATATTCATACATATAATTCACATTCACATTTCATTTCATGTCAAATAATGATCTTTTACAATGTTAATGTTAACACTTATGGCATAAACAGTTTGTGAAACTTTTAATTGGGTTGATGCAATTTCTCTAAATTTGTGCAATTGACTGCTTGAGTCTTCAGACTTCAACATTCAGCATGCAAAACACAACAATGGTAACAATTAAATTGTAATTAAAGTAAATTATCAAGTACTCTCCACAGTTCTTTTTTAGTCACTAGAACTCACGTGTAAGTCAACTATACTTACTAAGCTTTTGTCGGAACAACATACTATTCTTGTTTCACTTAGTTTTTTTAAGGCAATTGGTTTGCATGCTTTTTTTTTTAAATTAGATTTTACAGTGAAATGCCGCTGGATAATGAAAAGCTTCCCATAGCCACTGCACAGAACATTAAACACCGCTGCAGAGAATACCTGCTTGAATTTTTTCAGGCAAATCAAACAACATTTGGCCATTAATATGCAGCAACTTCAAGAATATGAGCCCATCCGTAGTGCTCAACAGTCAGGAAACAACTCATTTTGCATCCTTGCCATTTTTTGCCTGTACACGGGAGATCTTGCAAAGTTTGATCAACAGTGAAGAGTCCTGGACACATTGTCATGGGAATACACAGAGGACTGCCAAGCGGAGAAATTCTGGATTGACGTGAAAAACCACAGGGATCCTGCCGGGGATGAACTTGGATCTTATGCTCTTTTGCCGCTGGCATTGCCATTCAGCAATGCAGTGGTTGATCGCACATTCTCGGAGATGAATTTGATGAAGGCGGAATGAAGGACACCCGTTTGGAGAACTCCGGCTCGGCAGCAGAGAGGGGGGTGGCTCTCTCCAGACCGAGGGAGACGGACTTGATACTAGCGTGTGATTTTTCTCACTCAAACCACTGCCTGCTGCTGCTTCTGATTGCTTTTAGAGGGAAATACAGCCCGTAACTGCTGGTCTGTACTCTTCATAATAATAGCATATTAGCCAAAAAGAGCTGGCAAACAATCCAGTGCTTATCTGTGTTTGCACTCTGGAGAATGTCAGATTATTCCATTTACAATGTGTTTTTATAGTGTAGCCAATTACATACATTTGCTCATTTTTTTTTTAACGTAAAGACAAATCACAGGTGTTTTTGTATATAGCGCTGAGCTCTGCACACTCGCAAATCCTATCTAACAAAGTGTAGATTCATTGTGTGGTCAGCTTCGCTGATTAAAATAACAAAACTTTGTGAAATTGCGATTAAAGAGTGACGGCTTTTCAGTGATATTAAGGGAGCTCTCTTTGTACACTTTTGTGCAGCACGTACACGCTTCAATAGTGCCATCCACATATAAATGCGGGATTCACTCTTGAAATTGGGATGACTGACACAGACAGGACGAGACAAAAATACCCTCACTAATTTCTGAAGCACCGCTGTGATTTGATTCTGGAACCGGGCCTGGTCCAAATGCAGGATTTTGCCGTATTAGGTAAGGCGATTGGCTGTTAAATCACGCATACAGTATGCTTGAATTTTTGTTAAAATGAACGGTGGTTTTGTAGACGCCTTAATAACAAAACAATTATCTGGAGCGTTTATGCTGGGACGTGTGTCCTGGCGCCGGGCCTGGGAGAACATCCTTATCCGAGCCTTCATGCAAAATAATCTGCTGTCATCAGTTTGAACTAACAAAAGAGATGCTGACCTTGTACAAAACAGACACTGCCACTCTTGGGCTAGTTGATAGATTGTGAATTGTGCGAATTTAAAAGAGGACAAAAACTAGACACAGAAAAGACAGGATCTATTTAGTCACATCATTTATGTGAACATATATCTTGAAGAAAAAAAATATTGGCAATATCAGAAATTGTTTTCCCTACTATTTCCCTACTATGTAACATTATGTTTTGTGTTGTGCCCTTAACTCTACTGTACACATAAGCATTTTAAACAGTTACAGTGTGTATTTTTGTACGGCTTCATCAAGATATGATGTGTTGAATCTAATCTCGATTATAATACGATAGCATTTAGCATTCAGCTAGTTTAAAGCTCAAGCGAACTCGGCGTGAGAAGAGAAGGAGCTTTGCAATGAGTAAAGTGACTAATACAACGGTCATCCCTTCATTGGAGAAGAGTTGATATATCTTTTATTTGAAAAACTGTTAAGTAGGCCAATGCTTAGCTGTCTGGGCAATATTTTGTTTCCTTTTTCAACACTGTAAACTGCTAATGATAAGAAGCATTTTTGGATTCAGTGAAACAAGGTTTACAACAAAACCCGCACAATTTCTACGCAAAACTAGCCAAATCCAGCCCAATCGCTCGGCGGTAGTCCGCGGTAAAAATCGCATTCTGGGGGGATAAAATCCACATTTTTCACGGGGTTCCCCTGGTAAAATTTGCATTACAGGAGCTAAATATCATGTGATTTGGGGTCACTTCAACCCCCAGACATGAAAACAACCCGCGGCTCATTTAACACTGATCTGCAGCATATAAGACGGTAACACTTGATTTCGATGGTCCACTTTAGAAATTCTAATAACTTTGCAACTACATGTCAACTAACTCTCATTAGAGTATTAGTAGACTGTCTGCTTACTATCTGCTAATGCTTTATCTACTGACTATAACCCTAACCCTTTGCAACCACAAGTCAACTTATTAGTAGAGATTAGACTAATATCCTAATGAGAGTTAGTTGACATGTAGTTGTCGATTAATGAGAGTTGGTAGTGGACTACTGAAATAAAGTGTAACCTATAAGAGAAGCTATCACTATTTCTAAACTTTGCATTGTGATTAATCTAAGTTTGACATCTTAAATGCTTTAATGATGTCTTCAAAGATGAAGACATCTCATCTACTAGAGGAAAAACAAAGAGTAAAGTTAGTTAAAGAGTATTTAATTCTTGTTCAAAGACCCTCATGAATCTCAGACATGTCATAACAGGGTAAATAAAGTTGCAGTTAATACAATTAATACGATTTTGTTGTACCAATTGGCAATTAAAACAAAATGTAGTTACAACCGTGTTTCCCTTGCTCTGATACATCTCCATTGTTGTAAATCCACACCTTCCTTCTTTTGGTGATTCATATTTTCTGATGGGGGTGCTAAGGCATGAAGCAGGTGTATGTTTATATTGTTAAACATTCATTAACTAGCACTCTCAAAGCTGACAGCACTGTGCACACTGCCAGAATGTCTCATAATGGTAAATGTTAGGACAGACAATTAAAAGTTTGTTTAAGCTTGTTTAAAAGAATGATGAAATCCGAGTGTGTCCTTTTTTCTTTTTTCCCCTCAGATGCACCAAAGATCCAGCTGATTACTGGCAATATCGAGGAGGATTGTTCTTTATCTGCTACATTGCGCTGTTACTTCTGGCAGAGAGTCATCGACCTTTTGTGATATGTTTTGGTTTTAGTTAGTTTATTAATAATTGGATGATATTGCAAATCTGAATGTAATATGTACTCTATTTGTTATTACGTTTCCATCCTCACTTTGATTCAATTCACTTTAAGTGAAAATCTTGTAGATGTATCAATTATTTTGTATTTCTTCAGTGTGTTTTCAGTGGAGGATATCTCACAGCAATCTTTAAGTTTATATTCCATGACAAAAAAATTAGTAGGATGCATTATTTAAAAATTACAGACCTTTCATTTAAGGTTTGTAATTTCGTAAAGTGAATCATTAAATATTGTATTTAGATTTTCCTTCTACATGTTTTTAACATTACTTTGCATGTTTAAACATTAAGGTCTGGTTTCACAGACTAAGATTAAGATTAAGCCAGGATTAGGCCTTCGTTCAATTAGGGAATTTAAGTAGCTTTTATAAATGTACCCTAGAACAAAAACGTTACTGTCGTGCATCTTCAGACAAAACACTGGCTCTGACATATTTTAAGATATGTCAGTGCAAGCTCTTTTAAGTTAAAAAAAGCTCAAACATGAATTTTAGTCTAAGTCTAGCTTAAGCCTTGTATGTGAAACCGGGGGTAAATGTATAAACAATCTGAATCATATTATAACTAAAAATGTATCATGGTAGCATTTGTTGTCCTGTTTGGTGTAGTCGTGGCCTAATGGTGAGGGAGTCAGGCTTGTAACCTGAAGGTTGCTGGTTCGATTCCCACGCCGGCAGGAATTGAAGGTGGGGATTGTGAATTAGTATCTGCTAACACTTAATTTGATGCACCCTCTACTGTCACGGGTGGTTGCAGTAAACTCACTACGATGGATACAACAAACACACAGTATTTAATAGTAAATCCAACCAAGAAAACAGATTAGCTCAACAACATACACTTTGACGACACCGAACCAAGGCATTTGAGAACAGAAAGTTAAATACACAGGGTAGCTAATCAACGAAACTGAAACAGATACTAGGAATACCATTTACTCTGGCAAGCATACTATGTGGTACTAACTTAAGTCATGTGACTTGTGAGCTGATCATGTGACCGTAGTGGGTGTATGTAACACAGTTCGTAAGAACGGGAAGAAGGAGGCGGGAACCAGCGAACATTCAACGTAACTTTAATTATCAAATAAATAAACAAACAAACAATAAAACGAAAGTAAAATGGCGGCAGTTCCTCACGGCGACTGCTGCCCACACAAACATAATAAAACACAACATATAATCCAGGCCTGGTCCTCTCTCGCTCTTCACTATCATCGCTCCTCTTTTATGCTTCCGGAGACACGAGACCGGTGTACCGAGCAGCTGATGCTCATTTTCACTCACGTCACCGGCCTCGCGCCGTTCCCTCAGGCTCTCGCCCGCCCTGCTCGTCACAGTGTATATTTGCCGGAGTTACTCCCTGTGTTTTTACAACTGAGGATGTGTTCGGAGGTACGGCCACTGGGCATGCGCACATCAATATTGCGTCATTTAATATTTATTTATTTAATTTAATAACTGTTTTTGCAGTATTGTAAGGGTAGGTAAGGGTTAGGGTAGGTGTAGATGTAATAAAACACAATTTTATAAGTAGCACATTTAATTTACTGTTATTTATCCTGAGGTTTTGGCTCTCTTCCGGCCGTAGCTGTATCCCTTCTAGACACAACCGTGTTCGGATGCAAGTCTTATGAACTTGTTTTTATGTAGTCTAGTACCTTTTAATAAAGAGTTTGTTTGGAAAACTATAGTGGATCTGTGTACCATGTCTTAAATTTACAGCAATCCTAGGTAAAGTCCTGATTATCAGGATGGTTCTATAGATTATCAGATTTTCTATAGTGGACCATAAAAGAAAGAAAGTAAAATACATATTATATTTAAATAACCATGTTTTTTTTTTGTTTGTTTAAAATTATATATATACAATACAAATACAAAATACAAATATATATATACAAACACACACACATATATATATATATATATATATATATATAATTTTTAAAAACAAACAAAAAAAAACATTGTTTTAAAGTTTATTTTCTAATTCTCCTTTTGCTCATTGATAATTCTCATCACTTTAAAGCAATTTTTTTGTTTGTTTAAAAACACATTATATACTTTTTTTGTAAAACAAACAACAAAAACCTTTTTTTAAAGTAATGAGAATTATCGATTTAGAAAATAAAAATATGGTGAGTCTTAAACTTGACTCAAATGATGCCAATCATATTCATTCTAGGATTTCAGTAAGGCCTACTCACCTCAGTGTCTATCAAGCTCCCTTAGTAAACTTAAATTCCCCTAACTTATAATTATTATTGATTATGTGACATGCCTGAATAAATCCTGAGTCCGGTGCTCTGCCTCTATTGTGCTGCAGAATATTTCATACGAAGGTCAAAAAAGTTATCCACTCTGTGTGATTGTGTTTCCCAGGACCAAGGGAAAATGACGAAGTTGTGCTCATTCATAAGCCTACAGCACTGAAAAGTCAGAGCATGTTATTAAATCACGAAGCACTCATAATTCAAAGTCCTGATTGCAATCAAACAAAAAATGTTTTATCACACCCATCACAATGAAAGCTCATTAGAGATCCGACATTGGGTAATAGTAATAAACTAATCTGAGAGAGAATATCTAGACTGAGACATGGGAAACTGAGATTCCTACATTGCCTTGCAATTACACAGCATGGATTTGTGCAAACCGAAGTAATGACTTGTAGCTATGGAAACACAATACCAGCGCTCATGGGTCCCACCCATTAAGGATGCAAATTGTTCTCTTGTAGACACTGCCCGAGAAGCTTTTAACGGAACAGCTTTAACATGGACACGTCAAATTATTAAACTAAATTAAATTAAATGTTAAAAGGGAGAAAGATGAGTTATTGCAATACAATGAAATTGCAGATGGATTTGATATTGGATGGATTTCGATATTTTATATATATATTTTTTTCAATGCAAATCTTACCAACAATGGCTGTGCATCCTATTCGGAGTGCTAATTTGGTTATTGCTTCCCCTTGAGCAAGAACACACTGTGACTGATACGGGCAGCCCACACACAGCAACCTCTGCAGCACAACACATGACTAAACCCCTTTGCTTTGTGTTAATGTTGGTAAATTGGTAAAAAATGACTTCTTACCCACACAAAGCAATAGTACGGCTTAAAAAGACTTGGTATTTAGCACATTATCTGTATAGAATACCTCATGGTTCATTTACCAGGTGTTTTTAATGCTCAATTTGATCTGATGCCACATGGAATAGAGCTGTATACAGATTTTCCACATAATGCTCTAGAGAAAAAAATAGTTTTAGAGAAAAAAAAGTATAAACTTAAGGATATTAGGCTGATTTATCACTTGAAATGGACTGCCACATGTTGAAATGAGCTTATTTCTTTTGTAGGTTGCCGCTGCATGCTTGATTACCTGAAGGTTTTTTTTTTTCCAAGCACAGAATAAGAAACGGCAGACTTGTGGCCTACTAGTAATCAAACATGTTCCGATACATTAAGCGGTGCTCAATATGAAACAGCATTCACTTTTCCGTATTATTGAGCCCCTAAAGGGATCTTTGTAAGAAGAAAAAATATACACACTTTTTTTTGTGCACTCATTCATTACAATTTCCGGTTTATAACCTGTTTCCTTTTCCTCATCACTGCCATTTTTCTATGAAGAAGACGAGAATATGAATGTGCATGAATTAACAAATATCTAATTGCACAAAATGTGTCTTTCGTGAGGGCAGTATATCTCTAATATCATAACCTTATGTCCACTTTAACACTGAGGGGTCGGCGGTCGCCTCGTTTTATTTCTTACTAGTGCGAAAGAGACTCAAAATACTCTGTCAATTTTGGACATACAAATAAGAGTAATACATGATTGAAAACTGTGGAATGTCTTCTTTTATTTTTGTACACTCACAGTAAAACTGTTGTGATTTTGCGAACTAAAGAAAACTAATATGATGTGCGAGCTGCAGTTTCTCTCTCAATGAAGTCCATTCTGATAGTGGTTAGAAAATGAACCGTAACTTAGTTAATACTTATCACACAAACATGAGACATATGTCTAAAGAAACATTGAAATGTCAGGTTACAAATATTCTCTGTTTATGTAATCTGTTTGAAAAGAGATCGATGTCAGACGTTCATGAATCACACACTATTCAAACACAAATTCTGAGACGATCAGTGTAACGGAGTGAACCCCCGTATCAACACGGAAAAATGCATCAAGCTTTGTCAGATTCATATCGTTTTGAGACGAAGTGAGGAATAAATCTACCTGGAAGAATCTACCCGAGAGCTCAACTTACAATTTCATTTCGAGGACCACGACGATGATTTATTCTTAAATTCTTTATTCTAACCGCAATATAGTGTCTGTGAATATTAAACCGCAAGACTTTAAATATGAAGTACAATTTTTGTGTGCCTCTCACTGAATGAATGCGGCAGACGCACTTTTCATTTACTACACATCGACACGTTTACTACGTGTCGTTACATGCACTGCATCTTTATACTGTGACTCGAGGTCTTCACAGATGTGGACACCGAAAAACTCACAACATTCTCTCCACCTCAGCATCTCTGATCAGGACACGCTTACTTTTCCATGTGTCCACAACCATCTTTTTGGTCTTGCACACTGTATATCAGAGATGGTTGTGGACATGAGGAGAAGTGATTGTGTCTATCAGCCTCTACTGATCAGAGATGCTGAGGTGGAGAGAATGGTCAGTTATAAGTTTCTCAGTGTCCACCGGGCTACACACCCCTCAATTGCAGGATGTTTATGATAAAACGATTAACAAATGGGCAAGCAATATCATTAGCGCAACCCACAATTTCTTCCCCCTTATGAAGTCCGGCAAGCCCAGCCCAGGTGAGGAAAAAGTAACACAAAAGTAATGTAACACATTACTTTTCATAAAAAGTAACACAATTAGTTACTTTTTTAGGGAGTAACAGAATATTGTAATGCGTTACGTTTAAAAGTATCTTTCCCCAACACGGGTAACAAGCGCTCAATATTTGGATTTCGTTAGGGTAGTATTTATAGTGTCCCATATAAATCTTTAACAGCCCAAAAAAATATTGGTGCAGTAAAACATGCTAAAATTTCACAAAATCTTTTATTAAAACACTTTGTCAGATTCCTAACAGGTGGTGGAGAAATGCTGATTTTCTTCATTCCATTCTAACAGCGCTAATGCTATAATCACTTTATAGAAAGCGGAGGATCATACTTAAAAAAATGACAAATGAATAAGTAGCAAGACATACTGCCCTAACGAAAGCCGTTTTATTTTAAATTAAATTAATTCATGCACATCTATACTCTCGTTTACTTCATAGAGAAATGGCACAGGGAAAAAGGAAATAGTTTACATAAATCAGAAATTGTAAAGTGTGAGCACGGGGAAAAAACGACGTAAAAAGTTTCTCATGCATATGCAAAAGTCTATATATATATATATATATATATATTAGAGGTGTGACGAGACCCCTATCCCACGAGACGAGACGAGACACGAGATTGGGTTCTCGAGACGAGATTTTTATAGTATTTTTAAGAAATCCTCAATAATGAAACGTATGAAGGGAAAATAGTCTTTTATTCAACTGAAAATCATAAAATGCAAAAATATTGGTGCATTTTGAAATCAACTTGTAATGCATGTCATTTTACTTCTATTTTAATGAATTATTTGTAGTAAAACAACATGCAAACACTGCTAAATGTTTTGCCACAAAATCAACCAATTGTTTTCTGCCCTGTATAATTTCACATGAGAAATCTCACTGAACTTCTTTCTACAGATTGAACATAAATTAAACAGTATAAATAAAATAAACATATAAATAAAATAAAATATTCAAATAACACTTTAAGTGTCACTTTAACTGCAGTACAAAGTCACTATTGATTGTGTGGCTGTAACTGTGATACAGCTCTGCGTTCACCGAGAAGTCCAACCGTCAGCAGTGATAGCGATGCTTTCTGCCTCTTTAGGGGTCGTTCACATATCGCGCCTAAAAAAGCGTGTAAAGCGCGGCCGCGTCGCTTCCTCCTTTTGCAAGCGTTCGGGAGCTCGCGCTTCTGTAGCGTCTGTCGTTGCTATGCAATCATGAACTGTGCTCTCCACGACCATGAGAAAGTTTCAGCAAGGGATAAATTGATTTTTAGCCCTTGCTTTAGCTTTACTACTAGATATATTTATGGAGATGAGCTATAACAACCCCCCTGTACAGCTATGATCAGCTGTTCGGCTGAGCTTTCCATGTTTTGTTACGGAAAGGTCGAAGATGATCGGTTGGTTCTTGTCACATGACCTGCGGTTTTCATGTTTTCATCTCGCCGCGACACAGGCGCGCCAGGAAAAAACGAGCGCGCCGCACCGCATGCGCGTCGCGACTGCATCGCTTCCATTTTGCGAGAATGAAAGTGCGCGGGATATGTGAACGGCCCCTAAGAGTCTGTACAACCTTGGCCGAGGTGTTTATTATTTCTACTGGAAAACCAAAATGTTTCCACACAAACGATTTGAAAGTGGCGGGGGCATCTTCAATAATAATTTCACCCTCACACTGATAGCACGACGAGACAACTTTTCACCTCAACGAGAAATCTTGTCACGTTTTAGTCTCACGAGATCTCGTGGTACGAGATCTCGTCACACCCCAATATATATACTTTTTTTTTTTTTTTCCGCAAAGGTCCTTTTAGGGGCTCCATACTACCTGAATAAGAAAAAAACATAGAAGGGGCTTAATATAATCTTTTGGAAAATGACTGGGAGAAGTGGCCATTCCATTTCAGAATGGCAACTAGAATGGGAGTTTGCAGTTAACGTTGGAGGATGACTTCTCTGCCCTTAAATTTAAAAGCATGAGAGGTGAAGCAAGTACATCCATTTACCAAAGTGCTTGTCCTATGTAGGATTGCATAAGTATTAGATATTAAAGAAAGATTACAAAACCATTTTTTATAAAGTGCACTGACCCTCATTAAGACCAACATCAACTCAGTTCATTTAGATGTTCACTTTAAACCCAATGTTGTTCTGACTACTTATTACAACGATTACTAATAGACCTACAAATATTTGGCACTGCATTTATGTTCCCAACAGTCACGTTTGTGATTGGTTACAGAGATTAACCATTGCAAAACACATTGTAAAGAGAATATTTTGACACAATGGGAGTAAACCTAAACTGAATGCCATAACTGACACTTTTCTATCAAGTTTTTTAATGAAAGAATAAAGGGGAAATCAAATTAATAAGCCCATTTTTTCTCCTGAAAAGGTTAAGAGCTGAGTTAGTCGTCATTAGTGTGGCAGACACCGGCGGTCTCCCGAGTTCCGCTGTACAAGGAGTTTTGGAAATGAGACGAGGACTTTTCATGCTACAGGACAAGCCCCCGACCAGCGATGTCATCCTCAGTTTGCACAAGGCTCGACACATCACCTGGGGCGAATTAGCCTGGCCTAAATTTCAAAACAGACGACTTGTCAGATGAAGCCCAAGATAGAGAAAGGGAGGAATGGGCAATGACAGTGCGGACGAGCGAACAAATGTGACAGAGCAGTGCAATCTTTCACAAGACAGGTAGATAAAGAAGCATTAGGCAGAAACAAAAATAGAAGCTAAAAGACTCGGTATGAGAAATTTGAAAAAAAAAATGATGTAGAAGATGATCAAGGATGGAGGTGAAAAACGAAATGACACATCTGCTATACTTAAAACTGCAGAAATAACCTACAGATAATGACTGTTCAGATGGCCTCGTAAAGAGAAAACCGCTTCTGTTACTAAGTGAAATAAATGTCTTTCGTAATCTGCAGACGAGGACATCACGTAAGTGCTCGGCTCTTTACTGGTCTCATAAGCTATTTCTTGACCTTGATTCACTTAATGTCTTTCCCTCATTTCTTCTATAATAGTGTAATGTCATGACTGACAGCTCAGGCACTCGGTCAAGGCTGTGGTGATATAATGGGACTAATGTTGGGCCCGTAAGGTATGAGCATGTATGCTGTTTTTCCCCTCAGGAACTCTTTCAAGACCATGTATTTGTTCAATAACGGTATATTTAGAAAGATACCATGCTATTTTTATCCCTTTTGATGAGGATGATTAAGGCAGTCTGACTTTTCACTACAGTAAAGCTGGTGAAATGAGAAATAGACAAGAAAGGCTCCACACCAACACTAAGTTTTAGTCAGAATAATAATGCATCAAGTTCTTTGAATCCAAGAACACGAATTCAAGGTTCCATCATTTATTTTTTTTCCTTATTCTTTTCACACACTGAAATCAATAGTACTTTTGACAAATATGAATAAACGAGGTTCATCAGATGAAGACTCATATCATCGACTGGGCATGTCAGATCTACTGACACTGTGGCTCCAAATCGATACTAAAATAATAATGACAACAATAAATGTAAAGATATCAATCTTCTGTCAAATGCACTTCTCGGTCAAAACGTACCTCTTTCCGAGGAATTAATATATTAAACACGGTTAGTTTCTCTTAAGTGAATGCAAACAGTCAGGAAAACGGCTTTGGACTTGTGTCAAAATTTTGCCTCTAATGCATTAGACCTTGCAGTTTAAATCGAGCCACATAAATCTTTTATTTTTATTTATTTATTTAGTTAGTTTTTCAGCATAAGATGTTGCTTTTAGATTACTGAAAAACTTACACAGAAGGGGTTTTCACACTTAATAGTGAACCCTGGGTCATTCTAAACCCCACGTAAACGGTATCCTATGTTATCTTGCTTCACATTTCACATTGATTATTATTTACCCATAATTTACCCAATTAATCCTGGGTATTCATAAGCTGACGGTTCACACTGTACATTCCTGGGTTAACGTTTTCATTTGCATATTTGAGGTGTCAGTGTTATTGATTGGATGAACACAGCAACCATGGATGATAAATATACAAATAACGACAAATACAGTACTGTGCAAAAGTTTTAGGCAGGTGTGAAAAAATGCTGTAAAGTAAGAATGCTTTCAAAAATAAACTTGGTAATAGATTATATTTATCAATTAACAAAATGCAAAGTGAGTGAACAGAAGAAAAATCTAAATCAAATCCATATTTGGTGTGACCACCCTTTACCTTCAAAACAGCATCAATTCTTCAAGGTAAACTTGCACAAAGTCAGGGATTTTGTAGGCATATAGTTAGGTGTATGATTAAACAATTATACCAAACAGGTGCTAATGATCATCAATTCAATATGTAGGTTGAAACACAATCATTAACTGAAACAGAAACAGCTGTGTAGGAGGAATAAAACTGGGTGAGGAACAGCCAAACTCAGCTAACAAGGTGAGGTTGCTGAAGACAGTTTACTGTCAAAAGTCATACACCATGGCAAGACTGAGCACAGCAACAAGACACAAGGTAGTTATACTGCATCAGCAAGGTCTCTCCCAGGCAGAAATTTCAAGGCAGACAGGGGTTTCCAGATGTGCTGTCCAAGCTCTTTTGAAGAAGCACAAAGAAACAGGCAACGTTGAGGACCGTAGACGCAGTGGTCGGCCAAGGAAACTTACTGCAGCAGATGAAAGACACATCATGCTTACTTCCCTTCGCAATCGGAAGATGTCGAGCAGTGCCATTAGCTCAGAATTGGCAGAAAACAGTGGGACCCTGGTACACCCATCTACTGTCCGGAGAAGTCTGGTCAGAAGTGGCCTTCATGGAAGACTTGCGGCCAAAAAGCCATACCTCCGACGTGGAAACAAGGCCAAGCGACTCAACTATGCACGAAAACACAGGAACTGGGGTGCAGAAAAATGGCAGCAGGTGCTCTGGACTGATGAGTCAAAATTTGAAATATTTGGCTGTAGCAGAAGGCAGTTTGTTCGCCGAAGGGCTGGAGAGCGGTACACGAATGAGTGTCTGCACGCAACAGTGAAGCATGGTGGAGGTTCCTTGCAAGTTTGGGGCTGCATTTCTGCAAATGGAGTTGGGGATTTGGTCAGAATTAATGGTATCCTCAATGCTGAGAAGTACAGGCAGATACTTATCCATCATGCAATACCATCAGGGAGGCATCTGATTGGCCCCAAATTTATTCTGCAGCATGACAACGACCCCAAACATACAGCGAAAGTCATTAAGAACTATCTTCAGTGTAAAGAAGAACAAGGAGTCCTGGAAGTGATGGTACGGCCCCCACAGAGCCCTGATCTCAACATCATCGAGTCTGTCTGGGATTACATGAAGAGAGAGAAGCAACTGAGGCTGCCTAAATCCACAGAGGAACTGTGGTTAGTTCTCCAAGATGTTTGGGCCAACCTACCTGCCGAGTTCCTTCAAAAACTGTGTGCAAGTGTACCTAGAAGAATTGATGCTGTTTTGAAGGCAAAGGGTGGTCACACCAAATATTGATTTGATGTAGATTTTTCTTCTGTTCACTCACTTTGCATTTTGTTAATTGATAAATATAAACTATTAACATGTCTATTTTTGAAAGCATTCTTACTTTACAGCATTTTTTCACACCTGCCTAAAACTTTTGCACAGTACTGTATATTGTTCTAAAAATCGTTCTCAATATTAAAGAATAGCAGGGTCCACACCACAGCTATAATGATAACGGCACAGAGAAACGATATCACAATTTTATCCGGCTGAAGAATGATAAAAACATTGACAGCCAATCAGAATCCATCCTGCTGTAATGAGCTCAAGCATTTAAAGTGACAAGCACGTGCTTAAACATCGTCCGCTGGTTTAGACACTAATATAGTTGTCATTATAGTTAGCGTTGTTGATGTGAACAGGCCTTTAAGCTGTAGCATTGCACTGCCGACTGTACTACTGTCTCTTCTTCACTCAAATTCCCGCGTTTTCTGTAAGCATTAGGTATTTTTCCTCTCAAAAGCACACAAATATAAGTAAGCATTTGGTTGCCTGTTGCTAAGCATCTAGCTGTAACATTCTAACATCTCATTGTTTGGCACTGCAATGCAGGGTTTCATTTAATCTATTTTTCTTGAAGTATTGTAATTTACTACTAATAATAATAATAATTGTAGTATTATTTAAATCGTATATTTGCTAAATACATAACTTGCTCACACTTTCACAATAAGAGGGAAAAATTCCAAACACATGTACGTGCTGTAAGGCTATATTGCCAGACTTCATATACCCCAACTGCTATTGGATGGTAATGTTTACTCATTGAAATCGAGTGATTTAATATTTATACAGTAGTACACTAGAAAAAAAAGGTAAATACTTTATGTAGTAACATCTAATTTAACTGATTTCATTCAAATTAAAAAATGTTTTTTTTTTAACATCACTGAATCAACTAAAACATATAAGGCTTCACCAACAAAACTAAATTTAAGGATTAGATCAGGGAGAAATAGCTCTTTAAGATAACAATTGCAGGTAACCACTTTTTACAGTGTATAGGGCTTTTTACACTGCACTTAACCCCGGGTTATCATCATTCTAAACACCAGTTCATACTTGTAATTTTGAAACGGGGTTAGCACTGCTTTTACCCGGGGTTATGAAACCCTACTCTGGAGAAGGGTTAGCACTGTTTTTTACCCGGGGTTATGAAACCCTGCTCTGGAGAATGGTTAGCACCACATTTTACCCGGGGTTATGAAACCCTGCTCTGGAGAATGGTTAGCACCACATTTTACCCGAGGTTATGAAACCCTACTCTGGAGAAGGGTTAGCACCACATTTTACCCGGGGTTATGAAACCCTACTCCGGAGAAGGGTTAGCACCACATTTTACCTGGTGTTATGAAACCCTACTCTGGAGAAGGGTTAGCACCACATTTTACCCGGGGTTATGAAACCCTACTCCGGAGAAGGGTTAGCACCACATTTTACCCGGGGTTATGAAACCCTACTCCGGAGAAGGGTTAGCACCACATTTTACCTGGTGTTATGAAACCCTACTCTGGAGAAGGGTTAGCACCACATTTTACCCGGGGTTATGAAACCCTACTCTGGAGAAGGGTTAGCACCACATTTTACCCGGGGTTATGAAACCCTACTCCGGAGAAGGGTTAGCACCACATTTTACCTGATGTTATGAAACCCTACTCTGGAGAAGGGTTAGCACCACATTTTACCCGGGGTTATGAAACCCTACTCTGGAGAAGGGTTAGCACCCCATTTTACACGGGGCTATGAAACCCTGCTCCGGAGAAGGGTTAGCACCACATTTTACCCGGGGTTATGAAACCCTGCTCTGGAGAAGGGTTAGCACCACATTTTACCCGGGGTTATGAAACCCTGCTCTGGAGAAGGGTTAGCACCACATTTTACCCGGGGTTATGAAACCCTGCTCTGGAGAAGGGTTAGCACCACATTTCACC
The DNA here is from genome assembly GCA_038088235.1 of Zacco platypus. Lineage (NCBI taxonomy): Eukaryota > Metazoa > Chordata > Actinopteri > Cypriniformes > Xenocyprididae > Zacco > Zacco platypus. Next base: position 23,884,376 of record CM076070.1, read on the forward strand.
CGGGGTTATGAAACCCTACTCTGGAGAAGGGTTAGCACCGTTTTTTACCCGGGGCTATTAAACCCTGCTCCGGAGAAGGGTTAGCACCACATTTTACCCGGGGTTATGAAACCCTGCTCCGGAGAAGGGTTAGCACCACATTTTACCCGGGGTTATGAAACCCTGCTCTGGAGAAGGGTTAGCACCACATTTTACCCGGGGTTATGAAACCCTGCTCTGGAGAAGGGTTAGCACCACATTTTACCCGGGGTTATGAAACCCTGCTCCGGAGAAGGGTTAGCACCACATTTTACCCGGGGTTATGAAACCCTGCTCTGGAGAAGGGTTAGCACCACATTTCACCCGGGGTTATGAAAACCTGCTCTGGAGAAGGGTTAGCACCGTTTTTTACCCGGGGCTATTAAACCCTGCTCCGGAGAAGGGTTAGCACCACATTTTACCCGGGGTTATGAAACCCTGCTCTGGAGAAGGGTTAGCACCACATTTCACCCGGGGTTATGAAAACCTGCTCTGGAGAAGGGTTAGCACCGTTTTTTACCCGGGGCTATTAAACCCTGCTCTGGAGAAGGGTTAGCACCGCTTTTGTGGTGGTAACAAAAGATATAAAGTGATGAAAAACAACAAAAAAACCAAAAAAAAACCAAAAGGAATCAATAAACATGTGTCATCCATCAACAAAGACAGGAGTCAGTATAAAGTCTAAGACCACCAACAAACAAAAACGTACTGGGTGATCGTTTTAGATAAAGAGATGTAAAAATGTAAAAATATAGTCACATGGTATAAGAAGCACATCCAAGCTGGAAACGTCAGAACAAGAGTTTTGCCTTAACTGTGCAAATTCTGTGACCCACTCTGGTACCAAATCCCTACAAAGTGATGTGAACAATGAGTCTGTGACAAATCTGGATAAGCATGAACAGGATCATAAGAGAGATTTGCTACAAAGCCTGACAACAGATAATGTTATCTGAAGCAAATCTGACATTTGCACAAGCTGTTGAAACAGCTCTCAGTATGCAAACTGGGGACCTGACTTGAACTACTTAAAATTAAAATAAGAAACATGACAAAAACAGCCTGAATATTAACAAGACTGTGCTAGTAGATTGTAGGCAAATAATTTGTTGCTATAGCTTGTTCTAGCCTATACTTTAGTATCTCATGCATATCTTCAGAAATGCATTCTACAGTGCTTCTCATACATGGATTCCCTCCAGCTTAACCTTGCAAAGAATTAAGAAGAATTTCTTTAAGGCTCACAATGAAGTAAGTTACCGACAAAACCTTCAAGAAGGACAAAAGATGAACCATAAAAAGGCTCAGACATTTCCAAAAAAAAAATGCAGGCTCAGGGTATAAAAAGCCCAAATGTGATTTTGGTAATAAAGGCAATGTCAAAAGAACTACGTATAATGCATTAAGGGATGCTGACGACGCTGATGCTATGCAGTTTTTTAAATATCAAATGAAAGTGCTTCCCTGGAGATCTTCAAGTAATGAGAAAGTCCAGTTGCAAATAAAAGAACTAGACCTGACATTGTGGGATGACCTGAATGTACCAAAAATTCTGCCACACATTTAGAGAGATATTGTGGGAATACGAAAAGTTGGCAAGCAGAATAGCAGGCTACAAGAACCACCCGTACATTGACCTCAGGTGCAGACAGCATGGGCTCATTCCCCTACAGCTCACTCCTGAGGTCTGTTATGAAAGATCAAAAGACTCAAAATGGGATACAGATATACTAAAAAACAGACTTGATGTGTTTACAACTATGTAGAAACAATATAATGACGAGTAAAGAACACCAACAGCTGCGCTGACTAGGCCGATAATGACCCGGTGAACTCTTTGAGAGGACACCCTCGTAGTGAGAGCAATGACCCAGTAAATGGACCCAGTGACCAGTGGTGGAACAGTCAGAGATCTGACCCGTCTTACCAGTCTTAGTCACAAATAATGCATGTACCAAATTCTTAGAAATGTAATCTTTGTATTGATGCTGGTTTCATTGAAAATCGTTTATACCGTTTTCTTTAAATAATTACAATTAAAGACTCAAAAAATGTCAGGTGGTATAACCACCAAGTAAAAAGTTGACTTTTTTGTCTATTTTTTTCTCTCGAAGGATCGTTTACCTCTGCTATCTTCTGACGGAAGGTTGGTTACCCAGTACTTGCACTTCTTTATGATTCTCTGCATGAAGTCCCCACAGAATCTTGTCACAAAGCCTGTATTTTCCACCAATTTCTGTGAATCTTCCATTTTAAACTTGCTCTGTTGTTAGACTCTGATGTTCCCATATGCAAAACCAATAACTTGGAATCATGGGGGGTTGATGAGATGCCATAGAGAGACAGCAGATCACTTAGGGACAGTTATTCTCAGCAACAATGAAAATGACTCTTCTGATGGCAAAACAACAGTCAGAGATGAAAATTTACTCACTATCTGTATGCATGAAGGAATTTCACATTTCCACCAAACAAGGTCTGTGATACCAACCACCACATAAACGGTACCCTCAATACAATGCAACTATTTATAATGGAATACATCATTACCATTTACTTCAAAAAATTTTGAGTTTTCCCCCTGTCGATACTATTCTATACTGACCTTTCTGAAGACGAGAGGGCACACTGGCTGTCTAATTCCAGTGGAAATGTCCTGAAAAGACAAAACCTCTGCAGATGCCTATGACGATACCCTAGACCAGTGCTTATCAAAAAAGGTCCTCCACCATTACACATTTATCCATCATCTAACACATCTGATTCAACTCATCAGCGTATTAATAAAGACTGCAAGACTTGATTTGGGTGTGACTGATGAGGGAGACATGCAAAATATCCAGCGTCTCCAGGACAGGCAGGGCCGAATTTATGTGTACTCTGTCTATGGGTAAAAGTTTGAACAGACGATATTAACTTAAGTAATCTACAAAGACAAAGAAATAATAATTTTACAATCCATAAAAAAGCTATGTGTAATAAAGGGAAATGACTAAGGAAAAAAAAGTTTTGAACACACTAACTGAAATTGTATTTAATAGTTGGTGGAAAAGTCTTTTTTGCAATGACTTCAAGGCACATCCTGTATGACCAAACTTTAAATCTTGAATATTCTGGGGGTCTCTTGTGTGAATTTTGATCTTCAGTTCCTTCCACAAATGCTCTGATTTACTTGGACATTCTAAGAACTTTTTTTCTTCTTCTGGAACCAATTCAAACTCTCCTTTGCTGTGGATTGTTGTCCTGGTGGAAGGTCCACCAAAGTCTCATCTTCATCATCCTGGTGAATGGCAACGAATTCATCTCAATAATTCCCAGTACACGGCTCCATTCATCTTCACTTCAACAATATTGATTCTGCCAGTACCATGAGAAGAGAAACAGCCTCATACCATGAAAACATCACCGTTGTTGTGGTATTTTTAGGGTCATACGCAAAGCCATTTCTCCTCCAAACATGGCATGTTGCCAAAAGTTAAATTTTTTTTGTCTCATCTGACCACGCTAAATTCTCCCAGTAGTCCACACCTTTCCAAATGTCTGTTGAAAACTTTGAATGAGCTTCAACATGTCTTTTCTTCAATAATGAAACTTTCTGTGGTGAGCGTGCACAGAGGCTGTGCCGGTGGAGCGCATTCCCCACTGTTTTCTCTGGGACAACTGTAGCTGCTGTCTCCAAGTCTTTCTGGACATCTTCCCGAGAGGTCCTTGGCTACTCTTCTGACTCCCTGATCAGAAATCTTGCGAGGAGCTCCTTTGCATGGCCAGTTGATGGTGGAATGATATTCCTTTCAGTTGTGCCCCAATTGTGCTTACAGGAACATTTAGAAGTTGGAAAATCCTTCTGTAACCAGTACCGTTGTTATGTACGGCAAAAATCTTGTTGTGAAAGTCTTGGGAGAGCACTTTACCTCTTCCCATCATGAGATGTCCAGTTCTTGCATTCAGAGGGTAAGACTTTTTTCTAACCGAACAACATGCACTAACCCAACTGATTCTAATTTGCACAGGTAGGAAGTAGAACTACTTACTGAAATGTGTTATTTTCTTGACTTGCCTTGCCTTAGTGTACTGCTTTTTCTTAGTGTGTTCAATACCAACGTCTGGTAAAATTTTTAGGTGAATTGCTGCATTGGAACTTTGAATAATAGAGGCTCTACTGATGCTAGAGGCTGCGGTCTTTAGCCTCCTTGTTAGAGCACCTGACTCCCACGCCGGAGACCATGGTTCAAATCCCGCTTGGAGAAGGTCAAGTAGAAAGGTTACATTTGGTGCCGAGACCCGAATGGGAGCAAAATTTGAGGGGGTGAGTGTAACAGTTGTAGGCCTGTGCGTGTAAACCTCACTCCCCGGATCTTAAGAGGCGCTCTAACGACTGACGCTAGAGGCTGCGGTCGTTAGCCTCCTTGTTGGAGCGCCCAACTCCAAAGCCGAAAACCACACTTCGAGGCCCGTTCAGAGCGGGTTGAGCAGAACCAGTTACAAACACATTGTTTAATAATTTTCAAAAATACAGAGTTTTTTTTCTTTACATTTTCTGAAAAGCAGCCATTTTGGTCATACAAGGTTGGGACAGTGCTTTTGGGGGGCCCAAAAATGGATGGAAATGGAATGTCATGATATGAAGTAAATCCAGCCCTGAGGACAGAGGTGTGAGAAGCACCTGTCCTAGACTAGGGGAAGATGCGGTTTTGTGGTGCTGGATTTTTGGGGAAGTCCATTGAGGACTCTTATTTTGTCGAGGAAGTTGTTGAGGTGGCCAGTGTTGGTAGCAGCTCTATAGCAGAAGATGATGTGTCCATGCTAGACTTTTGATCCCATTAGCTGGAACACACAAGTCTCAGACTTCTTTAACTTTCAGGTAGCAAGCAAGATCGCCAAAGCGCATCACCTTCCGACAGCATGTCCTCAGCTGTACTCGTTACACCAAATCTCCTGTCACAGCATCACGATGCAGGGGCCAAAAAATTCAGAACCTGCTGTCTGGGTTTAAAGACCAGATTCACTGCCCAACCCGAAAACCAGCAGCTTTGGTTGTGCCTCTATCTTTTTATTCAGTCTTAACACCATTGCAGAGAGTAGTTTGAAAATGATAAGTCATGCCAGGGCTCTAATGCAGAATGTGAAATTCTCACTTAAAAGCATAGATCAAAGATAATGAGTGTTTCTTTATCTCAACAGCAGCCAATTATAGCAAACTTGTGCTTCTCAGAGGCCTCTAGGTACTTCCCAGCCACATTTTCAGCTGGTAACACTACAGTACATACTGTATATAATATAGGCTATGTGACATATTTTTATGTTTCTGTATTTGCAAACATCTTGCAAAGATGTTGTTGTGGACCATATAAACTTTTCTATGTACTTTAAATTAGATTCTGTGATTAACACTGTCCTCACTGCAACAGATATTGTGTAATTTAATCCAAATTAAACAGCAGTTCTACTTTTTGAAGTAGAGCAATTGGTAAGTCATATTTGGAAATGCACTATTTTTGCATAAACTTTATAGGTTGATTATGTTAAAATTAACCTAGATGATTATTGCTGTATAATTTGAGTATCGTTTCATGCTCTGTATAATTTGACAGATTGTGTTGTCTTCTCACTATTAGAAAATTATGTCTCATACAAAATACAAAGTGCTGCTGCATGGCTGTGGTGATTCATCTTGCATACCAGAGCCAATTGTGTGTATGATTAAGACGCATACATTTCTCCATGCAGACTCGCAACCAATTATCTTCTCTCTTAAATGAGCCCATAAAGGAAACACAGCTTCACACATTCACAGGGACAAAGGGAAATGAAGGACGGTGCTATATCTTCCTCTGTGGCACATTCGACAAACAAATCTTTCTGAATTCAATTCAACGACAATGAAAACATTTCAGTTTTCTCATATGAGGATATGCGCTACCAATTACAGTACATGTAACCATACCTGGTTGAAGTATAATGCATTATATTACAAGCGATAAATGTGAGAGACAGACAAATATTGACAGAAGCAAATATGAAACTTTAAGTGAAAATAAAATTGGTCTTCATATGAAAAAAAAGAAGCAATTGTAAGAACACACATACCATATCGGTGTCTGATACCGGTCCAAAGCTTGTCACGTAGATGTTTGTCCTCACTTCAGTCACACTTTCTGAAAGAGCAAGAGCAGAAATATCTAGAATGTAAAAGAAATGTTTAATGAATTTTGAAGCTATTACACTTCAATAGTCCACTTTAGACATTCTACTAACTATAAGTAACTTTGCAACAACATGTCAACTAACTTTCCTCACAGTATTAGTAGATGGCTAGGTTACACTGTGAACCCTAATGCTCTAAACACTAAATTGGTTTGAGTAGGACAAACTTAAATTCAGGGTTGGGGAGTAACGAAATACTTAGTTACGTATTTAAAATACAAAATTTGAGTAACTGTATTTCATTACAGTTACATTTTAAATGGGTGGTAATTAGATTACAGTTACATCTGAAAAGTGTTTTAGATTACCAAAGTGATTACTTTGAATTTTAATGTCATGTAATCTGTGACGGGCAATTCATATAAACAGCAGTTGGTGATTCTGAAAATCTGAGCTACATTTCTGTTTCAAGTTTCATACCCTTGCAGAATATGCAACATTTTAATAATTTTAACAAAATCAGAGGGATCTATTTCACATTACAGAGTTTTACATATACTTAATGACTGAAATTATAAAGGTTGCCTCATTCAAAAATGTACATTCCCTTGAATCCTTACTGTTCTGTCATTACTGGATGATCCACGACTGATTCCATGTTTTGTGATAGTTGTTTGTGAGTCCCTTTGTAATTGTAATTGCGACTTTTTATCTCACAATTTGAATTTTTTCCTCACAATTGCGAGTTTGCATCCCATAATTCTGAGAACTGGGCGATGTGAACTCACAATTGGAAGTTATAGTCAGAATTGGGAGATATAAACTTATAAAATCAGAATTGCATGATAAAACTTGCAGTATTTTTCTTGCAATTGCAAATTAATACCTCAACTTCTTTGCTTGCAATTCTGACTTTTCTCAATATTGCGAGTTTATATCTCATAATTCTGACTTCTCAGTATTTATATCTCAGAATTTTGACTTTATAACCCACAATTACAATTTTATATCATGTAATTTTGAGAAAAAATTCAGAATTTTGAGACAAAAACTTGCAATTTCCTTTTTTTGTGTTTGTTCCACACTTATGAGTATTCCAAAGTATTCTAAAGTAGTTAGATTAAGTTACAAAACTTGGGTAATCTAACAATATTCGTTACAAATTACTTTCAAAAGCATGTATTTTGTAATCTGTAGTGAAATACATTTTAAAAGTAACCTACCCAGCCCTGCTTAAATTAAACAAATAAGTTCAGTTTCTTTTTCTTTTGAGCTCACAGAACTGAACTCATATTTCAAGTAAACAGAAATGCTTTATTGTTTTGAATAGTACGAACTCATTTATTTTAATTTAGACTAACTTAAGTTAAACGTAAACTGGGCTAGGATTTCTATTTCCCAGCATGCTTTATGTAAAATATTATATAATGTTTTTTGTGCAAGATTAATGGTAAGGGAGATGTTTAATGTTTTGATATGCTACTTTGGAAGTGGGTTTTTGGAGAGTTACCATCATGGTGACAAGTAAGTATTTACATAATATTTACACAGAGATAACCTAATAATTTTAAGTTAATTTATAAATTAGTGCGCTCAAATATCGCAAGTTAAGAACAATAATGTGAGTACAAAATGAAATTCTTACTTAAATGTTAAGTTTCTTAACTTAAATTCTCATTCAACTTTTTTGAGTTCTGAGAACTTATTACTAGTTCTGTCTTGAAACTCTGTCTTTAACTCATTTGGTAGCGATCACGTTGTTATCTACTGTGCCAAAGTTTTCAAAATGAAGGACGGCATTTTAAATAATCCTGCTGTAATGTTTAAATAATGTGCTTCGTCGTTTCTTGATAAAACGTCCACCATGACAATTGAAGCAACTAGATTTGAACCTGGTGAGCAAATTCGAATAACATATATTTCTTTTAGTAGATGTATATTATCTATGGTGGTGTTTTTGGTTGTTTTATTTAGTGAATTCACTTGAATGGAAACTGTCTGAATGAGAAATTAAGCATTCATCTGTGACAGCTGTGCAAGCGGCGAAACGCACTGCTGTATCACGGCGTCTATGACTGAGTCTGCCGCTGACTAGAGGGAAGGATAATACTTAATGAAATGAACTATAAAGTTGTTAATGGAGAAAAGAGAGAGAAGACAGCTGGCTTCAGTCCCCTGTCTATGGCACAGCATGAAAGTACACCTATTATGATTGTTACCTATGGATTTTTACCTCTCCTTTGTGTGTAATATAGCTATTTGTGCATGTAAACAAACTGTCCACGCTCTCTCCGAAAGGAAACGCTTGCCCGAGCCTGCCGTTTGTAGTTTTGCCATTATTTCTATCACTCGGCTATGTCACCATGTTACACATTTGCATAATGTTCACCTGACTGCTTCGACCTGCAGTCAAAGAACAATTTTGTGATTTTGAGGAGATGTTTAAAAACAAAAACAAATTAAATTCCAATACTGGCACCATAGTTACAATAGATATTATGCTGTTCACAGCTGCTCATGAAGCCCCAGGAGTGGAAGCATAATTATGGGAAGGAGAGTTACATTTACAACACACGCTCTAATCACCACAGACATAATTAATAAACAGACGCCACATTGGCCGCTGGGTCGCACGTAAACTGCGCCGCCGTATTTGTAGGGGCAACTTGCCGTAACTCTTGTAAGTGGACTGAAGAAAAGATCCCTGACTATTTTGAGGTTTTACAAACGGGTTGAATTTGGTCATTATTTTAACAGCTTGTTGACCACCAAAGTCAGACTATTAAAAGCTAACGACAATGCTAGTCATCTATGAAAACTGAGACTTTATAAGAAATAATAAAGTTTAGATGATTCTTATGAAGTCTGAGATATATTATAGTTTATATCACTAACTGATCAAAATCGCAAATGGGTCTTTGACCGGAGCGCTCCTGTCAGAATTACAGACCTAACCCGACTCATCCCCGAAGATGGTGATTTGATTGGCTGTCATCTAATCGTGGCTCATTTATATTTTTACCCCAGTTCAGCCAGCGGAAGCAGGACAACACAAACCTCTGAAGAAAGCCTGTTCTCTGCATTTCCAAGAGACCTCGTCTGTTATATTATTATACGACTTATATTATTATATGATTGTACTATTCACTACTCACTATTTTATTTGATATTTTTATTTTATTGACTATATTGCTTTATAATTTATGATATACTATCTGCTATTTTTATTAGTTATCATATAACTACTACATCATACAATTTTTCTGTATTTATACTCTATTGTATTTTGTAGGCTATTTATAATAATAATAACAACAATATGTTATAGAATAAAACCTCAGTATGCCACATACTGTATAATGACCCATTACATCTAACCTTATATTTCAAACAATTTATATTTCATGAAGGCTGTTTTTAGGGAAACACGAAGACTGATTATTCTATTGGATGTGGTTGTTTTTTGTTAAAGCGTTCAGATTATTTCACTAAAATAAATGTCAATAAATTTTGTGCTATAAGTACCCTCTTGATCCTGTTTTTTTTTCCTTCTCTTTTTCTTGGGGAAATCTTGTACAAATAAACTGGTATTGTAATAATTTATAAATACAGATATACATATTAAAGTTAATAAAGAATACATAATTTAGAATACAGTAATGAAACTGCAGGATTACAGATTACAAAGATGGAAACACTGCTGCCAGTATTTTACTGTTAAATTACAGAAAAAATGTAATTTGGATTACGGTAATGAAACTGTAAAATTACGGTACACTGCTGGAAACACTGCTGCCAGTATGTTACCGTTAAATTACAGAAAAACTGTAATTTGGATTACGGTAATGAAACTGTAAGATTACGGTACACTGCTGGAAACCCTGCTGCCAGTATGTTACCGTTAATTTACAGAAAAACTGTAATTTGGATTACGGTAATGAAACTGTAAGATTACGGTACACTGCTGGAAACCCTGCTGCCAGTATGTTACCGTTAAATTACAGAAAAACTGTAATTTGGATTACGGTAATGAAACTGTAAGATTACGGTACACTGCTGGAAACCCTGCTGCCAGTATTTTACCGTTAATTTACGGGTACATTTTTTACAGTGTGTACTAAAAATCGCCTTATCTCAAATGTTTTACTGGATCTATTAAGGATTGTCTTACAATTAGTACAAGCTGCACTATTAATGTTATCCACTAGATGGAGGCACAGGATAAACCCAATCCTTTTATATCTTGTTGCAATCCATTTGAATCGAAATAAATTCATAAAGTGCATTTGTATAAGTATGGTGTAGTGACATTAAATCTGTGAAATGCCTATAGTTAATTAAATGTTTAACTTTCTTTAGACACCAATAAAGTTGCCAGACACACTTATAATATAATGCTGTCCCATTTAAAATATTTTTACTATAGTATAGCATTTCTATAAAGACATTTATTGTTGTGTTATGAATAATAAAGCAAACATTTGTCTTAAACTTACTCAAAACAAAAGATTCGTAAAGCTTCACGAAGCCGTGTTTTGAAATCGTCTATCACTAGATATTGTGGAAAAGTTGTTATTTTGTTTTTTGGCGCACAAAACGTAATCTCGTCTCTTTATAACATGAACTGTTTTAAATATGTTTTTAGTAGGCATCTTGCTCTCAATAGAGAGACAGAAAGCTCTCAGATTTCATCAAAAATATCTAAATTTGTGTTCTGAAGATGAACGAAGGTCTTATGGGTGTAGGGTGAGTCATTATTTGATTATTATTTTTGGGTGAATCTTGAATAAACCAAATCTATGCTTAAGAAGCATGAATTTTCACAGTTCCTTATGACAATGAATAATTTTCAAGTTCAAACTAGTGAGATTCGGAATAATTGGAGACAAAATCTTTTTCGTTTTCCTCCACGCAGATCATAAACCGTTGAAACTGAGCGAGAAATGTTTGTTGCGCTTTTTGTCCAGAAAAGCCGCAGATCCCCGTTTACTTGCAGTTGTTTTATGAGGAGTCTTGCCCCGCGCAATATGGCGGCCTCGTTGATGTATCGCAGCAACCGTTCAAATCCGGCCAATGGGGCGTCTGTGTATTTATTATGTCTATGCTAATCAAAACAGATTGGGCCAGTTGGCCAATCAGAGCAGACTGGGCTTTTCGGTTGGTTTTAAAGAGGCAGGAACTAAAACAGAGTGTTTCAGGTGCTGCAGAAATGTACAGGAGAAGTGGATGAATTTATTTTTGTATGTTGTAAATCTGACAGATACAATTCTCGGAGTTGACTCTTCGCAAATCGTTTGATTGACAGGTCATCTAACCAATCATAACCCTGAATCCGCCATTTTGTCCGTCAAAGCAGTCAGGGGAGTTAGTAGATTAACGTTGGCGAACTTGAACTTGAAAAATTGTGTGTACTCACGTCTTTCCGCGCTTGAAACAACATTCCTTCTGATGTTCATTCATGTTTATTTGATGCTATAAATGAACTAGTATGAAGAGATGATCGGTTCACGAGGAGCTACAGCGATCTGTCACCACACATTAAAGACACATTAGACGCTATTTATTGATTAAACTTCTTTAAAAAATTACAATATTTTCAATATGAAACTGTTTCATATGTCTGTCGACGTGTTGTCAGTGTCTTCTTTGCTCCACGATGTATTTTTCACTGAGTGAGAACATGATGTGTGGCGTGAGAGCTCATGACTTGTCAGACATAGCAACAGTAACTAAAGGGTCTTTGCGAAGGATCAACTGCAGTCTAAACTAACATGATCATTATAAAAGTTTTTAAACAAGAAAACACATTCCCTTACTTTTTATTTGAGAATCGGAATATCAGGTAGTTGATGAGACCGCTAAAACGTTTGTGAATATTTTTAATATTAATAGAATAAATTGGTACATCTATCATCCTGCGCTATTGTGGCTGCGTTGTGTCACGTGACAAGCATGACGTGTCGCCATGGAAACGTGATATGCCGCCTTAAACACACACTATAGCTGTGTCTGAAACCGCCCACTCGTTCACTCGTTCACTAACCCCTATATAGTGCATGGCAGTTGAGCGCACTATATCAGCAAAGAGTGAACGAAAATGAGTGAGCGAATTCGGACGCTGACGTTAATAGCATGCGCCAGACAGCGCAGACAATTTCGTCATTAACATTTCCTATACCCATCTGTAATATGTCCTGTTTAGCTTCATGAATTGTATATTACTGTTTATTTGTCATGTTTATTGAGAATAAGGAGAGAATAAAAACACCTGTGTCATGCTATTTAGTAAATTTATATTTAATAATAACAGAACAAAAACACTAGCGAAACCTCGCGAAAAATTGTAGAAGTTGCCGCTTCCCGTATTGCCGTCCGCCATATTTATTTTTCTTTCGCGCTCGATCGTCTTTTCGCGTTGGATTTTGGGTAACGGCGCTTTAACGAGTGTACATCGAATGTACACTCAAAATCAGAGAGGATTGTGGGTAAAAGTAGTGAACGAATGTAGGGAATGAAGTCGTTCACTCAGAATTCGGACAGCACTAAAAAATGGCCGACACCCGATATAGTGCACTATATAGTGGATAGGGAGCGGTTTCGGACACAGCTTATTAATAACTTATGAGCGAAAGGGTAAATGTATTCTAGCAGATGCCAAAAATAAAATTATGAACCTGTAAATGAGCATAATATGGGCACTTAAAAAACGTGTCCAGTGAATAATGCACTGTAGGCCTTTAAAGTCATCTGAAGTAACTCATCATGTTCCAGTTAGCAAATTTGATGTGATGAGTACTCTAATACACATCAGCATCTATGTAAAGCACGGTGGAAATGGAAATATTGAGAGAGGTGACTGGAAGGCGGCCAGGACGGTGGAGACAGCAGGACTCGAGCAGTTTGAGGCGATGGAAGCCGTCCAGCTCCACAGCATCAGCCCAAAGCTCTCGCTGCGGCAATGTGACTTAGCACATTTATCAAAAACATACATCTTGATTTTTGACTGCCCACCGCTGGGCTCACAATTTAGGCTCTGTACTTTCAGAGGTCACAAGGGATTCCCTCTGTGAGACCTCTGTGGAGAATGATAAATATACACAGAGGGAGATGAACTAATGGATTCGGTGGGACATTTCCGCAAATGTCATTAGGAAACAGACTATAGTTTATTGACGCTCGGAAACCAGCGTTTAACGGTAATGCTCTGAATCCAAAACGATCAGGGGATCCGATTCTTCATTATTATTAAGTGAGCAATCTGTGGGTTCACCATCGCAGCAGCGGTCAGGACTTCCTCTTTATTTATTTCATTTTTTTTTATCAGAGATCTATAACACACAATGTTCCTTGGGCTTCTTAAGCGTAGGGTTTGTAAGTGATCTCGGGAGAGTGCTGTTCTGTGACAGATTTTGCTATTGATAAACGTTACAGTGCCAAGAAAAGATTTCACTGCTCCAAAACACAATCTGTTATAGATCTGAGAGGTGTGAGACTTGTGGCAAGAAGTGTTGAAATGAAAAAGATCATACTCCATCCACAAGCTAACAGTAAGGCCGGCGTGTGGACGTTAGAGACAGCGAGGAAGGAAATGTGTACACGTATTTATCGTACCCCCTAGTCCGGGACGCAATCTGTTGTCATAACCATCCAGCAAGCGGTCCAAGATCCGGGTAAAGATGGTGATGTTGTCTTTGCTGTCATCGGGAATGGGTTCTCTGTGCCCGGTTACAGCCCTGTGGAGAAGAAAAAAGACAGAGATTCAGGTCTCGTAAAGGACTTAGTTCACACTTGTCATGTTTGGTTGGATTAAAACGAACCCTGGTGCGATTGCTCAGTCAGTGCGGTTCGTTTGAACATATGTGAACGCTGCCATCCGAACCCTGGTGCGCACCAAACAAACGCTAAAAAGATGGGTCTCGGTCCACTTCCAAACGAACTCTGGTGCAGTTCGATTGATATATGACCGGACCAAAGACATGTAAACGAACCAAAAACAGGACGTGATGTCACAAGATGCGACGCTACAAGTCAGCTGATTTGACGACGCGGGAAGATCGGTGTATCCAAAATGAGTCGAGAGCAAACGTGGAGCAACGAGGAGGTGAAGTTTCTGTTTCTACGTACAACGGAGGAAATCCTGCTGCTGTTTTGAACATTTTATGAGCTCTTCGTGAGTTCTCAGCTGGTAAAAATAAAGCATATGTACACGCATAAAATGATGGCAGAACACAGCATTGTTTTGAACGTTCGGTAAGCAAGCTCCGTCACGAAATATACATCATAAAACCTGACCAATCAGGTCGTGACCGTATCTCTATGCCTTTGGTTCGGTAACTTTAGGTTCGCTGTTAAAAATCCCAGTGTGAACGCTAAGCGGACCAGGACTATATGTTTTGTTTTTGTTTTTTGGTCCGGACCAAACCAACCAAACTACAAGTGTGAACGCACCCTTAAAGTTTAGGCGCAAAAAGTCGTAGTACACAACAAAAATAACAGCTATGAGAAAACAGTTGAGAAAGCATCTGATCATAGGGATGAGGACGTTTGCTTTAAAGCAAGCAGATTTACAGGATTAAGCATGAAAAACAGCGTCAATTAAAATTACGACTTTATTTTCTACTATAAAGCGGCTCTCCAGTGTGTTTACATGTGGACGTCTGACTGACGGACTGAATGGGAGAAATGACCCTGAGAAGATTTGAAAACCAATGATAGTTTGAACCAGCTGGAGCGAACTGTTCTGGAGAGTTTGCTTTGGCAACCTGTTTTGAACATCCGAAAACAAACTAATTTGATTGTGAAATGACGTCACACCAGTTCATTCGTTCGATCTGGGCATTAATGATGAATTACAAACAAAGATATCCAACAAAGATCTGCTAAGGGCTAATTACATGTAACTAATCATGTAAAAATGTATTTTTTATTGGAAAATTAAACAATTTTAACTTTGACAATTGCCTTAATCTTTTAAACAACTACATTTTATAAAACTCACTTGTCAAGCTTATATTACACCAGCATATGAGAGTCAAATTGTACAACTTCAGGGACTCATCACTCAATTAACAGTTCATCTTTTGCCAAAATTCTGAAAACAAGATCAGTCAAGAATAGAAAATATTCAAAATATTCAAATCAGTAATGTCAGAATCACGCGTAGCTCGTGTATAAAAAAACATCCGTCAAAATCGACAAATGTTGAACGATGTTCGCTGACCTGGCAAAGTTTTTCAATCGGATTGGCCTTTACTCTCTTTAGCATGCAGTGTGAAGTATTTCCCTCAGTTCCCCGATCATTCCGATTCAATTTCAGGGAGTAAAGAACAAATTTATCCTCATATGTATTATGCACATTATCGTCTCTGACAGACATGTTGTAGCTGCTTAGGCCGCCATTTTCTTCCTCATCTTAGAAAGAGATGACATGGGTTTGTGTGCAGGGTTGGGGAGTAAGGAAATACAAGTAACTATTTAAAATACAAAATTTGAGTAACTGTATTTCATTACCCATTTTAAATGGGTGGTAATCAGATTACAGTTACATCTGAAAAGTGTTTTAGATTACCAAAGTGATTACTTTGAATTTTAATGTCATTTAAACAGCAATTGGTGATTCTCTGACTCTGACCGTCTGAAAAAGCGGAGTTAAGTTTCATGTTTTCCACTGTTTTCATGTTTTGTGATAGTTGTTTGTGAGTCATTTTATAATTCACTCGTCACTGCAACTTTTTCTCACAATTTGTTTTTTCTCCTCACAATTGCAAGTTATAAAGTCAGAATTGGGAGATATGAACTTGAAATACTGACTTTTTTTCTCGCAATTGTGAATTTAGTATGTGAGTTTATATCTCATAATTCTGACTTTTCTCAATATTGTGAGTTTATATCTCATAATTTGGACTTTTCTCAATATTGTGAGTTTATATCTCATAATTCTGACTTTATAACTCGCAATTGCAACTTTATATCACACAATTCAGAATTGTGAGATAAAAACTTGCAATTGCCTTTTTTGTGTTTGTTCCACACTTATTAGTATTCCAAAGTATTCTAAAGTATTTAGATTAAGTTACTAAACTTGAGTAATGTAATGAAATACGTTACAAATTACTTTTTAAAGCATGTATTTTGTAATCTGTAGTGAAATACATTTTAAAAGTAACATACCCAGCCCTGTTTGTGTGTAGGAAATACACACATACAGAGCCTAATCAGCGCTCAAGCGCACACATAAAGCTTGCCACAGCGCAATGACAGAAGTTATGATTATGAATGCATTGGGAGATTGCTTTAACCTTTAATAATGAATTGATAAACGTGTTTTCTGTATTTTAGGCTGCAGTGACGTCGGCGACGTTGACTCGTCATCTCCGCAGTCGTGGCCATATTCACGTTTCATACGGATTACATAACCTGAGAATATATTTTTTCCATTTTAATTGGTTCATTTAAAAATAGTCATTTCACTTTCTATAGACATATTTTTCATGTCTGTGAGGAAAGTTTGCATAGCATTTCGGTTCTTTTTTTTTTTTTTGGCGCACTCAAGTTCACAGAGAGAGACGGCAAAAATTGCACTCTTTGCTTTCATAATTTACAAAAGCTCAACGATTTGTTGTTATTGTGAGTGTAAACAAATAAAATTAGATTATAAGATTAGATTATATATATAATACATATTCAAAAGTTGTATTACTTGTACATGTATGACCAAATATGATGGAGTATTTTAAGTGCAAGTGATCACACCAGCGCCTCCATTTTAGCTGTCATACTTTTTAGCTTTCACACTCCGCAGAAACAATCGAATAGCCCACATTTTTCTAGGTAAACTTTAAAGCGAGCAGCCATGTAAAGTTGCTTCTACTGACATTTTTCAGATGACAAGCCATTTTTGAGGTCAATGAATGATATGCGAATGTGTGGATGTGCTGCCCGATGTACTGTGATTGCCACATCTATCCGGTCTGTCCGTCACAGATTTCGCCACTTCATGTGGATTTTTTTTTTCTTCAACTAAGCGACTAATAAAATCGTCAACTAAGCCTCTTCTCGTGGACTAACGGTTAGTCGATTATTAGGGGGCAGCCCTAGTGTACTCACTGGACTGCTGCTTCTGGTAAATACTCTTGTGTATTATGCACGTTATTTTTTGACAGACATCAATGTTGTGATATTCAAACGATGTGGATTTGAAAACAGATGGATCATAAGGTTATTTGTATCTTAGCCAGCAAGTATTCAGTGAACTGATTGATGTCCATGTGTTTTATTGATGTTTTAGTTCTAATATTCCAACCAACAGCCAGCCTAAATTTTTGACGTTGTGATAACGTGCGTGAGGGGTTAATATGTTTGATTTTTGGGTAATTATAAAACATGATGACAATTAAATGCTTTTTGAATAGTTCATTATAGTTATTTTATGGAATTTTGTGGCTTAAATAAACTGCATTACTAAAAGACTGACATATTTGTCTCGTCACAAATGGCTGTTGCAAATTCATTGACTTTTGAAAATCAAGTTGTTGTTGTTTTTTAACCAGGAATACAGCTGTCAGTTTTTAAAACTGTTGTTCCACTTTTACCCCTTAGCAGACTTTGACTCAAATGCGTATATATAATGGAAAGAAACAAATACTGCACAAGACACAAAGAAAGAAAGAAGGAAGGCCAGAAAACAAGAAGAGTCTGTAGTCATAAATAGAGGGATGGCTAGAGAGGGAAAGGGTTTGAACTTGGTCAGAATCTTTGATCTTTCATTCTTTGAACATATGTTGCTATTGAAGCCCCCTCAGGTAGGAGATGCAGTCATTATGAATGTGTCTAGGACCAGTCCTGGAGAGAAAATAACAACTTGGGTTCATCTAACAATCGAAACAACTAAAGCCCGACCACAATTCAAACCGGTTCCCAGTTCTTTCTAGCATATGCCCGAATTCCTGATTCTCCTTGAGTTACCTGATATAAGCCCCTTAAGTGTTTGTAAACCTCAGGATGCAACTGACCCTTCGCAAAGACACACCCCCTTTAGTTACTGTTGCTAAGCGCTCTCACGCCACACATCATGTTCTCACAGTTAAAAATACATCCTGGAGCAAAGAGGACACTGACAATGCGTCGACAGACATATAAAACAGTTTCATATTTAAAATATTGTAATTTTTTAAAGAAGTTTAATCAATAAATAGCGTCTAGTGTGTGTTTAATGTGTGGTGACAGATCGCTGTAGCTCCTCGTGAACCGATCATCTCTTCATACTAGTTCATTTATAGCATCAAATAAACATGAATGAACATCAGAAGGAATGTTGTTTCAAGCGCGGAAAGACGTGAGGACACACAATCTTTCAAGTTCACCAACGTTAATCTACTAACTCCCCTGACTGCTTTGTCAGACAAAATGGTGGATTCAGGGTTATGATTGGTTAGATCGCCTGTCAATCAAACTGCCGACTAAGGGTCAATTCCTCAATGCAATGGTAGTTATTCTAGTTCTGTTGCCAGGTTTATCTTAAAAGCAAAATACATACATTTCTGCTTGCAAATATAATTTCTTCCAAAATTTTGTTGACAAACCTTAAAAGCATTTTGTAAAACACAAATACACATCAATAGCCATTTATGTCTCAGTAAATCGAGCCAGTGACTAAACAGCCATTTGGTTGCATGACAAACATCTGTTATTTCAATTGTGGTTAAATGATCAGGGGTATAAACTTATCAGGTCATCCACAATTCCAATACCATATAAAAATAATTTCTAGATACTTTTATTATTTTATTTTTTAAATTTTCTCTAAAGTTATGTGACTGTGGCCAGTTTCATGCATGAAGGCACACAAACCAAGTCAGTAGGAAAATGAGTTGAGGGAAAGAGAAACAGAAAGACCGAGAAGTGCTAAAACTTCTGCAAGTCCAAGTGGATTAGTGAAACCTGTCACACAATTGAATATGGCTTTGCAGAAATCCCTGCTCTGGGATTTGGCTGCATTATTTCCCAAAAGTTGCAAATGGGGTCTTGAATATGCAGTCAAGCCCTGTTTCTTTAATTACCTGAAATATGCAGAATAATTATGTCTTGCTGGGGCTGTGATTCCCTGATGAACAATGCAGTGGCACGATGGAGGGCGTGATAGACAGAAAGCTGATGAGATAATGAGAGCTGTCCTCAATCAAGGGCTGCTCTGGAAGCGACCTTGCACCAATTACATGTTGACCTTTAAAGGCCTTAAAATAGCACGTAAAACTGTCTAAAACGCACGTACTGCATTTGACAATATAATCCATTAGGTTTTGCGTAGTCCTCTTGTGGCAGCCAAAACAAACAAACAAAAAAAACCCTTGAACACGTCACTGGATAAACTTAAATTTTTTTTTGTTGATAGCTGTTTCTGCACAACATTGAACATTTGTCGGAGGAATGACATAGAAATTCTCATATTATTAGCTGAAATGTCTTTGCATCGTTATTTATAATTATGAAATGTGTTATGTTACGAAAAAAAAAAACTATTTAAAGTAGGAGTTTGCGCAGTAATTATACTATCTAAACAGTTCTAATACTATTAACAAGCTGCTCCAGGAAATGTAATGCATCCATAATGTTTTATTTATTTTGCGCATTTCAACTCAAAGACCTGTTCGTGTTTTTTTTTACAAGCAAATGTGCTATTCTTGCATTTATTTTGCAGCACCGGTAAAAATTACATTTTCATAAATAAAACATTCAATGTTTAGCATAATACATAGCATTTTGCTATTTAACATGCATGCGATTAGCATTAACTAAACATTGTTTGTAAAGTTTCTAATCTCTGAACTGAGGAGGTCAAAGAGGCTGAAATGATGGATTTTCCTCTCTGCACCTCTAAAAAAGAGTCACGAGCCCATTAAAGAGATCGTCATGCTGAAACATGAGCAAGATCCTTTTTCGTGTTGCAGCAAACGACAAAAAAAACAAGTCTTTCTATAATGCCAGAGCTGTATTTCTCCATCAGAGCATATGTTGTACTGAATCATCTCAAGAGGCTGTCGACTCTATTGTGGAGCTGAAAATGCGGCAGCACTAAGAGGTAAACATGGCGGAACGACTGCCTTCAGCCCACAGCAACAGAGACCGGGCTCCGGCCACTGTTAATTCATTTTCTTTGGGTTCACATCTCCTTGCAGAAAAAACCTGAGTGCGGTGTGGGCTTAGCCGAAAGCCTTGCACTGATTGACCGATAAGGGCTTTTTTGTATCTCTCCCGCAGCTCAAGAAACTGCGTACCGTATGACTGATCTGTGTGCGTGTCAGCCGGCCGGTGAAGGATCAACTAGGCTGTCAGAGATGTGACATTTTGAGCTGATGATACTCCCGGTGTGTTTGATTAAGGGGTGCTGATCATTTATTCCTATCAAGAAAACCACCCAGACTGATTGCGGTATTTAATAACAGCGTTTGTATACGAAAACTGCGTCCTTGCCTGTTCTGTCTCATGTCATTTTCACTGCTGCTTCTTTGTATTTCAGCTCATTGATATTAGTGGGTGATGCAGTCTCTTTCCTTTATTAGAAACATGGCTGCTGTGTTCAGTGGCTCATAGCATAAATGAAAGAACAATGGACACTGTCTGCGACTGTTTTTTCTGAGAAGATAAAATGTACAGGCATCCGGGAGAAACCAATCAGGTAGAACAATAACAGCTAATGCCGATTGATTGAGGTGACGGGGTGAACGTTGTGGCTTTTCATGGTTTGATGTGTCTCCACATTACATTTTTATATATTGAGTTGAAGCTAATGAACGGCTGGTGCTTGCCAGAGAACCTCGGCCTGTGAAGAGAGACATTCAGTGAACTCAAACCAGAGGTTTATTAGCGGGATTCACGAGGCTGCGATCCAAGTCCTCCTTCGCGTTTGTTTCCCAGCCTCTCCGGCGGGTTTATGTAACCTTGTGAAGGCGAATCTTTAAAGGTAATTTACAGACCATTAAAACAAGCAGAGGAGGATAAGAGTGAGTGCATGGAAGGGCAAAAGTGAAGTACTGTATGGAGCGATTGCCAGAGGGAAAAAAAAAAGACAGGTGAAGAAAGATGATACAAGCTACCAGGTTTCTTTGCCCACGCATTTTTACAATACAGTCCTTAAGGAAAACCTTTGAGAAGTTTCTCTTCAAATACTTTCCAGGGCTCTAGTCTTCAACATCGACCTCAAACAATCACTTTCAACTATATAGTTTTCCATTGGAGCCGTGGCCTAGTGGTTAGTATATTCGACACACGAAGTCTGGCTCATCACTTATATTTGGGGAAGTTGTGGCCTAATGGTTAGAGAGTCAGACTGGTAACCCAAAAGTTGCGGGTTCGATACTTAAATGACTGAAGTGCCCTTGAGAAAGGCACCTAACCCCCAATCACTCCCAAGGCGCCACAGAAAAATGGCTGCCCACTGCGCAGGATGTGCGTGTTCACTACTGCTAATGTGTGTGCACTATCTTGGATGGTGTGACGAGCAGGGCGGGCGAGTGCGGTGAGGGAACGGCGCGAGGCCGGTGACGTGATTGCTAATGAGCGTCAGCTGTGCACTGCACCGGTCTCGTATCTCTCACGGAGAAGCTCCGGAAGCATAAAAGAGGAGTGACGAGAGAGGACCAGGCCTGGATTTTATGTTGTGTTTTCATTATGTTTGTGTGGGCGGCAGTCGCCGTTTACTTTCGTTTTGTTGTTTGTTTGTTTATTTGATTAAAGTTACGTTGAATGTTCGCCGGTTCCCGCCTCCTTCTTCCCGTACTTATGAACTGCATTACATTGGTGCCCGAAACCCGGGAGGAAGGAGGGACATGCTGTCGAAGGGCCCTCGCTGCTGAGGGGGATCGCGGTGCTGAGGAAGTCGGGCAGTGCGGGAGAGTGAAGACCGCGAGTGGCTGCCCGAGGCGGTGGTGCTGGAGCGATTGAGCAACCGGTGGGACGGAAAGATCGCTGCCGTGCTCCTGGGACGAGGTGGGATGGCTGCCGTCCAGGAGGGAGCCAGGGGCCGAAGCCTGCTGCCTTACGCCATGATGGGGAGGAGCAGGGAACGGCTGACTCGCTGCCGGCTACCCTCAGCCGGAGGAGCCATCGCCGGCCGCCAAGGGGCGGAGGAGGATCGACCTGTCCACCGAGCGTCCAGTACCATCGCATGGCACCGCGAGGAAGAGCCTCTGAGTGCTGAGTGGCTGAGGACCGAGCGGCAGTGTGTCCGGGAACCGGACCAAGATTTTTTTTTTCTCCTCTCTCCCCTCTCTCGTCTTTGTTGCTCCTTGTGCTTCCGTCTCCTTTTCTCTCGTCTCGTCTGTCCTTACCCCCAGATGCTGTAGATGCTTACCCCCAGACTGGCCCCTAGGAAGAGTAAGCGCAGTCTCGTGGGTACCCCCCGGCCTGCGAGGGGCGATGGGGGTGTGTGACGAGTAGGGCGGGCGAGAGCCTGAGGGAACGGCAAGAGGCCGGTGACGTGATTGCTAATGAGCGTCAGCTGATTGGAGCACCGGTCTCGTTTCTCACGGAGGAGCTCCGGAAGCATTAAAGAGGAACGACTACAGTGAAGGACGAGAGAGGACCAGGCCTGGATTTTATTTTGTGTTTTATTATGTTTGTGTGGGCAGCAGTCACCGTGAGGAACAACCGCCCTTTTACTTTCGTTTTGTTGTTTGTTTATTTTATTATTAAAGTTATGTTGAATGTTCGCCGGTTCCCGCCTCTTTCTTCCTGTTCTTACAAACTGTTACAGATGGGTTATAGGCAGAGGACAAATACTGAGTGTGGGTTACCATACTTGGCCTTCACTTGTCACTTAAAAGAGCCCACCCTCATGTCTCTAAGAAAATATAATCTGTGGTTAAAACAAAAGGGTAAATGTTTTTTTTTTTATTTTTTTACCTGTCATTAATTTCAGTTAATGTTTTTAATATTTTTATATTGTAATAATTTCACAGTTACTCTCCAAATTAATGTAGAAAAAACTTAAAGGCAGTATATTTTAAATATGTTTAATGGCATCTTTTTTTTATGAATGAAGGCCAGTATCACTGATAATACTGCTACTGATGTCTCTATGACATTGAATTTTTGAAAACATTAATGATAGACATTCAACATTCATTAGACTAATAACTACTGATATTTGCAACGGAATGAATCAATAATATATAGAATAAGCTGCACAATGACACCATTCTCTTATTAATGTAAAGCTGCTTTGCCACAATTTGCATTGTAAAAAGCGCTATATAAATAAAGATGACTTGACTTGACTAGACTCTTTTAAAAAAAAAAAAAAAAAAGTGAGCTTAAAACAATCTTCACAACACACATTATAATAAATATCATATTTATCTGTGACCTTCCTACCTGTCTACAGAAATTGAATAAAATTATTAAACACTTTACTGTCTTAACTGTATAAATTATAAATGAAATAGAGATTAATCTTTATAATAAATAAAATAATAAATCCTTCAATAAAGCTGCAGTTTTCTCTGTTACCCTTGTTCTTTGATTTGCTGTCTCTGCCGCACATGATCTATCATGTCATGTGTATCTCATTTTCTCACAACTCTTTAAGTTCGTTTAAGTCGTTATTTAACTCATTAAGACTGCTCTCATCAGCACACTCAACAAAACGGGCATGTTGGCATAATTCTGTGTGTTATTGTTTGTTCTAGTGCGAAAGAGAACTCGACACTGGTGCGTGTCTTTCTCTGTGTCACAGACAGGAAATTCTCGTTTGAGTTGTCTCGCTTGAATGGTTTAAAAGCATTTGCATGAATAAGAGCGTGATCATATAATGAAATGCTAACCAAAGGATGACAGAAAAAAAAAAACGGATGCTGAGTTAATTGACCGTTCGCAAAGACCCGCCCCCTTTAGTTACCCTTGCTATGTCCGACAAGCCATGCGCTCTCACGCCACACATCATGTTCTCACGCAGTGAAAAATACATCCTGGAGCAAAGGGGACACTGACAACGTATGAAACAGTTTCATATTTAAAATATTGTAATTTTTAAAGAAGTTTAATCAATAAATAGCGTCTAGTGTGTCTTTAATGTGTCGTGACGGATCGCTGTAGCTCCTCGTGAACCGATCATCTCTTCATACTAGTTCATTTATAGCATCAAATAAACATGAATGAACATCAGAAGGAATGTTGTTTCAAGTGCGGAAAGACGTGAGAACACACAATTTATCAAGTTCACCAACGTTAATCTACTAACTCCCCTGACTGCTTTGTCAGACAAAATGGCGGATTCAGGGTTATGATTGGTCTGATCGCCTGTCAATCAAACTGTTTGCGAAGGGTCAATTACGCTAAATATTTTTTAGGGGTTAAACTGGACAAAATTAATTGCTAGAGTTAACTTAATTTTGACTGCACTAAAACATACATGAAAATCAAGATGATGCTAAACTAAGTTTGTTTGTTTCCAAAGAACTTCAACTTTGTAGTGAGTTTTAGGATATATGGGCCACTGTGATATAGATATATATATATATATATATATATATATATATATATAATTTGAATTAAAACTTGTTTATTTGTTCATTATAGAAGAGTTGTACTAAAGTCCTTGGGGGGAAAAAAAACATTTGAGTTCAGAAATATTGCCAAAAAAAAAAGAGGCAAGCACAAATGCTGCCAAAAAAGGCCAAGCAAACTCAATCAATAGATTTGCTTGATTTGAGGTGACACGGTCAGTCAGATTGGACAGGAAACATGCATCATCTGTGCGCAGCCAGACATAAAACATGTGTGTCCCCATCTGGTGTTATGTGAGGTGTGTGAGTGGATTGGAATTTCTCTCTCTTAGATGCCAGGCTGGAGGATCATGAGCCCTGGCGGCAGCTGCTTCATCCCTCTTCATTACCACCACATCATCCCTGCAAATAAAAAATTGACTTTTCCTCGTAACACCCTTCCTCCACCCCCATCCCTACACATTCTCTGTATTGGTATCCTTGAAGCTCTCTCGCTCCCTCCCTCTCAATCTCATGTCTCCTTTTTTTAATCTCCTCCCTTATTCCTCTCTTCACCCTATTCCTCTTTCTTAGAAAGTAAGTGGCAAAGAAAAATATTCAGGAGGCCCAGATTGTAGCAAATGTGATTCATTTCAGTGAGCCGCCCCTATTTCATATGTATACATACAGTACAGTGCAGCAAAGAGACAGTGTTGAAATGAACTCTTGCATATTGTATAATGTGTGAACACACACGGTTCAGATTATGCAGTTCAAGAAAACTGCAGGGTGTTTTATAATACAGGATATTACTTTGTTAGCATACAATCACCTTCTGAAGCAGAAAATTGTTTAAACCCTTTTACTTTTTCATTACGAAACAAATAACGTGACAACACTAGAGATCCTGTGGTCTGTTGTGGACACTACCAAAGCTGGTGATTGAAAACAATTATCAGCCAATTGACTCTTCGCAAAGCCCCGCCCCCTTTTGTTACTGTTGCTATGATCGACAAGCCATGCGCTCTCACGCCACACATCATGTTCTCATGAAGTGAAAAATACATCCTGGAGCAAAGAGGACACTGGCAACGTATGAAACGGTTTCATATTTAAAATATTGTAATTTTTTGAAGAAGTTTAATCAATAAATAGCGTATAGTGCCTCTTTAATGTGTCGTGACAGATCGCTGTAGCTCCTCGTGAACCGATCATCTCCTCATACTAGTTCATTTATAGTATCAAATAAACATGAATGAACATCAGAAGGAATGTTGTTTCAAGCGCGGAAAGACGTGAGGACACACAATTTATCAAGTTCAAGTTCACCAACGTTAATCTACTAACTCCCCTGACTGCTTTGTCGGACAAAATGGCGGATTCAGGGTTATGATTGGTCAGATCGCCTGTCAATCAAACTGTTTGCGAAGGGTAAATTCCATTTTTTTTAACAAATGGAAATATGCACATGACACTCAATATCATTTAGAGAATATAACAGCAAAATGTAAATATATATATACACTCCTGAAAACAGGAATAATTAATCACAATATATTGTTATGTATCTAATAACACCTAAAAAGACTACAGGTGAAATACGGAGAGACACTTTGAAGTACACAAAAAATGTATTTGAATTTTGGGCAAACTCTGACAATGTTAAAGGAATGGCTTACCTAAAAAATAAAAATATACCAATCATTTATTTATAAATCTATCATAATTTATTCAGCCTTGCATTTCTTTCATTCTTCCATGGAATGCTTTTGTAGTTTTTCTTAGCTGCGCTTTTTCCACAGCGGCACAATAATGTCAAGCTTCAAACAAGACAAAAATTAGCTGATTCCATAAAACGACTTATTTGATTGAATCCATAAAACAGATGAGAGAAGAACAGACCGAATTGTTATCCACTGAAAATCTAACCCTGCACTGTAGCTCTCAAATCTCATTTACTCAAACTTGCTCTGCCACGACAGGCTACTTTCTTACACACGCAAGACAACAGACAAGTGGCATTTAGTGCCATTATTGTCAAATCTGATGCATTGCGATTATTTGAATATACACAAGCATGAATGCCACTGAGAGCGCAAAGGGAAAGATAATTACAGCGTAACTACAGTAGTCTATTACTCACACAAAGCTATCCTGTGACTTGACACACATCACACAAGCTATATGGACCACATTTAGGATTCTTGTATAGTGTTTTTTTGTCCTTTTTGGAACATGACAGGCCCTAGACACGACATGCTTTATTTGGTATAAAA
The DNA here is from genome assembly GCA_038088235.1 of Zacco platypus. Lineage (NCBI taxonomy): Eukaryota > Metazoa > Chordata > Actinopteri > Cypriniformes > Xenocyprididae > Zacco > Zacco platypus. The sequence goes on from CM076070.1 coordinate 23,911,293, forward strand.
GAAAAAGAACAATATGAACTAGGGGTGTGATGAGATCTCGTGTCTCGAGATATTAAAATGTGACGAGATTTCTCGTCAAATGAAAAGCTGTGTCGTGATATCGCCACGAAGGACATTAGCATAAAATATGTTGCCGTTATGTTTACATTACATTTCCACTGCCGTTTTGCTTTTTCATCGTAATAAAAAACATTTAATTCAGTTGGATAACAGTTACTTCGAATTAACTATTGTAAATGTCTGCTCTGCTCATCCAGCATCCAATCGCATGATGAGAGAACGGCGACATGACTGACAAGACCATGGCGGAGGATTCGTTCCACAACAGAGTCTGATAAATGTCTTATCTTGTAGAATGCACGCTCAGCAAAGCCACTACATATACACAGAGTATGTGCGATCATGAATTCGAAAGCGGAAGTAAAACGCGAGCTCCCGATGCGTGCAAAATAGGCTACAATCTCCAATATCAAACCCATCTTAGGCTGGGCTGTGTAGTTGTAACCCCATCTTGGCTCTAGTCTCTATTTGCACTTTGAATATTGAGAGAGGACTTTGATTATGGTTGGACTTGTAAGGCTAAGAGAAAACTGTGATAATTATTTTTGTTTTTTATACCGTTTAATTTATGGAAAGGAGTTCAAATAGGAGGTCATACACTGTGAAATCCTACAGGTCATACAACAAACCTATTGAAAAGCTTTGAGAAAATGTCACTGGCTGGATCGCTCTCATTTAAAGGTGCATTTACCAACTGACATTGCTTGACTTTGCGGTACGTGGCTGTATATTGTTGATTGTAGGCATTCCTCGCACTGCTCTGCTGTACTTCATTATGAAGCTCTCTGTATGTTGTTAGGACGACAAAAAGGTTTGAAAGTTACATTTTTAGTACACAGTGTTTAGTACTCCACAGTTTAGTAAACAGTGCTCCTCAATATCTTGATTGAAATGGCCGATCAAATCAAAGTAGGCGGGGTTTAGTGTTTAGTGTTTACAGAATGTAAATTCTAGCGCGAAGCTTCGGTTTATCATTGAAAGAGAGTGACGTAAGATGTGAATAGTTAAGAATTTAAAACATGCCAACTGTTTAACGATAAAAATGTTAAACATTCTTGTGTTACTTGTGATTCTTGTAATTTCTAACGATTCTCAATAAAAGAGAATCAAACAAAACAAGAATCAAACATTCCCAAACAAAATAAAAATGTAATTTATTACAGGAAAAAAAATTGCTGGACTGTAATTGTTGGAAATTGTTTGAATGAATTATTTAAAAAATGGTTTTGAATGAAGTCAAGTCAAGTCAAGTCATCTTTATTTATATAGCGCTTTTTACAATGCAAATTGTGGCAAAGCAGCTTTACATTAATAATTGGCAAATAATTTTGGCTGCACAGCAGCTCCCAAAGAAAATGGTGTCATTGTCCAGCTTATTCTATATATTATGAATTATTATGAATTCAGTGACTCATTAATAAATACTTGTTTCATTATGAATCAGTGTTTTTGAATGTATCTTTTGAATGAATGATTCAATGAGAAATAAATAATAAAACACATATTCGAATGTTCCGTTATGATGGTCAAAGTTTTAAAAGATGCAGGCGAATCGTTGTCATTAATAACATTGGGTCATGCGGGTGCTTGAATGCGATCTTTTTACAATTAACCGTGCAGCTTTAACATGTGTGCATATTTTAATGCAAATATTATGTGTGGATAGTTCAGTAGAGTTAGACCTAGATTTTTTTCCCTGCACTATTTGTGCTTTCTAAAAAAAAAAAAAAAAAGCGTCTCCCAACGCTACGTCAATTCCGATGATCAACCAAGTTCAAGACATGGTTACGGCGTTGAGTCATAGCTATTGTAAATTTGACCAGAAATGGAATCTATTAAGGATTGGTGAAAAAAAAAAAGTGTTATAAATATGTCTCCAGTGTCTCCATTACCATTGGTATTCACCACATCATGTCACTGTTCATTTGCTTGAAGTGTGCGTTTTTTCTCTCTCTCTTTTTCTGGGTGCTTTCTCGTGGCAAATTGCTGTCAGAGTGAATACCCTTAAGGGTGGTACTTTGGTCTTCCATTGGAACAGGCCGTTTAGAAGCGTTTTAAATCATTCTTGTTAAAGGCTTGTTAAGTAAATTTTTAATTTTATTTTTCTACATACTGTCAGTGATAATTAACTCAAGGCACTGTATCTACAACTTAAAACGTTTAATTAAACAATGACAAGCACCTCTGGAAGTCAAGTCCCTATTCAGTTCTCTCTAAACTTACTCCAAAGTCTAGAAATCTCTGAAGTAGTTTTAGAGTAAGTCATTCTGAACTGACACTTAACTTTTTTTTATTTTCCCCCAACTTTGTTCATTAAAAGCTTCTGTATAATTGTTTCAGAGGTTCCAGCTACATTAATATCATCTGCCTCAATTAATTATAAATCCACCAAATATATAAACTCAGAGAGAGCATATTTGTTCTTGTAGTCTAAATGATTGTTTTGTCCATGTTTCTGAATGTGTCTCCCAGCCTTCTCAAATTTTAACTGTATTCTTTATTTTACAGACAGTTTGTAGCTTTCATTAGATAGCCCAAGGTATTCTGAGCGAACATTGATTTTTCCACCCAGCCTCAGACAGGTCACGACTGCACTGTAATATTTTATTGCAGTCTCAAATTTTATTCCATTTCCTATTTTCTTGGTCTTGAGGTTTGCCATATATCAGTTATTTACTCAATGCCGTGGTTCATGTTACATATGTTCCGGTGGCACTTAGTGTCAGTGATTGTGCGTCAGTGACCAAGCAACTAGTCTGATAAATCATGGCATTTTAGATTATTACATGAAAGCTATTTAGTAGCTCCACATGTCTCTATCATCTGGCTAAAAATACAACCGAAATGGCGAGGACTAAATCTAAAAGCGAAGAGCAAAAGACATCTAATGGATGCCGGTTCTGTACTGTAGCTACAAACAGTCTAAGGTATTTTCAAGCCAACATGAAATCTTGTTTTCTATCTAAATGCATATAACTGGCTTTATTGTGCACAAATAGTTATAATATTTCATTAAAATGTAATAACTTGCTCCGCCTCTGACAACTTTCCTTTTAGGTCGATGTAACCTAGGCTGCACAAGCTATTGGTTAATGTTAACCAGGGGCTATATTAACATTTAGACTCATTTTAGTATTTGCTCTTTTTCATAACAGGTTGAGGTTCAAAAAAAAATCATTCACTAACTGCGCAGACGCACAAATTTGTGTACGAAATCTGTGCGAACGTTTTCACAAACCAACCATGATTCATCATTAATTTTCGTTCTATAACATATTCTAAATGTATGAAAAAAAACAACTGAAACTACTCAGACGCAAAAGTTACAGATACATACACTCACCTAAAGGATTATTAGGAACACCACACTAATACTGTGTTTGACCCCCTTTCGCCTTCAGAACTGCCTGAATTCTATGTGGCATTGATTCAACAAGGTGCACTGACATGTACGTTCTTTAGAAATGTTGGCCCATATTGATAGGATAGCATCTTGAAGTTGATGGAGATTTGTGGGATGCACATCCAGGGCAAGAAGCTCCCGTTCCACCACATCCCAAAGATGCTCTATTGGGTGGAGATCTGGTGACTGTGGGGGCCATTTTAGTACAGTGAACTCATTGTCATGTTCAAGAAACCAATTTGAAATGATTCGAGCTTTGTGACATGATGCATTATCCTGCTGGAAGTAGCCATCAGAGGATGGGTACATGGTTGTCATAAAGGGATGGACATGGTCAGAAACAATGCTCAGGAGGCCGTGGCATTTAAACGATGCCCAATTGGCACTAAGGGGCCTAAAGTGTGCAAGAAAACACCCCCACACCATTACACCACCACCACCAGCCTGCACAGTGGTAACAAGGCATGATGGATCCATGTTCTCATTCTGTTTACGCCAAATATCTGAATATATTTCAATACAGAAATCGAGACTCATCAGACCAGGCAACATTTTTCCAGTCTTCAACTGTCCAATTTTGTAGCCTCTTTTTCCTATTTGTTGTGGAGATGAGTGGTACCCGGTGGGGTCTTCTGCTGTTGTAGCCCATCCGCCTCAAGGTTGTGCGTGTTGTGGCTTCACAAATGCTTTGCTGCATACCTCGGTTGTAACGAGTGGTTATTTCAGTCAAAGTCGCTCTTTTATCAGCTTGAATCAGTCGGCCCATTCTCCTCTGACCTCTAGCATCAACAAGGCATTTTCGCCCACAGGACTGCCACATACTGGATGTTTTTCCCTTTTCACACCATTCTTTGTAAACCCTAGAAATGGTTGTGGGTGAAAATCCCAGTAACTGAGCAGATTGTGAAATACTCAGACCGGCCCATCTGGCACCAATAACCATGCCGCGCTCAAAATTGCTTAAATCACCTTTCTTTCCCATTCTGACATTCAGTTTGGAGATCAGGAGGTGGTCTTGACCAGGACCACACCCCTAAATGCCTTGAAGCAACTGCCATGTGATTGGTTGATTAGATAATTACATTAATGAGAGATTGAACAGGTGTTCCTAATAATCCTTTAGGTGAGTGTAGCTATATGGGTCTGTGTAAAATGTGTTTATTCCATTTGAACTTGGATGGCACATGTTTGTGTCATGCCCATGATTGTGCATCTTTAGAGAGCGTCATGAGCAGAGAAAGGAAAGGGTGTGCGGAAAGCCCTTATATGGACATGGTTTGGGTGTGTTTTATGCAAATTACTATCCTTAGGCATGTTGTCGCTCATTTAGAATACTCTAAATTCATTAACGTTAGTACGAGGCTTAGAACAAATTAATGTGCATACACGAGTGTTGTGAATTAGGCAGATTTTTTTTTGTGTGAGAAGTTCTCCTGTGCGTATAAATATGACTAATCCATGCAATTATTAGTGAATGAGACAAATCAGGTCTTGTAATAATGGCCATTTTTCACAGTCCAATCAGTGCCTGATGAATAAAATCAACTCACGGCATGCGTTTTCATTAAGTGTGTGCAAAATTGATAAAAATGATAGCAGGGATTTTGGTCAATAATGATAATTAGACAATATTTTGTGCTGGTATCTTCGCTGGTTTAGATATGTCAACTGTGTGGTGGTTAGTTCAGAAATGATGTTTTCCACTATGAGGCAATATTTTTAAATCTTCAGAGATGCATGCATTGACTTTCATGTCATGTTGCTACATTTAATCAATAAATTTAATTAGAATAATAGGACACCGTTACTTAGCAAATGAAATCAGTATCAACTAAATCCATCTTTGCACTGCAGAGGTGACTCCAGAATCTGCATCTAAAGTGGCATTTAGTGTATTTATACAAAGGCTCAGAGGTGGCTTGAATGCATTTACACTGCATGTACAATTTCATAATGCTGTGCAATTTATTTTTTTTATTGAATATTTTATTAATAAAATGAAATTTAACTGCCTGTAGGGGGCGACAAATCATTAGTTTGTTAATTGGGCGACAAATCCCAATTCAGAGGCTGCATCCTTCGAAGGACTCAGACTTCAAAGGCCACACCTTCGAAGGTCGGACCAAGCGTTGTTAAATGGGACGGTCCAGCCTACAGAGGACTGTTCTTGTCTCCTAGCAACTCTGACATCTGCCGTTAATGAGCTACAGTAACGTTTGGACTATAATTTTTTTATATTCAACTGCCTAAACACAAAACATGTTTAAGTATGGTGCATTTATGTACATAATAAATAGCATAAACTACATAAAATCGCATCTTGGTAAGATATGTCAACTTTTAAAGTTTTTATATTTAGATTTGTATCATTAGGTACATTACATTATTTGAGTAAGTTGAATCCCAATACTTGGGTAAAAAGTGTAATCAGGCAATTTCTATAAAAAAAAAACCCTGTCGTCACCACCACGCAACGAATTCTGGGTGGGGTAGGACGTGAAGAAGCCATCCATTGGATCCTTCATTGCCTGCAAAATGAAGGATGCATTAATAGGCCGCATTTGAAGGAGCCTTGCAGTGATTCAGTCATTGAATCATTCATTAAACTGATTCATTTGAAAATGTGGATTCATTCAGTATGAAGCACCGCTATATGTGGCTCAGAGACAGAAAACAGTTCTACTGTGGTTTATTGAACTATTTAATAACATTTAATATGGAATTTACAATCATGTTGATATTTGGGAAAAATAGCACTCTTGCTCATGTGATATTGCTTAACATGCAGGAAAGAAAATAGCAGAATCGTGCGCACAATTTACTAATTTGTTCCCTCGATTTACTAAAACGTGTGCATGATTTACTATTTAGTTCCCTCGATTTATAAATCATGTCCATGCTCGTTTTATTAAATTGTGCTCATGATTTAATAAATCGAGGGAACAAATTAGCAAATCGTGCACAGGATTTAATTGTTTTTTCCGTCATGTGTGGGGCTCCGTACTTAACTATATCATCTGGTATTAAAATAAAACAAAAACTCATGGGAGTTTGTGTATCTTGAATTTCAGAGGAATTCTAACAGCATTAAAATAGGCTACATCATCAGTAAAAGTGTGCATTCTCAAAACAGTTTGAGTTTTTGAGTGACATACTCAAAATCAGCATGCACTTCATTGAAGCAATAATTCTGATTATTACAATTATTTTTGCAGATGATTGACATCACACACACCTTTGAATACTATGCAAGTAAATCGGGCTGCAAATGCTATTTCATGTTAACCTCAGTGTGCATGTGATGGGTATAGCTGCACTGGATGTAGTTTCAGTGGTTATGCTGTTTCCATCATACACAGTATGTTCTAAATTCACCACAAAAGCCCAGTGGTGTTAGTTCCTTCTGTATCCATTCCACAAAACCGTGTGCCCACTATGCTATACAGAAACAAGCAATTACTGTGATTGGGAGCAGATAGTAGAGATGCAAGTATCTGTTCATGCATGCTGGTCTATCTGTGCCAGAAATCACTGTACAGTTTCAGAATGCACGTAGCTTGACCATCAGGGTGACCCTTGCCATTGTTTTTTTGATAGACTATGACAAAATTCTATCAGTTCAGCTAAGCCTCCTCACATTTGAGTGTCAGACACATTTATCTTGAAGACAATGAGGAGTAATTTCAGGAAGGGCCCCGTGAGAGGCAGGACAAAGATTCAAAAAGACAGTCAGAAAGAGAAGGAAATCACTGAGAGTGTTTTTTTTTTAGATGTAACAGATTATTGTACCTTTAGGCAAAAAAAATACATACACACACACACACACACACAAATATACATACATATATACATACATACATATATGTATGTGTGTGTGTGTGTGTGTGTGTATCAATATTCTATGGAAGCTTGATAAGAAATAAAGATAACATTTTATCTTTATTTAACTTTTTATCCCACAATTCTGACTTTTTTTCCTTAAAGTTATTTAGTCAGAATTGCGTGTTAAGTCAGAAAAGTCATAATTCTGACTTTCTCACAATTGTGAGTTTTTAATCATGCAACTCTGACTTTATATCACACAATTCTGACTTTATACCTCGCAATTGTGAGATAAAAAGTCGCAATTACTTTTTTTTTTTAATTTAATGGCAGAAACAAGCTTTATGATTAAGGCTTTTATGCCTCATATAGTATAATACAGTAGAATATGGAGATTACACAGATAATCAAGTAAAGCATGATTTTTCTTTGCTATTTTTATTTGTAGACATACTCCAAGATTCACAATTTGAAGCTCTCTCCTCAGACACTTATGGATTTGAAAAAAAAAAAAAAAATGAAAGAAAATGCATGAAAGTTCATGTCAGCGATCAAAAGAAAGCCTGTGTTTGCAACAAAAATGGAAATGTGCTCGAAACAGCACAGCTGTATTAAACCTGTGATTTTCCCTCAGTGCAATTAAGAAGCAAATCAGCGGGGAGGATTAAAACATCCACAGCTGACGTTCCAAATTTGACAGGCCTTCCCGAGCTCCACTACACACTTCCTGCAGTTCCCTGGAGAAAACGCACCACGAATCAAAGACATTTTAATAATGTACCAAAAAAAAAAAACAATGCTTTCCACTTGTTTTCACACTAAAAATGTTTTGGCCACTGACATAGGATTTATGTTGAAACATGCATCCTTTTATTTCCTTTCTCCTCTTGTGTGAACCAAACACGTGACGTGTAAAATCCTTCTTCAAAATAAAGGCTCATGTTGCGTCTGGAATGAGATGGCGTTCGTTCCACGCAGTTGGATGGTGACATTGATTTCCTCCTTTTGGCCTGCAGCCCTTCAGAAATACCCTCCGCTAGGCCAATGGGGAGTGTAATCAGTTTCCCACAAAGCCAGCTGAGACCATCAGCCACTTAACGTTTCTGATGTTGACAACGCTATTACTCAGTTTATCAACAAGTGTAGAAAGGCTACAGTGAGACAGGGAAGAATATACTAGCTAATTAGCATCAGTGTCAGCAGCATTACATTGTTTTCACAACATTTTGTCTTCAATAATTAATGTGGGAACATAATACTTTGGGTTTCTGTTGCCTAAACCAATTGCATTCATTGTATTAACTCAAATTTTTAATTTCAATGAACTCAAAATTCAAAGTTAAACCAACAATTCCTTTTTTACAGTGTAGAAGCATCACAACATCGGAAGCGTACTGCACGCGCTACACTGTAACAAAAAAATTATCGGTTTAACTTAAAGTAAATTGCCTTAATTTTGAGTTCATTGAAATGAACACTTTGAGTCTATACAACGAAGGAGATTGGTTAAATCAACAGAAACTCAAAATATTACGTTATCTGAACCACATAAATTATTTAAGTTGATTTGACAAAATAAATTGTTTTTACACTGTGCTTATAATCAGGGTTGGGGAGTAACGAAATACAAGTAACTTAGTTACGTATTTAAAATACAAAATTTGAGTAACTGTATTTCATTACAGTTACATTTTAAATGGGTGGTAATCAGATTACAGTTACATCTGAAAAGTGTTTTAGATTACCAAAGTGATTACTTTGAATTTTAATGTCTGACTCTGACAGTCTGAAAAAGTGGAGTTAAGTTTCATCAACATTTTAATACTTTTAAGAGGGATCATAAAAATTTTGATATTTTTATTTTGTACTGTCCTGAACAAGGCAAAATGACTGAATTTATAAAAAAATTGCCCAACTGTCAACTTAACTGTCCTGTCATGACCTGATGATCCACGACTGTTTTCATGTTTTGTGATAGTTGTTTGTGAGTCATTTTATAATTCACTCGTCACTGCAACTTTTTCTCACAATTAGTTTTTTCCCTCACATTTGTGAGTTTGCATTTCACAATTCTGACTTCTTTTTCTCAGAATTGCAAGATATAAACTTGCAATACTAACCTTTTCTTGCAATTGTGAATTTAGTAGCGAGTTTATATCTCATAATTCTGACTTTATAACTCACAATTGCAACTTTATATCACGCAATTCTGAGGGAAAAAGTCAGAATTGTTAGATAAAAACTCGCAATTACCTTTTTTGTGTTTGTTCCACACTTACATTAGTATTCCAAAGTATTCTAAAGTATTTAAATTAAGTTACTAAACTTGAGTAAAGTAACGAAATACGTTACAAATGACTTATTAAAGCATGTATTTTGTAATCTGTAGTGAAATACATTTTAAAAGTAACCTACCCAGCCCTGTTTATAATAGACAAAAACAAAATAAGTCTGTGTTCTTTGGTTAGATGAAGGATGATATTTTCAGGAGTACTTAGTGCAATGTTCGCTTAAGTGATGCAACTGCGAATCCTTAATAAATTACCCTGCTGGAGGTGGCGAACGTCGAAACTCTTGGTAAGTGATGCACGCTGAGAATTGCTAAGTGGACTCCTGCCCCTCAACGACCCTTTCCCCGCAACCCTCCAACACATTAACCATGACAACGTCACGCCGGCCATTGACAGCATGTTATTTGTCGGCTCGGTCACATCTCTGAGTGCCACCCATTCCTTCCAAAGCCTGTGAATAATGCATGCATGAAGAGCCGGAGGGAGAGAGAAGGGCCGGAGCGGTGAGAAGTTCAGAGGTAATCCATAAGGAAGGAGTGCAGGAGTGGCTCTCTCCCCTTCTTTGTTATTGACTTTATGTCACTTTAGACAGTTACATTGATACTGATTCCAAACAAAACAGACAACAAAAGAGGTTTGAGCTATCCGCAATCGTTAACCCGAGATTGCACCATGAAGGGGTGGGGTGTGTGCCTGTGTGTGAGCGAAAAGAGGTTCTGCGGCACTCCGTCAGGGAGGCAAAACACAAGCGGCTCATTCATATGTAAAAGATGGATTGTTGTGAATAATAGTTCAATCAATCCCTGCCTATCGGCGCACGTGCGCACAGCGAGGGGTGGCTGCGACGCGCAGAGTGACATTAGCTAATACGGAAGATTTGTCTGTGACAACTTCATCCATTAGCAAAGTCTCCGGCCTGCGCTGTTGCAAAGCCGATTTAGAGTCGCGCGATAGTATCGTAGAGCATCAGCGAGCCTGCAGGACTCGCGGAGCGACAGCTGTGCTGATTCCAAGAGATACTCGTGAGGTATAAGCACTCGGCTGCTCTGAAGTCTAAAGGGATTATGCCTAAACTTGGTCATGGGTCTTCCGGGCTCGCTACATTTTCGAGGAGGCACGCAAATATCTGCGGATGTGAGCCGTTCACGCAGATTGTTTCTCTCTGCAGCATGGGGGAATAAAGAGAGTAGCTAGTTGAAGCTAGAAGCGTGTGATGAGGTCAACGTCAAAGAGCCACTTTCTTGTCTTTCTTGTGATTGAGGTTGCCTTGTTAGTATGCGCAGAGGGTTTCGGCTGGTTTGATCTGCCATCCAGAATAGACTAATATAAGGACCTGGCAGTCAAAGTAAGAGTGTCAGTAGTCATTTAGACTTGTTTAACAAGATATTTGTAGCTCAATCAATCTCCCGAAGCTTTACAGGCAAGTGTCTTTGAAGCTGGGGACAAAAAGGACACATGATGTGTTATTATTATGTTGTCTCCATGTAGTGCCTCTGATATGGCTGAGTGAGTTTGATGATGGAGATAGTGGATTGCCGGAAGAGTGCTTTCACCGTTCTCGATGCTTATTAATATATGATCCAATTTTCAGAAGCTTGCCTAAATAACATTAAGCACATCTAATCTGGACTTTTTTTTCTTTCCCTGACAGTAGACCAACTTTAATGCTAACGTTCAGCCTCGCACCGCCTCGTTTCTCGAATACTTTTTTTTTTTTTTTTGATCCAAGGTTTTATTTTGTACAAGCCTGGGAAGGCTGAAATTAAATTTACTTGGGAAGAGGCTAAGCAACAAAGGGCTATGGATCACAATAAAAGCTTATCAAACCCAAGGAACCCTCTCTGACTGTAAGGGAAATGGGTCAGCTGAATAAACAGCACTATTTAAGTCTCTAACTTTAGTCGAAAGGAAATGTATTTAGCACAACAAAGTAAATAGCAAAATGAAGCATGCCGTAACAAGGCCCTGTTATGTCCATTTAATAGTCTTGTTTATTCTGTTTTTCTTTTTTTTATTATCTATATCTATTATTTACAACCAAGTAATGAGCGTGTGTTTCTGGGACAGAACAACAAGCAGAAACAAAATTCTTAATGAAACAATTTGAAGTCTTCCAGAGAACTGTACTGCTCAAATTCTATTGGTCAGAGGGAGCTCGGAACAATCTATTGTTCAAAGTATCATGTGTTTCTCTTTAAATGGCTTATAGCACTATTCCTTGTAGCGCTGATATAGTTCACATAATTTGGTCTTCAAACAGAGAGTGTTGCAGCATGTTGCAGCCGCCACATTTATGGTGTTGTATATGGCCTGCAGCCATCCGTTTTATGTTTGTAATATATTATACAAGTAAATACCTACCCAAATAAAGGAAATCTTTGTCGAATGCTTTGCAGAGAGCCACTCGTGTGAAATTAAACAATTGGGCTTCAGTCGTATTACACAGATAATTGGTCCGTTCAGTTCGTACAGCTCATAAAAGCTCTGAACATGCGATGTATAAAAAAAAAAAAAAAAATTTTAACACAAGAAGTGCACACTCATCTCACCTCGATAGCAGCAAAAGTGGTCCAATACAACATGAATAAAATTAGTGCATAGTACATGTATGGACATAGTAGTTAAAGCCACCTAATATAAGTATTACAGTATTATAAGTTGATTACAGCATTATATTTGGACCTACCACATTATAAAGTTGACCGTTTAGTGCATGACTTGATTTACTAATACTTAAACAGAAATACTTTTTTTATACTACTGTATATAGGTCAATGCCAAATATATGTTAAGAGAACAAAGGAAATGTGATCACTTTAAAAAAAAAAAAAATCTCTATTGGCTCACAAAAAATTCTCATTGGGTGGAACAAGGAGATCTGTTGTGTGATCTGAGCTCAAAGAAACTTTAATCTTCAGCCGTTCACATATCACGTCTTTTGCGCGCACATATTCGTTATTTCATATGTAGGTGCGGTAAGCGCGTGAAATGCGGCCGCGATGCGAATGTGGTGCGGCGCGCTCGTTTTCCAGGCGCGCCTGTGCCGCGGCGAGATGAAAACATCTCAACTTTTCAGAATGCCGCAGGCGCACCGCAGGTCATGTGACAAGAACCATCCAATCAACCCTTTTCCTTACCATAAAGGTCGCCTAATTACCTCAGACGAACACAGAGTCATTGTGCAGGAGAGATGGTTTCACAGCAGAAGCTCTGTTTGGTGATGCTTGGGCCAATTTTTCTTAAAAGATTATCAAACTGGTCCTTGTCAACTCTGAAATAGACTTTGAATCTCTCATCGTCCAGACGGAGCTCTTGGATGAGTTTGTGAAATTCTCCGTGGTGCACCCAAACACTGTGGGAGTTTGTTTTTTTTTCTTCTCCATAAATAAATCTTGTACTAGGGCTTCTGCAAGGCTTTTCGGTGATGGAAATCCACTGAAATTACCGTGAAGTCGTGGAGAAAGCTGTTCATGGTTGCATAGCAACGACAGACGCTACAGAAACGCAAGCTTCCGAGCGCTTGCAAAAGAAGGAGGAAGCGACACGGTCGCGCTTTCCATGCTTTTTTAGGCGTGATATGTGAACGGCCCCTAAGCCCGTTCGTCCACCAAAACGTTTTTTTCCAGTGGCTAGCGTACATATCCAATTGTTTTCAATGGGAGCGCAGTGTTTATTAAACGCCAAGAGCACAATGAGGCTTTTCCACGCTAAAGTGCTAAGCACTCGAGTTGAAAAATGTTCAACTTTGAGTAAAACGCTGCACTTTTTACCAAGCCGTCCAATCAGAGTGGAGGAGGGGCGGGACAAATACAACACCGACCAACCGGCACATTCTTGTACAACATAAACGGATGAAAACAACAAGCATGATAACGGAACAAAATAATTTAAAACAATAGCCAGAGCGAATACTTTACATTGTGTTGACATTTTTATATAGAAATAGTACAGGAAAAACAAAAGGGGTAACACTTTATTTCACAGAGTCATTGTTACATATGGTACATGTAGTTAATGTCGTAATAACTATAAGTGATGAATAATTACATGCAATTAACCCTAAACCAAACCAAACCCTAATTCTAAACATATAGTAAGTGCATGTAGTTACTTAATATTACTCAGTACTTAAATGTATAATTACAGTGTAACAACCAAAAAAAGGTTACACTTTATTTTACAGTGCCGTAGTTATATTGTAATTACTCCAATAAGTACTCAGTACTATTAATTAACTACATGTACTTACTATAGTGGTACAGTTAGGGTTCGTTACTTGTAATTATGCATAATTTATTGTTATTACTATAGTAAGTATATGTAGTAACGTGTAACTACGGCACTATGAAATAAAGTGGGTCGCAGTTACAGTATTTGTACTTACAGTGTATTATAATTACTATAAGAAGTGCATAGTATGTACGTGTGGAACAGGACTTTATTTTAAAGTGCTTCCATAAAGTGTTACCGAAAAAAAACGGAGAAATGAAATACTACATTTGTGATATTCCGTATCATAGTAAGCAAAGCGTCTCAAGTGAAAAAAAAAAGCTGCAGCGCTGTGAGCGTTTGAGAGCGCTTCGGCTAGGCGTTTTCAGCTGGCTAAAAATGCTTTGGTGAACACGCGGTGTAATACTTGACAAAATTTGTGAGAGAAAAAAGGGAAAACAGGGGTGTTAAATGCTGATTCTGTTAGCATAATCTCCACAGGGAGCAGTACATCAAACTTGAGGCAGCCTTTTCAACAACTGAAATCATCTTCCGCAAAAAAATGGTGTTATTTTTAATGGGGGGTGGGGGGGGGTGATAGATGTTCCAGGACACTGGTGCTGTGATGTCACACTGAATCAAATTCAGTACATTTTCAATCTGCTGACATGATGGGAAATGAATTTCTGCTCCCAAAGCAAGGACATCACATTCAGTGACCCTCACTGAATATCGTGTGAGTGGTGGGTGGTGGGTGGAGGGGTGGAGGGGGAGGGGGGGGGGGGGCACTAAAATTAACGTCTGCTATCCTTCCGCTTTCATCTCAGATGCTTCTTTCATCGCTCTCTCTTGTGCATGTGTTTCTCTTTTGCTTATGTTACTGGCAGATGGAATTGGTAGATTCCAATCAATGTTCTTCTTTGACTAATTACTCTGACAAAGATGGTGAGGATCCAGATGAATAGATGCCTGCAGAGCATGTCTGGCAACACACACACACACACACACACACACTGTACCAAGAAACATGCCAAATATATCTTCATAAGCGGCAAGAAATCTGCAGTATAATGATTCTCTATTGTTGATCTGGTGTAATGGCTCTAGATTTGGGCCACTGTTAAGGCTCTGATATTCTCACTGCAAAGTTCTTTTTTGTTCTTTGCTCAAGACTAAAAAGATGTTTGAATTGATATACTGTTTGTAAAAACTCTGACGTCACCCACACGGCTTGGAGCGTTGATGAAATTAATTTTTAAATATGTGCATAGGTATTACACAAAAAAACGGCGTCAGTGTAGCAAAGTTATATTATAAATTCAAAAGTATGATTACAATTTCAACTATAAAGCAATATGTTAACGTTTGTACTTGTGTCTCTCGACGTGTAATCGGAGAAGATTTCCAAATCAAGAAGGTGGAGCCCCAGATAACACCCACCAATCTTGGCCAGCAGTTTCAGACCACCCAAACAAACTTCAATTTGACCACATTTTGTTCTAAATAACGTCTTACAATAAATCAGGGCCTTTATGATTGTGCACTTAAAGGGTGCATATCATGAAAATCGGACTTTTCCCGTGTTATTGTGCTATAATCTGGTCCCAAGTGCATCCACCAATCCAGAAAACATGAACTCAGTAAGTTTGTTTTGGCAAGCCTTTCTCTGCAAGTGTGAGAAAAAATGAGCAGCTCATATTCCGCTCCCGCTTTGACATAGGAGGGGGTTCTTATAATATTACAAACCCTTAATCTGCACGTTTCCAACCATGGCGCTGCCATTTTGTTTTCGCAAGTGTCAACGGTGCACCAGTTCTAACGCCATGGCAAAAGTTCGACCACTGTTCTGTGGTTGGCTGCACAGAACACAATTTAGAGTCCCAGCCTCAGAGGAGACAAGACAGCAGTGGATTTATTTTATTTTCAATGCAAATCCCCCAGAACTGCTTTAAAGAAGAGGAAGAGTTGTTGTAGTAGAGTATTGTTGATGCCGTCATTTTATGCCGAACTGCTTCACAAACATGGGACAAACCGTGTTAATTTTGACAGCCATTTTTGATTTAGTCTCACTCTTTATCTTCAGACGAAATTGCTTAGTCTTAGTCACATTTTAGTCATTTTTGTCTTTTATAGTTTCAACGAAAGTTTTGTCAACTTTCAGTCATTACTTTTATTTAAACTGCAGTTCATTTTGGCATCTATTTTATATGTAGTCTTTACAATAAGGTTCATTAGTTAAACATTAGTTAATGTATTAACTAACATGAACTAACCATGAGCAATACGTTTGTTTGTTTCTGTATTTACTAATCTTCATAAAGGTTAGTTAATGAAAATGTAGTTATTCAAGTCAAGTCAGCTTTACTTACTGGTGCTGGTCATATAATTAGAATATCATCAAAAAGTTGATTTATTTCACTAATTTCATTCAAAAAGTGAAACTTGTATATTATATTCATTCATTACACACAGACTGATATATTTCAAATGTTTATTTCTTTTCATTTTGATGATTACAACTGACAACTAAGGAAAATCCCAAATTCAGAATCTCAGAAAATTAGAATATTACTTAAGACCAATACAAAGAAAGGATTTTTAGAAATCTTGGCCAACTGAAAAGTATGAGCATGTACAGCACTCAATACTTAGTTGGGGCTCCTTTTGCCTGAATTACTGCAGCAATGCGGCGTGGAGTCGATCAGTCTGTGGCACTGCTCAGGTGTTATGAGAGCCCAGGTTGCTCTGATAGTGGCCTTCAGCTCTTCTGCATTGTTGGGTCTGGCATATCGCATCTTCCTCTTCACAATACCCCATTTTCCCCATTTTCTATGGGGTTAAGGTCATGCGAGTTTGCTGGCCAATTAAGAACAGGGATACCATGGTCCTTAAACCAGGTACTGGTTGCTTTAGCACTGTGTGCAGGTGCCCAGTCCTGTTGGAAAATGAAATCTGAATCTCCATAAAGTTGGTCAGCAGCAGGAAGCATGAAGTGCTCCAAAACTTCCTGGTATACGGCTGCGTTGACCTTGGACCTCAGAAAACACAGTGGACCAACACCAGCAGATGACATGGCATCCCAAACCATCACTGACTGTGGAAACTTTACACTGGACCTCAAGCAACGTGGATTGTGTGCCTCTCCTCTCTTCCTCCAGACTCTGGGATCCTGATTTACAAAGGAAATGCAAAATTTACTTTCATCAGAGAACATAACTTTGGACCACTCAGCAACAGTCCAGTCCTTTTTGTCTTTACCCCAGACGAGACGCTTCTGACGCTGTCTGTTGTTCAAGAGTGGCTTGACACAAGGAATGCGACAGCTGAGACCCATGTCTTGCATACGTTTGTGCGTAGTGGTTCTTGAAGCACTGACTCCAGCTACAGTCCACTCTTTGTGAATCTCCCCCACATTTTTGAATGGGTTTTGTTTCACAATCTTCTCCAGGGTGCGGTTATCCCTATTGCTTGTACACTTTTTTTCTACCACATCTTTTCCTTCCATTCGCCTCTCTATTAATGTGATTGGACACAGAGCTCTGTGAACAGCCAGCCTCTTTTGCAATGACCTTTTGTCGTCTTTTGGACAACTGTCAACTCAGCAGTCTTCTCCATGATTGTGTAGCCTACAGAACTAGACTGAGAGACCATTTAAAGGTCTTTACAGGTGTTTTGAGTTAATGAGCTGATTAGAGTGTGGCACCAGGTGTCTTCAATATTGAACCTTTTCACAATATTCTAATTTTCTGAGATAATGAATTTGGGATTTTCCTTAGTTCTCAGTTATAATCATCAAAAATAAAAGAAATAAACATTTGAAATATTTCAGTCTGTGTGTAATGAATGAATATAATATACAAGTTTCACTTTTTGAATGGAATTAGTTAAATAAATCAACTAGTTGATGATATTCTAATTATATGCACCTGTATATATGCAGAATATCTCAAATGAAGACTGCTGAACTCCAGCTTACTTCTTTGTCAGCACTTTATTCTCAATGTAGAGAGCACATGTGCGCCAGATTGCAAAGATTAAGTAAAAAAAACAGGTAGAAAACGTGTTCTTTTAACAGAAAAGATTTGTTTTGTCTCCTCCTTTATTCAACTAAAACAGAGTGATTTTGGAAGTTTTAATTTTTTTAACCACATTTCAGTCTTGTATTTTCTTGCATGTCACAGTTAACGTTTGGTGACGTTGGCGTCGTATCGCCAACATTTTTCCTCATAGATTTCGTTAACGAAATTAACACTGGCCAGCAAAGATGTATGTCATGACAAAGGGCCATGTGTTGTGATTTAATGTATTTTACTTTTAGCTCCGGCATTTGACTGCAAGCACAAAATCCCTTTTCCCCAAAATACCTGTCTCTATGTACCTTCACAATTCTGACATGTACGAGTGAGCTAATGAGCAGTAAAAACCAACTGGCATCACTGTAACACAATCTAGGCTAAACTTGTCTCGGAATCCCACAGGTTTTTCCAGCATCAGTTTCTTTCCAGGTTATTGAGTCACACTTGTAACCAAGCCCGCTCCGCTACCGAAAATCCAATTCATGGCAGTTTGTGCGAGCGATTCACAGCCAACTACGGTTGGCTCCAATGGCATTTTGCACATCGTAAAAGACCCTGTGCAGTAATACAAACTTATTAATGAATGTATTAGCTGCAATGCATCCCTAGAGCCTGCAATATGGGAAAAAGAGAGTGCGGCTAGATGGGGAGGGTTGATGAGTCATCCTACCCTGTTTGTGAGCTGGGGTCGAAAAGCATGAGGAAGATCCACACGCAGGGGACCCGTGCAGTGAGCTTGCGGAGAACGGCAGCCATATCGCTCTGAGTCCTGAAAGCCTGCTGAAAGAAGAGAGTAAGGATGGGGAGAACAAGCAAATTAGTGGAGAACTTTGAGAACATGGCATACAAGCTCTGTCCCTGTGAGAGTCAAATTGAAATGATGCTCAGCTGCCCACAGGTGATCTGTCCAATGTATTAATGTCATTACGAATGCACAATGCCATTTCTTAGAGACCCAGTACAAGTACTGATGTTCTTTTTAGTACAACATATTTTTAGTACAGCTGTAATTTTTTTAGTATGGCACGGTGTAAAAGTTCTTAAAAAACAAACAAACAAAACTTACAATTAGTCACCTAGGGGTGCGTTTCCCAAAAGCATCATTAGCCAACTAACACTGCAAGACATAGTTCAACATAGTTTGGTGTTTCCCGAACACCATCGTTCAAATGAAAGTTTGCAAACTGAATCACAAACTTGTGTGGTTGGAGCGACAGCTCTCGAGCTGTGGTTAGAAGCATCGTTTCTTGTTTATTTGACTTAATAAATCATCATCTTGAGCAAAAAAAACAGTAACTTCTGAATGGCATGAGGCTGGGATTTAGCGGGTTTGAAGTATTTGATGAACGTATGTGCAAACAGCATTCCCACAATACTCTCATCTCATTTTTGACAGATGTGGCTTTTAGAGGCTTTTGCATCGGAAGTCTTGGAAGGTTAAATAACAACAATAATGAGGATATTTGAAAATCATATTCTATGTCTCAAAAGTCATTTTATTAATTTAAAAATGGACAATTGTTATTTAAAATGATCAAAAACAGACTCATACGTGAGCTCAAATACGCACTCACACCTTCGAATGTGTCAGACACAAATATCCGTTCTCGCATATGTCTACACTTTTATGTGACCTAATGAAGAAATATAGACTGTAGGCATAAGCATTGAAATAATTATAAAATATAAAGACTATTTAAAATTGCTGTTTAATAAAACTATTCTAGAGTAAATTAAATCAATTTTAACTAAAACATACAAATAAGGAGGAATATATAAATATATATACATATTTACATATATATATATATATATATATATATATATATATATACAGGGTTGGGGAGCAACAAAATACAAGTAACTTAGTTACGTATTTAAAATACAAAATTTGAGTGACTGTATTTAATTACAGTTACATTTTAAATGGGTGGCAATCAGATTACAGTTACATCTGAAAAGTATTTTAGATTACCAAAGTGATTACTTTGAATTTTAATGTCATTTAAACAGCAATTGGTGATTCTCTGACTCTGACAGTCTGAAAAAGCGGAGTTAAGTTTCATCAACATTTTAATACTTTTAAGAGGGATCATAAAAATGTTGTTATTTTTATTTAGTACTGTCCTGACAAGACAAAATGACTGAATTTATAAAAAAATGTCAACTGTCAACTGAACTGTCCTGTCATGACCTGATGATCCACGACTGTTTTCATGTTTTGTGATAGTTGTTTGAGAGTCATTTTATAATTCACTCGTCACTGCAACTTTTTCTCACAATTTGTTTTTTCCCTCACAATTGTGAGTTTGCATTTCACAATTCTGACTTCTTTTTCTCAGAATTGCGAGATTTAAACTCAGAACTGTAAGTTATAAAGTCAGAATTGGGAGATATAAACTTGCAATACTGACTTTTTTTCTTGCAATTGTGAATTTAGTATGTGAGTTTATATCTCATAATTCTGACTTTTCTCAATATTTTCAGTTTATATCTCATATTTTTGACTTTTCTCAATATTGCGAGTTTATATCTCATAATTCTGACTTCATAACTCACAATTGAAACTTTATATCATGCAATTGTGAGATAAAAACTTGCAATTACCTTTTATCTGTTTGTTCCACACTTTATGGTTTTATATTCCAAAGTATTCTAAAGTATTTAGATTAAGTTACTAAACTTGAGTAATGTAACGAAATACGTTACAAATTACTTTTTAAAGCATGTATTTTGTAATCTGTAGTGAAATACCTTTTAAAAGTAACCTACCCAGCCCTGAATATATATATATATATATAGCTGATGACCAAAATGTATTTGTTTGTTTGAAGAAAATGTATTGTTTCAAAAATTACATGCATTGCAATAATATCACTTCACTCATGAAAACTCTCTGAGGGTTTAGCATGGTGAGGGATATGACAATATTAATGTATTTGGTCTTGGCGGAATTGTACTTGCTCTGCTCAGCAGCAACAAGACCTGACACCTGATACTGACAATACATCCACAGTCATGCTGCTGCTGCACGTATAACTTACATGAAAATACCCCGCAACAAAACAGGGGACACAGGAAATGGACCATAAAAGCCGATATATGAATGCTGCTGAGTGTAAAAAAACAAAAAAAACAAGCTGCTGCATCAGCAGACAGGCATACATCACCACACATGGGATGACAGGCTCCCAAACAAGCGTAAATCTAGTGAAAGAACATTCACCTATCTCAGATGTTGAATGTCAGAGGATACTGCAAGTGCGCTGCAAACTCTTTCTGATCGTTTGCAGCAAAAACGCTTACACAGAACCAAACTATTTAAAAGTTAAGCAAGAAACACACTAACTGCAGAATCCGTCCAATCAGCTCGAGCCATGTGAGATGATGTCATTCAGAATCAGCCTGCATCATCTAGAGTTCCCCGACTCAACTGTGTATCTATCAGTTTGGTAAACACTTTTTTAATGCCATCTGTGTTTATGTCTAACAATATATCTGGTAAGAACTTCTGCATCAGATCAATCCCTAGAGATGTCAGCGTGAGAATGCAACCTGTTAGTGACAAGTGTTTGCTGGAGCCTACTGTGCAGAGCACTACTGCAAGAATTTGATTAAACTGTCTGGAGATTTTTTTTGCTCTGATAGCCAGCCAAATGGCAGCCCGCAGTCACATTTCCTCTGTTAACTCTGCGCAACTTTTTTATGGATATGTATCTATATCTAAAGCTGCTAGGGGCAAACACGTCTCTGATAGGACGCTTGAAAATGTTTTCGCTTGTAAAATTCTGAGAGGAAGATTAATATGAACATTTATATGCAAGCTAGAGTTCCTCTAAGTGCATTGAGAATTAGGAGCGGACTTTAATCTAATTGCAAAGAGCCAAAAACAGAAATGCAATCCCTTTGCAAAGCAGCACTTTAACTCAACAAACACAAAGTAATTTATTTAACAAAAGTAATCTGCAGTAGGCAACTGCATTCAGGCTATTTTTTTTTCTGCTAGTACTTGTGAAGCCATTATAGCTGTTCCTAGTGGCAACACCTGTGCATGCTGAATACATTTCAAAGGATTAATGAAACTCTCTCTCTCACACACACACACACACACACACACACACACACACACACACCCTTGCATACTTTGATTCAAGAAAAAAGAATGAGCTGAACTGAAGTCTCAGCACCTTTGACTGATCCACGATCAACAACGAGGAGAAATGAGATATTGGCTACGTTGGCCCGCTGCTGTGGCTTATCTTAAATTAAAAGGTGAAAATACATTAGGTTCCAAGGTGCTTGTGTTTGCAGCAGTGCTACCCTTGATTTTATAGTCTGCTGCCAGACATACACAGTAGAACATAAGCACAAGGGTAGCATGATAAATAAGTTCTTCATCTACCCTATTGATCTCCCTTTCTTTTCACAAAAGCTGTGGCACCTTTACGCATCATGTTCCATCTACAGCACTACAGAACAGAAAAAACATTATTCCACCCATCCATTCCAGGTCTTGAAGTCCCTACTAATGATCTGATGAGAGGAATCGGTTAGTCTTGTCTAGGAACTAAGCACCGTTGGTGTGCCTCCATGAAGGGTTGGGAAATTAAATGAAAAAACTATTATAGTAATATTTTCAAAATGTAGTTCTCATTCAGGATTCAGTGAAAAATGTATTCCTCACAGACAGTATGGGTTCAATCCTCTTTCGTTATAAAATAGAAAAGCAATGTGATCGCATGAGCATTTTATGTAAAATGGGCCTCATTCATGAAACTTTCGCAAATAATTTTTGCCCTTTTGCTGATGCTTTGACAGTTTCAACAGCTGTACATAACTCTCTTTTGTCTGCTTGTTTTTCCCGGAGTTGTGAGTAGCTGCATAAGCCAGTCTTTATTTGAACTTTTAAAATTTGGGCGTAAAATGTGACGAATCACAAACTCGTATATCATTCGTTAGTTACACGTGTATATTAATGCATTCGAAACATTCGTAAATAGGGCGCGTGTGCATGCTTATTCATAATTATAATAATCCCCACCCATGAGTTATAACTACATAAATTACGTGTCCAGGAACTTCCTTCTCAGGTTTGGCTCCAATATATTGCATACATGCTAAAGAGACTAATTGGCCATAGGCTTAGCAATAAATATTCAATTATTGTGTGACCACCAAAGCATTTTAGCCAGCTAAAAATGCCTAGTGCTCTTCTGAAAATGGCCCGCTGGTGGCGCTTAAAGGTGCACCATGTGATTTTTCATCCTCTAGAGGTCGCCTATTCAAAACAAAGGCATAGCTTGATGGCGAGTTTGAGCGAGGAATCTTGGGACATGTAGTCTTCACCTCACAGCCGGTGGAAAAGAATGAGGTTGGGACTCGAGCAGAAATCATGTTCACGGATGTGATTATTAACGTTACTGTAGTATGAAGCAGAGCAGGACGAGGAGCTGGAGCGATTGTTAATGAGAGACGAACGCGACACACACCTCGCAAACAGTGGGACTTTTATTATGACACAGTCGCCGTTTCCGCTTTTCCAGTCTTGAGTATGAGGGAACGCAGTTCTGTTTATCATATTATTTGAGTGTGTTGAACATGATGTTATAACGTTACTCTGTGACACTTGTTCACACTGCAGTAAGATAGATCCATATTACAATATCATATTAAATGCTGGATGGCTTGTGTTGATAAATGGTGTGCAATTAATTTTAAAACGTATTGTATGATGGAGGAAATTCTGTATTACTGTCAAGAAAATTAGATTTAAACTATAAGGCTAAACATGTTGATATTACAATAATTAGTTTTATGTCTATAGTTTATAAACACAGATGTTCGCACATGTAATATATATTAAAGGGTCTTTAGTGTTTCCATGGTTTTTACAAAATATAACCGGAAACCGAGGGTAACGCGGATATGACGCCATTTACACGCGACTCCCTCACACGTCCCGGATCCTTGGTTAAAATTGTGATTCAATTTACAAATAGTTGGAAACATTTGGGATATTGTAAGAACTGAGCTGAACAAAATATATAATCACTGGCCAAAAATTTTACATATTGTAGCTTTAAAAGCACTTTGCAAGCACAGCATTTTTCCAGCTGAGATACTTTGGTTGTTATGATACAGTAATGCGTTACTGGTAAAAAAAAACAAAAAAAACTTGCCATTGTTGTTCAGTCGTTGTACAAGTAGGATGATTGGTCATTGTAGTATTTGTCCCGCCCCTCCTCCACTGTGACTGGACGGCTGGGTAAAATGTGACCCTGACCAGCGCTGCCTATTGCCCAAAGTTGAACAGTTAAATAAATAAAAGGATGGCAAATCGACTGGTATATAGTACATCAAAATGCAGTGTCATGCAGTGCACTCAACAAACTTCTTCTAGATTCTCAAAAGCGACAGTGAAACCCTGCACTCATTAAAAATGAAAAATTTGCCGCCTCAGGACGTGTTAAGACAGAGGTTTCACATCAGTGATATCTGTGATAACTGCTTTGTCCCCAATTGCAAGATGCCATGCTTGGGTTGATGTATGTAGTTGAATAAGATATGCACACTTCCACAGAGTGGATCAGGATAATATTTTCAGTTATTAACAACATCAATTTCATTCTGTACATCATACAAAACAACTGTACATCGTACTGAATGTAACACATCATCTTTTGCAGGGCTCCAGACTAACATTTAAGATCAAAAGCATCAGTGCCACTAAGTTCTACACCTGATTTGGTAGCGCTGGGGGGATTTATAATCATAAAGTTAATTTAAAATCATACAATTACCATTGTTTTGCATTGATGACTGCAGTTATTCTTAAGTTGATTTTATCTGCATTTCAATTCAAGCTCGGTGCTTTACTGTCAAATTTCCAACAAACAAACATGCAAAAATCTAATGTGTATAAAGAAAATTGAATATTCTACTTGTATTAAATGTACCATCGTTCTTCAATAGTATCATACTGAACTGACCAGCAGGATTATAAAGGGAACGCTCTTTACTTGCTTTGTGTAATTCGGTCGCAAATTGAAGAAAAGTTTTTGTTTTTCATGAGACTTTGTGATTTCCCACTTTCTTCCCCATATTTTCGGGAGTGGAAATGATTATTAAGCAAATCAATACTCCTCAGCCGCTATCTACTGGTTATAGCAGTAATTTCATGTCTTTTCTCTCAGACAAAAGTGTGTGTTTGCGACGAAAGTGTTAGTTTTCCTACATCTTTAAACTTTTAGCTTTACAAATCATCACATTAAAAATAACATTAAAATTGGATAATATTTAGAGCTTCGACGTGCTGGAAAACGTGTGAAGCACTTGAAAGCCCTTGAATTTCACTCTCTAAAGGTTGTAAGAAACCTGAGATGAATAATCTAAAAACATTCGACTATTTCTGCCACAATACCATGATTACAGTTAACGTTACTACATTAAATCCATGGTGAAAGTTGGTGATTTGTGGACTGAAACACCTATAACTTGTTTTTTCATGTCACAAAAGTGAACAGAGAAATGTCAAATGTAATATAATAAATAAAAAGCCTGTAAATGTTATGCACTTTGCCGGATTTTTAATTTGTGTATGAACTTTTCTTATAAACTGTTAACTTCATTCCTGTTTGGATCTCGTCAAAAGAAAATCCATAATTCAGTGACTACAGTGGTTCATGACACCACTGGCAAAGTCAGTAAAAAAGGTTCATATAAAGACTGGCTGATGCAGCTACTCACAACTCCAGGAAAAACAAGCAGACAAAAGAGAGTTATGTATAGCTGTTGAAACTGTCAAAGCATCAGCAGAAGGGCAAAGACCTTGACCAACTTTACGTACATGCCAAGCTGTGTCAGTAATTCTGCTCCGTTTCTTGCCCGTCTGTCACTGTCCTCCAAAAGCCCATACACTCGCACAAACGCACAATAGTCTTGTTGTGCGCAGGCTAATTGAAGACCATTAAATACACATGGCCTCAGGAGCATTGCTAGCATGGTGGATATTGAATAATTTAAAAGCAGTTCATCTAAATGGGAAATTCTGAAGGCTGTTGTTCTTATAACATAATCAACAATGCCATGTTAGTGTTTGCGTCCTTATTAGCTTGTCTCAGAAAGAACTAAAACCGCATACACAACATCTCAAATGCACAGTGATTTAAAACCTCAAAAATCGTTTATTAAATGGGGTAAAGTCTAGTTCACAGTCTTAATTTGATCCCAGAAGATTCTCTGTGAAAGATTGTAACTGTGACGCAAAGCTGCCTTCAAGTGCATCGAAGGACTCCGAGTCCGGCATTCGTTATAATGATATGTCATGCAACACGGACAAACACTGCTTTAGCTGACAATCCTAGTACAGTTTTGAAAAATAGTGGTTTAACTAATGCTATAAAATCATACTATATACACGAGTCAGATTACACCAGCTAAGCAACATTTTTATTTTTTTATGTGATTATTAATGAGCCAACATTACAACTAATTCTACATCATTAGTAGAGACATTATGTGAGCTATAAAAGCTGTGGGACACCTGCCTTTTTCAAGAGCCAGAAATAACATTTCCATGGTCGGTAATGACAGACGATATTCCTATCCTTAATGTCATCTCTTCCTCCACATTCAATGGTAATGTTAATGTGCAGTGGTACATTTTTAACAAGGTCTAGCTCGTATGTCGGTCATTACATTGAATCTTCTACTCTTAACAGTGCTAAATATCAGTGATGAAGCATCACAGGGATGTATAATCACAGATTGAATGGATGTGCAATAGTTTACTAAATAAAGAAACGACATTTAGACCAAATACGTGTGCCTAATGACACTGTAGTTTGCAGTAAGCATTTGCCGGACTAATATGGCTATCATGAATTAATGATTTCTGGTGTCATTTTGTTTTGGCTCTAAATATCTTGCACATTTCCGGTTATTAACGGCGACCACTTTTATCTGGCTTTTCTAGTGGTGGATCACTATGAAGACGTTAACATTTGAAGCTGGCATTAGGAATGCAGTCAATAGCTAGTTGCATTTCACCAACAAAGGTCAAACTGGTCACTATAGTGCTGCTACATGCATGCAGATACTTATTATGCTACATGAACACAACACAATAGTGACTACAACTGGATTTTGAAAAAAAAAAACGAAGACAAATCTGAGTAATGTTGTAGATCATGGTTGCCCAATCCTGTTCTAGAGTTCTAACTATCTGCAGAGTTCAGATCCAACCCTGATCCAAAAACTTTCTTGGAACATGTTTTTGTTAGCTGGGTATCAGTCAAGCAATTATTCAATCAATCAATCCTGTATTTGCATTCACTGTTACACGGTAAAAACATGGAGGACAAGTTGCAAGCGCAATGTCTTGACCATTATGCTGCATTTCTTGCTGTGTTTTTAGTGTCCCACACTGACCATGACATTTTTTGGGACAACATGTCAATTCAATTGAATCCACCATTTTGTCTGACAAAGCAGTCAGGGGAGTTAGTAGATTAACGTTGGTGAACTTGATCTTGTAAAATTGTGTGTCCTCACGTCTTTCCGCGCTTGAAACAACATTCCTTCTGATGTTCATTCATGTTTATTTGATGCTATAAATGAACTAGTATGAAGAGATGATCGGTTCACGAGGAGCTACAGCGATCTGTCACCACACATTAAACACACACTAGACGCTATTTATTGTTAAACTTCTTTAAAAAATTACGATATATTAAATATGAAATATATTTAATATGTCTGTCGACGTGTTGTCAGTGTCCTCTTTGCTCCAGGATGTATTTTCCACTGCGTGAGAACATGATGAGTGGCGTGAGAGCGCATGGCTTGTCGGACAAAGCAACAGTAACTAAAGGGGGCGGGTCTTTGCGAACGGTCAATTGATGGGATTTTCCATGTTTTCACTCTTTTACACTAGAGAGCGCTGTCGCACATCTTCTGAACGAGTACAATATCTCTAGATCAAAACATAGGAAAAGAAGAAGCAGAAACAAGCGATTTCATATGTAAGCAATCCATGTGAAAAATATGATCATCAGCAATAAACAGCATATAAATCAAAACAGCCTAATGCTAGCAGTGTTGCCAAATGCTTTCAGTTGAAAGTAGCTAAAACTGGTGGCTAAATGTCGCTAGATCACGTCAAACTGGCGAGTCCACTGATCTATATTAATATAAATATAGATCAGTTGGCGAGTCACGTAATCTAGATAAGGTTTGTCCAAGAAGTTGCTAGTTTTGTCGATTTTGAAAAAAATCTCAAAAGAGGGAGGGAAGTCGCTAAATCTATCGATAAAAATGCTAAATTGGCAGCACTGAATGTTAGCGAGTGAAATGTCGTCCCAGAAAGTGGCTAGGACTGTGCAATCTTAGAGGGTGTTGATGGACTTAATCATTTGTTTTAATCATCGTACTCAATCTGATTCAGACATTTTGTCTTTGACAAAAATTTGATTTTCTTAGCTTTTTTTTTCCAATGCAATTTACTCCATGAAGCTAGAATAAATGCTTTGTTTTCTGTTGCAGTTCTTTTTTCTGTTCTTTCTTATGATATATTGCATGTTCAGATAGTCATTCAACAAAATATTCTGGGGGGCATCAATTTTTTGTGAAAATGACCAAAAACTCTGGCGGTGGCTGACAAAAAAAAACAAATCAACAAAAAAAAAAAAAGCTGGCAGGGAAAGAGTTAAAAAATAGTCCAACTTTTGCCATTCCTGCATTGTTTCATTCCACTGCAGTCTGTCTGTTTTGAATACAAGTTTTGAATACTAGAAAAAATGTCTAAAAAATCAATCAGACAATACGTTTGCTCATGGACAGGTGAACCCAAAACCATCCTCAATTTGTCAATTTGTTGTGCAAGCAACCTCCAGTGATTTTGGACATCCCAAGTCAGCAAAAACCACCTGCTACTGTAACACAAGCTGGCATCAGTGCTAAGTCACCATTTTGGCATAGCCGACACCTCTGTCAGAGTAGCAGCATGGTGGCGGTGTCCTTTCCAATGGCGTCTGGTCCTATTCACACCGACAGGTCCTGGGATCAGGCAGCACACACAGCACTGTCATCACTGGCATTTCA
The DNA here is from genome assembly GCA_038088235.1 of Zacco platypus. NCBI lineage: Eukaryota > Metazoa > Chordata > Actinopteri > Cypriniformes > Xenocyprididae > Zacco > Zacco platypus. Next base: position 23,940,254 of record CM076070.1, read on the forward strand.
ACTAAAGGAAAAAACTGATAACGGGATAACAATGAGACAGGAGCCACACACACACACTCACACACACACACTCCGGCCAAACAGGTGCAGGCAGCTGACAACAAATAATGAGCCTGTAGGCGACCTTGGTTCCCTTATGAACTGATTTGCATGTTGGGAGCTGAAGTGGGTTCCATGGTGGACTGCCTATGTTCTTGAGGCTATACAGAGCACTTCAAAGCAGTACCTGCCCCTCCTCTGGTAAAAGCACATCGACAGCCAGAAGTAGTGTGTCGGATGGAGAATGTAGTGTCATATCAATGACGGGGTGGGCTTTGTTGGCATACTCAATGGTAAATGAACATTAACCACCATTGCTGCTGCCCATTAATCATCTGGAGTATGTCAGAGATATGTCAGAGGTGTAGAGCTATAAGAAAGGCAGGATTATATGATTTTTTTTTTCTCTCCGGCATTTCTCTTTTTCTTCGTAATTTGTTCTTTTCCAAGAATGGGAAAATAATAAGTACAGTAAACAATCTGCATTACAGGCTCTTTTTCCATTTCACTGAAATATGGGATCCATTAATCATTTCTTCTGAAAAGCCTGACACAAACAGAAGCAACTCTATAGATAACATTCAGTGCTGAAAATATAAAGTTTGAATACAGTCTAGATGTTGTCAAGATACTGAATCCGTTCCTGAACGTAGAAAGATAACAATGTGAGCATGCTTTAACCAAATGTTCATTATACTCTAGTGAAGATTTAAACAAATGAATGTTTGTACCTTAGTTTGTAAATGTACCAGGAACTTATCTATGGTTAAATCTCAAAAGTCCAATCGTATAAAAAATTGCCAGAAATGTGCATTAGTAATTTTTTTTTATTATATATATGTTATATATTATATATGCACTGGCTGCCTCATGCCTACAGCCAAATCACAGCCGTATATATATATATATATATATATATATATATATATATACACACACACACACACACACACACACACACACTATTTCACTAGAAGCTGTGCAATATGGCTGTATATCACCACGGCTGTGATTCGGCTGTAGGCATGAGACCACCAGTGCATATATAACATCATATAATATAATATATAATATGATGAATATAATGACTCTACATTCTCCATCCTTTACACTATTTCATTTCATAGTCGTTAGAACCCAAAATCAAAAACTAAACTACAATTCTATTACTCGCTCAGCCCTAGTCATTAAGTCATCTTTGAGAGCAAGGGGCCCCCTGGTGGTTCGGAGACACGACGCAACAGGCGTACTTTGCGTGTATGGAGGACCGGCACTGTATGAGTCACAAATTTGAGGTCTAAATAACTACATTCTTGCCTAAAAAAACTCTTAAAACTTACAACAACAAATACATAATTGGGGCGTATCACAAGGCTCTCAGCCAATCAGATTTGAGAACCAGAACAAACTGTTGTGTGTGCATATATATAAATATATATATATATAGAAACACTAGAGGGCACTTCATCATGGACTCACTCTCTCACTCACTCACACGCGCTCATTCATTCATAAAGGACTACATTTCCCAGAAGCCCCGTACCCATTCACTGATCACCACACCAGCTGCACCACATTCACCAATCATTGATTACACACACACCTGAAACGCATCACCTACCCCTTATAAGCACCATTTTCATACCACACCAACTGCGAAGTCTTGATCTGCTAACCCCTATCATTTCCGAGCATTATTCCCGTGTCTTGTTTTCCTGGTCCTGTTTCCTGCCTCTCTGTCCTGGTTTTCGATTGTTTGACCCCCTGCTTTGGATTATCGGACTATTGCTCTCTTGCCGCCTGCTTCGATCTTGTTTGCCTGGACATTATTACGACTCTGTCTTCTCCCTGACATTCCTGTTTGCTGGTATCTGACCATCGCCTGTTTGACCACGTTTGTAAATAAAGCTTGCAATTGGATCTCGTCCGCCAAGATCTGACTCTCTATATATATTTATTTATTTAACAGCATACACACACACACACACAGCAGTTCGTTCTGGTAAGGGTATAAGGGTAGTTGTGGCCTAATGGTGAGGCAGTCGGACTTGTAACCTGAAGGTTGTTGGTTCGATTCCCACACCGGCAGGAATTGAAGGTGGGGATTGAGAAAGAACAGCACTATCTCCACCTTCAATATCATGACTAAGGTGAACCCGGGGCGAAGCTTGTAAGTCGCTTTGGATAAAAGTGTCTGCTAAATGATTAAATGTAAATGTAATGGTTCTCGAATTTGTGTATTATTTTTCAACTGTGAAATGAAAGTATAGTTGTTATAATATATACAGCATTATAAGATTTGTTTTATAAATTTTAAGAAGAAGATGAGGAAATGTCAAAGGAGCTTATTTGTTCAAAACTCTCTGCCAGTCTGCTAGGGCGCACTGGGTGGTTGCCAGAGCATTGCTAAGGTGTTCTGAGACGCCTATAGCCTGTTGCCATGGATTTGTTAAGGTGTTCTGGGTGGTTGCATACTGGCCCAAGTCAAAAGAGCCAATCTTCAAGTCTTAATGATATTCTGGTCCCTAGATATGGTTCAGTCCCTCCATTATAGTCTTTTTTTACCCATTTTATCATGCGTCAGGCACTAAATCCAATCATTTAGAACAGTGATAGCACTACTCTGTAAAGTGCTTTGCTCTATTTTATCATATTAAACTTTGGTGCTGAGGTTTAAATTTAGTTGATTAAAATGGTAAGTATGGGGAACACATTCACTATTAACTACGACTTTTCACTAAAACTCCTAATTTACTGCTTATTAATAGTTAGTAGGATAATTGTTGTAGTGGTTCAAGTTCAGGGATGTAGAATAATCAGGCATTCATAGGAGCTTTATAAGTGCTAATAAACAGCATGCATGCTAATAAGCAACTGAGTAATATTAAAAGTTAATAGGAGCAGTATTAACAGTGATGCCGGCCTCGGCAAGCAGCACCAATTATGCAAAAGTATGCGGCAATTAGGATCACTAGAGACCTGTGGCATGCTGCTATGACTGGTCACACATAGATGATAATGATGATAACATTCATCATTACAACTGGGACCAGCTGCAAGTGCAGTGCCAGCATGCCTAGTGGGTGAAACCTGTCCTAATGCATTACTGCTCCGTTCTAAAGATAAAATGCTACTCTACACCACTGCCACCTGTGCTTGTCGCTAAGCACTCTTATCTGGTTATATGCTCTGTTACCACACATTTGTCACCCCCCACAACACACACCAGTGATGTTTTTGTGCAGGCTGTGGTGGTCCACTGAAAGCATACAGCTAATTTCAGTTGAACATGAGAGCTCTCTGAAGGTACTAATAATGAGATTTATCAATAGGCCGTCATGGGTGCCTGCATATCTAGTAGTGGTTGTCTAGGTAGCAAATCCGCATTGGGAGAGAAGTGATTACTTTCTGTCAATAAAGGATGCTGGGCTAAATGAAGATAACTGGATATAGACAAGCAATTATGGCAATCCCAGCAGAATAAATATAGGTTCTCCCAAAAATGCACATTTTGTTCATTTATGCTCTCAAATGTCAAATCAAGTGGTTTATATGGAGTAAAAGTGGATGTTCATTCATACGGTCAAGCTCCAAAAATGACTATGTGAACAATACATACAATTTCTGTATTCCAATACAGTAGATAACTATTAAATCTGTCTGTAGCTTTGAATCTGAAATCTGACGCTGCTCGATAGGTTTGTGAGGAACAAACCGAATTATGAATTATTTCAATTTTGAGATACAAACTCGCGATGGCACGTTATAAAGTCCAGTTCTGAGGAGTTATAAAGTCCAATTTCTCAGAATCATGTTTATATCTCATCTCACAATTCTGACTTTATAACTCACAATTGTGAGTTCATATCTTGCAATTCTGAGAAAAAAGTCAGAATTGTGAATTGTGAGATTAAAAGTTGCAATTAGACTTTTATTTTTTATTCAGAGGTGGAAACAATCCTCTTTAGCTCTTAAAGGTTTAACTTAGACATTCTACAACATGTCTACTTTTGTGGTCATAGAGAATATTGTTAAAAGTCAAAATTATGAAAAACTTGCAATATTGAGAGAAATCAGAATTATAAGATATAAACTGACAATATTGAGAAAATTCAGAATTATTAGATATAAACTGACAATATTGAGAAAAGTCAGAATTATGAGATATAAACTCACTACATTCACAATTGCAAGAAAAAGTTAGTATTGCAAGTTTATATCTCCCAATTCTGACTTTATAACTTGCAATTGTGAATTTAAATCTCGCAATTCTGAGAAAAAGAAGTAAGAATTGTGAAATGCAAACTCACAATTGTGATGGAAATTGTGAGAAAAAGTTGCAGTGACGAGTGAATTATAAAATGACTCACAAACAACTATCACAAAACATGAAAACAGTCGTGGATCATCCAGTAATGACAGGACAGTTAAGATGACAGTTGACATTTTTTTTTAAATTCAGTCATTTTGTCTTGTTCAGGACAGTACTAAATAAAAATAATAACAGTTTTATGATCCTCTTAAAAGTATTAAAATGTTGATGAAACTTAACTCCGCTTTTTCAGACGGTCAGAGTCAGAGAATCACCAATTGCTGTTTAAATGACATTAAAATTCAAAGTAATCACTTTGGTAATCTAAAATACTTTTCAGATGTAACTGTAATCTGATTACCACCCATTTAAAATGAAATACAGTTACTCAAATTTAGTATTTTAAATACGTTACTAAGTTTCTTGTATTTCGTTACTCCCCAACCCTGTATATATATATTGTATAAAGGGCACCTTCACGACATATTTCTCAAGAGTGAGCAACTGTAGGTCTTTTTTTCAAACTTCCATATTTGAGATAATGTTCAACACATACTATTATATTGTATTAAGAGTATTCTTAAATTAGAGAAGAGCAACAAAAAGAAAACAATGAACTTGCAACCAACACACCTCAAGTTCACTTTGTCATCTTCTGTTCTTTGAAGAAAACAACACTCAACGTGTTTTGTTTTCAGTCCCTAGACTGAAAAACATAAGAAGTGCCTACTGGAGCTGAACAGAAACACGGCATTTCGACTTATCGCTGCAGACAAGAAGAGGAGGGAAGGAATCTCATTATAAATTGTGTTTTCTGTGCCTTAGTTCAGAATGGTTCACACTTCATCACTCCATCTCTATATATGAGCACCGCTACCGGCTGATGCTAATGTTGTTTACTCTGAGCACACTCTTCATCTGAGTAACAGGGAATAACATGGGGAAATACAGACCTTGTGTGCATTTTGCTAGTGTTTAGAAATAACGATTGCCGTTCTAAAAGTCCATTCATGCGAAACAGCATGAACGCTACGTTTCTCGTAGAATGTTTGTCTACTAGGATGTTCGTCTTACACACAAGAGATTTTATAGGCACATTGTTATTGTGTTTACATTTGTAGCTCTTCTTTCATTGTAAACAAGAGAACAGTCGTGCAGTCTTTCCATCTTTATGTGAAATATGAATAATGAATGCTGGGATAGGCTCCAGCGTCCCCGTGACTCTACGGTTTGGAGAATGAATGGATGGATGAATAAATGAACAATGAAACAATGTCTACTTACCTGTCGTGGCCCGATGAAGCACAACACTCATTTAACATTAATGACTCTCAACACTGATACACACACACACACAAAACTGTTTTCACTCAGAAATTTCACAACTAATTATAAAGAAATGGCAAATAAAATATTGAATTAAACTGGAATATTTGAGGTAGAAAGCAGTGTCTGAAATATCTGAAACTGTTCCCTTTCTGCAGTATCGATACACCGACACAAGCTCTCCTCTCCGACAGCAAGTTGACACACACCCACCTCCTCTCTTTCAGTCGTCTCATTCACTCTGGTTAAATAGTGTTGGTGTGACGGGGTCTGAATTTCGGCGCGGGATTGCACATAATTCTACTCATTCCAGCAGATTTCACGCTAACATCCGAAGCGCACACACATAATGAAGCCGCTTCTGACAAAATGAGCTATTTTCCGCGCCTTATTAATGGTCAAATACAATAAACTCAAAAATAATGGCAATGCCCATCTTGGTTAGTATTAACGTAAACACAGTCATAAACACTTCGAGAAGAATGTGTAATAGTATTTTAGATCCGTGTGCGCGTCAGGTCTTAAAGGGACGTGCCGCAATTGTTAATGTTATTCAAACAACAAAAGACAAAGAGAAAATCACTTAGGCTGCACGTCCGGCAACCCTAACGGGTTTTCCAGCGGCTAGCGCACTTTTCCGATTGTTTTCAATGGGAGCGTCGCGGTTTTTAAATGCCAGGCGCTGAGCGCATTTTTCACACGCACTTGGAGTTTTTTACCAAAAACCAAGTTGAAGAATGTTCGACTGCGTTCATCAATCAGAACGGAGGAGGGGCGGGACAAATACAATTTTTAATTTTCGTACGATTTTGTTTCTTTATTCACTTTCTTACTTAAATATTACTGATAGACCTACCTGAAAAATAAAGCAGGCCATTTCATTTGTATCTTTACTCTATTGTATTTATGTGTACTGTTTGAAAGCTATCAAAAATTACCCCATTGTGAAAATGGTAACACTATACAATAAGGTTCATGTTGTAATGTATTAACTAACACGAACTAACCATGAGCAATACATTGTTACTGTATTTAATCTCATACAGTTATTCATTGTTTGTTCATGTTAATTTACAGTGCATTAACTAATGTTAACAAGATATACTTGTAAATGTTGAAATTAACATTAACAAAGATTAATAAATGCTGTATAAGTTCACTTCATGTTAACTAATGAACCTTACTGTAAAGTGTTACCGTAAAAACAAGTGCATCGAGTTAGCAAATATTTGTAATGATAAATGATCAACGTTTATATATGAAAAAAGCTTTAGAGCTTTTAAAGTGATCTCTTAAGAAGACATTTTTGATTGCCTATAGACTTAATGTAGAGAAATAATATTACAAATATCGGTTACACTTTATTTTAAGGTGTCAGTATTACAGTGTAATTATACATTTAAGTACTGAGTAATAACAATTAGCTACATGCACTTACTGTAGGGTTAGGATTAGGGATTGATTTAGGGTTAATTGCATGTAATTATGCATAATTTCTAGTTACTACTACAGTAAATACATGTAACATATGTAACAATGACACTGTAAAATAAAGTGTTACCCAAACATCTGACAGTAGATGCAGTTTTTTTTCACGGTGGTATCGAAAATGTTATCTAATATCGATACTTTTCAAAGTATCATATCAAAGACTGAAATTGTATTTTATTGTAAAATGCACTTCAATAATCTGTTTTATTTTTTAAGTAATTTGTAATCGTACTTCTGGTGAATCATTAAGAGCACCTCAAAAGTTAATAAAACCTTTGCATCATACATCATGTTGAGGTTTTGAAAAATGCTTCCTGATAGCATGGAACGCTCTGGCAAGAAGCCATTAAATAAGACAAGAAATTTTACATGCACATTAGCTCATTAAAACTGATTAATTACGGCACACCATTAAGGTATTGCAGAATTTAAAATGATCAGGGGAAAACTGATGATTCCCGACTCTGATGTGACTTTAAATGTCTTAAGTGTATGTTACTCACAAACCACTTCAAGAGATAATCTAAATATACAGTATATACTAAAAATGATCAGGTAATCTTGTTTAACTACCTTTTCACGGCCAGAAAATTACTCTGTATTTGAGCCTCCTAAATCAAGACGCTATGCTGCAACAGTACACAATCCCGTACTGTAGCATCAAGTATGTCACTACTTCTTTGCTTGCACTTCTTACGACTGAACAGTTTCAGCTGACAGACTGTCAAAATCCTTCGTTCTTACTAACCCATTCACACAAGCACTGACACATACACAATTCTTCTTCTGGGGTACAAAGACAGTCTAATAAATGGAGATGGCAAAAAGGGTAAAAGCAATTCCATTATAAAGGGGAAAGAACAGCACTGCCAAAGTTCTCCAGGGGGCAGCGCTTTAATTTTGAAACGAACCCAAACTTGTACAGTGTCAAGATACATTTACACCCGCATGAACATGCCTGCATGAAACGACCTATCGACCCTGCCACATCAGCACTGCTTCGTGTGAGTCACATGCAAGGGATGACAGGAGGACGGATTGAGGGCGAATGGGGTTTTATGGCTTCTCGCCTCAAATGTCAAAAAGCACATTTATGATACGCTCGGTGCAGTAAAGCTCTCTCCAAGGAACACCAGGGAGCGATATCAGTGCTTAGACAAGGCCCATGGATCACAAAAGAGGTTCCAATAAGATGGATAATCAAAAGTCCTTCCATCCATGTGACAACTCTGAATGAAGTGATGGCTTCAGGGTAGCGCTGCATAAACATCTAGGTAGGTAATGAGGGAAGAGACCTTGGCTGTCCACAGAACTGGTGGTGGAACCTAAAGTTTACCTACAGTATATACAGTACTTGTTATTTTTGGGGGTATTTTTTCAATGTTTTGGTAGTTGTGTTACCCAGATCCTGGGTCAGGCGTAGCAACCCAGTGTTTGGGTAGTTTTTGTGTTACTCAGATCCTGGGTCAGACGTAACAACCGAGTGTTTGGGTAGTTTTTGTGTTACCCAGATCCTGAGTCAAATGTAACAACCCAGTGTTTGGGTAGTTTTTGTGTTACTCAGATCCTGGGTCAGATGTAACAGCCCAGCGTTTGGGTAGTTTTTGTGTTACTCAGATCCTGGGTCAGACATAACAACCCAGTGTTTGGCTAGTTTTTGTGTTACTCAGATCCTGGGTCAGACGTAACAACCGAGTGTTTGGGTAGTTTTTGTGTTACCCAGATCCTGAGTCAAATGTAACAACCCAGTGTTTGGGTAGTTTTTGTGTTACTCAGATCCTGGGTCAGATGTAACAGCCCAGCGTTTGGGTAGTTTTTGTGTTACTCAGATCCTGGGTCAGACGTAACAACCCAGTGTTTGGGTAGTTTTTGTGTTACTCAGATCCTGGGTCAGATGTAACAACCCAGTGTTTGGGTAGTTTTGGTGTTACTCAGATCCTGGGCCAGATGTAACAGCCCAGTGTTTGGGTAGTTTTTGTGTTACCCAGATCCTGAGTCAAATGTAACAACCCAGTGTTTGGGTAGTTTTTGTGTTACCCAGATCCTGAGTCAAATGTAACAACCCAGTGTTTGGGTAGTTGTTGTGTTACCCAGATCCTGGGTCAGGCGTAACAACCGAGTGTTTGGGTAGTTTTTGTGTTACCCAGATCCTGGGTCAGGCGTAACAACCGAGTGTTTGGGTAGTTTTTGTGTTACCCAGATCCTGGGTCAGGCGTAACAACCGAGTGTTTGGGTAGTTTTTGTGTTACCCAGATCCTGGGTCAGGCGTAACAACCGAGTGTTTGGGTAGTTTTTGTGTTACCCAGATCCTGGGTCAGACGTAACAACCCAGTGTTTGGGTAGTTTTTGTGTAACTCAGATCCTGGGTCAGACGTAACAACCCAGTGTTTGGCTAGTTTTTGTGTTACTCAGATCCTGGGTCAGACATAACAACCCAGTGTTTGGGTAGTTTTTGTGTTACCCAGATCCTGGGTCAGGCGTAACAACCGAGTGTTTGGGTAGTTTTTGTGTTACCCAGATCCTGGGTCAGACGTAACAACCCAGTGTTTGGGTAGTTTTGGTGTTACTCAGATCCTGGGTCAGACGTAACAACCCAGTGTTTGGGTAGTTTTTGTGTAACTCAGATCCTGGGTCAGACGTAACAACCCAGTGTTTGGGTAGTTTTTTGTGTTACTCAGATCTTGGGTCAGATGTAACAACCCAGTGTTTGGCTAGTTTTTGTGTTACTCAGATCCTGGGTCAGACATAACAACCCAGTGTTTGGGTAGTTTTTGTGTAACTCAGATCCTGGGTCAGACGTAACAACCCAGTGTTTGGGTAGTTTTTTGTGTTACTCAGATCCTGGGTCAGATGTAACAACCCAGTGTTTGGCTAGTTTTTGTGTTACTCAGATCCTGGGTCAGACATAACAACCCAGTGTTTGGGTAGTTTTTGTGTTACTCAGATCCTGGGTCAGACATAACAACCCAGGGGTTGATTTATTTATCGCAGGCTTTTTGCGACCTCTTCAGAAGAGAGCAGTGCAGCTCCGTCACATTGGTTTATGTCTTCGGTAAAAAACAGGTTTCTGTACATTTTGTTTTGTCTAAAAATTCATTATTGATCTGTATATTGTTTAATTTTACGCAAAGCAACATAAAGAGGCATGATGTGAGTCACCTAAATGAGTGATGGAATGCCTGATGCCTTGCATAACATTTTATGATTTTATTCAAAAAGGTACACAATATAAAAACTTGGGATGTTAGAATATGTCGTCAGAAATGATTATTTATGGACAAGTTATGGAGTCAGTCACAGCATTTTTCGGCTACAAGCAAAAAAAACACAAGTTTCCCCACTTAACACGAGCCATCTCCGGCACGAGATCCAATGAGTTACATTGGAAACAGGAAAACAGAGACTGGTCGATTACACAAGAATTACTTCTAAATGTTTAATATTTACTTCTAATATTTGTTAAAAGAGCTTTAATACAGGTAATGTATATGTTAAAAACAATATAAAATATGCTACCCTATAAAATATGATAGAGAAGAAAGGAATTATGAAAACCAGTGGTTGTGTAGAGTATTTAAAAAAAAAAAAAAACTTTAGAGGATTTAAGTTAATCCATAAATATTAATTCAAGCATGAATTAAAAGAAAAAAATAAGTGAAGTTATTAAACGTAATTTCGGGAGGAGTACACCCATCTAATCTTTCAATTAATGCCAAGGTATAAAACCAGCATCTTTCCTCATTCCTGTTGTTCCCTTTCGGCATCCCTCCTCCTCCCCTTCTCCTCCTTTTTGAACAATTTTTGCCTGTTATAGGGGGAGTGATCAGAGCTCGAGTAGAATATCCTCTCTGAACCTCTCAACAGCAGACAGCAAGCCAAATATGTTTACCACTTACGCTAAGATTATATGGGCGCATGAACTCGAGAAGCTAGTATTATAGTAAAAATTGACCCATTGCTGAGTTAAATCAACCCTTTATGCTGGGTAAAATGAACCCAACATGTGTTGGGTTGAAAACAACCCAAAATTGGTTGAGCGTATGTCTCAAGATAAATGAAAATGTACTTAATATATGTGACCCGTGCTGGAAAAATGAGTCTCAATGAGCAAATTGTCAAAAATGAGTTGGTTATTTTCACAATCTCTATTAAAAAACCTTCAAAATAATGCATGATTTGTTGGAATCCAAAAAAATGACTAAAGTTTGAAGTCCATAGAGTCAGCAAAGTCAATTTTGAGAAATATCAAGTTAAAGTTTTCTGAAGGTTCCAAACCAAAAACCACCTAGCAACCATACCTTAAAATCCCTGGTAATAAACCCTAATTTAAGACACGTCATCAAACCCAAATATCTATAGGAAAATATATACACTCAGCTTTTTGTTTAACAGGTTAAGAGGTTAACAGGCTGTCTGAGGCGTCTTTGTGTGAGCACTTTGGATCTGTCAGTCAGCGTGAGTAAGATCGAATTGTTTACATCAGCATGAGTTCGAAAATCACATTTCATTGGTTCAGACTCATCCCATCAAAAATTTGCTATGAATATTCACAAATTTTGAATGCTGCACTTTAAAACGATACCAAACTTGGACCAATCAGGAAGTTGCTGTGGTGAAGCGAGCAGAGAATAACAGCAACAAAGGAAAAGTTCTCCTTTCAGAAAACGTAAAAATAAAGATACTTTTAGATGTTTAATTGCTATTTGGATCGCTAGATGAGGGCCTTAATGGACTCATTTTTGCGGAAACCTCAAATTCGACCGAATCGTCGTTTTTGACTTGTTTTGCTGTAATTATCCCGTGCTCATTCTGACTCATTTTGCCAGCGTTCGTCACACGAGTGCGGTGGATACATTGTAAATCATGTTAAATCTCTCAGACGAAAACAAGATTTAGATTCTGAGACAAATGCTTTTTTATAAGTGTTCAAAATTCAGCAGAAAAATAGCGCCCGTGTCTCTTGTGCAAACTGTCGACTCCCCTTTTTTGGCTCTCTCAACTGGATAAATACTCATGCACTCCAGTCCTGAGGTTTCTAGTAAATGTTTCAGTCACACCTGCACATCTCGACTTAATTATAGATGCATGGCACACTGCCAAAGAACGACTCTGTCAAACAATGATCAGATGTGATAGCAGCAATGCATCATTTTTGATGCTTTTTAATTAAGCAAAATACACCAAGTGAAATGCATACTTGATGTTTGTCCACACATGTAGTGTCATAAACACTGAGAAACTAAACGAAAGGAGCAGCAGTGGTGCTTTAAAGAGGCTTTAGCACTGCGCTCGAGACCCACACACGTCTCTATTCTACTGAACACAATCCTAAACCATCCTAATTATACAGGGTTTCTTCAAGGGTGACTAGTTTTCAGACAACCCACCAATCCTCAGTCAAATGCAGATACGTCACAGGGTTATCAGGGGTCCACCGACACAATCTGGATTTTTGAGAATTATAATTTAGCTTCTTTGTATGCATAGCAATTGCGCATATAATGATGCGTTTAATGAATACCATTATAATAAAAGAAAAAAAAATCAACACTGCAGGCTTGTCGATTATACTGCAGTATGAGGGGCACGTTCTTGCATTCCTTTGGCTCTATTTTTTAATTGTCGGTCTATAACCACATTCACTAGACGGGCGTTTGAGTGGTGTGCCGTTTTCCTGCTTCACATACCATGGTTATTGTGTTTTTGAGATGCAGTGTCGAGTTAAAATTAGCTTGACAAGCTGAATCAATGTCAGTAGTAAAACAATGGACCGAACAGAAGAGGTTCTGGGGGTGGCATAAGCATCTCAAGAGGGTATCGGAGGAAATGCGCTCTAATAAACATGCCTTCTTTCAAATACATTGAACTCTGTCTAGCTGTTTTTAACAGAAGATCACAATTTGTGTCAGGGGTGGAGTGTTTTTGTTGTTGTGCTGTTGTACAGTTGTAAAATGTTTAATGGAGCAGGTTCAGATTAATTGTTTAACCTTTTCATGCGTGAATTAGGATAACCTCAGTCTGGATTTTTTTCCCTATGTGTTTTTTAATGCCGTTCGGGCATGAAAAACAAGATTCGAAAAACATATTTTTCAAAGAGATTTCCAGATGTGCACTTGAGTGGACAGCATGTGTTTATGGATTAGACCGTATTAAACATAATACAGTAATAACACAGCAATATTGTGTGAAAATTTTAAATAAAATTAGGAAAATAAAAACAAAATAAGTATCAGGACATACAAATAACCCGAGTTGGGCTAAAAATGGACAAACCCAGCGGTTGGGTTAAATGTTTACCCAAATATTGCTTAAAAATTATGAACCCAAAGTATATTGGAAATTAAGATTTATGAATAATAATTAAACAATATATATTTATTAAATTTCTTATTAATAAATGTTCACCATTTGATTATTATTATTGTTGCTTCTAGTAATTATGTGATTTTTAATTTCCAACCTATTTTGGGCTCATTTTAAGCAAGTCATATAGTAATTTAACAGTTAAATAAAACTACCCAAACATTTAACCCAACAGCTGGGTTAAAACAACCCAATCACTTAGTTTGTCCATTTTCAACCCAGCATTTTTTCAGTCTATAAAAAGCAGACCTAGCGACCGCTTACTACTTTTTATCACAAAAGGCTGCAAAATGGGAACAAAAAGTTCATTCTGACAGCTTCTTTAGAGCAATTGTGGGCTAAACTAAGTTTTTAGCAGAGAACACAAGTCTATCAACGGTTTGTGGTTGAAGAGATGGTCTGTAGCATGTTCCCACTGGCACTAACACACTTTCAGATGGGGAATTAGTTGCTGGCACACATAAATACTTGGCTAGTTTTGCAAATTGTCCTCATGGATTCTCGACCACTGAAGCTGATTTGTGTTACTGTCAGCACTTGCAGATTGTAACTTCCTCTGGGGCAAAGCCTTAAAGGAAGAGGAGGATGCCCCTTCAAAGAAGCTCAGGTGGATCTCCTGCACTTGCTTTTGGACTTTCAGGACGGGACGTACACGAGGAATTAAGGGTGCGTTCACACTTGTCATGTTTGGTTCGATTAAAACGAACCCTGGTGCGATTGCTCAGTTAGTGCGGTTCGTTTGAACATATGTGAACGCTGGCATCCGAACCCTGGCGCGGACCGAGACCGCTAAAAAGATGGGTCTCGGTCCGCTTCCAAACGAACTCTGGTGCGGTTCGACTGATATATGAACGCAACATGGACCAAAGACATGTAAACGAACCAAAACAGGACGTGATGTCACAAGATGCGACGCTACAAGTCAGCTGATTGGACGACGCGGGAAGATCGGTGTATCCAAAATGAGTCGAGGGCAAACGTGGAGCAACGAGGAGGTGAAGTTTCTGTTTCTGCGTACAACGGAGGAAATCCTGCTGCTGTTTTGAATGTTTTGAACATTTTATGAGCTCTTCGTGAGTTCTCAGCTGGTGAAAATAAAGCATATGTACACGCATAAAATGATGGCGTTTAATCCAGAACACAGCATTGTTTTGAATGTTCGGTAAGCGAGCTCCGTCACGAAATATACGTCATAAAAGCCGACCAATCAGGTTGAGACCGTATCCCTATACCTTTGGTTCATCACTTGGTTTTTGGTCCAGACCAAACCAACCGAACTACAAGTGTGAATGCACCCTAAACCGCCATCTTTGGCACATTAATCTTAATTTTCAACAATATTCTGTAATTTTATATTGATTATTCAATTACAGTGAATCACCCAGCTCTAGTATGCACATCTTAAAACCAAATGAAAATTAGGCATCACAGTCACTTTATTTCCTGGCATGTAGTCTAAGGGTGCGTTCACACTTGTAGTTTGGTTGGTTTGGTCCGGACCAAAAAACAAAAACAAAACATATAGTCCTGGTCCGCTTAGCGTTCACACTGGCATTTTTAACAGCGAACCTGAAGTTACCGAACCAAAGGCATAGGGATACGGTCACGACCTGATTGGTCGGCTTTTATGACGTATATTTCGCGACGGAGCTCGCTTACCGAACATTCAAAACAATGCTGTGTTCTGGATTAAATGCCATCATTTTATGCGAGTACATATGCTTTATTTTTACCAGCTGAGAACTCACGAAGAGCTCATAAAATGTTCAAAACATTCAAAACAGCAGCAGGATTTCCTCCGTTGAACGCAGAAACAGAAACTTCACCTCCTCGTTGCTCCACGTTTGCCCTCGACTCATTATGGATTCACCGATCTTTCCGTGTCGTCAAATCAGCTGACTTGTAGCGTCGCATCTTGTGACATCACGTCCTGTTTTTCATTCGTTTACATGTCTTTGGTCCGTGTTGCGTTCATATATCAATCGAACCGCAGCAGAGTTCGTTTGGAAGCGGACCGAGACCCATCTTTTTAGCGTTTGTTTGGTTCGGATGGCAGCGTTCACATATGTTCAAACGAACCGCACTGACTGAGCAATCGCACCAGGGTTCGTTTTAATCGAACCAAATATGACAAGTGTGAATGCACCCTAAAAGTGGCCTGGGCCACTAAAGTTGAGTACCCCTGGTCTAGTTGCCGTTTTGAACATCCCTAGTCAATTTGGAGCTCGGCCGTCTCCTCTGAGATTCCCAAGACTTTACTGTTCCCTTTCGTAAATCCTCCTAGAGGAGGAACTTTTTGTTGGATTCTGTCAGGTGTAAGCGCAACTGAGGAAGAGAGCCGTTCTAATGTTTTGCCTCACAGATGACTGTCACCTAAAGGGTAAACAAAACGCAAGATGCCTGCGCTCTGGTGGGACTCATGACTTTTCAATACCATCAGTCAAGTGCCATGTGCTTCACTGTGCATTATCTCTCCTGCCAAGCCATTCTAGCCTGTCAGATGTGACAGGTTTCCAGCTCTCTGCCCTCATCTCCACACACTCGCTTCCACTGTGTAAACAACTTATCTGTTAGCCAAAAAGTTTAGTGACATCACGTCATTTTTAGATGCCTCAATTTGATAACCCACTGCCTGATCGATCGCATTCGATGCCTCGGGTTTTATCAATCGCTAAAACGCTATCCCTCATACTGATTAATGCCAGTTGAAATCATAATACCATTATCGCTCTCAATCTGGCTCACCTCCAATCCCAACTGACTCTACATGAAATAATGAGTCTGGAAATGATTAATAGGGAAGAAATGGAAAGTAAAATGTTGACTGGGCTCCGGCAGGCAGGAGAAAATTAGTGTGGCGCAGTCAACACGTAGTTAACGAGACCGGTGCAGCCACAGGAAAGGTAGAGAAATGACCACAGCTTGAGTAATTGTCCCAATCTGTGCCTGAAGCCCACTATGGTTAGTGGGTTGAATTTTTATGGACGTGTCCAGGTCATTATATGCTTGTGAGCAGGCAGCCACCGAAAAGTCTGGGAAGATGATAAGCTGTTAAGCTGTGGGGAGAATGTGAGGCTGTGACCTCGATTTTTTTGACCTAAAATTAATTCTGTCCTTATCTTTGACTTTGCGAGTCGTCTGTTTTCTCTTTTTGTCTCTTCAACTTCCAAGTTCAGCTGTCAATAAAAAACTGAACAAAGAAAAAAAAAAAAAGCGCTTGCTTAATGAGAGCGTGTCCCCTTTAAACTGGTCTTATCAAACAAAATTTATCAATATTTACTCAAGGCAGTTTTGGCCAAGAATCAAATGAAGTCAAAATAGTCCCTTAAGGCGATGTGTGTCTACTACCTTTAGAAGATGAGAAGTGTAAATTCTATGTACTGGCAGGGAACAAATTACAATATTTTATTTCTTTTTTATATTTTTATTTCTTATAAAGAAATATTTTAATTTTTTTTTTATGTAATTTTTTTTTAATTTATTTTATTTTTTTATTTAATTATTTTATTTTTTATTTAATTTTTATTTCTTATAAAAATTAACCAGCTGCACTGATGAATTTGCCTTACACTAGACTTTGTTTTCTTGCACTATATATATATATATATATATATATATATATATATATATATATATATATATATATATATATAACATATTTGCATGTAAAGTGAAGTTATCCTACTAGATACATTTATAAATGCATTAAACAGGTGCAAACAAGATTTTCATTTGCTAAACCAAATCAGTGATCTAACATACCATTTAGGTACACAAAATGAATCATTGAGTCACGAGTGCTCTTGGCTAACTCTCATCTCTTCCACCTTTCACATCTCTGTCCACTCACTGCTTGTACTGGTGAGTGACAAGCTCTTCACTGACCCCAGTAAAGTCTTCTTGCCATTAAAAAGGCTCACCAAGTTTATCTCCTGTCAGAATTGATTAACCCCCCAACTCTGCTGTTCTTTCTGGTTATGTGGCTCAAGGGACAGTGATTTAAACTCAAGATGGCATCTCTAACATCTCTAATCACATTCACATAGTCAGGCTATGATTGGTCTCGGTTTTAAAAAGGAATAGTATTGTGTTTACGAAATGTGATTGTTTTTTTAAGCTTTATTTACATACACATATATAAAAGGATTTATATGTTGAGTAGCCATATCCACATCAGTAGCACCAATCCAGTGTTCAACAACTTAGCTCACTCAGTTCTAATGAAGTAATAATATAGGTTTACTCCAGTTGGTATACAAATACACTGTAAAATCTAATTAGTTAGACTTACTTAAAAAAGAGCATGCTAACAGATTACCTTAAAACAAAAATAAAACCAAGTGAAATAGGAATGGTATTTTGTACTGGCAAATGCTTGGTTAGTATGGTTCACTTACACAAGAGTACTAGTAACTAAAAAAGAACTTAGAGTACTTGATGATTTACTTAAACTGCAATTGTTACAATTGCTGTGTTTTGCATGCTGAAGGTTGAAGTCTTTGTGACAATTCCAAGATATTGTTACAAATATAGAGCGATTATATCAACCCGATTAAAAGATTCACAAGCTGTCAATGTGTTTATGACATAAGTCTTAATAACATAATTTTATGGGATCATTAATTGACATGAAATATTGATACACACACACGTATATATGTGATTTCTTGTTGCATCGCTGCATCAATAGGAAGAACATCAATTGACCCTTCGCAAACAGTTTGATTGACAGACAATTTAACCAATCATAACCCTGAATCCACCATTTTGTCCAAAAAAGCAGATTAACGTTGGTGAACTTAAACTTGAAAAATTGTGTGTCCTCACGTCTTTCTGCGCTTGAAACAACATTCCTTCTGATGTTCATTCATGTTTATTTGATGCTATAAATGAACTAGTATGAAGAGATGTTCGGTTCACGAGGAGCTACAGCGATCTGTCACGACACATTAAAGAGACACTAGACACTATTTATTGTTTAAACTTCTTTAAAAAATTACGATATATTAAATATGAAACTGTTTCATACGTTGTCAATGTCCACAACGCATTTTTCACTGCATGAGAACATGATGTGTGGCGTGAGAGCGCATTGATTGTCGAACATAGCAACAGTAACTAAAGGGGGCGGGTCTTTGCGAAAGATCAATTAAGATCAAAGTTGGAACATCAATCAAGTTCCAAATGCCCAACCAAATGGAACACCAATCACCATAATGGTGAGTTCAAAGAAAAACATTTTAGGAATTTATGAAGTCAGTTTATGTGATATTCTTTCAGTTTTATTGACAATTAAACATTTTAGATGACTTTGGAAAATCAGTGAATAATGGAGGAAATAAGTGAAGTCTATTAAGACTTGCTCCCAATGTTTTAGCTTGAAATGGTTCTCAAACCAATCAATTAATCTTAACTTGGATTTTCTGAGTAAAAAAGACATAGCATGTGAATAGTACTAGATTTTTACAATCTTACTGACAGTAAGTAAAGTTGTTCGTTAGAATCACGTTTGGATTTTACAACGTAACAATAAAAATAAGCTCTGTGGAAGTCTGCCAAATACAATGATAGAAATTAATCATATGACCTCTTAAAGGACACTGAAGCCATTCTGACCGAAGATAGTAATTCAGTCAGACACAATGCAGCCACATCTGACCTGAGACAACAACATACATAAATGTGGCTGTCTAGCTGGCAAACTCTCCATTGTGTTTTCCTCCTGCATGCTGACCACATGCAAATTTCAGTGGGGATTGTCAAATAATCCTACTTCAGAGGCATCAAAACTGCTGAGTCATCTAGGAATACCAAATACTAAGGATTTGGAGAGCTCAGACACATTTTTCTGTGTTAGAAAAAAAGCAGTGCTTTTCTTCAGCCATCCCAGTTTGACGTGTAAATCTGGATTTTTCACTTCTTTCCAGCATAGCCGCCCACTGAAAAAGAGGCTCTAAGCTCCGAGCACTTGAGAGGTTGAAGTAACAGTGAAAAGTCTGTTTAGAGACAGTCACAGTTGCGAAGTCATCTTGTTATATGTCTCGCTCTGCCTATGTGATATTGTAAACAAGGTGTAAAGGGTAGGGCAAGGTTAATGCAAAGACCTGCAACTCCACGGTAGATGAGTCATCGCTCACTTAGATTAAAACAGGTGGTCAAATGTCAGAGAGTTGAAGAGGGTCTAAAATTCTGGAATAACATTGCCTCTCTCCACCCCATGAATAAATAAATATATCAAGATTAATTCAATTTCAATATGTTAATTTCAGTTGCTCGAAAAAGGACAAGCAGTTTTGATATCTTGAGGACAGTAGCAAGTTTTAAAAGTTAGGAATAATGGATGGTTGTGACAAAGAACAGCACAAACTAATAATTCCTCCCAGTAACTTTAATCACTTTGGCACCATTCCTTTAAAGTGAAATGCTAATGCACAGCATGAATCTCTCCTTGAAGTTAGCGGAACCAAAGCCTTAGAGAGAGAGAGAGAGCAGACGTAAACTGTTGCTCACTTCAGTTTTGCAGAAGTGCTGAAGGAGGGTTTATTTTCTTGCTTTAAGCACGACATTTGGAGCTATAATTTTAACGTTGGCCTGAGCCAAGCTCACAAGCTGAAAATGGCTCCCTTGAGGGAGGAGTCTTCTGGAGCTCACAGGCCTTCAGCTTTCAGCACTTAACCTGCCATGTTTCTTATCTGCCACAGCCCTCATTATCATGACCTTGCCAAGAGATCTGGGTTATGGTCTCCACATCTTTAATGTGGTTTTCAATCTGTTCCGGGCCATTTCACAGCTGTATTTCTATATGCTTTCTCTCCTAAGGATATGGACACAAACAGCGATGCTATACGAGTTAATTTCTCTAACTGTTCAGCTGTATTGAGCAACCTTTAGTGAGGACTATTTATATAAAATAAAGGTTAAAACCTAGTTTCTGTATTTCTAAAGGCATAGTGCACTCAAATTAAAATTATGTTAGCATTTACTCACCCTGTGCCATTCCACATAGGACTATACAATATATATCTACAAAATAACAAACAATATAGTTCACCCAAAAACGAAAATTCAGTCATTAATTCCTCACCTTCATGTGGTTCTACACCTGTAAGACCTTCATTCATCTTCAGAACACAAATTAAGATATTTTTTGACGAAATCCGATGGCAGCAAGTTAGATGCACAGAAAGCTACTGAAACATACTTAAATATATATTGATGAATGTAGTTTTTTGCCACACAAAGTATTCTTGATGCTTTATAATAGTAATGCTGAACCTCTGTATGCACATGAACTGTTTTAAATATCTTTCTGTTCATCTGAAAGTGTTCATTATCTTACTGTCAACAGAGACTCACTGAACCATCGGATTTCATCAGAAATATCTTCATTTGTGTTCTGATGAACGAAGGATGTAGAAAGACATGAGGGTGAGGAGTTAATAACAATTTTCATTTTTGGGGTGAACTAGCCCTTTAAGATCCTATTAGCATTTGTATTATGTCCTAGTGACTACACTGTAAAAAAATATTTTCATGATTTGTTATCACAACATTTTATTCTTTTGTTGAACCAACTTCAATAATTAATGTGGTTCAGTTAACATAAATCGTTATAAATGGTTAACATAACTCGCACTCAATCGCCTTCGTTGTATTAACTCAAATTTTTAATTTCAACGAACTTAAAATTAAGGCAACCAGTTAACTTTTTTTTACAGTGTATTTACACTTAGCCACAGCATAAGTTCTCTCTGATCAAATAGCCAACCGATCGTGAAAAGACTAGGTTTAAATTGGATCTACACTTACATTTAGTAGACGCTTTTATCCAAAGCGACTTACAAGGGGAGCAATTAGGGGTCAGGTGTCTTGCTCAAGGACACTTTAGTCATGGTATTGAAGGTGGAGGGAGTGCTGTTCATTCACAATCCCCACTGGCATGGGAATCAAACCAGCAACCTTCAGGTTACAAGCCCGACTCCCTCACCATTAGGCCACGACTACCCACCTGAAACACTCAGAAACACTTTCAATCCAGATTGCAATTCAATCATGCAAACCAGTTCGTGAGGTCATTTTAGACACATTCCAGACGCAGGACAAGCATAAATTCGCCATAGAAGACTACAAGGGAAAAAAATAAAGGTGTGAGCACGTTATACCGGCTTACAGTAGTCAGATATCACAACACCACTGCAACAAGCATATCCAGAAATGAGCATCTCTCTTCAGCAAGCAGATGCATAAACTGCTGCAAATGAAACTCATCCTGAAGCTCAAACACAAAAGGTATTTTCATTAACAGTGGACACTAAACCCTCTCTCTTCCATTACAGTCTTTGATCAGCTGATGATAAATAAAATGCAGCACTTATCTGTTGCTTTCAGTATACTGTAGCACTGGAATTGAAGATTGGATTTATGGAGGCACATTTATTTGGCCAAGTGTAAGGATCAGTAATGAAGTTTGTCTACATGAGAGCCAGCAGGAGACACAGGGCTGGAAATGAACAAGGCCTGTTGAGCTCTGAAAATGACCTTTGAATGCAAATGAAGTAGTCTATAGATCGCTGCTAAAACTCTCTTTAATGTAGAGCACTGGAATGTCATGCTGTGTATGGGACCTAAGTTTGAATTTTTACTCTTTCCTATCAAATGAAATCCGAAAATAATTAAATCTCACTTTTGTCAAACATAGCGCTTAAGCAGGGTTGGGGAGTAATGAAATACAAGTAACTTAGTTACGTATTTAAAATATAAAATTTGAGTAACTGTATTTCATTACAGTTACATTTTAAATGGGTGGTAATCAGATTACAGTTACATCTGAAAAGTGTTTTAGATTACCAAAGTGATTACTTTGAATTTTAATGTCATTTAAACAGCAATTGGTGATTCTCTGACTCTGACCGTCTGAAAAAGCAGTTACGTTTCATGTTTTCGACTGTTTTCATGTTTTGTGATAGTTGGTTGTGAGTCATTTTATAATGCAACTTTTTCTCACAATTTATTTTTCCCCTCACAATTGTGAGTTTGCATTTCACAATTCTGATTCTTATTCTCAGAATTGCGAGATTTAAAATCACAATTGCAAGTTATAAAGTCAGAATTGGGAGATATAAACGTGCACTACTATTTTTTTTTTCTTGCAATTGTGAATTTAGTATGTGAGTTTATATCTCATAATTCTGACTTTATAACTCGCAATTCTGAGGGAAAAAGTCAGAATTGTGAGATAAAAACTTGCAATTACCTTTTTTGTGTTTGTTCTACACTTATTCGTATTCTAAAGTATTTAGATTAAGTTACTAAACTTGAGTAATGTAACGAAATACGTTACAAATGACTTTTTAAAGCATGTATTTTGTAATCTGTAGTGAAATACATTTTAAAAGTAACCTACCCAGCCCTGGACTTAAGGCACAATATACAAGGGCATCACTGGATCTCACAACAAATGACAATTCACAATGAAACTCAATTTACTTGCAAACATTACTAAGATTTAAGAAGCTACAGCAAACAGGAAGAATGTTCAGTCTGTTCTTCACACAAACCAATGATAAGGCATCAGGATGCTTGCTGCACATTTCACAGCAGAAAAAATAAATCGAGGAAACGACATCCATTCATCCATTTTCCAAACCGCTTGTACTATGTGGGCTTGGGTGGACGGATGGCCAGCTGGGAACAACATGATGATGATGATGATGATTAAATAATGACAATTGTATTTGAGGGTAAATATTCCATTAACATCATGATAACTGCAACAATGTGGATAAGCAACAGTACATGATAAAGTGCATTCATACATACCCAAGGCGCTTCATGTTTGCGCACTAACCCTCTCTCTCTTTAGATAAATAATCAAACGTCTCCCACCCATCCCTGCTTTGAAAGCAAGCTCACTTGCATTAGGAACCGGTTGCATAAGCGCTTTACTGTTGAGCGCATAAATAAAGTAACTCCATAATAGGCTATTTATTGACTGAAACGATTTGTCACGATAAGAAAACCAGCAGACAGAACAAACTAGAGAATACGCACGCGCAACCCAAGTGTTATCTCTAACAAACTGGGATTTGACCGATCGAATCTCCAACACTAAGATGTAGTTTTTTTTTGTTTGTTTGTTTGTTTGTTTTTTAATTAATTCGTAGTCATATTACAATATTTATTGTATAATACGACGACAATATCACATTTCTACACATCGGAATTTTGTATGGAAATAATTTTATGAAGTTTTCATTATACGTTGCTATAAGAGTAATTCATTTCCTATTAGAAAAACGTCCATTATAAACGAGCAACTCCACTTTTACCTCAATAAAACAAAAGGTTTATGTCGCATCATTGGTACAGTCAGTGTGAATAAAATACCGACCGATATAGTTACTAAATTTAATCTTAAGAAAATGCATCTTGATATCTTCTCAAAGTAACAGTCGTCGGTCTTGCCGGAGAGATGCTCGCGCTCCTGGTCAGGTTCACCTCAGTGTGTCTGTAGTCCGCTGTGGCGAGAGGAGACCTGTTAAACCTTCAAACAAATGACGTGTTCCTCTCAAAAACACTTACTCGTGAATAAAACACTGCGGGATTTTACAAAGAAGAGCCTTTGAGACGTCTTCGAGTCTACATGACACGCGTTTTACGCACCATTCACTCTTCAGAATATGAAATGCACCTCACCAGAGATAAATCCTTTTTTTCCTCCGACGGACTTCAGACACTTTCTGAGCTCTGGCAGTTGATTTCCACCTCTGTCTTGCCACTTATTTTCCAGCAAATTCTTTCATGTCCAATGGGTGAATTTTGAAGTATTTGCCTCAGACGCTGAAAGGAGGGTAGTGGGGGAGCGCTGGTAACGTTGGTAAGCCCTCCTCAAACGAACCTTCCCGCCCCCTCCTCCTCTCTCGAGCAGATTGGTGCTGGATGGCGACAAATTTCCCGCTCGGAGGAGGGTTTAAATACTGTATCTACATCGCCTTGGATCGTTTCGAAGCAGTTTTAGATGAAGGCTACGGTGACCCTTTAGCAGAGCGTCGCCAATTACAGTAACAGTTCAGGCAAAATCATCATTGTTGTTTTTGGAACCCGAACGGATTTTATTTATGTATGTGTGTTGGCTATGTTTGTCCAAAAAATAAATAAAATAAACAGAGCAACACTTGTCCAAAGTGGAGATATGGAGTGATTCATGAGTTAAATTTCCTCAGAGCTGTAGAAAACAAACTGTATTAGGAATTGTACTTCTTTGTGCTTTCATGTTACAGGTTTACTGGACACAGTAATTGCAAGATGAGTCATCAATATTTCTGGTTTGTTTCCAGACTTTACACAAATATTTTAGTCGTTACAAATATGTTAGACATTTTACAGAAGTATCTACTGAAAGAAAAATGTAAACATAAAATACCGTAGAAATGGCCTTGAAGCTGATAAAGAAGAGCTAAAGCCACACACACAAAAATCAAATGTTGATTTCATAAGGTCTTTAAGCAAGTGCAGCAGCATTTTGTGATTTGCTATATACCTGATTTTACACTGATTACTATAGTCCAGTCAGTGTGTATGAACAAAGCAGTTATTTTATGGATCTTGTAACACTGGTAGGGTGCTTTTGGGTTATAGATCTAGTCACTAGTTTCTTTCAAATGGATACCAGGAGGGTCTACAGTTTTTCACACCTGCCAAAGATTGACTAATGGGCTTGTAACCTGAAGGTTGGATTGATGGTTGATGGTTCGATTCCCACACCGGCAGGAATTGAAGGTGGCGATTGTGAATGAACAGCACTCTCTCCACCTTCAATACCATGACTAAAGTGCCCTTAAGCAAGGCACCTAACCCCTAATTGCTCCCCCTTGTAAGTCGCTTTGGATAAAAGCATCTGCCAAATGAATAAATGTAAATAAAAAATCATTTACAACTGTGATGTTTTTCTTGACTTTGAGTTGTTAGCCTGTTAGTTTTGCACTGTCACAAGTTCAGTTTCCTTTGTTTCTGTCATTGGTTTCTATAGTGTTTGATTAGCCCTCATGAGTCTCACCTGTCTCTTGTTAATTTATATATGTTTATTTATTGCCCTGTCTGTGTCTGAAATCACCCATTATACCCTTAACCTGTTTAACCCTTGTGCATTGTTCAAATTCACTACCCTTTCGTTATGTTCGTGGCTGAAAACAGCTACGATTTTAACTGCTTTAAAAATGTATCAGATAAATATTTTTTTCAATTTTTTTTGCTTAAATCTATTAATCAACCTCAGTCCTGATCAAAACTACTGAATTTAAAAAAAAAAATCAGGATTTTAACTCTTTAAAACGTTAAAATCTGATGCTGCACAAAAACTAACAACGCATCAAAGCCAATGTTGTTTCTAATCTTTGACACGTTTTTTCCCAAATCAGTGACATCGCTTATTAATTTGGCAATTAAAGAGTTAAAATCCTGAATTTTTTTTTTAAATTTAGTAGTTTTGATCAGGACTGAGGTTGATTAATAGATTTAAGCAAAAAAAAATGAAAAAAATATTTATCTGATACATTTTTAAAGCAGTTAAAATTGTGGCTGTTTTCAGCCACGAACATAACGAAAGGGTCGTGAATTTGCCCACAGAGTACTGTTGAGTTTTTGAAAATTTTCAAAGCATTTTCCCAAAATATGTGTCAAAATAAGATTTGTCACCAAAAAATCATTCTATTTGCTGAAACACAGAGAAAGTTATGGCCAAATTAAGACTCAAAAATTCCCCATAGTGGATGAAAACATCCCGAACAGCACATAAGGGTTAATCCCACTGGTCACAATTGTGGCCACAATGTTTCCTCGCATATTTTGGTGTGGTATTAAAAAGCAACTTTTATTATGAAGCACATGTTCATTTTATAATGCAAACCTAAGATGTCTGCATGAGTTCTTGGAAGGTCTAATATTATTGGGTAGTTTGTTCATGTGACCAAAAACATTTATTTCCTGGTACTGCCATCTTAACACAATGATGATGTTAAAGCTCAGAATTGACAGTTCAGTTTTCGAAGTTAATTTTTGAATAGCTCATATTTTTTTTGATTAAAGAGCCATTATACGGTATTTATTGTTAAACTGTTTCAATATGTCTGTCAAGGCATTGTCAGTGTCCTCTTTGCTCCGGGATGTATTTTTCACTGCATGACAACATGATGTGTGGAGTGAGAGCGCATGGCTTGTCGGACAAAGCAACAGTAACTAAAGGGGGCGGGTCTTTGCGAAGTGTCAATTGTGATGGGTGGTATAACTGTTAGGATTACCAGCCGAAGTTCCTGCCATAACCACAAGAGGGCACTCTACCGTGGAACTGTTATTTTCACCGGACTCCATTTCCCATAATTTACACACATACACTACCACCTCAGTCACTCTTCACTACATTTCCCAGAAGCCTTCACACCTGGACTGATTGCACTCTCACTTGATCCATATCACTTCTCACTATTTAAACTCCACACACAGTCGCGAAGTCTTGATTTGGTAATTCTGTCATTTCTGAGCGTTTATTCCCGTATCTTGTTTTCCTGGTCCTGTTTTCTGCCTGTCTGTTCCGGTTACTGATTGTTCGCTGCCTACCTTGTTGGATTTACTGCTCTGATCACTGGATTGTTGTTTGCCTGCTGACTGCCTCAACTTACCCTCCTGTTTATTGTATGCGACTCTGCCTTATCTCTGATATTCTTGTTTGCCGCTGTTTGACCCTGCCTGTTACGACCATTCTGTGTTTTAATAAAGCCTGCTATTGGATCCCATTCCGCTGACTCGCCTATCGTTACAATAACACAGGGAGTCTATGTCCCCTAAATGTTATTCTTATAAACTCTTTCAAGTTTTGGATTTACTTAATCCTTGGTGACATTGGTGTCTGTCCATCTATCTATAGTTCTTTCTTTCTTTCTTTCTTTTTCTTTTTTTGCCTGTCTGTCTGTACGTATGTATTTATTTATTGTTATTTATTTATTTCAATTTATAATGAAGTTTTTAATAATGTGCTTCCAGTTTCCTATAATTTGTCATTTTGTTATCATTTTGTTAGATTATTTGTGCCGTACTGCTGCATAGGGATGCTATTTTGTCCATTTTGAAACTGAGCCAGACAATGTTTACTTCTTTGTTAATGGAATAAATTACTAATTTCATCTATTTAACCCAGTCTTTAAACTAATTGCTGGAGGCTTGTCATTTTGTAAATGCATTAACACCATAGACCTCCCTGTGTTCTAGTACCAGTCACTTTTGTGACTGAACATAAAACCCATTTTTTCCATGCACTTTTCAATCATTTTTGTACATAACTAAAATTGGTTGTTTAATATCCTTACAAATACCATACAAATTCATACATGTCATCTCTGGGGAAAAAAATAAGATTAAATAGGTTAAATGGGGCACTATTTGCATTGAGAGCCATTTGTAGTGTTGTCCGAAATCATAGTGGACATTATAAAGTGCACTTATTCAATCCCATAAAGCACTGCAATAGCGATGTGCAACCGATATAAACTCAACGGCTCAAAAATACCCATAATGTACTGTGACGGTCGCATCGAATGAATTCACGCATCTTGCCCGCAGGTTAATCATCCATCCATCCTAGTTGTGGTGCCTTTGTGCTGCTCTTTTCTTCTCTCTCCTCTATCAACTTCTTAGGCCTGCCTACCCGTGACTGCCATTGGGCCAGGAAGATGACAATCATGACGTCATGTTTCCGCTTGCCAATCCCGTCGGACGCACACGGTTTCTAAGAGCGACCTGGCGACCGCGAAGGGAGCTCTTTGTTTCCTGTTTCCATTGTCATTGTTTTTGATCTGATCTCTTATGTTTTGTTACTTGTTGTTCTGATCGTCAAGATTGTGTTGACAACCTCATGCGGAGAGGACAGGTATTATGTCACGTGACGTACATATTGCAACACCCAGGAACTTTAGTGTTTAGATACATTAGAATAGAAATGAGTGCCACCTGTGTATGTTTTATTTGTCAGTCAGAGTAGGCAAGTTAGGGTGTGCAACTCTGAAGACTTGCTTTTCTTATCTTCCTTTTCATTAGACCATTTGTGTCCTATCCTGGTTTATTATCTTTGTCTTTATTTCTATTTATGTAAATTTTGTGTATATTTTTTCCTATGTTATTTCATTATCTTTATTATGCTTATCACTTATTTTGTCAACTTTGATTGTAAAATAAAACACGTATTGGGAAATTTGTGTAGCGCGTTGTCCCTTGCCACTGCTCATAACGACCACAATCTCAATGTTGATGACCCTAGACTAAAACTTGGAAGTCGTAACATGTAATGGGGGCTCGTCCGGGATCATTCAATCCCCGGTAATTTATATTTGTGGACGTTTGGGTGTGTGTGTGTGTGTTGTCCGCAATTGTGGTTGCATTATGTTTGGCGGCATACTCGTGCAGAAAGTTACTATAGTGCTCATTTGCTTGTTATACATTATGGAAACGTTTAGTTTGCAGAATTTTGTTATTAATCCTTCATTAGAGCAGATTAATTCAGGAAACAAGATTTATTACTGATAGCTGACCATTAGAGGATTGTTGTTAGCAAACAGGGTCTTAAGAGAGACATTAAGAGTAACAGCAAGCACAAACTATGCAAAAGCACATTCAGTGTCTGAATTCGCTGACTTGTTATCATTCACTCTTTCAAGTGGACTATATTAGTAGAGTAATGTTGGGAGTGTAGTATAGGGGGTGATTTCGAAAACAGCTCCTATGTTTGTTATGTTTATTTCCACCCTTCGCTGACAGAAAATCTGACTGAAAAAACACATAGACCATCAGCACTTCAGACCCTCTCCCAGGGGGATCAGTCGCCGAGGTGCAAAAGTTTCTGGATCTGGTCACCTTCGTGCACTAACAACATCAGCCTCTGTGTCAAGGAAGGTTCAGCGATTATGGATATTACTTGTGTGCGAATCCCTCTTCACCAACTGAGAAAGTACGGAGGATCAAAACCTCCAAAGAGCACAAGTCACACCATCAGCCATGCCGCCAACGAACCTTATGACCAAGCCCACCACAGACTTACAGCATGAGCCCACCCAGGAACCAGAGTTGACGCCTACCGAGGAGGTGAAGCCTGAGCCCACTGCAGAACCAGAGCCTAAAGGATTTACATCTGACCAGGTGTGTGAACCAGCCATCATCTCTAACGAGGACCACAGCCCGGAGGCCAAGTTCATCCCTAGCCTGAAGAGGAGTTTGACCAGTTGTGTGAGTCCAGGCCAGTCCCTGTGTCCATTTCAGTGCATTTGAGTATGAACGAATTAGCACCATGCCTGTTTCGTCACTAAACACCAAGTCTATGTCATTGTTGATGCTCCCACCTCATCTACCTCTCATGTCGGCCAGTCTCTGCCTGTCCTGTGTCAGCCAAGGAGTTTTTTTTAAACTCTTGCCTGTCCCCTCACAGCCAAGGAGAGCGTAACTCTCGTAATCAATGCTGTCTATTTAGAAAGAATGACCATCTCGTGACTAATGCTATCTAGTTGTTTGGCCCTGTCTCCACTGGCTCCTTTCAGAGACTCCTTCACCTGCTCCTCTCAGCAGCTCGGACTTGCCTTGGTCTTCCTGTTTGCCTCCTTATTTAAATGTCCTGAAAACGATGATATCAAGAAGAAGAAGAGGTGGATTAATTTTACATTGTTGGAGAGCTGAGGATTATTACCAACACCTGCCTCTGCAGTGAACATTTCACACTGGATAGTTTTACATTTACATTTAGTCATTTAGCAGACGCTTTTGTCCAAAGCGACTTACAAGGGGGGCAATTAGGTGCCTTGCTCAAGAACACTTTAGTCCCCACTTCCAATCCCCACTTTCAATTCCTGCCGGCGTGGGAATCGAACCAGCAACCTTCAGGTTAAAACCCCAACTCCCTCACCATTAGGCCACAACTACCCAAACTTACTTTCTTTCTTTTTTTTTTTACAAACTTTCACCGGAGACAACTGGGATTCACAGATCATACGCTGTTACTGGTGAATGGGATTGAACCGACTATCTCCCGCCCCGGCCTTCATCCTCTAGTCCCGCCGACAAGGGCCGAATCAACTATCTCCCATCCCGGCCTTCATCTCTCGGCAGTACGTGTCCACCAATGTGCAAGTTGCCATGTGTGCTTGTGTTATAATTATTGTAGGTAGTCCACATTAACTCTACAAAATTTGGGAACCCTCTAAGGTGATTCTTTTGTTTATATCCATAAGCATATTTGACTCATAGATAAGTAAGTTGAGTGAGACGGCATCTTTTTCACGAGTGGGCGTGGTTTCAGCGGAGACAGCGGACACACCCCCAGCATTTTAGAGCATTCTAGAGAATATTACTTATTTTTTCAAAATTTTGATAACTTATTTGATTTATTTAGTGTTTTTTTTCATTCAAATTTGACTGGGTGATTACATCTGTTTCCTGTGTTTTTATTTTTAGATTTTCTCAAGAACTGCAATTTATTTGTTTATTTATTATTAAAATATATACTGCTTGCAAATAGATCCAGCACTTTTATTTCATTTTTTTCCCAACCCATTGCTGACAAAGGCCATGCATACTTTTTTTTAGTTAGTTTCTATGAAAAAATAATTATTTTGCATTGGAAAAAAGCTCAGTTCAGTATGTCACTTGCATAATGAGTCATTCTTCCTTTCTCAGTGAAACTGCAGCTGTTACAAAAACATGAAGACATATTTTGATTTTGTTCCTCATATGTTCACTTTGGTGGCTTAATGCGAAGAATGTTTAACATATGCCTTACCACATGGAGAGAGTCGTGAGTTGTGACATGTTTTCTCAAGGAGACAGTTTTATTTAGATCACTCATGTCATTTACTGTACATCAGCCAATCGTGAGATAATCATTCTAACAATTTGATTTAAAACGTGTTATATAAGTTATCTGCCAACTGGTGAAAAACTCTATTTTCTTGCCAAAGCCAATTTTTACTCAAGTGTTAATCTTGGACCCTGGATGCCAGGCTCTCAGGAAAAAAAAAAGGATTACAGTGAGGCTAAAATATCAGGGGAATTCCGACTGAAATTGAGCATCACCTCTGCCTTAGCACTTAAAATGAGAATTCAGGCATTGCTGTCTAACACCAGCTGAATTTATAGTATATTCCTGGCTACTAGTTGCCATTCACAGTACAGTTCACAATAAATGTTTACAGTAGCAGGTCTACATTATTAAAATTGATTTGCAACTGTATGGTGTGACTTCACAATAAACAGACAGAGGTTTAGCAGCTTTGTGCTGTATCAACCTAATTTTTCAATGCGGAAATAAGCTATTTAACTTCATAGACTTCATATACACTAGCCTCAAGATAAAAGAAGTGCTGTAAACTAGTTGCACTTTTAAAACCAGTGTTTATGATTGTGATGATGAATTAAAATAATATAACAAATACTAGTTTTCAACATCACGCAGAAAAACAGCTAAAATAACTGGAAGTGGCTAGCATATTCACGTTTAAAATGGCCACACCTGCTCTTACATTAAAAATAAGGTGTGTAATCATAATGATTACAGCTCTGTCAGAAAAATCTTTATTGTTATGTTCACAATACAATGATCGCACCGAGTTTCCAGCATCCAGTATGGTATAAATACCAAGCAGTGTTTTTTTTTTATTCATTGATTCATTGAGTTTTTTTTAGAATAGAGTTTATTACATATTTAATATTATATACAGTATTGGTGTATTCCATTATAACTGGGGAGGCAGAAATAAATTAGATAATCTGTGTCAAACTCAACTTTAGCCTTTTCTTTTTGTGCAAAGATTTACAAGACAGCTGGGTATGAGCTCTAATGTGAAAGCAAGGATGATTTCTTTAAGGTTCCTTATGGATCTTTCCTTATCAGCTGTTGTGCCTTGGCAGTGTGCAGACGAGGCGTCTGGTTTATCGCCTCATTCACTATGCAGGCTGGAAATGTAATGATATTGGTGATATAGGGAGAGTTGAAATATGTAGAAATAGTGCTAATTCTGCTCTTCTCACATGAGCTCACTCACAGTAGTCAAGGACAGCCATGCCTCAGACTCAAAGGAAAATGTTTTGATTTCTTTGGGGCTGTTCACACTGCTAAGAACAACTTTTATAGAAATAAATGACTGGACCAAGGGCACCTTGTAGAGATTTGGAGGAACCTCTGCTTTGGCACACATCAGGAACATTTGAGCACAGATTTTAAAAACGATATCCCTATGAGGCATAAAGGACATTTGTGGTGCCTTTTAAAGGCACTGCGAGAAGGGGACTCAAATTTGTAGGGCTGGTCAAAACAAAAGCGAGAGATATATTATGTTTAAGAAGGACTTTTCTACAAGGCTGACAGTGAAGTGTATGGACAATTGTCACTATAAGGTTTTATTTTTATATGTTATCATACCTGAGATTTCAAAATGTCAATGGTGCTTTTCCACTGCATACGGTTTGGTATGGCTAACTTTTTGCCGCTTTTCCAATGCATGGTATGGATCGGTACGCAACAGTGTCACCTCGGTGGAGGCTCCAAGTGTTACCGAGACTAAATGTGACATGTAAATACTGCAGATCACTGATTGGCCAGTGAATACAATACAATAATGGTTGTATTGATGAATCGTTCATAATAAGACTTAAAGTAAGTAAATAAGGTCCATTTTCCCCTGTGTAACTCATGTGCAGTTCATTGGAAAAATACAATACTTAAGTTAGTCAAGTCAATGCAACTTGACTTTACCATGAACATATACATATTTTGTGGATGACCTTAACAAAGACTCACCAACAGCGGGTTACATAAAAATACACGACCAGGCAACGTGGCAAACATAAGGGCTAATGCTGCGTTCACGGCATGTCATAATTACCGTAATTTTGAGACGACAACATGTGACATTCTACTCGAAGCAGTTCATGTACTTGGTGTCACACCTCGTCTCACCTGATCACCACATGGACTTTTAGTTTGTTGTCATTTTCACAGTCACATGTTCCTTTGTTTGTAGTTCCCGCCACAATCTGTTTCCATGGACACTAATCTAATCACCACAGCTGATCACAATCACTCATCTTGTTATCCCCTGTGCTCAGTGTATTTAAGTTCAGTTCAGTTCTTCCCTCATTGTCTGGTATTGTATGTGTATGTGTTGGATGTTTCTCTGTTGGATTACCTGTTGCCTGTTTGGATTATATAAAGCTTACCTGTTATTTACGTCATCTTCGTCTTCGTGTCTATCTGCACACCCAGCGTGACTGAATACCAGACCAAAAGTTTAGCGGCGTGATTTGTAGCCTTTTTTTTTATTGTTTTCGTGTACGTGTCTTTTCTTTTCCCCCCTGCACCATGGACCCACTTCTGGGAATGAAGCTACTGTGCCTTGAGCAGCAGGACCGCTCCCTCGAGGCACATTTGGAAGATTTCCTCGACCTGGTTCCAGCCACAACTTTCCCGGACGACTGTCTCTGTACTTTCCTCTATGCTGGTCTCAACTCCGCCACGAAAGAGCAGTTGTCCGGGGAAGGGCCTCGGGGGAGCTTTAAGGACTACGTCGAGTGGGTGCTGGTGTCATGTGATTCGCCGCTCACAGTGGATGACACCAGCCCCACAATCTACCCAGTGCCCAGCCAACAACATCCTGACGGCAAGGACCGGAAGCATGAGCCCACCGCGGACCGTGAGAAGGACGTGGGAGTGATGTACGAGCCAGCGCAGGCAAGAGCGACCGAGCCGCACATCACCACGGAGCCTGAGCAACACGGGACGGACCAGGCGTGTGAGCCAACGGAACTGGCCTTCGCCGAGGGAAACCTCGTGGCAGACGAGGGAATGGAAGGGAGCCATACCAACCCGTCCGCCACTGAGAGTGAGTTTGGGGCTAGCACCGGGGAAAATTTTCTCGAAGAGGAGAAACTGCTCCTAGCTATGTCTTTGTCTGAACCAGTGCATTGTATCCCTAAATCTTCGGCCCCGCCCAACCTCCCTCTCCCACCTCCTCTTCGGAAGTTTATTGCTGAGACTGTTTATTTGGTTTTGGAGCCTAGCAGTGCGTTCCAGTCCCCAGCCACGCCTGTCACCCAGTCATCGCCGCCTCCCATCTGCCCCTCTACGCCCATTCAGCCTCCTCTCAGTGGCGTGTGTCCATCTCGGGACTTCTGGGAGCCACCTCTTCCTGGGTGTGAGGAACCCGTGGCTCCGCCTCCGGCCTCGGAACACTCCAGTCCCCCTCGACCCGTCGATCTGGCTCCCTCGCCTATGCTCCTCCCTCCCTCGTCGTCGACAGGTACCATCGAGCATTCGGTTTCACCGGGCTCCCTCGGAACGTCGGTTACGCCTGGGTCGGACATCGCCACGCCTCTGCTGCGGACCTGCGGGCCATTCGCTGCTCTCTGGCCCTCCACCCCTTCCGCTACAGCTAGCTCCGCCCTCCCTCAGGCTCCTCCTCCGCCCTCGGTCGCTCCAGCTCCACCTCTGCCCTCTGGATCCCTGCCTCCTCCTCGGTGGGTCGTCGCGGCGGCTCAGTCGCGATCGCCCAGGCCATCGGGGTCCCGTCGCTACCTCGGCACTCCGGCTACGCGGTGGGTTCCTTACTCCATGGCATCGTCGCTTCCGGTCATCCCCATGGTGGCGTCACCAAGAACATCACCATGGATCCTCCCTCCTGCGACGCCGCCATGGGGCGCAGCCTTGGCTGTGGCCTGGGTATGTCACCATCTGCCTCTGCTCAAGGCTCCAGACTGGCTTTCACCACCATCCACACCACCCTGGACTCCTGTTTCCTGCCTCCTCCTGGTCGGCCGTCCACCTCCTAAACCACCGCCTACATCTTCTGCCCATCTCTTCATCCCTTCGTCCTCTTTACGGCGCGAGGACGCGCCTTCCGGGAGGGGGCGTTATGTCACACCTCGTCTCACCTGATCACCACATGGACTTTTAGTTTGTTGTCATTTTCACAGTCACATGTTCCTTTGTTTGTAGTTCCCGCCACAATCTGTTTCCATGGACACTAATCTAATCACCACAGCTGATCACAATCACTCATCTTGTTATCCCCTGTGCTCAGTGTATTTAAGTTCAGTTCAGTTCTTCCCTCATTGTCTGGTATTGTATGTGTATGTGTTGGATGTTTCTCTGTTGGATTACCTGTTGCCTGTTTGGATTATATAAAGCTTACCTGTTATTTACGTCATCTTCGTCTTCGTGTCTATCTGCACACCCAGCGTGACACTTGGACTCGTAATTATGCGATTTTTATCGCAACAAGGTGGTATATTGGCGACCATGTCGGAGCTCTAAAAATTTCGAGTTTACAATTTGCAATTATGAGTTCATTGAGGATGGTAATTGACCCCCAGTTTGATTGACAGGCGATCTGACCAATCATAACCCTGAATCCGTCATTTTGTCTGACAAAGCAGTCAGGGGAGTTAGTAGATTAACGTTGGTGAACTTGAAAAATTGTGTGTCCTCACGTCTTTCCACGCTTGAAACAACATTCCTTCTGATGTTCATTCATGTTTATTTGATGCTATAAATGAACTAGTATGAAGAGATGATCGGTTCACGAGGAGCTACAGCGATCTGTCACCACACATTAAACACACACTAGACGCTATTTATTGTTTAAACTGTTTCATATCATAAGTATCCTGCTCTGTCTTGTCTGTCAACGCTTTGTCAGTGTCCTCTTTGCTCTGCAATGTATTTTCCACATGATGTGTGGCGTGAGAGCGCATGGCTTGTCGGACATAGCAACAGTAACTAAAGTGGGTGGGTCTTTGCGAACGGTCAAGTACGACATGGCGTGAACGCATCTAAAATAAATGAACATGGCGAAACACATGACAACAACCAATGACGATGAAGAATTAATCAAACAAGAACCACTGAGCCAAGACTTCAAGTCAGACGGCGATAGGTCTGCATGACGTCAAACAAGCCTTACGGCTAAATACAAAATAAGAGACGTGAAAACATAATACCAAAACAGATGTGACATCCTGCTATTAAATTACATAATATGATTTTTAGTCTCTATTTCAAAATTGGCCTTAAATTTGCATTAAATAGTATTTCCGATTTTTTATCCAGGCATTCAGAGTGAAATTAATCAGAAATAATAAAGAGGAATACGAAAAAACGGGTAGGAATATATGTACGTCTTAGTTTTTCTGGCTTGGAGTTGTGTTTATTTCAGCAACTTCCCACTCACAGTTTCTTCACGACTTCTGACTTCTCCGAGCATATGTTTAATTTAAAAAAAATAAATAAATAGTTGCTTGGCATCTTGTAGCAAACCGGGCACTAGAGGTTTAGTTTCCAATACTTTTCAATTCTATCTAATAGAGATTTTAATATGTATAATATACCACTGCAGCAGTAATGCTTTAATGTAATTGTTTTGAAGAACACTCATTTCTACTGTACACCTCTATGCCCATATTTACCTGGCAGTTACATTCATTCAGACATCTGTTATTTTGCCTTGTATTTGCATAGAGAGGCGTGTGGTATATTTCCAACAGTTGGAAATTTTCCACATCTCCTTGGCTCCCAGCATCTGCCTATTAATCATCACACCTCATCTAAAGAAGAAAGAATGGGATTTCCTGTATGAAACAGTGGCTCACTGCTAAGTCCCTGCATAATCCTTGCCACCCTGACAACTGTAAGACTGTTTAAATTTCAAGAGAGGTTATACAGTGCCGGAAATTGTCTAAGGATCTTATGATATCTTATGATAAACATACGTGTCACATCCATGCCGTCTCATACACTCGCACACAGAGATGTAGACATGTAGATTGTAAACACTTTTTGGTGTCTTGTTAAATTAATTTAAAATTTAACTGTCAATTGTGACAGAACGTTACTGGGGGGAAAAATACAGTAACATTTTTTCATAATATAATAATATTTAAAAAGTAAGAAACAATCTTTTATATAAATACCAGGTAGAAGAAAGTAGTTCCGCACACAAGGGTTTTTAAAGACAATCGACGGTTGTTTGTTATTTCTTTAAAGCTGCAGTCTGTAACTTTTTTTTCTGGTTAAAAATTATCCCAAATAATTTTTTTGAGCAAGTAACCAGCCACCATCTCGATTCACAACGGTAGCTTGTAATAATGTTTTCTAATTCGAGTGGTTCTGGTAGGTTTTTGCGGGAAATTTGAGCATGTCGACGTTCATCTTTGTGTTAATACGCCACATCTGTTTACACCACTGCACTGCACTGCATTTTTGACAACTCTCAGATATATATTAGGGTGTTTTGCAATACATTTTATAGTACATTGTTTAGTTAACCATGTTTTTGTTATGGTGAATACACAGCTGCCATTTAAAGCATATGAGCAAAAATATGAACAAATAAAATAACACACACACAAACAAAAAATGTATTATGTTGCATATTGAAGATATTTAACAGATTGTAATTATCAGTAAAAAAAAAAAACAAGTACATAATTTATGTTTTTGCTCTTATTAAACAACAGACAATAGATATCTTTTTCTTTTAATTTGCTCTCTTCAAGTGGAACACAGTACTTGAGTGTGGTTAGCAGTCTTTGCAAATAAACATTGTCATAATGCAATTATTTCAAATAATGTAACTGTTAATACGTGTCCGTAATTGCAAATGAATACTCAAATTAAACCATAATTACCACCTTTTCAGCATCTAATTTAATACTGAATAACAGCACTGAACCATTCACATGCAACAACTGCTGTTTTTAACTGTAATTTTTATGTCTTTAATGTGCTTCATTATTGATCAGTAAACGGAATATATTTTGTCCACTTTTAAGACACTCTTTCTGATGCTTGGGTCAATTATCAAATTATTGTAGTTGCTGACTTGGCTGTATATCGCTTCTAGTGGTATTTGGTGAAAGAATTTCCCCTGTTTCGCATTCAGTGGCACAAGGCCACGTTTTCGAGGACGACTTGGTAGCTCGCTGATGTGAATGTGACCAGAGGTCAACCAAGACATGGTTTGTGGACTGTTTTTTTCTTTAACCTTTGCCCATGCACCACAGCTTTAGGCATAAATCTGTGCTGACCAAACACATGCCCTCTCAGCAGCAGGAGAACATTGTCTTCTATAATCATCACCAGCCACTGAGGAAGGACAATTCAAATCATTCTTTCCTTCATAGCTAACGCAAAAACAGTGCAGAAATGTGCTGGGTGCCAAAGAATATTTTATGTACATTTAGAAATAGCTTATGGTACTGAGCAATGTATGAAACTTGTATTTTGAGCACTTCCTGTGTCTATTTGCCTATTCATGAAGAATCGCTTTTTTGTATTCCTTACTTGTAAGTCGCTTTGGATAAAAGCGTCTGCTAAATGACTAAATGTAAATGTAAATGTAGAAATAACATGAAGGGAACATTCCATTGCATCAATTTCGGGATCAGTATTTGTGAATATTTTCTTGAAGTCCCCAGGAAATCAAAATGGACGTTTTTTGGATTTTATATGAATATGTTCGCCTTACTGTTATCTATAAGCTGACAAAATTTGCATTTAGAAGTTACAGTCAAAACTTATTTTGACAGTTTGTCACTCCCACCAGTATAAGTTAAAAATTGATGACATCACTGCACTTCAGCTTTTCTGTCCAATCAAATGCTCTCTAGAATCTATAATTCCCACCCCGTACATCATAAATAGATGCTGAAATCAGTCACTTGTTGAACACATTTACAATTTTCTGCGTGGTGAATGGCACATAGTGCACTTCATAGGGGAAAGGGCACGACTCAGACACTAAACACATTTCCATTAGCCTTTAAATTGCACAAATAGAAAATACGCAAAGCAATTTCGCAAAACAGTTGGTTTTTCAGGCAATTTGACAAAGGAATATTTTGCAAAATTGCAACAGAAAATGTCTTTTCACATTTAAGGGTCACCTGACGTGTGTAAGTAATGTTCTTGTGCTACCATTTTCAGAAAGTTTATTCATAACTTTGAGAGAACCTTGCCGGCTCAAGTTCTGAGAATGTTCCCTGGTTTCTGGGGTAGTACACACTGAAGCGTAGCTCCATTTAATGAAGTTTTCACTGTTGAAGAGCTCATTGTCTGTGGGTGGTATTAGGATTTTATTGCTTGGTAAATTGTCAATAGTTGGATCACTGAAACGCACTAAACTACTACAAAATTGTCATTTTGGCTTAAGCCGGCTTTGCATTGATCGACAGCTCAGCCTAATGCCAAATGCTTGACAGCAAGTTGACACTTGCCTGGGGGTTAGGCACTAATCAAGAACTGAAAATGCTAGGGGAGATCCTTTTTATACAATAGCTCAATATGATAAATGTGTTCACTGAGGGGATATTCTGAGATGCAATTAAAGTGCAGAATCCACAGGGAGGTATGCTAACACACATATGCGTGTACTATCATTGAGCGGGGCGAGGACACGAAAGAAAGCACTGTTAATAACTGATTGTCACACTCAAGGTGTGATGGACTGGTAGTAGCCCAATAGTTTTTAAAGAACACTAAAGTTAATCTTTATATTTCTCATGAAGCAATTTGTTGGTACTTTTCTTTAGTGTTTGGATTTTTTCAACATTCACTTTCCACAATCACAATTTTGACATGAAGAGAAAATGTTGAAAATATTTTGAATTATATATAAATATTTTACAGAGGATATAACACAGTTTCTGCCAATCTCATATTAATCTTGAGTACCCATAGAGTAGTGTAACAAGGAGGCAGCGGGTTTAGATCCAAATGCAGTTTATTAAAAGACGTGGTCAGACAGGCAATGGTCACAGATCAGCAAACAGGAATTTAGGAGGCAAGGCAGGATCGTGGTAAAAGATACAGGCAGTAGTCGAGGCAGGCAGCAAGGATCAAACACCGGGTAAAACAGACAGGAGCGAAAACAGGAAAACAAACACGGGAATATAACGCTCGGAAATTGACTGGGTTTAGCAGAACAATACTTTGCGGAGACTGGAAGTGTGAGTGGTGCTATTATAGTTGTGTGGTGTGAATCAGGTGTGCTAGTAATCAGACCTCAGGTAATGTGCTACAGCTGGCAGGGTGATCAGTGACTGGGTGAGGGGCTTCTGGGAAATGTAGTTTGTGTGACTGGATGTGAGTGTAAGTGAGTGAGTGAGTGACCAATGTGAAGTGCCCTCTAGTGGTGACTCAGGTACCCTGACTGATAATCGTGACAAGTAGTACTGCATCCTTAATATCTCCAAAGAGTCTTTAGTTTTATCAGATTTATAAAAGACAAATACAGATGTACCTCTTCTTTCTGAAAACAGTCGAGCTCCTGGAGGTGTGCCGTGGGCGGAGCTAAAAAGTGACGTGCAATACATCAAAACCCCGCCCCCTTTAGTCACTGTTTCTATGCCCGACAAGCCATGCGCTCTCACGCCACACATCATGTTCTCACAAAATACATTGCGGAGCAAAGAGGACACTGACAACGTATGAAAAAGTTTCATGTTTAAAATTTTGCAATTTTTTAGCAAAGTTTAAATAATAAATAGCGATTAGTGTGTCTTTAATGTGAGGTGACAGATCGCTGTAGCTCCTCGTGAATCGATCTTCTCTTCATACTAGTTCATTTATACCATCAAATAAACATGAATGAACATCAGAAGGAATGTTGTTTCAAGCGCAGAAAGACGCGAGTACACACAATTTTTCAAGTTCGCCAACGTTAATCTACTAACTCCCCTGACTGCTTTGTCAGACAAAATGGCGGATTCAGGGTTATGATTGGTCTGATCGCCTGTCAATCAAACTTTTTGCGAAGGGTCAATTGCCAAAAAAAACACAAATGAAGTTTTACTTATTGCCTGTAATTCCGACTCAAGACCGGGATTTTCACCGTCAGGACGGCTCCATCTTTCAGTTTCAAACGATCTGCAAATCCATTGTCGAACTGGGCATTGTTTATAAAACATTTATCTCAGAGATGCCGGTGTTGTGCCGAATTCTGACCCTGCCAAATCATTAATTTGTTGAAAAATCGTGAACTAACAAACTTACAGTCCGTTGCTGCCCCTGAAAAACAAACTGCATCCATCGTTTCTGGGTTCCGCCGTTTATGATGTCATACAGGGACACACTTGAAGAAAAATTTCCGATACAAACCCTGAAGGAGTGTTGTGACGAGCAGGGCGGGCGAGAGCCGTGAGGGAACGGCGCGAGGCCGGTGACGCGAGTGATAATGAGCGTCAGCTGCGTGCTGCACCGGTCTCGTATCTCTCACAGAGGAGCTCCGGAAGCATAAAAGAGGAGCGACGATAGTGAGGGACGCCATTTTCTTTCGTTTTATTGTTTGTTTATTTATTTTATAATTAAATTTACGTTCAATGTTCGCCGGTTCCTGCCTCCTTCTTCCCATATTTACGAACTGCGTTACAAGTGTATTTGGCACAGAATTACTCCTTACATCCAATTCGTTGTTTTTTTTTTTTTTTTTAACTTTGGCCATGTTTAGCATGAGAATCCGACTGTTTAACTGTCTAAATAAGTCAATGCATAAGTCAATGCTTTAAATATAACATTTCACAATATGTTTTTTACACCTCCATAATGACCCAATCGTCACATTAAGAATTAAAATGGCAATTCAGCAGAACAATCAATGTTGCTTTTAAATTACTTTTCAAATGTTGATGACGGTACAATTATTTATTTAATGGCCATATTCCCTAATAAGATTCTACTTTCATTAAATCAGAAGACACATCAAACCTCATAGCAGTGTTTAGAGTTGTATGCAAATCCAGTTCATCCATTAATTTGCAAATGAATACGCACATTTTTATGAGCAAAACATTTTCCGGATTTTGAGGTAGCAGGGGTATTTTATCAAATTGTCTCCACGGAAGAAATAAAGATGGAACAACTCATTTCTGCCACTGGAAGGTTTTCATAAAACATAAATCTCCAGATATGATGCTGCAGTAATATCATCGTGGGCTGTCAGAGACGATGACTGAGTTTAAACTTCCCCAAAGCGTGTGATGCAACACCATGCCATGGATTTGTTTTGAACAGACTTCCCCACCTATCGTTCTCTGCCTTGCCTGGCAGGCAACTTGACATGAATAATATTTTAGCACTTGCTTCCTTTTCCCTTTGGCTGAGTCGAAGTAAATTTCAGGTGCCAATTTGACACTGGGTCAAAACTGAGCCAGCCCATTTTACGCCTTATTTAATAGACTTGAATGGTTGGAGATTGACTTAGATTGATGGGTCTCATAAAAAGGAAAACCGTGTCATCCAAATCCCACCGGGGGAAAAGTCTACAGTTCTTAAGTCTACGCAGTGACACCATATGATGCTTTAGTTATTCAGTTGCTGTTTGATAATATACTGTATAGTAAATGGTAGAAAAGGAAATGGTTTTCTAATACTAATGCGATTACATCGGCAATATCTAATCGTTTTTTTAATTGTTTCACACTGCAACCTTCCTCTCATTTCTCTTTCCAAAAAACTTCTCTCCTTTCTTCACTTGCAATCCCTACTTCTTGCTTTACTTTGGGGATTGTAATGGAAGAAAACACAAGAAAACAGTCTTGGTGAACCTGAACCTGAACCTGAACATGAACATGAACATGAACATGAACACTAACATGAACATGAACGTG
Organism: Zacco platypus; assembly: GCA_038088235.1. Classification (NCBI taxonomy): domain Eukaryota; kingdom Metazoa; phylum Chordata; class Actinopteri; order Cypriniformes; family Xenocyprididae; genus Zacco; species Zacco platypus. Next base: position 23,983,470 of record CM076070.1, read on the forward strand.
AACATGACAAGAAAACTCACCGACAGTGGTTAGACGGACAATACTTAACAATGAAAAGGGTTTAAATACACAAGGACTAATCACTAGACAATCAACACCTGTGCACAATCGACCAATAAACCAATGACAACATAGGATCACATGTCACAAACAAGGGAAACACATGGCAAAAAGGGAGCACATGGAAAACGGAAACAAAGCAATGAAACGGGAACACAAAACCAAAACCATACATGACAAAAACCAGAAAGATTTTTGAGTGCAGTATAAGTATAAGTCAGATTTCTATCTGACTCCTCTGGATAAGCATTGGAATGAAGGTGTAAATGCAACAGGTAATGTTAGGTGTAAAGGGGAGCCTTTTCAAAATGCGTAAAGGTAATTTTACCAAATGTACTGCTAGATCTTTTTTTATTTTTATGTTCTTACATTTAAATCTACCACAGTCATTTTCTCAGGAATTCATCCATGATTGCGTGTTTCTCATATTTTCACAAAAATATTTCCTGCTGCCTGATTTTAGTCAGAATAAAGTGGATGCATTGGACCATTATAATACTGTAGTTGCACAAGCCTCATAGTATTTTTGGCAGCTTTATCATTCTTCAACAACAGTACAGAAAATGTACAAATCTTACATTTTAAGCATGAATATGATTAAGACCAGCTTCCTCCATTATTATTTAAATTGAGACAGTGCATATGTTTGCATTACTTAATGCATTATTTCAGCAACATTATTACTGTTTCTCCTACTTGAGTAGTCATTCAATATCATTCTGTGCCAAACTTTTTAAATATAGTTTCATTTTCAAGAGTTTCATTGGATTAGAGACTTTTTTTTTGTTCATTATGATTTGACTTTACATCCCCTAAAATTTTAAAACTAATTTACATTCGGAAATGAAAACATGCATCATAGATAAAGGGTATTCAACCACTTTGGGCCCTATTTTAATGATCTAAGAGCATGGTCTGAAGCTCATGGCACACTTAGCGTGTGTCCGAACCCACTTTTGCTAGTTTAACGATGTGAAAAATGGTCTGTGTGTCAGGTTCATGGTCCAAAAGGGTTGTACCTAGTCTCTTAATGAGTCATGGGTGTGTTTTGGGTGTAATGTGCAAAAAAAACAATCCGTGTCTCATCTCCCATTCCCTTTAAAAGCCAGTTGTGGTTACACCATGGCAGATTCGCTATTTACATGGTGGAATATAAACACCCACAACCTGACGAGTCAGTTTCAATACAAGTGCCAATTTCATTCGTTATTACTGCAAATAGGTAATTCTGATACATGCAATGACTATCCATTATGACATGAAGGCATGCATGTACATATCTTTATGTACACAATAATAATCTTTTACAGTGTAATCCTTTTATTTTTAATATTTGGAATTTTTGTGTTGCTGCCCTGTGTGTGTAATAAGCAGAGCATATGCGTGTTTGACTTATTATAACTGTATTATAACTGCACTATTGACTTTAGACCAGATTTTTGTTGGTCAATGGCACAGTCGTTTTCAGTTGCCTCTGAATAGCAACACGCCAATAACGCACCAGAACACACCTCATTTTCAGACCGGTATGCCCATGGGCGAACAGAATGGCGTGAGTGCATTTGCTATTTAAACAACACTGGCGCCGGACTTGAAAATGATAACTACGTCAGGCTGAAACGGGCAAAAAACACTTGTGTCGCATTCCGCCGGGTGTATGATAGGGCCTTTTATCTAGAAATTGCATGTTAAATATATTTTTGAATAAATGAATAGATCCAGAAATCATTTAATTGACTCAACCACCTAAAACTCACTTAGAATGTCTCAGCAGCAGCAAAAAAAAATGTCCTATAAATGACCCAGAAAACCTTAGTAACTGCATAGCATTTCCTGCCAACCACCAACCACTCACATTATATTCAGAAATGTCAAAAACTATCATAATGTATAATGAAGTCTGAAATAATGATGACACTACCTGTTCTGGGTATATTATTGTTGTTTATGGCAACCCAGACTCTGTGTGTAAAAGTGAGATGGCTTAATGTATATAACAATGCAGTCACTGGAGAATCCTTTAGACTACTGACTTAATGTTTGGAGAGTGGGTGGTGGAGAACTGGGAACGTTGTGATTTTTCTTCCTCTAGCCTTAGGCCTTTACATATTTACTCTCTCTTTCTCTCTCTCATTCTGTCACACTCCCATATCTGCCTGGGTGTTGAGTAGTGAAACTGTACACTCGCCACTTCCTCTTGCCAAACTGCAGCATTTGGGTATAGTGACACATCGTGTCCACCTGCCAGACGAACAATCACATCACTGGGCCTCATCAAATTACAGTAATCCTGAGATTCACAGTGTGTGTGTATGTGTGTAGGTTTAACCTACATAATGGGGACCGCAAAGAGAGTAAAACATGAGATCACCTACATTGTACAGCGTGGTAAACATACAAAACGATGCTTATGAAAATTATTTCACACGGCGAAAAATGCTTAGTGTCGGGAGATAGAATATACGGTTCATACAGTAAAAAAAATCATTATGTCTATGTCCCCACGAAGATAGCAAAACTAAACGTGTACGCGTATGTGTGTGTTTAACTAGTCAGGCTAAATGAATGGAGTTTTCATTGGGTCACAGGAAAAGGCTTGCAGGGTGAAGACTCCTCTTCCAGAAATCATTAAAAAGCTGGCATGCAAGGCCAGGAATGTTCATCAAATTAAAGCCTGAGCCTGAGGGTTTCATAGCAGGCCATGGAGGCAATAAGGCCCCTGTCAGTAAACCGGCAAGCTTTGGCCACAGAGGATTGGATGAATGGACAAAGGGAAGAGGGAAAGCCAGGAACGGAGAGCATATTAAAAATGGACTATATAGTTCTAATGGTTCATTGGCCATTCAGGGACGGTGCTGATTCTTGCTTTTGGGGAAGCCAAAGGGAGTTTGGCGCAGTTAACCATTAAATTCTAACAGAGACAGCTGTGGATTTGTTAGTCATAGTGAGTTCTTTGCTTCTCGAAAAAACAATTCTGTCATTGTTTACTCAACCATGACTCGTGTTTATTTCTAGCAGATATTCTGAAGAACATCCAAGCCTCTGAGGAATTATGGCAAATTGATTCAACGTCTCGGGGGAACTATGGTTACAGACGTAACTAGAGACATTCCCATTCCCGCTCTGTGTCAGTAATGCTTTGGGAACAAGACTGCCCAAACGCCAAACTTAAGTGCCTGTCCGTGGAATACTGACAGCAAGATTAGGAAATAAGCACCCCTTTAACCTGGAGCAGCTCAACATCGTAAAATCTTACGAAAGTAAGCAGCCTGCTGCGTTGCAAACATCTTGAAGAGAAACACCAGAACTCAAGGAGGCCGCCATGTTCCTTGTCGAATGAGCTCTGACAGCGTTAGGATGCAGAAATTCTTTAACCATCCTCAATGTGAACTCAAGACACGTGGGAGATACCGACAAGGCCAGAAGATCTCCTAATCTTTTAAGAGAGGAAATGGCTAGTAGGAGCACAGTTTTTAAGGTCAGAAACTTTTCTGAGAAAGTTTCAAGGGGCTCAAAGGGAGCCGCAGAAAGACCTTCTCATAATGGCCAGATCCCAAGCTGGAACTCTGGAATGACTCGCAGGCCTTGGAATCAAAATGCCATGAAGGAAACATATTATTAAAAGGTACGTCAAAGATAGACCACTCAAAGGGATGTGGTAAGCCAAGATGGCGCCACATACACCTTTAACGTGGAAGGGGAAAGCCCTACAGAAAAATGATTCTAGTACTGAGCCAACCAGGCATTTAACAGGATTCAACTGTCGCATTCTGAACCAAGAAGTGAAAACTTTCCACTTCAAGGCATAAAGTTTCCTTGTGGAGGGAGCTCTGGAGTGAAATATGGTCTCAACAACCTCAGTTCAGAGACCTGAGTCGATGAGTTGGGCCCCCTCAGAGGCCACAGATTCCATATCTCTACTGTGCCTCTCGTCGGAGACAGAAGGTCCCTCCTGACCAGAATCTCCAAGGGAGAGCAGTCGAGGAGGGACACCAGGTCCAAGAACCATATTCGGTTTGTCCAGTTACGGCGCTACTAGAGGTAGGCTTACTCCATCCCGGCGGACCTTCTCTAGAACTCCTGGGAGCAGAGCAATGGGGGGAAATGTGTATAGACGCAGCCTCAGCCATGTTTGTACCATAGCATCCAGCCCCAGGGGTATGTGAGGGAGAATCAAAGTGGACAGTGCTTCGCATCCTGAGATGCAAACAGATCCATTTCCGCTTCACCATAAGCCTCCCATATCTGCTTCACTGCCTCAAGGTGAAGTCTCCATTCTGTCTCGAGAGAATGTCTGCTCCTACATTCTGGTACCCTCAGGATGTATACCACTCTCAGAGAGAGCAGCTTCCCTAGGGACCACAGGATGATCTGGTGTGTCAGTTTGCATAGTGGACGCAACCGCAGACCCCCCTGGCGATTTATATAAGAGACCACCGATGTGTTGTCTATGCGGACCAACACATGATGGCCTCTTTGGTCTGAGAGGAAATACTTCAATGCCATGAAAACAACCATCATCTCCAGGCAGTTTTTATGCCACAATGATAATGACCCCTCCAAAGACTCTGAGCTGAGTGGCCTTACGTTACCAATAGCCAGTCCATGAAATAAGCATCGTGAGCATAACACGATAGCAATGAGCTCCTAACACAGGATCCTGGGACAGGAACCGAGGTTTCCTCCATACAACCAAGGCAGGCAAACACAGACGTGTGATCTTGATCTTATTGGAGCAGGTTGCCTCTCGGGGAAAATCCTTCAGTCCTCAGCCACCACTGCAAGGGTCTCATGTACAGCAGACCAAAAGGTATCATGTTGGCCGCAGCTTTCATCAGACCCAACAGTCTCTGAAACTCGTGGCAAGAGATTGGCCCTTCACTAAGGTTAACCGCAAGCTAGTATGGCATTTGTGCAAAAGAGTGTCCTTGTTGTTTATGCTTATAACATAATATAGTTAAGAAATATCACATGAGAAAGAGTTTTCCTGAATAGCAGCATGATTCAAAATTCATTTTGTGCAAAATGTCGATAAACAATCAGTTAAAATTGTCAATTTTTACTGTTCTTGTTTTATTTTGGCAGTGAAAATTGTTCTAGAATTTGTAGCAGAATTTGTATCTCTCAGCAACAAAGAGTGGTGCATAATGTTTTAAACAAATCAGGTGAGTCAATTATTGAATGATCCATTCTAAAAGACAGTAGTGACTTGCTTGAATCAGCTGTTTTGAACAAATCGGTTTTAACGGATTCATTCATGAATGGTTCTATGATTTGCTTTATTGAAACTTGACGCTACCTATTGGCAGTTTTAGTTTCATATATAGAGGTATATATATATATATATATATATATTTTTTTTTTTTTTTTTAAACCCCCATTTGGTCACACTTTAGATTAAGGTCCAATTCCGAATATTAACTACGACTTTTGCCTCAATAAACTCCTAATTACTGCTTATCAATAGTTATAGCTGTTGTTAAATTCAGGTATTTGATAGGATTATGGGATGTAGAATATGGTTATGCAGAATAAGGCATTAATATGTGCTTTATAAATGAGTAATAAACAGCCAATATCTTAGTAATATGCATGATAATAAGCAACAAGTTAAGAGTGAGAATTGGACCCTAAACCAAAATGTTCATATTTCTGTATTCAAAATGTTATATTTAAAAGACTCTTCACATAACACTATTAATGCTATTGTAATAGCAGTGTATAAATGTATTTTGATAATTCTTTTGATTGGTCACAGTCCAATAGTGTTAGTGTACAAATTAAAATTGTATTTATTTATTTTTTTGTTTGTTTGAGGTGAGACCTGCCCCAAAAATGTCCGTGCAGTGTTCACGGCTGTGATGATGAATAAATGACACCATTTTTGGTTGAACTATTACTTTATCAAATGCAAAATGAGAGCTTTCATACTGTCCGGAAATAAGCACAGAGGTATCTGCATTGACAGCAGCAGAGAGTGTTCTTGTTTATCACACACAAGGGAATTAGGCAAGGCGAGACAAAGCTTTTACCCAGATTCAAAGTTTATTTTGAGACTTAAAACCTTCATCTTTTGTATGTGTCCATATAAATGTCTAACATATACTCAATGATGACAACAACCTGTGCCGTGTCCATGTGGAGAATAAATCAGGTTCCTTTGCATATAGTCTTCTAGCGGTGCTTTTGTGTAGATATAAAATGTTAGAGTGTTTAATGTGTTGCTCACAAACAAGAAAGTGACAAAAATGAGAGGTTTCATGCTATCTTTGTGTTCAAGAGTTTTGCTTGAGGAAACGAAGGCAATCCTGTAATGGTTTGTGGTAAATGCAAATCCATGTCAGAATTACAATCTGACGATCAGGAACTGCTTTTTACATTGACATAATGTTTGCCCGTGCTTACCCGGAAAGTCTAGAATTGTTTAATGTGTATTGCTTACATGCACACACACACCATTTCTGTTAGCTTGAAGGCAAATGTGTTTTGGCATCACTCGTGAGTCTCTCAGGGGCATCTTCACACAAATACACCAACACACGAGAGCTCTCGTGCCGGTCTACACGAAACCCATTTCAATGCATCAAATTTCTGAAGCAAATGCGTGAAGTGAATGTGTGTGCAAGCGACTGTGTACAGGAGAGATTGTCCGATATTGCCAAGAATATATTGTTCCTGCTGAATAAATCAGCATAGGTCAATAGTAGCTTTTCAATTTTGGATGCCGGGAAGGGCTAAACCGTCTGTTTGTGAGGTCTTATTTAAAGGGTTTAGTAGATACAAGCACTTCTGCTGCAACTCAATCAAATTAAGTTTAGTTTACTACAATGAAATTTTGAGTTCACACAACTTTATTCTATTAAGTACAATGAACTTTCATTATTATTTGAGTGAAACTTTTTTCATTTAATCAATTTCACTGGTCGGTTTTACAGTGTTGGCTAGTAGTTTGTAAATGAATGTCAGATTGTCGTGTTTTTACATTTCCCTTTCGAGTGGAGCTCGACACCGCTTGATGACATGGGAGCAGCTGAACGTGATGATGTCACAACATAGTACATCGCCGAAACCACAAATAGACACCAGACCAGTGCGCAGGAAGCAGAAGAACGTTTGAGCAGGTTTTGCTCCAGTCAGGAGTTGGTTTGCAACATGCCAGGCTCAAAGTTTAGAAGATGTGTGACGTTGTGCCAGCGTTATATTATGAGTGGCGACTCATAACGTTTTTGTGCGTGTGTTTTTTTTATGGAAGAGGAGCATGTGAGGTCAGTTCTTGAGGGGGCTGAACGCGTTCATTGAGAGATTCAAGTGGAAACGGACTTCATCCACGTCAATGGAAAGCATTTACACTGTCTGAATCGTTCCCTATTCTCTATATAGTGCCATTCACCATGTAGAAACTAGTAAACGTTTGAACAAATGACCGATTTCATCCGCAGCTTCACTGTCTGTTTACAGCGTAGGAGGGGGCGGGACTTCAGATTCTAGAGAACATTTGATTGGATAGAAGATGAGAAGCTGAAGTGCGATGTGATGTCATGAAAATCCATGAGAGACAGTAAGGGTGCGTTCACACTTGTCATGTTTGGTTCGATTAAAACGAACCCTGGTGCGATTGCTCAGTTAGTGCGGTTCGTTTGAACATATGTGAACGCTGCCATCCGAACCCTGGTGCGCACCGAACAAGCAGACCGAGACCGCTAAAAAGATGGGTCTCGGTCCGCTTCCAAACGAACTCTGCTGCGGTTCGATTGATATTTGAATGCAATACGGACCAAAGACATGTGAATGAACCAAAAACAGGACGTGATGTCACGAGATGCGACGCTACAAGATCAGCTGATTTGACGACACGGAAAGATCGGTGTATCCAAAATGAGTCGAGGGCAAACATGGAGCAACGAGGAGGTGAAGTTTCTGTTTCTGTGTACAACGGAGGAAATCCTGCTGCTGTTTTGAATGTTGTGAACATTTTATGAGCTCTTCGTGAGTTCTCAGCTGGTAAAAATAAAGCATACGTACACTCATAAAAAGATGGCGTTTAATCCAGAACACAGTATTGTCTTGAATGTTTGGGAATGAAGCTCCGTCGCGAAATATACGTCATAAAAGCCGACCAATCAGGACGTGACCGTATCTCTATGCCTTTGGTTCGGTAACTTTAGGTTCGCTGTTAAAAATGCGAGTGTGAACGCTAAGCGGACCAGGACTATGTGTTTTGTTTTGTTTTTTGGTCCAAACCAAACCAACCAAACTACAAGTGTGAACGCACCCTTAGTTTTGAATGCTTATGTCTCCTAAATGTGTCTTGAAACACACCAGCTTTTTCATAACCTTAAGGCAAACATTTTCATACTAAAAGCTAAAAAAACTTACATTTTGATTTCAGGGGGACTTTAACAATTACATTCAGTCTTGCATAAACAGTGTGATTCAGTGTGTTTGTATATTGTATACTATATTGTGTGTTGAGATATGTTGCTGAAGGTGTGTTTCTGAGTGCTTGCACACATTTATGCATGAGGCGTCTCTGACACCAGACCCGGTTCTAATGAGGCGGTTCAGCAGACTGGCTCAGGTGCCGCACCCAAGCCATGCCACAGAACATTGACAAATGGCTCTGGTCTCCTCATTTAATCTAAGTGAGCAAGGCCACAAGAGCTACCGGCAATTTCATAGAAACGAGTCCCCCGAGTCTAAACGTGACTTCCCTTTTACCTCAGTTATAGCGCTATACAAGAAAATTGCATTCATTTCCTTGGAAACAATTGTTTCTGACTATGGGGGGTGGCAGTGGTTTATGGAGGGGTTTATTTTGTAGAAAGAAAAGTGAGTGATGAGCATTTGCACACTGAAATGGTAAACATACAAAAGGACTCTGTAAACTTTTCCTTTGCTTTGCCAGATGAAAGAGGAGGCTTATGCAAATAATTTCGCACTGCAGCCCTTCAAGATAGCCGGGTTTTGGCTTTTTCTTTTCCTTGTTGGGTTTTGCTGCAGCTTGCTTGTCTATTTTTCTCTGTTTAGAATATTACACACACATATGCTATGATCGGACCTGATTTTCTCCAGCAATATATTTACTGTACACAGTACACACATTTTCTGTATGCACAAAACACCTGGATGATTTGCCAAAATGTGCAAAAGAGTACGTTGTGAGAAAATTAGTGCATGCGATGTAAAGTACATGAGTTGACCTTTAATTTTAGTGCTGTGATTTTGGATATTGATTCTATTTTGTGCATTTAAAATTAAATCAGTCAATAATGCATGGTAAAATTCATGCGGTCCATATAAGATGCGAGTGTTCAGCTTACCCCAGCCATATGAGAGAGTGAGTGTGGGGATTTGTTTATTCATATTAACGATATAATATAAATACATTAATATAAATTTCACTGTAAATAAGTTTTATGTGACATCTCCTATGGCATAATAAAAGGATGGCGACATGTTGCTGTCTGCAAGTTATTTAATTGCCAAAAGGTAGTTTTCTAAACTTCCGTTTTATGCCGTTTTGACTTTTATTCATTTTCCGGATATGAACTTGTGATATCAAAAATTATATTTTCACTAGTTAAAATGTTAATTCTTGATATCAAGACTTAAATTTCCACTTGTAACAACGTTAATTCTTGATATCAACAATTCAATTTCCACTAGTATAAACTCTAATTGTTGATATCTGTAATTGTGTTTTTACTAGTGAAATCTCGCCATAGGCTGCCATTCAAATTCAATTGTTGATATCAAGAATTAATTTCTTACTAGTTGAAATTCCAGTTTCACATATCAGGAATACAATTTCTTAGTAGTAAAAATGCAAATTTCTGATATCAACAATTACATTGTTACTAGTGCAAATGTCTATTTTTGATATCAACAATTGAATTGCTATTAGTAAAAATGTTCATTTCTGATATCTGAAAATGAATTCCAGATATCAATATAATTTCTGATATCTAAAACGGCTTTCTTTCTAGTAACAATCACTTTCATGATATCAGAAATTAACATTTTTACTAGTAGCAATTCAATTGTTGATATCAGAAATTTGCATTTTTACTAGTAAGAATTGTATTTCTGATATGTGAAACTGGAATTTCAACTAGTAAGAAATTAATTCTTGATATCAGCAATTGAATTTGAATGGCAGCCTATGGCGAGATTTCACTAGTGAAAATACAATTCTTGATATCAAAAATTATAGTTTATACTAGTGGAAATTGAATTGTTGATATCAAGAATTGCCATTGTTACTGGTGGAAATCTAATTCCTGGTATCAAGAATTAACATTTTAAGTAGTGAAAATGTAATTGTTGATATCACAAGTTCATTTCCTGAAAATGAATAAAAGTCAAAACGGCTTGCCATACCTTCCATGGGACTAATTATGAAATCGCATTTTGAAAAAAAAAAAAAAAAAAAAAAAAATTAAGGCTAAAATCCTTTTCCAAAATTAGTTTTCTATATCTGACCTTTCCCCTCTTTTTAAGGTTTCATCATTTATAAAATACTTTTTCCTATTAGGCTAAATAATTTTTTGCAAATTTGGCAAAACTTAACACACAATAAAAGGCATTTTCACTATCTGATATAGGCTTTAGTATTTCAAAAAAAACATTATTTACATTGAATTACTATATTTCATTTGAAACTCAAATTCAGATGCCACTTCACTGCCTGGAAAATACAGTAAAACCATGTCTTAGTGTTTCAAACAACATTAAAACAATATTTAACATTGTTTCTTTCTTGGAAATCCATATCAATGATTTTAGCACGAGTGAAAATCAACAAGACTCTTCTTTTTCAGTGCAGCCCACGCAGAACTCGATCTTGAACTGTTTAGTTATCATTTTTGGAGCATTTGCTTGTCAGTGAGTGAAGTGACGCCAATAGGCGGTGGCATATTTCCTGACCTTTGGTTGTGGTATGGATCACGTCTTTCAAACTGGCATAGGATAATGAACCAATCTACTTCATCCACAATCCATGGCTTTTATTCTTCATCTCTACCCTCAGTCTCACGACTTCTGTGCTCCTTGATTCTGTAACAGAATTGCTCGCCCAAGCCGAAAAGAACACTAGTACTTCTGCAAAATAATAATAATAATAATAATAAACACCTGTTGCTGTTGATGACCAAACTAACAAACTATTACAGTATATTTTCATGTTTTTCTGAAACAAAACAATTTGTGAAAATGCATTTTTTATTGTGAAATAATACTGTTTAATGTAAATATTAAAATTGTGACAAGCCAATAATTATTTAAACTAAATGTTATAATCTGTTTACCAATATTAAAATGGTATATTTTTTTTTGTCTAAAGTTTAACTTCAAGTGAACCAAAACACTCTAATCATTGTCTCATTGTGCAACCCTTTTAAAAAATGATATTTCCATGTATTGTCGTCAAAAATACTGATGTCGATATCGAGTCAGTGCTGAGATTTTAAAAACGTGACGCTTTGAGTTCTGCGGAGCGTGTGTGAATTTGAAAACGTTTTGAAAGCAGGCGTCTACCTGTGTTCGTGCTTGGTGAAGAGCGTCATCGATGTCTATGTGCCACATACTTTTGAAGTGTTGATTATTGTAGCCAATCACAGACATATCTGATGAGCACGGGAACAAAATGGCCAATCAGAGGTGTTTACGAATCCACTCAACCGCGCTGTCACAGTTTTATAATTTCAGTACCAACGAAGGTACTTTTGTCTACTCCGTTTCCATGGCTGTTTTGTGCGATGTAATTCTCCCACATTTTAGTGATTTCCACGTGTTTACAAGCCGGAATTCCACGTTCACTGCACATTCTGTTGCATTTAATCTAGTATTCCCTTCCAAACATAACCATTCCAACATTTGTTATGAATGTGTCCCATTCGGACACTTCTGAATAAAACCTCTTTACCTCAGTAATAGACTTTTCAAACCCCCAACAAAAAGAGGGTACGCAAAGTGTAGCCTCTATCTCGCTCTTTTTACATAGAGTTCCAAGCGGCTGCCCAATGCATATTTCTCAATTAACAATGGCTGCAGAAAAAGTCCTATTATTGGTGGCCCTCATTGGATTCCCTTTGTTATTTATTGCTTCCTTTTCTCCCGCACCCCTAATCATACTCTTGGCTCTAATGTTGTGGATTAGCCAGGCCTATTTACCCCCTCTCCACAGAACTCAACATTACCTCGCTCTCTCTTTCACCCCACTCCCATCCTTCAGCCGAAGCTCAGCCCACATGATCATGTAATCATGCGTACCTATGCAGCTAGAATACTAAACACCATGCCGAAGCCCTGCAGAGAGCTTCTGAGGCAAGATGCGCATTTGTGTTTTGACTGTAGCTGCGTGATTCTAGCAGAAAAATAACTGCACTTAGCAGTTGCCGCCGAATTAACTGGTGACAAATTGCTGAGCCGCAGTGCTCAAAGGTATACTCTTTGAGATTGACATTAATTATTCAGATGTAGACTTAAAACGGAAATGTTTCCCAGAAAAATCACGAGTAGCTTTAAGAAAAGCAGAGCGATTGGGTACAGTAGATCAACAGAGGGACGGGCCTCCAAATTGTTGAGTTTTAAATAAATGAATATTTGTGTGTCTCATGCTTTGACAAGCATTCTTTATCAACTTGTGCACTTCTTTTTTTTCTTTTCAGATACAGAAGTCATGATTCTTATGAGAATAGCCTCTGCTAGTTTATTTGTCTTGTTAATGTGTCAGATTTGTTCATAGCACTACTTTACCGGTTAAGGCTCACAGTCACACATGACTTGGAAACTTTATAAAAGACTTCCTGATTAGGGAATTACCCCTGCTCCTCTGCCACACTTTGATGTTTCCTCATATTTTAGAACTTCAAGACTTTTCAAAGGTTGTAGAAGTGGAAGAAAGAGAAACAAAGCACAGGATGTGCACAAAGGCCAGGTCAGTGTACAGCAAGACATTCTTCCGAACGAGAAGTCCCAGAAGTGGTGTGCCGCTTCCAAAACCATGCCCCACATATCTTGTAGCTGGGAAAGGCAAAGACCTTTATGCATCCCCACAGAACTCCTTGTAAAAATACTCAGGAAGAAACACGACGAAACTCAGTTATCCAAACTAAACAAAAAGTGTGTCATAACCTAGATGTGTCAGGTCTCGCAATACACAAGTCTTATTATTCACATGAGAGCCATCGTCCCGAACTCTGTGTCACTGGGAGAAGTCTAGCGTGCTTGAAGATAATGGTAAGACCCATGTAAGGTCAAACTATGGGAACTGTTGTGAAGGCTGGCAACAAATTTTCTCTAAGACAAGTCAGTTCACTCTGTGGCCAACTTGACCCTGGGGCATCTAGAGGCAGCATGAACAGAGAAACACTGAAACATCCAAAACAGTTTGACAAGATTAAAATTCAATAGCAAATATCAAAGCAGATTTAAAATAGGACAATAATAATAATATGAAATGTGAAAAAATACTTAAAATGAACATGAACTGCATAGGTGTGGCCCATCAATCAGTGTTAGGCAAGCGTTTTAAAAAATACAGAAAGCTGCTAAGCTATCATCTAGAGAAAGTAACTATTGCAAAATATGGCAAAATCATGTTTTGCTATAAATAATAAATACAACGAGCAAGGAGGGGGCGAGGGCCATGGGCTGGTGGAGCAACTGCTAATGAGAAACATCTGTGAGCCACACCGGTCTTGAGTCTCACAGAGGAAAATAATAAAAGTGACGACAGTGAAGGACGAGAGACGGCCAGGCCTGAGTTGTGTTACGCAGCTTATTGCACATTTTTAACAACAAGCAAGGCACGTGTAATTAACAGACGCGTGCCCAGTCTTTTCTTTGCTATATGTGTCAAATTAAGACTTTGACTTTTCGCAACTTTTCGAAGTAGCCTGTTCAAATGGAAGGCTTGCGATATGCATATTGCGATAGGTACGATATTGTACGGATTCTTAAAGGGGAAACACCATGTCATCTTTCTCTCATTTAAAAAAAAAAAATTGATAAAGGAATGCCTTGACATAAACTGTCCTGGGGCAAAGCCTAGACAGAGCTTTACTATAGATCCGGCAAATCTGGAGCATCTTCACATGAATGCCACCATAATATCATAATTACGAAAACTAAGTTAAAAAAACTCTTTTATTTCCATTTCAAATTTCTGAGTTTGGGTCTGTGTTGGTGAGAAAATATAGCGAACACAACATTTGCAGTTCCCTTTCGAAGTGGAAGCCAATAATCATTGACAGTGGGCGGTCCACATGGAGCACCCATGAGTACAAAAGGGAGCCTGATTTACCCTTCCTCAGCTTTTTTGTCTTCAGGAGCTACTTCTTTGTATGTGGGAGCTAAGAGTCTGTTAGAACATGCATTCATGGTAAGAAGCTCCTGGAGGATAAAAATCTAGTGTTTGCACAGAGCACGTTCAAGTCTTGAGGGAGTTGGAGGAACTCATGGCGATGCATTTGCTGTGCGAGGATCTGTTTTAATCGATTCTCTCTACAGAGATAAGAATCTATTATTCACACAGATGTGTTTGGCTCTGGAGGGAGCTGAATGATTTCTTTGTGGTGTATTCGCTTTGGGAAGCTCCACCCATGATTGACTATCTCTTGATAGATGAGAGTCGAGCATCTGCCCCTCTTGGTTGAAGTCACATGGCCGCCGAGACTGCAGGGTTGGATCGATTGTGAGGATTCTAGGAGGAGCATAGGGAGGAGCCTGACAGGAGTTTTTCCCTTTTGGGCTTCTTCTGCTGTTGTTTTCATGACAGTTCAGGAAGCTGCTCTTTGGCTGCTTTCGACCTCTCTAATTAATGTGATGTGTCTAATTCTGAGGTACTAGAAGCAAAAAGTCTGGTGTTATTAATAATCAATACATCCTGCAGACCATGAAATATGCCAAATTTCCACTCAGCAGTGCTGCCAGAGGGTGGTGTCAAAACTCCATGCCACAAAGCACACAGCTAGTGTATCGGTCATTCTATGATTGCTGCCGTTGCCACAAACGGGCATCTGTAATAAGAAGAAAAAGACAATCTTACTCCTCAATGCTTTGATTTCACACTCTTCGGTCTGCCGGCCAGTCATAGAGAAGTTTGCAGAACTTGGGTCTTAGTCAGAAGCTTTGACGAGCTATAGCCCTGTCAGGGGAGTTATGTTGGGCAGGATAAATTTCTCTCCTTTATTTACCTCCCTCCCTAACTACGATTGGGTTTTGAAGTAGGGATATACGCTTATAAGTTGAGGAAGTTCGCCTGTGAGGTGTCCCTGTCTGACACATACTGTGGTCTAGTGCTGAAAGAAAAAGACAAAGCTCTAGCTATAGTGTCCTGATGTTAGGGAGGGTATGAGTTGATCTCCCCTAGTTACAATTGGGTCTTTAAGTAGGGCCTAGGCTCCCTTGCGGCTTCCTTGGTGTTTATAGCCTTAGTGATGATAATTTTTGGGCAAACTGCATTCTTCACAAGTTCCCCTCCCTTTCCTGAGTAAGGGTAAGGATGCATGCTCTCCCTTGGGTGAGTGGAAATTACTGAAGGGAGGTGCTAATTTCTGAGGTTTTTAGCATCTTGCACCCTAAGAGCCTTGTCAAATTCTGGTGAGATATGCCTGACATAGCTGAGGCTAAGTTGGGTATTTTCCCCTCAGAGCTCTGCTCCTTGGGGTTGAGGCCTATCCCAAAGGGAGGGAGGAAGATGTAACAGCTGGGACTTCCCTTGCTGTAGAGCATAGAAGCTTGGGGATCTTTCCTAGTAAATTGTTTTAGGGAGTAGCACCAATATATGAATCACATGGGATGTGCACATGAGATTAGCATGCTTCTGACTGGGTAGTCTGTAGAGTCATTTTATGCTATGCTCACTATGTGTGTGCATATTGAACCAGGCATTACCTCAGAATGGCATATGGGTATCGGTTCCCCATAATGTCAATGCCAAGATGTAGCATTGAAGTTCCATGTCAAAAGGGAATGTGCATATTCAACCCGTTTCCTTGAGAAGGGGAATGATGCTGTGTTTATTTGCCATACCTTGGGCCTGCCTGTGCCTCTCCTTCAGACAAAACAGTGATGATGTGTGACTTAGGTGTCCTTTTATACTGACGGGCGCTCAGCATTTGACGTCATGGACGTCGTATGGCAATAATTATTGGCTTTTTTCTTAGACACGGGTCATGCTGATAGCATTGCCCATAGTGTCAATACCAAGATGTTTTTCGCTCCCCTTCTCAAGGAACCAGGTTGCATAAGCAACTATTGACTTTTACCACCAAGTCCAGTGAACCAGGAGGTCTGGAAGCCAACCCTCAAGTTTATATATTTCAAAACAACTGAGATACATGGTTTTTAAAGCTTTTTGCACCTTTGTAGCACCATAAAAGTTTCTGTGCTTCTTTAGAATCATGTGAAGCATGTGCACACCCAATTTTGTGAAGTTATGCGCAATTCAGGCAGTCCTGGAGGTCCACTGCCCTGCAGAGCTTAGCTCCAATCTTAATCAAAAATACCTGCAGAATCTAATCAAGAGTTACTAGAAAATTACAGGTAGATGACTTTGTTCAGGATTTGAGCTAGAAAGTGCAGTCGGCCTCTAGGGCCATGCTGTAAACTAATAGATTCAATTTTTGTCTAAAACACTACTGGCCAACACTGGGTAATGTAGTACAAGGTATTAAACAAGTAAACAAACTATCAATAAGGCAATTGTCTCTTTTAACTGACAGGTGGGACTCCTACTGCTGCCATGTTTAGCGTTATGATTGTTCTCATTAATTTTTCTACAGATGGTCGATTTCCTCCTGTCTCTTCTTGCAATCACAATCCGAGGTGAAAAGTCAACTGCCAGTCATAGTAAATCTCTAGCCTGATCAACTCACTGACCACAGCAAGGTGAAGATTCCCAATATCTGGTTTGATTATTAACTCCGCTTCTCTAAAGGGAACTATATACAGCCACAGGATACAATAATATTGGATTGGGGGTGAGCTCTGCAGATGCGGACCTTTGTGATGGATGTGTTGGCTGAATGAAGTTCGTCAGTGACTGATAAAAGCTAATAAACATCAACACACCAGTTAGAGGGAAAGACATTAGCCATATGGTTACAGAACATTCATTACTCTGTGATTGAGGGAAAATCAGGAGCTCGGATTCATAATGAGATTAGCGAGAGACTGTTAACCTTAAAGTGTCTTATATTATCCAATACAATGCTTTCCTATATATTTAAAATGTCTGTGTATGATACGCAATCATTTCCCTTAATGATCATATCCATTATCCCCCGGTGTGCCCATCAGTGAACCCTCAGAGATCTGAGATGAAAATAGATGCAAGCTTGCACAAAAAATAAAAACAATTCACATCAATACAAAAAACTTCTTTGTAATCCACTGTGGCGAAAAAAGCTGGATGTGTTTATTCTGAGTGTTTGATGTGAAACCATAAGACATGTCGTTTTGTTTTGCAGAGGCGGTGGAGCTCATGGGATATGGCAGCTGCAGTGCCAGAGGCCTCTCCCCAGAACAGCATGCATCTTGCGCGTATAGCTTACCAGAACATTACTTGAAACATCCATGCAAGGAAAAGAGTGTGTTCGAAATCTAAAACTTTATTCAAAGGCATGACCTTGTAAGCAGTGTTTGGAGAGCTAATTATTTGAAGGTGGACAGTTCACAGATCATAAGGATAGATATGAAACTCATTCAAAAGCAAACACCTAGCCAATTTTTCTGCATCTAAACCAGGATGTTTCCTAAATCCCGCTATTGTAATGAATATTTTAATAGCTTAGTGTTTCCTCAACTTGTATGACACCAGATTTCAAGTATTATGTTTCTTTCTCCTCATTTTTATGTGAAGGTCACATTTAAACTTTTTCTTATTTTTATTTTTTGACTCTTCTTATTTGTCAAATTCCTTGTACTGCAATGTATACATGTTATTGGTTTTCCCTCGTCCCAGACCTTAAGACTGAAAGTATCATAAAAAACATGATGTGTGAAGTAAACAGAAAACTCAAGGTAAATATCACAGAACAAAATATTTTGTTGTGCACCTTTTCTACATTTTGAAAAAAGTGTGAAAACATTATTTCATTTAAACCAATTAAATAAGTAATACTGCAATGAAGGGGTGTGTGACAACGTGGCTGCAGATCAAAATGCAGGCTTTATTTATAACAGGATTGGGCAAACAGGTATGGACGAGGATTGCCAGAATCATAGTCGGTAAACAGGCAATGATGTAGAGGTAGGCAGCAAGTTATCACAGTCCAGTAAAACACACCAATAGTCAAAAAGGCAGGCAGAATAAACAATAACGAATGGCAGGAAACAGACAGTGATAAACGCTCAGAAATGACAACACTAGGAATATCAAGACTTCGCAAAGGTGTGTGCGTGCAGGGTGCTTAAATAGTGCTGATAATGTGCTACAGTTGGCTGGGTTGATCAGTGACCCAGAAAGGGCTTCTGGGAAATGTAGTGTGCGTGTGTCTGAGTGAGTGTGTGCTAGTTCCTGTGTGGTGAATTGTGGGAATTGAAGTCTGGTGGTGACGCGATGGTGAAGTGGAGTGCCCACTGGTGGCTGTTAAGGGGCACTCCAGCCGGTAATCCTAACAAATACATTGTTAAAAGGGTTTCAAAGTGCAAGTTTTTGAAAAGGATACCATTGTCATCTCCGTATAAACAACAGAAATGCAGAACTGTGAAAATGGTGATGTATGCACAGGTGTGTTCCGTGTTTAGTCTATAGGCGTGCGCGTTTGGTGCGAGTGCTCTGTAAAAGAATGTGTATGTGCACAGGCGTGTAGTCAACATCGCCATCTACTGACCTGGCATGCATAATACAGCGTAATTAGTCATTTTCACAGATCCATGTGAACGGGGATCATTTTGACAGTTGTCATCTATATAAAGAATTTTTTTTTTTTTTTTTTTACATCATTGTCATATAAGCATACCCTGTATAGCATGCTTGCACTCTGTAATCACACACACACCTGCACCTTATCATCTGCTTGTTTGGACTGCCATTTTTGCAGCACTCAGTCACACTGTCATTGTCTGGCCTTGTTTGTGTTAGTTTTGGATAACGGACTCACCTTCTCATTTGTTTTGTTCCAGAAGGATTTACCTGTGTTTGCTTCTCTTGTATTGTTATATCTCCTGGGCTATCAAAGATATGTGAATGTATCGCACAAGTACTTTGTTATAGTACTTAACTCTTACCTGAAGTCTTATTCCCATCTCCTGCTCCTTGTGTTGTTAATTCCTTGAAGAAATGTAGTAATCCTTTGTTTTGTGGATCTTTGAAGTACCTGTTTACTTGCCTATATGCTCCTATGAACTGTTCCTCCAGGGTATCTCTATGTTCATTTTTAAGTTTAAAAGACTGTGTGTACTGCCTATACATGCACCTTAATACTCTCCTTGCAATCCTCACCAGCACTGTCATCCAGTTTTGCAATAAGCTCCCACTCCTCGGTTCATCTCCAATTCCTGTAGTGGTGTGTCGTTACGTGCCTTTATGATATAAATAAAATGATTATAGAATGTTATGAACCACGGTCATGTGAGTTGTGGTGCTAATTTATTACGGGTTCAAGCGCATATCGCTCTAAGGCCACCAAAACGTTTGAAGTGGGCAGAGCCACTTTTACTAAAATAGCTATAACTCGTGAACCGAATGATATATTTTCACCCAACTCGCCACACATACATTAGAGCTCATTCTGTGGTTGTGTGAAAAAGGGCATGGCAACTGGCCACTTGGTGGTGCTATAACATGGAATAAATAAAAATGGCTATAACTACACAACCCTAAGTCTGATTGACTTGAAAACTGGCATGCAATGTCTTTGTCCAAGGTGCCAAGATTGCCTTTGAGAACATTCGTGTATGCCAAAAAACGCCACCGACGGTGGCCAATGAAGTTTGAGCAGCTATCAGAAAAGTTTAACGGAGGCCGATCGGAACAAAAGTCGCTGGGGCTGTTAGACTCACAGCCTTAGAGGAAATTCGAAAACATCACCGCACTCTAGGACCGCCGCTGTCAATTTAAACGTTCGTTGAATATTGAAGATTATTTCAAAAACCATCTTTGGCGAACCGGTCCTAGGTTTTTGGATCAACCCTGATAAAACCACTGTGGAACAATTCTCAGGACCCTCTAGTCTAGATCAGTAATTATCAAAATAAAAGTTGAACTTTTACCTTTGGATAACTATACTCATTGGCCCATAGGTGGGGCTATAACTGTTAAAAAGGTGTAAAATGCTGTATTTCTATTGCAAATGCCATGAAATGGCTGAAAATGGCAGGAGCCTGATTTGCGTATAACTTCACGAAATTGGGTGTGCACTTGCGTCGCATGATTCTAAAGAAGCACAGAAACTTTTATGGACATCTTGCCAAAGTTGGCGCTTTAACTGTTACAAAAGCTTTAAAAAACAACATGTATCTCAGTTGTTTTAAAATATATAAACTTGAGGGTTGGCTTCCAGAGCATATTTCTTATCTTTCATAGTGTTTTTCCAAGTGTGGTACAGAGTTTTAATGAAACCCAAACAAACGCTACGGTTGAGAGATTTGTTTTCATAGCCTGACCTCGTTTAGCTTTCTTGCAGGCAGACCTAGCTTGCAAGTTAATCATAAATCATTTTGTTTTTGTTTGTCAAGAAAAAAATGTACATCAAACGGATAAGCATCCGCATTGTGTTTTTGTCTGAATAGGCTCAGGATTTAAATTTTATCAAGACAAATCCTTGGGCAACTCGGAAAACGTTAAAAATTGGGCCAAAGTTTTGGCAAGCACGGGAATACAAACAAAAATATTTGATATCATCTAAACAAAAAAGGGGAAATCTTTATCCCCCACATTTAAACGATGAATGGTGGAAACTCTAGTAAAATAAAGTCATCAACTTTGTGTGACAGAGCTCTATCATTGAACCATTGCTCAGGAAAGGATCATCTACAGGTATAATGTGATCAATAAATCAATGCAAGTGACCTTTAAAATACTCCTGCAGCCTGGTGACATCTCAATGATCAAACCTGTTCAATCACCTCTGTTGTTTCGTTAACATTAATCTTTCACAATCACATTTTACTATGTTCTTGCAGGCAAAGCTAAAGCGTTTTGCTGTTACACACTCTCTTGAACAATCCCGTTGAAAACGATGCTTTATGCAGTAATGCTGCCACTGAGAAAAAGAAGTATAGTATACTTTTAAAAAGAAATAATATATACTTAAGAACCGACTGAACGTAATGTTTTCAGACACTTGTTTTTTTTGCAATTAAATGAAAAGTTAGTTGAAAACTGGTCACCATGAAATGAAAATTCGGCCTATGTATTTTTAATACAGGCATATTATAGATCTTATTTTGAACAATTCATGCATACTGTAATGCGATAATCTGCCAGACTTGGTCACAATGCAGAATAAAAAAAAAAAGAGTTGGGCTTCAGCAAGCAATTTGCATTTAAAAGATTATAATAGCCGTCCAGACACAGCCCTGACATCTAGGCTAAAACAAGGCAAAATTTGGGCTGTTGGGTTAGGGTTTAGCGTTCAATAGACGTCTAACCATTGTCATAACCATAGTCATCAATTAGACCGCTATTCAAAGAAATGAAACCAAACGCCTTATAATCACTATTGACATTACTTACATGGTGGAACATCATACATCTCACAAGTTATTTTGGCGAAAGTAACCAAATTCAAGGGTTTTATGGCTAGAAGTTTTTTATGGTTACTCATAGCTGGACTATATTGGGTCTATTGTTAACCAAGATGGTGGAATTGGCAGACGTTCCCTTCATCATGCGCCGTGGTAGCGCGTCAAGGAATAAATATGAAGCTATTGTGGACAAATGTGATTTTTATTTAATATTTCATGTCGATATACAAATTTAAAAGTAATCATGATATTGTAAGACTCTGGACTCTTAGAACAGTGGCAAGGAACTCTAACTTTACTGAGCACTGAGAGCATTTCCGTTGTGGCTTTATTTCCGTTGTGTTGTGGCTTTATTTCGTTGTGTTGTGGCTTTATTTCGTTGTGTTGCGGCTTTATTTCATTGTGTTGCGGCTTTATTTCGTTGTGTTGCGGCTTTATTTAGTTGTGTTGCGGCTTTATTTAGTTGTGTTGTGGCTTTATTTCATTGTGTTGTGGCTTTATTTCATTGTGTTGTGGCTTTATTTCGTTGTGTTGTGGCTTTATTTCGTTGTGTTGTGGCTTTATTTCGTTGTGTTGTGGCTTTATTTCGTTGTGTTGCGGCTTTATTTAGTTGTGTTGTGGCTTTATTTCGTTGTGTTGTGGCTTTATTTCATTGTTTTGTGGCTTTATTTTGTTATGTTGTGGTGATTTTCTTGTGTTGTGGCTTTATTTTGTTGTGTTGTGGCTTTATTTCGTTGTGTTGTGGCTTTATTTCGTTGTGTTGTGGCTTTATTTCGTTGTGTTGCGGCTTTATTTCATTGTGTTGTGGTGATTCTCTTGTGTTGTGGCTTTATTTTGTTGTGTTGTGGCTTTATTTCGTTGTGTTGTGGCTTTATTTCGTTGTGTTGTGGCTTTATTTCGTTGTGTTGTGGCTTTATTTCGTTGTGTTGTGGCTTTATTTCGTTGTGTTGTGGTGATTCTCTTGTGTTGTGGCTTTATTTCGTTGTGTTGCGGCTTTATTTCGTTGTGTTGCGGCTTGTTTCCGTTGTGTTGTGACTTTATTTCGTGGTGTTGTGAACTTATGTTTGCTTTTTAAATTCCGTTGTGTTGTGCACTACTGGGCCACCGTACATAACAACTTTAAAGAACAACAAAATATTTTAAAACATAATGATTTAATGTAGCCTACTTTTAAGGTAAAACTTTTCATTTGAAATGATTACTTTTTTAAAAGTGTGTTAGCCACGAAGGTGTTTTGTGGAATTCAGCTTTTGTTACCGCATGCAGTAGTTAACCAAAAACCCATGAGGCGTTTTGAATGGAGAGAGAGTGGAAATGTGTCTGTAATTGTATTATAGGCAAGTCGAGCTGCTGTATTATTCATGTTCAGAACTAAAGCTGAGGAAAACATCTATAAAATACATGGAAAAGATGTCTTTAAAAAGTGGTTGCTGAAAGCGTTTAGTACAAAGCAAGTATGAAATTGTGAAATTCCGATAGTTCTGTAATTTATCATTCAGATATTTATATATTTAATTCATTGGTAGTCTAAGAATAAAAAAATATTTACATGTTGCCCTCCTTTACAAAAAAAGTTAAATATGCTCCAATGCCTAGAAGTATATAAAAGTAAATTATTGCAAGGTGTTGCCTGTAATCGTGGGTCTCGCTAGAGGAGATATTAAAAAAGAAAAAAGAAAAAAAATCATATCTAAGCGGTGCACAGCTCAATAGTCTGCAGGGGCAGCAGAGGAGCAATGAATGTGCTTTACACAATGCACATACCCTTCAGGAAATACTTACAGTAACACCTCTGAGGCTGCGGTGAGAATGTTTGGACTTCATCGCCTGCATCTGTTTTTTTTTTTTCTTGCTCTGCAATTTTTTCTTCAGTCCGCACCGCTCACGCCCTTTGGCGCTTGGCATCAGCTCTGTCACAAATTTGAGAGAGGCCTTGCCTAGCTGGTGGTCTGGTTGCTTTGTCAAATAATCAGCCCTGTGGGATTGCGCAGGATCTCAGAGAAAGGGCTTCGGGGCCTCAGGGATTTCTCACCCCGGGTCTCGCCTCCATCCCTTCAGTCTTTAAAGGTCTCCTCTCTCTTTTTCTACCACCTCAGCCATTTCCCTCTCAAGGATATCCTTGTTCCTCAAGTCCCCACAGGGCTGCTCTTGTTATATCTATTACCCTTTATTCACTCTACCTACCAGGAGCAACCCACCCACATTATTCCCATCGTTACCACTCATTTTCTGCTGTCCTTTCCTGCAGGCCAATCTTGCGCTTTTTGGAAGGGATTTGTTTCCTAAACGATGTTTGAGTTATCGGGAGCGCCTGCAGGATTTCAT
This sequence comes from Zacco platypus, assembly GCA_038088235.1. NCBI lineage: Eukaryota > Metazoa > Chordata > Actinopteri > Cypriniformes > Xenocyprididae > Zacco > Zacco platypus. The sequence continues at coordinate 24,007,551 of CM076070.1, forward strand.
GTGTGGGTACGCACACAGGGGAAAATGTTTTTTTTTTGCAAAAACAACACTAAAAAGTTCGAAAATGTAATATATGCTTATGTTTAAAATTCAACTCTGAGAGAAGTTTTTTTTGAGAATGTCTGGCATTCATGTAACTATTACGCACTTCTATAAGACTTTTCTGACGAAACGCTCAGTGCGAGCAATTGACCGTTCGCAAAGACCCGCCACCTTTAGTTACTGTTGCTATGTCCGACAAGCCATGCACTCTCACGCCACACATCATGTTCTCACGGGGTGAAAAATACATCCTGAGAAAAGAGGACACTGACAACACGTCGACAGACAAGACAGAACAGGTTACTTTTGATATGAAACAGTTTCATATTTAAAATATTGTAATTTTTTAAAGAAGTTTAAACAATAAATAGCGTCTAGTGTGTGTTTAATGTGTGGTGACAGATCGCTGTAGCTCCTCGTGAACCGATCATCTCTTCATACTAGTTCATTTATAGCATCAAATAAACTTGAATGAACATCAGAAGGAATGTTGTTTCATCCGCGGAAAGACGTGAGTACACACAATTTTTCAAGTTCAGGTTCACCAACGTTAATCTACTAACTCCCCTGACTGCTTTGTCAGACAAAATGGCGGATTCGGGGTTATGATTGGTTAGATTGCCTGTCAATCAAACTGCCGGTGAAGGGTCAATTACGAAGGTGTCTTTTTAAACGCTTTGCCTCATAAGGAAACAAGATTGTTAATCTAGATTGATATTAGTAAAACTGGAAATCGAAGGTCGCACACATATAATGTCATTGACAGGCGACGCAATGCTCTGTGTCGTGGTTAAAATAGCTTATTTCTCCAGATTTAAACATTGCTGGCAACATTTGGGATATTGTAAGGCTAACACTTTAGAATACTGTTCCATCATTAATGAATAACTACACCGGAACAAATGAGTAACGCATTATTAACACTCTAGTAACTACTATTAACTAACAAGAAACTCTGATTAATTAATAAGTTAAAGTAAAAACGTAATTAATAAGTAATAGCACTCAGTTGAATGTGATAGTTCACTATTAGCTGATCAGTAACTACTGTGTTTTCATACCTGCCAGAGAACTAAGAACTACTGTATACAGGTTCATAATAAACATGAATGATGCATAATGTATACTTTATTCTAAAGTGAACGTAAAGGTAACACACTAATAACTGAAGCATTAGCAAATCCTTCAGAAGGAATGACTAATTATTATTAGAGTGTTAATAATGTCTTACTTATTTGTTCCTGTGTAGTTATTCATGAATGATGGAACAGTGTTCTAAAGTGTTACCAATGTTAGTACACAAGTCAACAAAATATACAATATTGTTCTAGTAGTTTTTGGATATTTTAATCTAAATATCTTACATATTGTGCCTTTACGTATCTCATCAGGGCTACTGTCTCTTTTACTCACTAAGAAACTGCTTTGTTTGAATTAGTGAGAGAGCTGTCCAAACTAATGCAAATCTATTCATACCATTTTGCAAACCCATTTGGCCAATTCACAGAAAAGAAAGAACTGACTCAAAAGAATGAATAATTCACGAATGATTGGCATCACTGGTTCAGTCATCAGAAATACGGGACACATACATAACTACTTAAAACATTTGCAGGGAGAACATTTCTCAGATCAGTCATAGTGCTCATGGTACAGCTGCAGGTGCCGCTGTGAGTTAATGTAGGATGCCTGCCATTTCATGATATATATATGTACATTTATAAAATTTATTTCTCATGACAACTCTCAGAAGATTTTTGGCATGGTAATGGATATGATAATCATTGCTGTTGTTGTATATTATTGTTGCTGCTGTGAGCATATAAGTACGGTGGCCGAGAGAGCTCAATGCGCTGCGAATAAGAAAACACATGCAAATAAAAAAAAACGTGATCATCAGTTTGACAACACATGTGCTGCATATCCTCACAACACATGCGAACTCAAAAAATGCGCTGCATATTCAAAAATGCGCTGCATATGTGAAAACGCGCTACATTTACAAAAAGCGCTGCAAAGAGCACAAACCACAACGGAAATGTTTCAAGGGGGACCCCAAAAAGTGACGGACCCTACTTGTCAACAATACAGACTAAAAAATATTAAAATATATTATGTAGGCATTAATTCAATGTAATGTGTTTCACTAACAGAAAAGTGTAATATGTGGCGTTGTTGTTAACTCATTAAACTTTAAGAGATGATAATTTAGTGGATGATTTAAAAATATTCGTTAATCATCTGTAGCGTACTAATGTGACGTCATCGTAACGGCCGCCTGAGGCGCTCGACGACCACGCCATCTGTGAGCGTGAGCTTCTAGCAAACTGAAAAACACTTTATTAAAAAAAATAAATACATGAAATAATGTACAGTTGTTTATTTTTTACAGTTTGCAGTTTTTATAGTATTTCATGATTGTGAACACATTGTGCACTCAAATGCCGTACACTATATAGGGATTAGTGAATAAGTGAAGGGTGAGTTGAACTGGTTTTGGACGCACGTCCTAGTAGGGTCCGTCACTTTTTGAGGACCCCTTGAAACATTTCCGTTGTGGTTTGTGCTCTTTGCAGCGCTTTTCGTAAATGTAGCGCGTTTTTGAATATGCAGCGCGTTTTTGAGTTTGCATGTGTTGTGAGGATATGCAGCACATGTGTTGTCAAACTGATGATCACGTTTTTTTAAATTTGCATGTGTTTTCTTATTCGCAGTGCGTTGAGCTCTCTCGGCCACCGTATATAAGAGCATGCAAAGCATACTGCTTCAGCACAAATGGTATCTATAAAATTCCTTGAAGCAGATCTATGCAGGTGGAGCTGGGGAAGATGGAGGGTATCAGAGGAACTCTGAAGCATGCTGCAAACTGCTGTAGCAGGGGTATCAAAACTATCAGCCCTGCAGAACTGAGCTAATTAAACTAATTAAACATGCCTGATTCAGCTAATCAAGTCCTTCAGGCTTATTTGAAAACTATAGGTATGTGTGTTAGAACAAAGTTGGAACTGACGCTGCATACTAATTTACATACTATCCCTGCTAAGTACTTGGGCTACACAATTTATCACGATTAAATCCCACGCGATTTGGCAAAGCCTGTGATTATTTAATGCGCAGCTTGTCAGGGCTGTACAGCTCTGTGATCAGTAGTAAGTGCTTCTCCATCTGCAAGCCAGGGGGCGCTCTTGCGTAGAAACTCAAAATAAGCCCTGCAGCAGAAGAAGATAACGCGTAATATCGCTGTAGCTGAATAAACAGAAGATTGAAACGCTTTGATTCTTTGACACACGACTGCCTTATTCTGTGTAAAAACATGTTGTCTTTTGTTGGACAAGATGTTAATAAATGCTTCATGTCTGGAAAGATGTTTGACGCGAGTTGCTTTTTCAAATGTACATTATAAGCGACTCAAACTCGCAGTGCTTTCAGATGGATTAGCATTTGGAGCCGTACTTCACTGACAAGCTGCGCATAAAAAACAATCGCAGCCTTTGCGATTTCATTAAGCGATAATCGAGTTCAATGTTTTTTTCATACCGTGTGATAAATCGTGGAAAATAGCCCTATAAAATAGTGTTCAAAATTAGAATTAATGTGCCCCAAAGTGAAAAATGAGTATTCCAAAGATACCCAGATGGTCTACTTTTTCCAGTCAGAATCCGAAGTACAGATCCGTGCACACTCTAACGTCTAATATTGCCCACAACCCATTGCACATTGGATGAGGATTTGATTAGAACTACAAACACAAGTGTTTAAAAACTACAAAATGGTGAATGTGCGAGAACGATGCTTAATTAGAGAGGTGGATTGAGCGATTAATAATCAGTATCTAACGCGACAAAGATATTTATTCCATGTTATCCAAATTATATTTCATATATTGTGAACTTTTGTAATAGCGTGTTTCGTCATTAACTTTTAAATGCATCATTATGCAAATTGCTAACACATGAGGAGAGTTCTCCGCATGAAACACCCATGACAACGAGATCAACACGCTACTACATTTAATGATAGGATATTCATTTAAATTGAATATGGAGGATTTTAACTGTGACAAGTTGATTGACAGGGCGGTTTATACGGTGATAGGATGCATGTAACTAAGCGACAGAGCTGTCTGTTAAAGACGCAGTTCTGACGAAGTAGTACGTCCCAAGTCTTGCATACTCTAAAGTAGTCACAAAAACAGTACATACTTTTAGGACATAGTATAAGTGGGCGAATGCTAACCATTTAAATGTTGAGCAGCGAGCTATTTGGCTGCAAATGCGACCAGAATCAATCGGTTTGCACCATGTACTGTAGTAAACGATGTATATGTCATCAGGTTGTACAAAAGAAAATTGCTACCGCTGCCATGTGAATAAGCAGACATTCGCACTGAAAGTGTTTTTGTGTCCACCCTTATCGCTTTTCAGTTGTTTTCCACTGTGAACAAACACAAGATAAGTGACCATTTTGACCAAAATACACCTTAGTAGCTCTCAGTGATCATTTAGTCTGAAGTCAAGTCAAATATATTCAATATGAGTAAGGTTTTTAAAAATCATCCAGAGCTCATGACCTCCATTTCCAATCCCATGTCCTATGTTAATAACTCTAAATTAAATGTTGTTTTGAAAATGGATCCCATCTGAAATGTTTAGGCATCTATTGTTATTATCTTCATCTGGGCACTACAGAAGGTCGTGTGCTTTTGGCTGCGCATTTACATAATTAATGGAAATAATTGAGATCTTTAGCTGATGCTGCTACTAAAATGGCCATTTTGAGCAGTTTGTGATCACACTCTTCTTATTGATTAATTTCATGTTTCACTTTTTAATGGGATGCCAGCAGGCGGTATCTGAACAACTAACTGTTATTCGACCCAGAATGTTAACAAAAAGGTCTAAATCCATAATGAAGACGCACCAGGCAGTCAGAAGGATCGCGCTCAGCAAGAAAATTAGCTTTATCGTATTCAACAAAGGTCAAAATAAATGAGGAGATGCCCTGTGAAAATTCAGGCTGCAATTACGGACATTCAAATCTCATAGGACCCACAAGTTAGGAAGTTAGGGATTTGCTTCATAATTTCCACAGAGCTTGTGAGGAAGAAAAAAAAAATCACACAAACAAAGAAAAAAAAAACAGATGTGTTCAGTTTGGGGAAGGGATTAAATAGAATGTCTGTGAACATCTACATGTCTGTCTGAGTTTGCAGTGCTCCGTCCCTCTGCATGGTTAAGCAGATAACCTCTTATCGAGCACGCTGAGGGACGGCCCTTCTGTCTGGCACCTCTGCATGAAGTGCTGGCTAGAAGATTACAGAGAGCCTAAATTGGCCTGCAGGCTTCAATCTCCCCCTAAAGCCCAGCTAAAAAATTCTAAAAAATCATCCTACTGACTTTAGGACCATGTAGAAAAGAGCAAATCAAGAGCAAGGAGGAAAACCAGAGTGATGGATGCCTTGTCTTACAGAGGACGGATATTTGAGACACCCTGGAGGAGATGAGAGGTACTGCAGCAGAGTCAGATGTTTGTCTGTTGCTATACATAGAAAAATGCTCTCTGATGTGTCACTGATAAATCACAGGGCTCGCTCGAGTGATTGTGCATTTGTAAATTTATTTGAGGTCTAATTTTTATATAAAAATATAGGATTTGTGTTTTTTTTTCGGTGAAAATATTCTTAAAAAAAGAACATTTGAAAGTATGCATCAAAAAAGGATTTATTCGCCACTTAGACCAGCACAACAGTAGGACAGTATAATAAAATAGCTTATGTACTCAAACACAAAATAACATGTACAGAAAGGGCATGTGGTATATATAAATATGGATTTACATAAGAGTGCCTGCGATGCTGGGATGACCTTAATAGGACAAGTTTAGAAAATAGATGGATGCAAATTGAAGTATTTGATATTGCCTGACGACTCGTAGAACTAGCAAGATTATATATAGTTTGCTAGTTAGTTAACCAGGATAAAATCCCACTGAGATCGAGCCTCTTTTGCTCTTTTGAGTGACCAAGACGGCATAGAAAAACACAAAAGCGCTGTAGCTTACAACTGGCAAAACAGGAAAAGTCAATCTCAAGAGAAAGTTTGAAAAGAAACAATAACACACATATATAAAGGTGTAAATAAACTGAAGATAAATGAAGAATAAATATAGTGAAGGACAAAACAAGGCATAAGAGAAGAGGAAAAACATGTGGAAAAAATCCTTCACATTCACAGCAAATGAATGAATACTATAAATATTGTGGCAAATGAATTGCTAAACTTAACTAATAGGACATTATTGCGAATTGTTACCAAATGTATTGTAATAAATAATTACAATAATAATAATAATAAATGCATTAACAAAAACAGATTCTGGTGATTAGCCTTCAAATCAAAACAACAGTCAAATCACACATGATCTAAACCTCGGCAAACAACACAGTGCTGTCAGACAGGAAACTGGCCAGCAGGTGGCAGTGTTCAGGCACGTTGAAGCTCGACAGAAGGAGAAGGAGGCGCTGTGGTTTGTTCACGCTGAGGGGGGAGATGGGAAAGTAGAGCACCCACATCAGGACGATCATTATATCTCCAGGCGTCTGGTGTGCAGAGAGATGTCCACCATAAATCAGACCGAGAAATAGGGCCAGAACTCACCCAGACCCCCATGGGAGGATGAATTATTTTGCATTTTACACGAATGAGGCACAACTGTCTTTAAGCACTCTAATTGGATCACAGTGGTTTATTAGTTTATGAGTAAATAGCATCAGGTAATTACGCTTACTACTTAAAGGCATCAAATAACTAGTTAATTCCTCTGACACAGGTAAACCCAGCCTCACAATAATAACCAATGGCATTAGATTATTATTTGAAAATTATTTTTGTGATTCCACTTGGTGAGGCCACACTTTGTTTTTAAATACAGAATGAATGAATGAATGAACAAATGAATACAATAACTTAATTCTTGTCATCAGCAGAGTACACGCGCACTGCACACGCAACAACAAGGATTTTTTTAACCACGCTTACTTTGTACAGGCAGGTCGCACATGCGCATTTATTTATTTATTTATTTATTTGCAGTAATCAGTTTATCCACAAGGTGGCAACCGTGTCCTGGGAGCGTCGATTCACGAGATAGTAAAACTGCTTTTTAACAGAACAGACCGGAACCCATGCAAGCTACAGTGATCATGGAGGCCTATATAGACGACAGATTGTGCGAAGAGGTTAGAAATTATCCTCATTTGTACAATTCTAGTATGAAATATTTCAAAGGTGATGTAACTTCCCATACAAGGTAAGCAGTGGGTAGATTTTTAGTCTGGCCCACCATGGCATGGTTATGCAATACGTGAGCAAAGGGTTTTGTGAAATGTACATAAGCCACTGTATTAGCAATGACAGGTTGTCGATACAGGACTCAGACATTGTGATTCCTCTTTGTGATACAGTTGTTGTCAGGACTCGGTTGGATCTCTCTCTCCTTGCTTTTGTTTTCATTTTTTCACGTGGCAGCCCCTCACACTTGATCGCGCTGTGCAATTAGAGCCGGCCCTTTAGTGCTTAAAGGTGATGTTGTTTCTGTGAGACTAGCGGAATTTCAAAAAATAAAGCAACCTTGCAAACGGCCCTTCGGCGTGTTGCGTCTCAACAAGTAGAAGTAGACTATTAAAAGACAATAAAATGTCCAAAGTATGAGGAATACTTTTAGCTGTGTTGCTATGTTTCATGAATACGTGTAACACCTCTCCTGTTTGAACCACCTGCTCTAAGCGGGACTCGAACCAGGTTCCACCAGCATGGGAGTTGGGCGCTCTAACGAGGAGTTATAGACCTTGTTTACACGCAAAGCTCTTACCGGCCTACGTCCGGCCTATTACATAAGCAATAAAGTAAGTTTCAGTCTACAGCGCAGTGGTCGCGAGCGCATCGCTTAAAAAATAATTCCATCCAGTCTGCACCGGGAGCATGTTTTGCACTATCGAAATCCCCAATTTGCTTTGACGTGTTCATGACCTTATCTTACATTCTTCACCTTTAAGTCATGGGCATTTATAGTGCTGCAGAGGGACTCATCAAATTTTTTTTTCTTCCAAATTAGAGATTATTCCGGCCCACCCACACCCCAATCGTCTTCCACTTTCTGCATCTGCCACTGCTGGGTAGTATATGCAATATTCTTAAAAAAAAAGTTGATAAAATATTGGGAAATAGCCATTTAATATAATAAATATCACGTACTAAATTTATTATTGTCCAATAAAATAAAAAACGAGCGACTCTGTGCTTCAGTTGTTTCTCAGGTGTCGAGCCTGGTTTCAGTATTTAGCCAGACCCCCACACTGCACTGGCCTCAGTGGGCTGCGCCATGTTACGGGCAATCCTGGGAGACTCAGGTGGGCGTATGGAAGCTTGAGCTGGCATGGGGAATGGGTGGGAGGGAGGATGAGGAGAGTTCCAGATGGGTTTAGGCATTCCATTAGCCGCATGCCGACAGTCAGGCCAGCTGCCACGCTGGGCCGGAGAGACCTGGGACTCTTCCCCCAGGAGTTACCCCAACATCAGGATCCTCGCTGTCCTTAAAAGTGAGAGCAGGTCAGATTTAAAAGGTAAATGAGCTGATAATTACACATTAGTCATGAAATATTAGGTTGAGGGAGTACGGAAGCTAAATTAGAGCAGAATATTAACTTTTAGTCATTCCTTGTCTGAAGCTAATTTTTAGGTGAACTAATATATACTAGGGCTGTCGATTTAATGTGTTAATTAGATTAATTAATTACGGTAAAAGATAACGTGCTAAAATTATTATTAACGCATTTAATAACGCACCTCAGACCTACATAGGCCATCTGATATTTCATACTGATGAAGATTATGATGCAGGGCAACAACTCACTGCATGATGGAGCCTGTTAGAATATCCCTAAAATTGGGGCAAAAATGCTTCTGTCTACATTTACATGATATGATAGAGTTAAGCAATATCACATGAGTGCTGTTTTTCAGTCTAGAATAGCACGAGTGCAAATGCGATACTAATTTTATACAAAAATTCAATAACTTTTAGACACAATATTATCTGTTTTGCTCAATTTTGCCAACAAAAACATAAAGATGAAGCAGCAGTGTTCATCTCCAGGCAACACACAGTGGTGTTTGTTTTCCAAATCTGCATTTTGAACGAATCTATAGGATGAATCAATGATTCAATAGAGCATTTGTAAAGAGAACCATTTATTTAATTCCTGAATGAATCAGCTGTTTGAACTAATTGAATGAATGAGAAAACGAATGAATGAATCATTATACATTTACCACCACCTACAAGCAGTTTTAGTTTCTTATTTATTTAGAGTACAATTTAATGAAAAATAATTTCATATTTCCATGTTATTACACGGTTCATCCAAAAATCTGAATTCAGTCATCATTTACTCAACCTCATGGTCCAACTCTTTGTCAAATAAATTCTATTCAAATAAACTATTTATTGCTCCTGTTTTTATATTTATTGATGTTTTACACAATAATGACTTTATCTTTTGGGAGTCATTTCTCAGCTAAATTTAATTTGCGATTAATTTGTGATTATTTAGATTAAAGGGGATATATAATGCCCCATTTCACAAGATATAATATAAGTCTCTGGTGTCTCCAGAATGTGTCTGTGAAGTTTCAGCTCAAAATCCCCCACAGATCATTTATTATAGCTTGTCAAATTTGCCTCTATTTGAGTGTGAGCAAAAACACGCCATTTTTGTGCGTCCCTTTAAATGCAAATGAGCTGCTGCTCCCGGCCCCCTTTCCAGAAGAAGGTGGAGCTTTAACAGCTCAAACAACAACAAAGCTGGAGAATCTCACGCAGCTAAAATGAGGATTGTCAGTAACGGTGTTCATCCGTACATTGTTCAAACACTCATGGAGAGACTCAGGAAGAAGTTACAACTTTTAGAGTGAAACTAGATGTTTCTGAATGGTTAGTGTAGAGACACTTTTTAAAAAGTCGAACTGATTTAACTTGAACGGTGTTGACGTGAGCTCAATGGTCATACACGTCCGTCTAGCATGTGTTTACGCATTGGAATGGAAAAACGTGTTCTGTGTGAATTCTTCCCCTTAGTGTCATTGCAACAATAAGTAAATAGTATGTTGATGTGAAACAGGACTGTAAAATAAAGTGCCACCATGTTTTTGTGTGTGGTGCGATGACATGAAATTGCATGAATAATGACTCTTTTTGATTGACTATTCACTGTTTTTTTTACGTTTGTTTTAAGAATCAAACATTTTCAGATCACAAGAAAGCCTAGTTTATCATTAACAGCCAAAACGAAGCCTTAAACCCGAAATGTATCGCGCACCTACACACCTTTATGGAAATCGTGGCGACTGACTGACAGGCAATAATTACACATGTGTATTTACTGATCTGCATGGTTAAATAATTGCTGACACTGAGGGAGGCAGTCATTTTACATTTGCCGCCCCAGCGGTGGGCAAGACCCCAGGAGCTTCTATGGTAAAATATGAGATTGCACTATTTCACAGGCCTTGTTTCCGCACATGTACCAAAGCTTTCTGCATAGTATACTCCAACCAATATGCCGCACACTGCTGTTACATCATGATGTGGAAACTGTATGAAAACGCTAAACAGCAGAACATAGCTTTACCGCCGATGCTTCTTCTCTTCCACATGGAGTGAGCATTTGTGTGGGAGCGGTATAGTCACAGGAGGTGGCCGTCCCAGTACCGACAGCTCTGCTGCTTTAAAATGGGCTGCGCTAACGACGGGATTTCCTGCCCCCCGCAGCTCAGCTTCTCCTGTCAATCAAAAGACCGCCATTTTAAAAGTTCATCCAGCCTGTCTGCTTTACATCCACGCTTTAGCACCAGTCAGACATGACATCTTTTTCATCATTGCCTGTTTCTTCCATTTCCCTTTCGTTTTCTCGTTCCCTCTCAAATAGGCCTTTGTTCTCTGGTCCTACATCTATTTTTATCCCCCCGTTTCCACGGGAAGAGTCATGTTGATGACGACGCTTGGGAGATTTGCTCCTGGTCACCATGGCAACACTATCAAAAGCTCGAGTCAAACAGGCTCATGCTTGCTGTCTCTCTAGAACATGCCTTGTTTTTTTTTTTTTTTCTTTTCTCTTTATTCTCATTCTGCTTCAACCCCATTATGATTTACTTACATTTTACACAATGTCATGATGTTAGGCTGTTTTTTGTTTGCTCACAATGTAAGCACATGGAAAAAATTCTCAAGACCCCATACATCCCATCCCCCCCCAAACATGCAAATCAAGTCATGTTGTTTTCATTCCCCTCATCCACCTCCTTTCTACACGGGATTGAGCTGTCTTTACCTCCTTAAACCAACTGGCGTGCTGTTGTAGAGTGAATTAGAGCCACCATATAAGACTTGTTTTGACTCGTTCATTGTAGCAAACGCTGCTAGCAACCTTTTGATAGACACGGTGGTCGTGTTTACACCCGGCATTACCTTGCTACCCGTCCGCTGCATTGAAATACAAGTATAACACATTTGTGATTGGTTGTTATCTGGTTAGGTAGTCAGGATCTCAGAGTAAACTAGCCATTGTTTCTATGCAACATCACACAAAACCCCACCTGCTATCAATATGCCCCTTCTTCTCTCCAAGGGCTTTACCAGACAATATACCTGAAATGCTGAGCGCGACAATTTGCAAAAGGGTTTTAAAAGCAACCCGCATTTCATATGAACACCCTTTATGATCACGATTGAGTTCTGCACCCTCACAAAACTCATTAACAATCACTGAAGCTTTCTACGCTGCATTATGAATATCTTTTTTTTTTTTTAACATCGTGTCTATAATTAATTAGTTATGATATTATAGAATTCTGTCAGTCAGAGCATGCTGAACACTATTTTGAAGTTTTGAGTGGAATTTAGCCCTATTTTCCATTGGAAACATAAGGAAATTTTAGGTCTAGTCAGTGATTTTATTGATTATCTGTCAAAAAAGAAGTTTTTCTTCCACCACCTACTGTTTTTTGACAAACATCAAGGTTGTGTGGTAATTTAATTCGCCCTTCACCGGGAGTTTGATTAACCCTCTGAGGTCTGAGGCTGATTTGGAGTCCTGGAGTAGTTTGACATTTGTGCTTTTTTCAGTCGCTTATAAACATATTAATGACCAAAGTCTCACTTCACTGTATTCAGCAGAAACTAGGCTACAATAATATGTGAGCAACATGTTTGTATTTTTGAGAGAATTACGTATATGCATGATTTTTGAAAAGCACAAAAAAATATGTCACTGAAATAAGGCCTTACTAATATATTCTGTATATTCATCAACATTTTGTATATTTTAGTCTAGAGTTTTAGCTTCAAAGTGATGTGAAAATCATTCAGCCTACTAGGACCTCAGAGGCTACTAGGACCACCGAATCCGCCATTTTGTACGACAAATAAACAAGGCTGGGTAGGTTTAAAATGTATTTCACTACAGATTACAAAATACATGCTTTAAAAAGTAATTTGTAACGTATTTCGTTACATTACTCAAGTTTAGTTACTTAATCTAAATACTTTAGAATACTTTGGAATACTATGTAACAAACAAAAAAAGGTAATTGTGAATTTTTATCTCACAATTCTGCCCCCCCCCCCAGAATTGTGTGATATGAAGTTGAAATATTGAGAAAGAAGTCATATTCACGAGATATAAACTCTCAGTTTGAGAAAAAAAGTCAGAATTGTGAGAAAAGAAATCAGAATTTTGATATAAACAAGCAATTTTCCAGAAAAAGTTAGAATTGCAAGAAAAAAAAGGCAGAAATGCAAGAAAAAAAGTCAGAATTGCAAGTTTTTAATCATGCAATTCTGACTTGATAAAATGCAATTGTGAGGAAAAAAGTCAGAAATGTGAGATAAAAAGTCACAATCACCCCCTCACAAACAACTATCAGAAAACATGAAAACAGTTACGGATCAATGGGGCAATTTTTATAAATTCAGTCATTTTATCTTGTGAAGTGTATGTAAAACACTGTTTTATGATATTCAGGATAACATGCAAATTTTATGATCCCTCTTATTTAGTTAAAATTATTAAAATCTTGGATATTGTGCAAGGGTATGCAACTTATGAGCAGAAATGTAGTTTAGGATGCTTTTTCAGACTGTCAGAGTCGGAGAATCATTTGCTGTTTACATTCTTGCCCATTATAATTTACATGAATGTTTAAATGACATTAAGCAATCAGTTAAGTAATCTAAAATACTTTTCAAATGTAACTGTAATTTGATTACAACCCATTTAAAATGTAACTGTAATGAAATAGTTACTCAAATTTTGTATTTTAAACATGTAACTAAGTTACATGTATTTCGTTACTCCCAATCCCTGAAATCAAAGCAGACCGGAGAGTTAATAAATTAACGTTGGTGGGCTTGAACTTAAAAAATGGTGTTTTTGAAACAACATACCTTCTGATGTTCATTCATGTTTATTAGTAGTAAGAGACGATCGGTTCACGTGCCGCAATCTGTCACCACATATTAAAGTGCCACACAACGGTATTTATTAAAAAATGACAACATTTGAGAGCTCTGTCAGCACGTTGTCAGTGTCGTCTTTTCTCCGCAATGTATTTTTCACTCTGTGAGAACATGATGTGTGGCGTGAGAGCGCATGGCTTGTTGGACAAAACAACAGTAACTAAGCGGGGCTTGTCCTTGCGAAAGGTCAGTACCATCCAAACGTCTTTGAGGTTGCAAGAAACGATCAATCCAAAAGTCATTTTATAAATCCATTTTGCGGTAATGGACACGCATTTTGAATACGGACACTTATTTTTGAAATACTTGAAGCTGTTTACAAGAGTAATATGTTATAGCTCCACAACAGAGAGTGGAAGAGGAAAAAAAAAAGGGCAACAAATTCAGAATCTTTTGAAAGAGACAATTATTATTGTCAGCATTGTAGTGCAATTCAAACTTGCTCGATGCGGATACTAACACTAAAGTCTTTCTGGAATATCCCCCTGACAAGAGCTCACTACAGAAGACATGGAGCCTGAACGTCCAGATCCCATCACCAGAACCAAAAACAAACAAGCAAACCCAAGAACGAAACACAGAATGGGATCCCGTCACCAATCTTTAAACATGACGGATCAACGCAACAAATCCTGAGACTCTCTTCCACCCCTGCAAACATATAATCCAATTTTCTAATTGACATACACGATCTAGAGAAATGTCACTGCTAAAGCAGGCTGTACAGCTACAGTAAACACACGTTTACTCAATGGCACGGAAGCAGTCATGCATCTCTACAGCAGGCTACACATTTGAGGCAATCTTCAGTGAGATCCCATGTTAGCCGTTAAATAGGAAGGCTTTACTGCTCCCCCTGTGATGCTAAATGCTTTCTCCCACCGATGTCCTTCCTGTTCCCACAGTGTCCAGCTTCTCCTCCCGGTTTCACCTGCCGGGCGGGAGGCAGGTGTATGCGGCGGGCCGACTGTGCTGGTAATAGCTTCACCTGCTAAAGCTGTCGCATCGCCAGCACACATCATGGTGCATTGCACCACACGTGACCTACAGTTCAAATGAATTCAACACATATGCTACTCTCAAATTAGTTACACAGGGGCGGTTTAGAGGCTGGTTAGGGCTGTGCTTCTATAAGAGAAGTGTGTTATAAGGTCGATCCAGACCTGTTGATTAAATGCAAAATATTTCTGTGAGCTCAAAAAAGAATTTATTCTTAAAACACTCAAAGGTCAAGTATTATATCGTATTGGAAGCCAGTGCTTAGGCCTCGTTAGAGATGAATTGGCCATGAAGAGCACTGAAACTTTTTCCTGGCTGTCGAAACCAAATTTATAAGAGGGAAGGAAAGATTTAGCCGCTCATATCAGCTTCTACTGCTGTCCGTCTGCACACGAGTCTCCTCAACCTGGTGGGGAATAAATACTATGTTTAAAAGAACATACAGTACAGGACAAATTAATCAAGTGAGTGAAAATCAACTGTGTCGGCTACTTTGTTGACAAAGATTGCAATGTACAATAATTCAGGAATAGAACTTAGGTCTCTGTGATTTCCCAGAAGAGTTGGGCAAAATTCAGAAATTCCCATTCCATGTGACTATGTCATAATAATAATGAAATGTATACACATCAAAATGTTATAGTTACATTTTATTTACAATAAAATTCAATGAACATTTGAAGAGTTCCGTTTTTATTGATTCTCACAAATCATGTATTTTTCATTTATTTATTATTTTTTTTATTGTGCATTCCAAGTAATATCAATGAAACTGCAGTTGGGTTGTTTCGATTAAGTAATAATAACACCAAAAAATACAGGTAACTTAAAAAATTAAAGTTCATTGAAAGTATGTTTTTTTTTTTTACATCAAAAGCAGATAACGCCACTTTTCAGAGTTAAACCAAACCAAGTAATTGATTTGTAATTGCATTTAAAACACACTCCAACACACACAAAACAGGTTTATTTTGATATCTTAGTGAGGATATTCCATAGGCGTAATGTTTTTTATACTGTACAAACTGTGCATTCTCTCCGCCTACACTAACTCTTCTCCTAAAACATTTTTACATTTTTAATAGAACATTGTTTAATATGTTTTTAAAGCTATTTTAAACATGAGGACTCGTGAAATGTCCTCATATTTCATGATTATGGCGTAATACCGGAGTAATACCCATGTCATTATACAAATTTGTGTCCTCATAAATCACAAAAATGCGCCCACACACTAAGAGATCGGCACACAGCGCACGCACTTACGCACACACAAACGCGAAACAAACAAGATTTCAGCATGTAAGTCGTGTATGCTGTGCAAGATCACTTTTAGTCACGAAACTCTTTTCTTTTTGAAGTGACTTGCAGTCTTGTCACCTGACCTGAATACTGCGCGCTGATTCGCTAAAACGGACTTGTCGGCTTCTGTACACAAACAACAAGGGCTCTTGTTGGTTTCTGCTGTAAAACGTGAACACGCGATGCCTTGACAGTGGACAGTACCGGCTTTTCTGACAAATTGGGTTTAGGGTTTAAAACGTGTTATATGTGGAGAATAACGCACAACATTCAGTTCTTTTTTTTTTTTTTTTGAAAGTGGCGTTTATCGGGTTTTGCAAATTAACTCTTCATTTGTTTATTTAGAATTCCCCCCCATTCGCTCTTGAATATTTTCACCCATCATACTGTGACTTGCTAACTAAAAATATATTAGCTTTTCACTAGACAAGAATGGAGGATTAATAATGGTTTGAAATCAAAAAAGTGGTAACCCAGCTAATTTGCATCATACCTCTACTCTGAAGGTGGCAAGGCAGTACACGCATCAGGTGTGCTTCATTGTGCCAGCAGTTGGCAAGCTCATCCTTTTGGCCACCTACACTGAACACGGCACAGTGATACAAAGGAGTGCATTGATGCTGAATAAATTCACCCAAAAATAAAATTTCTGTCATTAATTACTCACCTTCATGTTGTTCCAAACCCGTAAGAACACTTAGAACACAAATGAAGGTCGTTTTAATGAAAACTGAGAGATTTCTGTCCATAAACAACTACCACTTTGATGCTCCTGAAAGTTCATAAAGAGATCGTATAACTAATCCAATTACATTTACATTTATTCATTTGTCAGACGCTTTTATCCAAAGCAACTTACAAGGGGTTAGGTGTCTTGCTCAAGGGCACTTTAGTCATGGTATCGAAGGTGGAGAGAGTGCTGTTCATTCACAATCCCCACCTTCAATTCCTGCCGGCGTGGGAATCGAACCAGCAACCTTCAGGTTACAAGCCTGACTCTCTCAACATTAGGCCACGGCTACCCACATGAATATGAATTGAGCAGTTTAGTACAAATTTCCTGAAGAGAATCGATCGCTTTATATGATGAACAGATTTAATTAGGCTTTAATACACTCAGTTGTGGATGCTCACGCATGTTTGAGGACCAATGAGGTTCATTCTTCACTCAAAAAAATATTTCAGTCTAAACATAAGTTTTATGTAATTTCATTACATAGAAATTTTCCATCAATTTGGATTACATAGTTTTAACATAAACGAACTAATAAACTTAATGTGATTCATAGTTGTCAGTCATATGTAAATGAAATAGGTAAGATTTATGTAATAGTTGAGTATATGAATAGTGAGAGATTAAATGTCTTTCATCTTCAGTTGATTTCATCGAAGGCTGTGACTGAAGTCAGTTGTTGTTGTGTTTCTCTGTCCTTCAGTGATTCTGCTTGTTAACAACAGGTGTTCATCATTAATGTTCAATCATCACTTAATGATCTCAATTACTCTGACACTGCTTCAACAGTACTTTAACCTGGGCATTTTTCTGTGAACTATTACATAAATTTTTATCTATTTCATTTACATATGACTGAGAAATAATAATCACATTAAGTTTATAAGTTTGTTTATGTTAAAACTATGTAATCCAAATTGATGGAAAATTTCTATGTAATGAAATTACATAAAACTTATGTTTAGACAGAAATATTTTTTTGAGTGTTGTGTGTTACGTTTTCGAAAGAGGTTTGTTCTCGTGTGTCATTCAGGTTCGGTTGAGCTCTTGTTTATGTTCGCTGATCAGTGTTTGTATGTGAATAAAGGCCTACATTCAAATTCATCATATAAAGTGTTTCTTCAGAAAATTTGGACTAAACTGCTCAATTCATATGGATTAGTTTTACGATCTCTTTATTAACATTTTGACGCATCAAAGTGGTAGTTGCATTGCTGTCTATGGAGGGACTGAAAGCTCTCAGATTTCACCAAAAAGATTTTTATTTCTGTTCAAAGGATGAATGAAAGTCTTTGGAAAGGAATGAGGGTGAGTAATTAATGACAGAATTTCCATTTTTGGGTGAACTAACCCTTTAACATTGTGGTTTGAAAGGAAAAGAACAGCATTATTTTTTTAAAATAGGATTAGTTTTGTAAATTATGTCTGCAGTACTTCAACATCCAACCATTATTTTACCCTGAAAGTTGGCACCACAACATGAAATTTAGCTTGGTTACTGTAGTTGACGAAAGTCGAAATAAATGGAGTTGAAAGTGTACAGCAAAAACAGACTTCCCTATTAAATTTCCCAGAGGAGCCAGAGTTAGCCAAAAACAGTAGTTTGTTTGCTTTGTGACTTTTACTGATATTGAAGAACGTTTTTGATTTGGATCAGATTAAATCAGAAAACTCATTTTCCCAAGCAGAGAAAACTAGTCTTATCCAAGTAGGACCCTAACATGCACACAAAACCAAAATTATAACTTGTTATTAACACTTTAATTGACAAAATCTCTTTTGTTTAGTCTTGTTATGGTGAAACTAATGTTAGGGTGAAATTGACTTTCAAAGCAACACCACAAACACAGAGATGGCTGCTCTCTATTAAGCTATTCTCAGCAGAGCAACCACTCCAGCAAAAACCAGTGATTAGGCTTTGATTAGAGTGATTACAGCCCAATTCGATCAGTTAGCACATCACAATTGTGTTGAATCTATTTCAGCTTTTCCTCGGCAGCAGACCCAGCTGGTCGGAGAAGAAGCCCTCTGTGGGTTTGTGAAGATCAGTACAGCGCACTACAAGTATTAACCAATAGAAGTTGAGATCTCAATGCAAACAAGAGACTCTACAACACTCTGCCTCAACTCTACATTCTAGGGATGAATATAAACTGTCATTTTCAGGGCCTTCTTTTACAGATACAGAGTTAAACCCTGCCTGTGTTTGATGACAGCTCACCAAATCTTTTGAGGGTTAAATGTGGTTCGGACAAAAGTGAGCCTGTCGTTAAGCATCCAGACAAACATGTCAATGTTTTGAAAGTGCCACAGAGCCACTTTTCCAGAAAATAACTGAGAAATGACTGACTTATGGTTGCTTCTGCACATTAGATAAAGAGAAAGTATTTTAATTCTGTCATCATTCAAAGGGATTTGTCCTCATTTACCCATAAGACATTTTTTCCCCCTTTCATAGAACACAAAGGAAAATCTCTGAAAGATGTTCATACTGCTCTTTGCCATATAATGAAAGTCAATGGTACCCAGGGGTCAAGCAGTGGAAAAATGCGTCAAAGTAGTCCGTACAACTTTTATAGAGCTTTTATAAACCCTTTTATAACTTTCAATATAATTTCGGACCCTTTCATTATTTGTTATTCAATCATTATTCAGTAGTTGACTTCCTGCTCTAAACCACAACTCTCAAATTTCGTATGTATTAACATATTCAAATGGTGTGTTTTGATCACATGAGAACAAATGCACTTGTCACAGCGTGTCTTCACACACCATATCTGAATATGGCAGGAGGGTAATATGATATTTAATATGATAATGTGATATTTTAAGGTGTATTTTGGTTCTTTTTAGCTTGAAAACCCTTGGTTACTTTCATTGTATGCAAAATAACACCTTGGGAATTATTCTTTACGTTAATGCATTAAACAAGTATTTTAATGCATTAATTTTCCTTTTTAATGCACCTTATAATGCATTGTATGGTCTCATGAATAATAGTAACCACAGCTGTAATACATTATAATGCTTGTCTAGTCATTCTTATATTAGAAAATATAATGCATTAAAACAAGTGAAATAATGCTTTTAAAAAATGGTTACAATTATTTATGAAGAAGAAGAACTCCCCATACATAAAACAATAACCGGCAAAGGATTGAACAGAACAGGGAGTATAAATACACACAGTAAATGAGTAAACTAAACAGGAACAGCTGGATGAAGATTCAGAATCCATAGAAACTAACAAACTCATACAGACATGACAGAAACGACTAAACACAACATCATTTTGTGACATAAGCCTCCCTTCCAGAAGGCGCCGTGATCAAGTGCAAGACGAGAAAAGAGGGAGGTGGCTTCAGTGAAGGGTGTGGAGGCCGTGACGGATCGGAGCCTGGGGTAGGTAGGTGGTGCTGACCGTGGGAGGATCGAGGGCGGAGTCCTGACTGAAGGGGCGGACAGAACTCTGGTATCAATTGGCGGAGGCAGAACCATGGTGAGAGGAGGAACTATGGAGCATAGAAGCTGATGGACCTGGGCAAAAGCCTAAAGCCTGGAGCTAAGCTGCTGGCTTGTGGGACTGAGGCGGCAATGGAGATGACAAGGATGGCAGGGAGGTTGGAGGAAGGAAGGAGCTCATTGACGCTGTAGGCGTGCAGGGTGTAGGTACAGCCGGAATACCGGACATCCGTGGTGAAAACTGGGCATCTACTGCCGGAGGCTGACCTGGAGTGACGAGGGAGCCCAACGAAGTCTCATGGCAGATGGGCTGCGGAGGTGATGAGGGAGTGGTGAGCCGAGGTGATGGTGATGGGCTGACAGGCCGAGGTGGAGACATGGGCCCTGAAACTCCGCTGGGCTCCCTCGTCACTCCAGGTCGGCCTCTGGCAGTCGATGCCCAGTTTCCACCACGGACGTCCAGGAGTCTGGCTTTTCCTACACCCCACAGCCTTCCAGGTTTCCAGACCTTTGATGTCGCTCAGAGGTGCAGCCAGGGACTCAGCCTCACACCGAGCTGGTGGAGGGGTAGCCCGGGCATGGAGCGGGGGAAGAGCCAAGGAGCTGGACAACACCAGTGGTGCTGACGGATCCAGGGGACTGGCTGTGATGAGTGATGGAGACAGGATCAGGAAGTCAGGCAGGGATACTGGCAGAAGAAGGTCATTACTGGATGGGACTGGTGAGGAAGACGAAGATTCGAGGGTGGGGACTTGGGTGGGAAATGGATCCGAGGACTACAAATCTATAAGGGTCTAGATCCGGTCCGGGCTCTTAGGTAGACCGACCCGCTTGCATCGATTCTGAGGCTTTGAATGTTATCCGGCTCTGGTTCCTGGACAATCTCAGTGGGTGCCTCAGACTCGCTGGCATGTAAGGGAGAGGCCTCTGTTTCCGGAGCATCAAGGCTAGTCCATTTTCTTTGAGAGGTCGGTTATTCTGTAACGCTTAGTTGAGAGATGAAGAAGATAAACACTGGATGACACATCAAAATAGATTTTACTGGTGACTCACAAGAAGAACTCCACATACTGGAAACCCTGCAAAAGACTGAGCAAAAACAGGGAGTATAAATACACAGTAAGTGTAGTAAATGAGGGAACTAAACAGGAACAGCTCAATGAAGATTAACCAATCATAAACTATAGTAACTAACGAGAACTCATTCAGACATGACAGAAACGACTAAACAATTTTGAATACCTTTATAATGCACTATACATAAAGGCTTTAATTAAAGTGTTTCCACATATTTATTTGTGTTCGGCACAGGTTTAAAACTACATGAATGTGCGTAAAGGATGACAGAAGTTTTATTTTATGTTTGAAGTGCTCTTATATATAAAAGTGTGTGTATATATATTCCTAAAGTGTGGAAACATTACATTCAGTTTGCACTAAAGTATATTCTCTAAAGTACATGATTTCCATAATAAGCATGTCAAAGTGAACTTCTTTTTCGCAAGGAATGCCTTTAATTAAAATATGTAAGTACGATATATGAGTCGGTATTCATGGCCTGACAGTTAGACAGAGATAACTTGTATTGTCTTTAAAACAGAAGAAGCAACTGTCCTTCCTCCACCTCAAAGCTATCATTTGTACGCCACATTCACACTTCTGAGCAAATCCATTCAGTGACAAGAGGCCAGGACCTTGGCATCGGTCCCTTACCCTACACTACAGTAATATGCTGCGGACATAAGCCAGTCACTCGAGTGTGTTGGCACATACTCACTGGCCCGTCTGTCTTCCCACCTCTACGACGTGCCACCCCCAACCGAAGCAGCCAGCCACAGACGCCTTGCTCAGGAAGATTCTGTATGCGTCGACACAATCTCTCAGAGTGCTTCTCTTGCGAATAATAATACGGATGGTCTAATGCATGGGAGTGGTGAGGGGGGCATGACCTCGCCGCAGTCTGAGTGACAAGTAGGCAATCTGCAACAGATGTCCCAGGTCACGCGCCATTGAAATACTGCCTGATCAATAATGGCAATGAGAGGTAACGGTTAGGGGGGCTGCCTATCAATAGGAAGGCTCAACAGCCTCCCGATGCTGAGGGCAGAGGAACAACTCACATAAATCAATCTTGTCATTCAGGTAGGGCTGTCTCTCTGAGTCTTTGGTAATCTGGAGATGAGATGAGGCAGGTGGGGTTGTCCACCCCCACAGTGGAGTGATGTGTTTGCGCAATATGGGATGAGGCTTCCAGGAAGTGCCTCTTGAAGGGGAAAGAGAAATCAGGTCGAACTACATCGAGCCAGATGACTACGAGCAGATTGCTTTCTCTCAGAAATTTCAATGCATTATATATCTACTGTAATTGCATATTTATGGCATTTCAGCCTCACCATATGAGTGTCAACACAGTGAGGTGCATATTCATGCACTTGCCTAAATAGTACAACCAAACATTTAGTCTGACCTGGTTAGAGCTTAGCTGACTCCTTTTCTACATTTAAAGGTTGACTATCCAAATGTTTCAAAACATTGCTCATTTGAGCTCTCCGACGTGTCAGTCTCTGGTCAAGTGGTGATGTGCATTTGGGGCAGGACTGTTTGAAACCTGTTTGAACAACATCATTGGGCTGGCTAGTTCGTTCGTTCATTCTCTTTCTTTCTTTCTTTCTTTCTTTCTTTCAAACAAAAAATAAACATAAAAATACAATAAGTGTGTTAAAACATACACAAGAAAAAATAATTGCATGTGTATGAATAGGAGCGGAATGAAGCAAAAGCTTGTTATTTTCCCCACCCCTTACACAACTCTAAATAGTTCCAGTATTTATAACCCACACTCACAATCACCTCTGTTCATGCTCATATCCTTTTAATAATGCATTTTTATATAACTTTTTAAACTGCGTAATGTTTGTACAGTGTTTTAGCATCTGTTCCAAACTGTTCCACTACCTCACCACACAAATAGTGATGCACATACTTTTGCTCTTATTTTGAGCTTTTTAAAGTTTAATTCTTCTCTCAAGTTATGCCAACCATTCCTTTCCATAAATTTTATTTTATCGTGAATTTATATTTATATATATATATATATATATATATATATATATATATATATATATATATATATATATATATATATATACTTCACATACTCCATATACTTTATATACTTATATTGTTAATTGTCAATTCTACTTGAGGGTTTTTTTATGTTTTCCAAATAATATCTTTGTTTTGCTTATATTTAATGATAATTTGTTTACGTTAAACCATAGTTTTAAGTTATTAATTTCTGTTGTTATAACCTCCAAAAGCTGCTTTAGAATATCTGATACTCTGCAAATGTCATTGACGTGGATTATGAAAAGTTTTGGACCTAATACCGATCCCTGTGGTACACCACAAGTTATGTTCATGTATGTTGTTTTATGGTTTCAAATTGTTGCCTGATTCTCAAATAACTACTCACCCAGTCCAAACCAACCCCTCTGATTCCACACTGCTCTGGATTATGTAATAAATTATCATGATTTATGATGTCAAATGCTTTTTTAATTAATATTGCTCACACTTAGGTTTAGGGATTTCAACAAACCCCTAACCCTATGAATTAAACTTTAGTCTGCAAGGCTATGAGTAAAACCTCAAATCACATTTGTTAAACTATACTATTCATTGTGTATGTGGTCTTTCACCAATTGGAGTATTAAATGATTGAGAAAAAAAATATATAAATATAAAAAAATATAAGAGGGATCCTAGCCAAATCTATCGACCAGAATATCATATAGTCTTGAGGGTCGGTTTATCACGAAGTCATGTCCTTAAAAATATAGTTTCCTAGTTTGCAATTTTCCTAATAGTGGAGAAATTGTTCACATAAGATATAAACATCAGGGAAGTAAAAAGCACTCATTTATTCACCATGCTAAGCTGCAGGATAGAGTGCCTTACTATAAGACACACAACACAGCTTATATACTCCCTATATATACACATCCCTTTACATTTAGCATGTCCGTTTACTTTCAACTCTTGTTCTATGGAAACCAAAGTGGTGATGTAAGACATATGACAGAATCACTAGACCGATAGACAATGCTCGCTACCCGGGAAGAGCTGTGCATGCTTCATTGCCTAGTTAGCTCCTCTCTGTAAGCTGGGATTCTGTACAGTTGTAACCTTCAGCTCTTTGAACATGATTAATGTCGGGGTGGGGGGTGAGGGGGTGGGTCGGCGTCCGCTGTATGAGAAAGGGGAGATGATTTACTGAGTTCTGATGCCCTCTACCTGAAGAGAGAATAGACCCAGAGCGTCTGTTTTTGAACCTACGTACATGAACGCAGCATATTGCACGATTTGGATGAGCAGAACGAAATTGACCAGCTAACAGGGAAAGTTCTCATAACTTTAACTAACGTTGTGTCAAGGTTCAAAGTTATGAACAAATGTTTCCTCCAGTAATGTTGATAAAAAAACATTGTGTGGCCTTTAATAATGTTCTCAAAAAGGTAGCACAAAAACATTATTTATTGTTCATGGAACGTTTTTCCATGTAAATTGGTCACAGTGAGCACAGCAAGCCTCCTCGTGCACACAGCTCACGTGTATTTTCTGGTCTTATAAATCAATCACATGGTGTGACACCTCTTAAAACTACAGAGCCCAGCACATGACATACAAGACTGATGTGCTCACGATTTGCTAAATCGTGCACGCGATTTACGAGTTTGTTTCCTCGATTCGCTTAATTCTACGCACAATTTACTAATTCCCTCGATTCGCTAAATCGTATGCACAATTTACTAATTTGTTCCCTCAATTAGCTAATTTGTGCACACGATTTACTAATTCGTTCCCTTGATTCGCTAAATCGTGTGTGCGATTTACTTTTTCGTTCCCTCGATTCGCTAAATTGTGCGCACGATTTACTAATTTGTTCCCATGATTCGCTAAATCGTATGCACAATTTACTAATTTGTTCCCATGATTCGCTAAATTGTATGCACAATTGACTAATTTGTTCCCATGATTCGCTAAATTGTGTGTGCGATTTACTTTTTCGTTCCCTCGATTCGCTAAATTGTGCGCACGATTTACTAATTCGTTCCCTTAATTCGCTAAATCGTGTGTGCAATTTACTTTTTCATTCTCATGATTCGCTAAATCGTATGCACAATTTACTAATTTGTTCCTTTGATTCGGTAATTCTTATGCACTATTTACTAATTTGTTCCCTTGATTCGCTAAGTCATGTGTGCAATTTACTTTTTCGTTCCCATGATTCACTAAATCATGCACATGATTTACTATTTCATTCCCTCGATTTGCTAAATTGTGCGCACGATTTACTAATTGGTTTTTTCGACAATTTAGTAATTCGAGGGAACAAATTAGTAAATCATACGAACGATTTACTAATTCGTTTCCCTAAATTCGCTAATTCGTGCACGCAATTTACTAGTTCGTTCCTTTAGCGATTTAGTAAATCGAGGGAACAAATTAGTAAATCATGCACACGATTTAACCTACTATTTTTTTTTCCCCTGCATGTCATGTGGGTGTTCCATGTAAAACTTCCTGTCATGATTCTTTTTCACTCCTAACCACAAACTCATAGCAAAATTTCACAGCTAACATCTTTGTGCTAAGCTAAGCTATGTAACTGCTGAAACATTTTTTTCAATGCAGTTGTCCCTGACAGAGACTGAGGCTTTTAGCTGATTCAGTTCACAAAACTGGACTTTGTTTCGTTAATTAATTGGACTGATCAGTTTTTGAGTTTAACTCACTGATTCAATGATCTAATTACTTTGGTTAATATCACACTTGAAAGCTCTGAATTTTATTTTGTTCCATCAATATGAGGTGCCGCACAGACCCCTTGTATAATACTTTTAGTACTATAATATATAGTACTTATACTAAATCTTTGAAAGCCTCAATCCCTACTAATTGTATAGAAAAGAATTACCAGTACAAATGTATGTTCCATGGAAGAAAAAGTCATATGTATTTGAAAAGGCATAAAGGTAAATAAATTATCCCAATATTGTAATTTTTGGGTGAACTATTCCTATTCCTTTGTTTAAGATGCTTTTAGGAGCAAGCGATGAACTATCAACCTTGTTTCCTTGGGCACAGGTCCTTCAAGTGCTCTTGGGAAGTTGCTACTCATGAACTCGGAAGTTGTAATTATGGTGTAAAGTACCAAGAAATTTTAGTCATGAAAAATTTCGTATTTCTTCCTTTTTTCAAAGATTTTACAAGAATTAAACTGGTCTGGCTCTTGAGTTCCACTTACTAACTCAATGATCCAGTAACAGCGGTTAATAGCGGATGTCCTTTAGCTGAGAAATTGATGCTTTATCTATGTATTTTAGCCTTCTTGTGTGTCATAGGTAATGATGGTGAATGTGGTTTTGTCACACCTGTTGCCTCATAAAACATATAAATAATTTTATGGCAACATTTATTATTCTTTAATGTTTAGTTCACTTCAAAATGAAAATTTCCTGGTATTTCACTCACCCTCATGTCATCCAAGATGTTCATGTCTTTCTTTCTTCAGTCGAAAAGAAATAATGGCTTTTGAAGAAAACATTCCAGGATTTTTCTCCATAGTGGACTTCACTGGGGTTCAATGGGTTGAAGGGCCAAATTATAGTTTCAGTGCAGCTTCAAAGAGATCTACATGATCCCAGATGCGGAATAAGAGTCTTAAAAAATGTTTCTAAAAAATAAATAAATACTTTTTAACCACAAATACTCATCTTGCACTGCTCTGCCATGCATTACGCATTATGTAATCACGTTGGAAAGGTTACGCGAGACGTATCGATCCAGAGTTTACAAAGCAAACGTGCAAATACAAAGTAAAAAAAAGACCTAATACCTTTCCAAAAAAAAGGTAAAACAACGATGTCAGAAGGTTTTGATGTTGTTGAAAGTTTTTCGCCCGACCTTTCATCATTTAACATGATTACGTAATGTGTGGCGCATCGCAGAGCAGTGATGAGCATTTGTGGGTAAAAAGTATAAAAAAATTATTTTTTTTTTAAGAAAATGACCGATCGTTTCTCTAGATAAGACTCTTATTCCTCGTCTGGGATCATGTAGATCCTTTGAAGCTGCACTGAAACTGACATTTGGATCTTCAACCCGTTGAACCCCAGTGAAGTCCACTATATGGAGAAAAATCCTGGAATGTTTTCCTCAAAAACCTTCATTTCTTTTCAACTGAAGAAAGAAAGACATGAACATATTGGATGAGTAAATTATCAGGAAATTTCAATTCAAAATCAGTCGATATTTGCAGCAAGCCAAATGTGTGGCAAACATCAATAAAACACCTAAATGCAAGATCTTGAGTATCAGAAACTCAAATTTATCATGGCCGTGTTGTGCCTAAAGTATAATATGAGAAGTACTGCAACCTAAAAAAAAAAAAGATACATGAATAATGCAATAGCATTTTGTATTTGCAGCACACATTATGTTGCAGTATTTATCAGTACAGTGTTACGTCTGATATCTAAAATTATTTTTCATACAAATATTTATTAGGATAAAATTTTACTTAATTAATTACAGAGACATAGAATATACCAGTTGATTTGTACTGACTTCATGCTACCTTTGTCATTTTTGGAGCTTGAAAGTCAGAAAAGTCAATTGACTTTCGAAATATGAACAATAACATTCTTCCACGTGTTTGTGTGTCTGTGTGTTTTGCAGAAAAAAGAATAAGAGTTTGAGTGAATGATGACAGAATTTTCATTTTTTCGGTGAAGTATTCCTTTAAATATGTCCTTTATGAAACATACTGTAGGCAATTAAAATGATATAAAATCCCAATGCAGTGATATATCAATAGTGTTTTGTTTAAAAAAGAAAGTGTTATCAATCATCACAATCAAAAAAATGGTATTTATGATACTTTTTAAAATTTATTTTAAAGCAGAAAGCAAGAAAATTTTAACGCTCCATTTCAGCCACGTCACTGGACCTTGTGCTTGGCAAAAATGTCGGCCAGTTCCCAGTGAGAACTCAAAGCACTTTAGCCAGCTGCTAACCAAGTGTCCTCAGAGAGAGACTTTCTGCTAGAATGAATTAGATGAGTAGCTGAAGAAAAGTCGTGTTTCTGATGTTACCTCATATTTCTGCTGCAGTTCATTTGTTTAAGCCCACACAAGACGTCCCCTGACAAGGACAATTTAATAACATTTGCACTTACTGCTCTATTGTTGTTCATAGTTGTGCTGAAACATGTTGAGACAGGAACGCAAAGGCGATTCTAAATCAGTTGTTAAGAGCAGGGAGCCATTCAGAGCCCTCGGGCCATAGGCACATCAGGTCATGCAAGGACTTGTGGGTAAATGTGCTGCTCCAGTCACTGTGTACGAGACCGAGGCTGCATCCGAATATGCATACTTCCCTACTACATAGAAGGTGAAAAGAGAAGTATGTTAAAATTCAAATTATTCACAAAACAACAAGTGCCCGGATGACTTCCAGTGAAATTCTGAAGTGTGCATCCAATGGACACTTTACTATCCCATGAGGCCACGGGAGAGGATTCGGAAATGGCAGTGAAGCATCACAACTAACACTGGTAGGTCACATGACAACGACAACATGAGCAGTGTATTGCATTCATACTACACACATGGAACATCTTTTTAATGACCATTACTTATTCAGAAGAAGTACCTACACATATTGTGGACACTATCCCAACTAAATCCCAAAAGTCTTCCCAGAATTGCAATAACAGCATATATTGATTGCCGTTAAAAATTACCTCTAAATTGTACAGTATAACACTGGCAGCAGGGTTGCCAGCCAGTTACTGTAATTTACAGAATTACTGTATTCTTTGATTACAGTAAATAACTGTATTTTTGTAAAATTTTACATAACAACACTGGCAGCAGGGTTGCCAGCCAGTTACTGTAATTTACAGAATTACTATATTCTTTGATTACAGTAAATAACTGTCTTTTTGTAAAATTTTACAGTATAATACTTGCAACAGGGTTGTCAGCCAGTTACTGTAATTTTTACAGTAGTATTACTATAATTTACAGAATTACTGTATACTTTTATTACAGTAAATAACTATTTTTTTAATTTGCTGTATTTTTTTTTACAGTAAAATACTTGAAAGTGTGTATTTCTTGTTCATATTAATGACTGGCAGCTGAGTTTTAATGATTTATTAACTGCTTATGCTTTAAACATTTTTTAACTGCATAAAATATAATCCATAACTTAATTCACCAATTATTTCTCAAAAACTGTTCTCTTCTTAATCTTGAAAACATGTCAGAATTAATATATAACTCACATTTTCTTCTTTTGGAATGGACATGAAATTACATAGTCTTAAATTTCTTGAAACGTATCAGCCATCATGGCCCTTCACACTAAAAATAAATAACAACTGCATGACTTTAAACGTATAGTTTACCCAAAAATGAAAATTCTGTCCTTAATTAAAACATATTGAATGAAATCCGAGAGCTTTCTGTCCCTCTGTTGACAGCACTTTCAAGCCCCAGAAAGCTATAGTAAAGACATCATTAAAGTAATCCATGTGACTCCAGTGGTTTACCCTCAATTTTATGAAGCGATGTGAGTGGTTTGTTTGAAACATAACGTAATTTACTTCTATAATTATAAAATGGTATTAACCAAAGTGTGTTCACGCAACAAAGTCTGCTTTCGCGTATACACAACATGCGTGCATTGTGGTGCTCTTTTGAATGTCCGTTGGTGAAAACTATTTCGTAAATATAGAGGTAAATTATATTTTTTGAGGGTGAACCACCGGAGTCTCATGGATAACTTTAATGATGTCTTTTTCATTGAAATCTGAGCGATTCCATGTGGACAGCTTTATCACTAAATTTACCTCCATCACACATAGGGAAAAGAGCCTACAGCATTCAAATGTGTTCGCTTAACATTCAGTGCTGCTGAAATCGGCTGGGGGAGGAATTTGTCACCATGTGTTCGCTTCTGTCTCAAAAGATTCAGGATTCAAGTGTGGGGCCTGACCCAACAGAACCAGCCCCCGGCTTCAGCATTTCATCCATCCTCTGAGATATTGAACTGAATCTATATGTGCCATTATACAGCAAGCAAGGCAGAACAAAAAGCCCTAGGGAGATTCTCTAGCCCCAAATTAGTGGCCATTGAAGGCTGCATTACGGAAGAGTGCATAATCAGCCTTCAAGAGTGCTTAGTGCAACACTGACCAATAAGAGAGCCAAACACGCACACATATGTGTGTATGCAAAAGAGCAGGCTCCTGAAGCAAACCCTCAACTGGTTTTGCCTCAGGAGCGTGATTTTATATTGGACATGGCGACCTAACATAGTACTAAGACTGTTTATCACACATAAAAACATTACTTCATACCAACAAAACATTTTTTTAGGTGGCAGGTTAATCTTACAATGAAACGACAGAATTGTGTTTGAGCATATATGTCCTTTGTACATGCATGTACATATTTTCTTTGTTTTTAGTAGTCAGCTCCTCTCCTACATATTGGGGGTAACTTGCGAGGGACAGTAATTCATGGTGGGAGTGCAGGACAGTACACTCAAAAAAATATTTCTGTAAATGAAATAGGTAAGATTTATGTAATAGTTGAGTATATGAATAGTGAGAGATTAAATGTATTTTATCTTCAGTTGATTTCATCAGTTGTAGTTCTTGTGTTTCTCTGTCCTTCAGTGATTCTGCTTGTTAACAGCAGGTGTTCATCATTAATGCTCAATCATCAATTAATGATCTCATTAACTCTGACACTGCTTAAACGGTGCTTTAACTCAGTAGTGTGCACACACATGACCACTAAACAGTGTTAATTAACCTGGGCATTTTGCTGTGAACTATTACATAAATCTTACCTATTTCATTTACATATGACTGACAAATATGAATCACATTAAGTTTATTAGTTTATTTATGTTAAAACTATGTAATCCAAATGGATGGAAAATTGCTATGTAATTAAATTACATAAAACTTATGTTTAGACTGAAATATTTTTTTGAGTGTATAAAGGTGTAAATCTCTGGTCTTTCATACTGAGAGTGTCGGATAGCCTAACTGATGTGTTTTTTAAAAAAATATTTTGTAATGGATTTAAAGATTTTACATAAATGTTTCATCGATTGAAGTGTTCGATTCAAGGTTTTGTAGGTTTTTCGAATGTTTGGGCAGTGTGTTATGTTTGTCAACCCACAGTGTTGAGGAAAGTTACTTTTAAAAGCAATGCATTACAATATTGTGTTATTCCCCAAAAAAGTAACTAATTGGATTACTTAGTTACTTTTTATGAAAAGTAATGCGTGAGATTACTTTTGCGTTATTTTTTCTCACCTGAGCTGGGCTTGATTGTTTTTTTTTTTTAATAACAACAAAAAATGTTCTACTTTTGGCAAATGTTTTTCGGCCCTTTCACACCAAAAGTGAAATGAATAATCCTCAGGCTGAAGGAAATGCATATATCTACGTCTGTACAGTAGAGGGCGCAGCTCAATCAAACCTTTCAGCTGGGCTGCCATTCTGGATTTAAGAAGAATACAATACAGCAGACTGAAGTTATTATTTCTAAATTTAATCTAAAGTAATGTTTGTATATTAGTATGGTTGAATTATATCATCGCAAATACATTGGTTAATAAAGTGAAAGTATATTTGTGTAATTCAATATAGTTAATTACATGTTTGCGTAAAATCACCGTTTTTATTCTTTTTGAGGAATACTGAATGTTTATGTGCAAGTGAGATGAGTAAATTTAAGTTAACATTTAGTCTAGAACTGTATGGAGCTAGGAATATGACAAAATATAAGGAATTTGTTTTGTGCAAATTTGAATTATAAACTGAATGAATAGCCACTTCTTAAAAATACAGTTTTGAACATAAAGAACAAATTTGAAACACCAAATTCAATATTCTAGAATTCAAAACAAAGAAATTCAGATGATACGGCAATAAGTGGTTCAGAAGTCCAACTTCCGAGTTCCACAGGGAAGAGTAGAGGCTCTCGGAAAAATCCTAAACGTTTGTCATATTCTTAGCTCCATAGAACTACAATAACCATCATGTTCACACAGCGCAGACAACACCTCTGAACTTTATTTCTCTCAACATGGAGAGCTGTCAGGCAGTCAATACATGTGAAAAAGTAACTTACAGTACTTGTTTGAAAAAGTTACTTGGGTATTTTGTTGTAAACTGAAAAAGTAATCCTACTTTACTAGTTACTTGAAAAAGTAATCTGACTATGTAACTCAAGTTACTTGTAATGCATTACCCCCAACACTGCTACGAATCTGAATGGAGCTCGGCATACAGAGCTCTTTTATTCACAATCAACCTATTTTTTATTTTTTTTAGCAAGGCATTCAGTTCAGGAACATCATTTCTTACAGTTGTTTTTTTGTAATTGTTGTGGATGACATGCAGTGGCATATACATTATACAATATAAAGTGTTTCCACCCTGAAATGATACGCAAGAGAAACTGAAAGAGATCTAACACGTCCACATGAACGACAAAAGTTTTGTAAAGTGTGTCGAATCAATAAATGTACATTTCAAATGTTTTTATTTGTGACAAATATAAAAACTGAAGGTTAAAGTTTGTGTCTAAACTGGTTGGTTTGAAATGTTTAAACTCAGATTGCCCTCAAACACAGCTGGGGCATATATAGCTCTACCCACAAGGCTATGGTGTTGTCTCTTTTAATCTCTCATGCAAAGCCTAATGAATGTATCCTATTAGACAACTGCGCTATCACTGTTAACACTCTCATGCAAATGTGTAGTCTCTACAATTCATATTAAAAGCAAAGCATTAAAAAGCACAGAAAAGTAAACACAATTTTGATATTTACTATTTGAATTCGTTTTAAACAGCAGGTGTTTTATTACTACATTTGGTTTTCTGAATATGATTTTTAGAAATCTTATTGATAGAATGTTTCGTAACCTTCACATGGCACGGTTGACCTCTCCTCGTGAAAATGAGCTGTGATACAAGACGGTGATAGCGCCACTTAGCGGTCAAGAGAAGAAATACATTTCCTGCCACAATCGCGGTGCTAAAAAAATGCATTCTGGTTGAGTGCCATCTGTATATTTGACGTTCAGTTGTTTCAAGAATAATTTATAGTCCTGCAAAAACCATGACTGAATTTCCATATGAAATCAAACGTTCAGTTAATACAAGCATTTTGAAGATGAGATTTATAGGACAATTTTTATGTGTGTATGTGCTGTTGATTAATCTTTAAAGATCTCATCCAGTTTGGGCACTTCAATGAGTGGAGAGCAGCAGCTGTCCTCCAAATGCAACAGTCCCTGGATGTGATGTCCCTCCAGTCCCTGGACAGCGACTCATACAGCTGTTCCTGACAAGAAAATGCTCCACGACTGGCCCAGTGTATATGCATGCAATATTTTCCCAAGTGGAATGGGCGGCCAATGTCTACACCCCATGGGCAAACTGCTCTGGCAAGCATATAAGACAGGTAAATATTTACATTCAATATGGCATCATCATTGGTTTGCCCTCCAATGACCAGCTTCTATTAATAGCCACAGAGCTTGTCTTTTACTGAGGTTTACTGTTCACTGCTTTATTGTTATAGGCAACCTTTCTCAAGTATAATAACTCAGAATGTGCAGTCAATGATGTCATGTGACACACACCTTATATGGCAACAGGCTTTGTGCATTAGGGCTTAGATGCTGTACAGCATTTATGAAACATTATACCTGACAGGGCTGGAAACTAATTATGGAAACTAAATAGATGTAAAATGTTGATTTGGGGTCGAATTATTTTATTATGTCTGAAGAAACAGAGCGCAGGGTGATACTACAGGCGTGAGCACAGCTGCCTGGGAAAACAGTAAAACAGTTTAGCGGTCATTATACAAATACATTTGACCGCAGGATGCAGCAATTGACCAGCAAGCCTTCTAATGATATACAATAAAGAGATACATCACATATATAATCACATAATCAGCTTGTTTTTACACTGAAGGAAATCATTCAAATTCATTGTCCAGGACCCCATGGTTTTGTCTTGTTATGATAATGACTTAACAAGGTTGCTGAGTAATGAAAATGCAGTCAGTGAGTGACTGCCATTTGGATAGTATAACAAAGTGCAGAAACCTCCTGTGGCCACTCATAGAGGACAGTACAGTATGAGACTCACATGCATCTGTGAGCAGAGACCCTCATGGATTTGGTCTCTTTAGACGGTTTCCTCAATCAAATGGACTTATTTTGCTGAACAGATTTTACAATGTCCATGAAACTATTTTATTGGATTAGACTGAGCATGTGTGGTTGTGGGAGCTATTTCGATCTGACTAGCCTAATGTAGTCAGCAATAAATGGTATAGTTTTTTAATACCTTAAAAAAAAGGAAAAAAGTGTATCAAGGTTTGGCATCATCAACATTTAGATGTTATTGGTTCTTCCTTGCGCCATAAGCTTCTCAGGAAATTTTCTTTTTTTTGCCCCACAATAACACAACAAAAACAAGAGCGAATGATTTTGGAACAACATGAGGGTGAGTGTATTATTTAAATAATTTACATTTTAAGCTGTCCTCGGTACAGTGTAATTAAGTACCAAGTCATTTTAATTAACAACTTGTACTTAAAATAGGGTTAGGATTAGGGTTGTTATTACTATCATAAGTACATGTAACGTGTAACCAGGACACTGTAAAATTAAGCAATAAGCAGTGAATTTACGCAGACGCAGAGCGGAGTTCCTAAACCCCCTTAGCTGTTTTAAATTCACTGTGAACGACGGCTTATTACTTTTATAAAATGGTTACGACACAATAAAAAAATTAAAGACAAAAAGTATCAATTCAACTTTCATGAAGAAAAATCACTAAAAGCCTTCCTTCCGCTGGAAAAAATAGTCTCTGACAGGAACAGGAACAGAAGATACATTTATTACGCCACTAGATGGCGGTAAAGATTGTCTTTATGAGCAAGTCACTCTTTTATATTGAAACTTGTTGTGAACACGGAACAAGACGCAAATGCTTTGACTAGCGTGGTCAGTGTCAGCAGAATACAATTAAAATACAAGATTTTTTAATATGAACACAGGACTAACCTGAAGGAAAATGCTAAATCTGAATGCAGGTAAAACATATCTCTCTCTCTTCTACATAGTTTAAATTAACAATATCAATTGAGAACATTTTTTTTTTTTTTTGCTAAGAGTGGTTGCTAAGGGTGTTGTGCAGTACTAAACAGAACTGGGTGACACGGTCATAGCCGTGTTTTAGTGTGACTTAGGATGCGTTCACACTTGTAGTTCGGTTGGTTTGGTTGGTTTGGTCCGGACCAAAAAACAAAAACAAAAACAAAACATATAGTCCTGGTCCGCTTAGCGTTCACACTGGCATTTTTAACAGCGAACCTAAAGTTACCGAACCAAAGGCATAGGGATACGGTCACGACCTGATTGGTCGCCTTTTATGACGTATATTTCGCGACGGAGCTCGCTTACCGAACATTCAAAACAATGCTGTGTTCTGGAGTAAACGCCATCATTTTATGCGTGTACATATGCTTTATTTTTACTAGCTGAGAACTCACGAAGAGCTCATAAAATGTTCAAAACATTCAAAACAGCAGCAGGATTTCCTCCGTTGTACGCAGAAACAGAAACTTTACCTCTTCGTTGTTCCACGTTTGCCCTCGACTCATTTTGGATACACCGATCTTTCCGCGTCGTCAAATCAGCTGACTTGTAGCGTCGCATCTTGTGACATCACGTCCTGTTTTTGGTTCTTTTACATGTCTTTGGTCCGTGTTGCGTTTAAATTTTCTGACCGCCCACTCCCGCCCGCAGCAAAGGTAAAACCGCCCGCTCCCGCGAGATTTGCATTGGGTCCCGCCGGAACCCAAACCCAAAGCAGCCCTCTATTGTAGAGTAATTTACAACAGCTTTGAACGCGGCTCAGCCAATCAGAATTAAGGGCTGGAACTATTTGTTCTATAATAAAGTGTTACCAATGATTTTACTCAAATAAAGCAGGTGCATATATAGGTTTGTAACAAATTGGCCGTCATTGGCTGCTCCTGAACAACGTTTTTTGACATGCCTTCAAACACGGCAGTCGGTTCATGTTGTCCAAAAGGACACTTCCAAAAGATGAGGGTGTTTTACATCGACACCACAGCAGTATAACTCCAGCATTTTGTTGCTTTTTCTTCATTTTACCGTCGACTGGTTCTCAAACTCTTGCAGAGGTCAACGTGGGATTTGCAAAATGCAGTACCCACTTTATTTGGACCAACTTCTTCCTGTGAATCACAAGAAGTATGATTACTTATTAATGTTTATACTTTCATTCAAAATACATAGCTTTGTGTTTTATAGAGTATGCACCCGGTGACCAGCTGTTAGAACAGAGTATAGTCCAATTATAATTGATCCTGCTCAAGTCGTGCTAGTGATGGAGGCTACCAACTAGTTCTTCCAATGTTTCATCATCGGACTCAGTCTCAAATTGATATGATAAATCATTTCGGTCGATACAATTGCTGAGGTTTCAGGAAGCTGAAATTCAGATATGGTAATGGACGTTTTGGTTCTGACACGCAAAAAGCGGTAGACCATTCGCACCAGACTGGGCCATCTGACCAATCAGATCAGAGTAGGCTCGCAAAAAGGAGGGGTCTAGAGAGAGAATCTTCAAACGAACCATTTCAGACGATTTGAGAAATGAGGTAATGTGAAGCTGAAGCACTTACTGTAGATTGATGGAAAGGACACTACTTACTGTAGTTGAGTCATGTCCAACATGTCTGCGTGACATAGGCGTGAATCTAAACAACCGTCTCCATTCCCCCTCCCCATGCTGTGGCTATTTATATCCTAATATCATGACAAGTACTTCATCTTGCGGAGTTTAATTGACCTTACAGGGGGGCGCAGGCACCCCAGGACAAAGCGGCAGTAAGATTAATGCAGCAGAGTGTTCAATGGGCTGGCGTGGAGGACTCTCAGAGGACTCTGCATGCTGAGTATATACATTGCTGAGACTCGCCTCACAAGCTCTTTGGTGAAGGTGGACGTCCCTGCCCCCGTTGCTCTGGTCGGAGGCCCTGTATCCCAAGCTCCCGACTGCAGGGGTGTCTTATCAGAGGGACAGTCCGTGCAGCTTTTGTCATTGTCAGTGTTGACATTACCTCTTGCGTCCATCCTTTTGTTTTGGTTTTAATTACATGTCGGACGATGAAGAGCCTGTCAGTGTATCTTTGTCTGGAGCGCATGCTAGTGTTTGGGGACTCCATTGTTGTTATGAAGCTTGCACAGATTAGCTTTTCACCGTGATCAGTAGGAAGTGTGTTTTTTAAAGCACTATTGAGCTTCTGTGCTGTCTAAGACTCACAATAAAAATGCTACAATGTTTTTTATGACTTGAAGTTTCACATTTTGTTGTCAAGGAAGAATGCGATAAGGTACCTTAACCTTGAAGCAAAGAGTTTGCCGTATCTAGACTTGCCTGCAAGAAGTGCTGGATTTGAGTCTGAAGCATTGATAGTTTTTCAATGTGTTTGTGCAATAGGGATGAGATTGTTAACTATCTTTTAACAGCTCAGTGGTTGATTAAAAGTCAGTCTTTTTTTCCCTTATAATTGAACTTAGTATATCTCACATCTCAGTACATTGAAGAAAAAAGTCAGAACTGTGAGTTTATATTACTTTATAACACGCAATTGAGAGTTTTAATCTCACAATTCTGACTTTAACTCGCAATTTACCCGTTGCTGGGAGTTTGATTGACAGACGATTTAATCAATCATAATCCTGAATCCGTCATTTTGTCCGTCAAAGCAGTCAGGGGAGTTAGTAGATTAATGTTGTTGAACTTGAAAAATTGTGCGTACTCACGTCTTTCCGCGCTTGAAACAACATTCCTTTTGATGTTCATTCATGTTTATTCGATGCTATAAATGAACTAGTATGAAGAGATGATCGGTTCACGAGGAGCTACAGCGATCTGTCACCACACATTAAAGACACACTAGACGCTATTTATTGCTTAAACTTCTTTAAAAAATGACAATATTTGGAATTTGAACCTTTGTCGGTCTTGTCTGTCGACGCGTTGTCAGTGTCCATTGCTCCGTGATGTATTTTTCACTGCATGGCTTGTACATAGCAACAGCAACTAAAGGGGGCGGGTCTTTGCAAACGGTCAATCGCGCAATTGTGCGAAAAAAGCCAGAATTATGAGAAAAAAAAGTCACAATTAATTCTGTGGTGGAAACAAGCTTCCACCTATTTCAGACATCCCATCCTCAGGAATTATTAATTTTAAAAATATGTAGCCGCACATTTCTAGTTCCAGAGAACAAGATCCCCAATGAATCGACGCTGCTGTGTTACATCCATCCACACAATGTCTGGGGGCATGCTATTAAACGCAGATACATCATGTAATCTTTCTGTATCTGTCCTGCTTGATCTCATCCTCTCTGTTAAACCCTCCCTTCCTATCTGTGACCATGTCATGCTTAAATGTCACCAAACATGTGGCCTGTTTGGTCACCATTGGCCTATCCAAGCACAGATATGTTCGGAAACAATTCTGTCCTCCCCTCTGTACCTCTTTTTCCTATCTGTCACTCTCTTCTGCTCTCCTCATCTGTATGCTTGCGGGGACGGCCGGCCGGTGACTGCTTTGTGTAATCCATCCCTGCTCTGCATTGCTTGTCAAATTAATGAATCATCAGTCACCAGGTATTAAGGATTGAGAAGGCCTCCAGTGTCTGTCCCCTCCTCCTTTATTCACTGTTCCGTCAATCCATCCATCCATTTCATCAGTCCCAGCGTGGGACTTGGACATGCCAGTGCTCACCATTGATGATAACAATATTCACTGAAGATGATCCAAACATCCAACAGTGAGTTTCGGTTGAGTAACTTGTATATCTTTGCTGACTCAAGCCGCAAACTGTTTCATACGGTTCAGTTCGATTGGGGGTAACGCATTAGAAGTAACTTGAGTTACATAATCAGTTACTTTTTCAAGTAACTATTAAAGTAACACACTACTTTTTCTAATTTACAACAAAAGAATCTAAGTTACTTTTTCACATCTATTGACTGACGGCTCTCCTGTCCACATATTGAGAGAAATACATCATGTGAGCATGCTCATCTCATCACACTTGTACAAAAACATTCAGTATTCCTCAAAATGAATAAAAACTGTGAAATGTAATCTCAGAATTTTACGCAAACCTGTAA
This sequence comes from Zacco platypus, assembly GCA_038088235.1. Classification (NCBI taxonomy): domain Eukaryota; kingdom Metazoa; phylum Chordata; class Actinopteri; order Cypriniformes; family Xenocyprididae; genus Zacco; species Zacco platypus. The sequence goes on from CM076070.1 coordinate 24,047,000, forward strand.
TAATTAAGGATATTAAATTACACGTGTATACTTTATGTATTTAATCTCACTTTATTAACCAATGTATATGCTGCTGACCTTCAAAGATCCAACTGACCCTTTGCATACTGATGATATTTCATTGTGTTGAGCTATATAACATTGATTCATCTTATGTAGGCTACATTTGGTTACCTTGTCTTATAACGTGCAAGAGCGTCTCTGTCAAGTCGAAGATTGTTGCAAAGCTCTCGTAATCTCAGAAACACCACGCCGATATTGATCCTCGTTTTATTTCTCCTTTTGTCCCAAAGTTTGCTTGCCAATGTTCATAATGTTTGAACAAAACCACAACATCACGCCGCTATCCGCATCTATTGCTATGGTTACTATGCAGTACAAGCAGAAACCAGGAATAACGCAGATATTACATCATTCACAGGCAAGTGACGAGAGAGGGATGGGCACTATTTAAAATTTTGAATTTCTCTGAATTTACAAATCCTGAGGAAATGAGGAAATGATCATAAATCCATCGACATCCCATAATAGTTAGCCACGTAACACGTGTAAATTATTTTTAGTTGGAGACATCTTATCTAACTCCCTAACTTCTTCCGGCCTTGACCTTGAGGGCAGAAAGAGTCATTATTCTCAAGTCGCTACTAGAAACTATAACCTCCATGGGGCAGCAGTCTGTTTTATACCTTCAGTTCACACGTGTTACGTGGATAACTATTATGGGATGTCGATGGATTTATGATACTTTACTCATTTGTTTATCCAATCAATTTTGCAAGTCTTTGTTTGCAGAAAACATATGTATGATTTGACTAAATAAATACTGTTTGGAGTTCACTTTGTAGTTCTCTGAAGAGACTAAACTGAATTTCGATTTTTAGAAATAAATTTGGTTTGATAATTTTACTATTGAGAGGCCTGACTTTAATCTCATAGGTGAATTACCAAACGACAATTTTTACTTAATTATTGTGATTGATCCCCTCACATTCTTTTTGAAAACGTATCTTAAAAACAATAAGAGACAGAAAGTGCATGGTTGCATATGTATATCTATATGTCAACAATCAAATTTCGTTTTTCTCAAGCTTTAAAAATTATGATAAGGAAATCTATGTTGATTAACAAAATGAATCATGTATAAGCCGTAGCATTGATTGAATACACATAATAATATTTCTCTTGCAGCAGTGTATTCAGACTGGTTGTTAGGACATGGTGCAAGTCAATAAACGGCTTTCTACCCATCCAAGTCAAAAGAGTCCACCACCTACAGTATGTCTTTAGGATATTCTGACCCTTTTCAGTGAAAAACTAGTCAGTTTTTTTTTTGTCTGCCAGGCATAATTCACATGTCTGATCTCTTTGAAAGGTCAGATTACACCACTCCTCAAAAAGCCACATAATTTGCAGCATAATTTACGTGCAAATATTTCACTTGGAAGAAACAATAATGGTGATTCTTTGCTTTGCAAGCACTGCTAATTAAATACAATCCAAGATGCCCAAAGAATTCCTCACAGCCAGCTTTCGTCTGTCTCTCTGGGCCCATGCCCTCCCATTCCTGTCTCGCACCGCCCCCACCCTGCGCCCCCCGCTTCATAACGCCTGCGGAGAAATGTGAAAAACATGTCATCACTGAGCAATGTCTCCAAATATAACCAAGCTCACACTATAGACAGATGCGGCAGTGGATACGGGAGGGCATGCACTCTCATTTGTGTGACATCACAGAAAGTGTCGACCACAGATTTGTTATGCAGAAACAAAACACACTTCCACTCGGTGACGTATTTCCAGTCCGTTGTGATGTCCAGGATCCTTGGTCAACAGATGATGCGATATCCTCCAGCTGTGGATACAACTGCAATTGTAATCGCATGACTGTGCACAAAGTGTACAGGGATTATTTATAGCCCATCTGTTTAACTTGGGTCACCAAAGTGACTTAATGTGAGGGATGATTTTGCAGAGTTAAATTCAAGTGATAATATCCACATCAAGCATCATACAATACCACAAATGTCGCCAAGATAGAGGTCATGTAAATATAAGCATGTTGAAGGTTACGTTTTCTTTGATTATCATAACTGTCTGAAAATAAAAAAATGCGGATGGATAGGTTCTCGCCGTTAAAACTTAACAAATGTAATACGAATATCATTGTGTATGTCCATTAGTGGTGTTTGCTACCTGCACTGGGGTTTGCAGACCCCAGTTGGAAAACCCTGGCTCTATAGGATTGATTCAGTCTTGTGCTGTGTGTTTTATTACGGAGGTGGCCACGCATGTCAGTAATTCAGCTGGAGATCACCTGAACTCAACCGTTATCATAAATAGCGACTGCAAGGCATTTAAAGTCCATTTAAATTTATGGTGCAGAAAGTTGCCTCTTTATATCATGTTCCATCCTAATTACAGTGTCCCAGTCTAGTTCAGATGGCTGAACACTTCATATGTGATTTTGATTTGGCAGCGACCTCTGTGACCTTAAGATGCGTCCTTTGGGGAAACCATTTGAAGCATTGTCCTGATAGCAAGATACCACACACCAAGACTACACATGCACGCAAACATGCTTAGACTTCACTGTGCTATCAGTTTGGTGGGGCTGGATGGGGCTGACACTAAGGATGCGTTCACACTTGTAGTTCGGTTGGTGTGGTTTGTTTGGTCCGGACCAAAAAACAAAAACAAAACATATAGTCCTGGTCCGCTTGGCGTTCACACAGACATTTTTAACAGCGAACCTAAAGTTACCGAACCAAAGGCATAGGGAAACGGTCACAACCTGATTGGTCGGCTTTCATGACGTATATTTCGTGACGGAGCTCGCTTACTGAACATTCAAAACAATGCTGTGTTCTGGATTAAACGCCATCATTTAATGCGTGTACATATGCTTTATTTTTACCAGCTGAGAACTCACGAAGAGCTCATAAATGTTCAAAACATTCAAAACAGCAGCAGGATTTCCTCCGTTGTATGCAGAAACAGAAACTTCACCTCCTCGTTGCTCCACGTTTTTCCTCGACTCATTTTGGATACACCGATCTTCCCGCGTCGTCAAATCAGCTGACTTGTAGCGTCGCATCTTGTGACATCACATCCTGTTTTTGGTTGGTTTACATGTCTTTGGTCCGTGTTGCGTTCATATATCAATCGAACCGCACCAGAGTTAGTTTGGAAGCGGATTTCGAACTAGACATTTTACATCATTTTTGAAGAAGAGTGCACAAGTGCATAAATGTGTAACCCCAGAGTATGATGTTTGATTCATTGCAGATTCCTTCATACATCAAGTAAAGCAAAACGAGAAGGATTAAAAACAGTGAAGTAGTCCTCAGATGCCATGTTCAATTATCAATTAATTACCAAGGCTGGATTTCTCGAAATTTTCCTAACGCTACGTCGGTATACCTTGACTTTAATATGTGTTTGCCGAAATGTTCTTGGTTAAGTTTACCTTCTGTAAGTCATACATTTATAAGGTTGGTCTGGACCACTCTTATATACGCGTCTGCAGCGCGTTATTGCACCGGCGAGGTTTTGTTCCATCCTCTACACGGTGTCACCTTACCAACAGAAGCATTACAGAAGTGAAACAGCTGGATTTGACGTTGTTTTCCTTGATTTTTCGTGTTATTAATGGATTAATAATTGTAAACAATAATAATTGTTTATTGTTATACCGTACTTTATTTTGCTATAGCCAACAGACAAAGTTAATATGCTTAAAAGTCCATAATACTCTCATGTCATCAATTTCTAGCCTCCTGGTGATGTGAAATATGAGCGCGACTCTACTCATGGGGATTGTTTTGACTTTATTTTGTTGTCATTAGCGAAGCAATGCAGCGAGCCGCTTCTGAGACGCGAGCCTTCTGAAACGTGTTGCGGCGCAGCTGGCGTAAACATAAGCATTGACTAGAGTGGCCGCAGATTGAATCCGGCGGCCATCACACGCCACAGTGTAAATAAGGGGTAAGCTATACCTTGACAGTTCACTCCGCAATGAATTCTTTACAATAAAGTAATGGATGGCCTGCTCTGAGAGCATGGGGCGGGATCCACACCTGGATTCACACACATGCTTACCTCCACAATAGTGATTCCTGGGCTGTGATCTCTTGTACAGTCTTTAGATCGTTTCATCACTCCACCACAAACGAGCTCTCTAATTCCATCTTGCCCGGTTCCAAATCAGGTTAAATGTACAACTTAATTAGTTAATTTACTTATAAGCAGCACCTGTGAATTCACTTATTTAATCCCATTTGCACACGGCCAAATCGCCACCCATAAGCACAGCAATCTTGCACCCCTGGGGGAATTCAATTCCAATCCAAACCATTATCAGACACCATTGCATTATTAAATTCAGGCTCTCCCAGTCAAACTGACAAACTCGATCCAAAACTTCGCTCCTTCAATCTTGCTCCGTATGCGAGAGTGCCACAGTTTCGACTTCTGGCGGGGCTTACCCGTCTGATGCTGTAAGTATTTCAGCACAAGCTCTGGTCGGATGTTGCGAGAGCCCTCCTGGTTGAGAGGTGAAGCTCTGTTTTGCTTATACCGTATATCCGGCTGCGTCTGTTTATGAGTTCACACCTACAAATGAACTGAAGATAAACTAAAAGAGTATATCCAGGGGAGGACTCCGAGCTCTGAATGGGGCCTGAACCCAGAGTACTCCCCCATATCTCTGATTAGGAAATTAAGCAGGCAAATGTGCGGAGACAAGGTGGTGGAGACATACAGAAAAAACTGTTGAGTAATTTGCCTATAGCCGACCATAGGTTGGAGCTTCCTCTGAAGCTGGCTGGGTAGATCATTTGAAACTGCTCCTCCCGAACTTTGTTAATAAAACTCAATTTACGGGACTTACCCGTCCGATTGCAATTGCATTTTTTGTGTTTGTTCCACAGTTCCAAAGTATTCCAAAGTATTTAGATTAAGTTACTAATCTTGAGTAATGTAACGAAATACGTTACAAATTACTTTTTAAAGCATGTATTTTGTAATCTGTAGTGAAATACATTTTAAAAGTAACCTACCCAGCCCTGCACAGGAATTTCCAATGTCAGTTTTAGCCCTGAAATTCAAATTTTCTTGTAATGATCAGATCACCTTGTCCTTTCACAATGTGTCACATGAGAATAAATTCATTACACTCCACATCTGCCTTGCATGTGCAGACACATGAGCAGTAGAATGATCTTTCTGGTCTCATCCTTATGTTCTCATCATTAGAGCGATACTCTGATCACCAAAAAGAGAAGCAATTGACATCTGCCTAATTAACAATATGCCCAAGAACACTGTAATTGCACAGTGAGCATAGCCAGTGATTAACCCCTTAGGTGCCTGCAGGCCTGTCATCATGGCTAGTTGTACCCTTGTGCATTAGTGTGCATATAGATCGGTCAGTACGTACACACACACTATCCAATTAGCTTCAGCTGATAGGCCTTAAAATAGACATGGAGGAGGTTTTTCACGGACCACTTGTTCCTAGGCTCTGTGTTCGTGAATGGACTCATCCTCAGCGAAGTGGTGACATTTCTTGGCTGATTGCAATCAATATGGGTGACCTCTCAGAAAAAAAGAAAGATCAACGCTCAACTGACTCTCTTAGTACCCCATGACAATCGAATGCTTATCAGGCTACATCCAAAACGGCTTCTTAAACATCTAGCGGATGTGGAATTGGAGTCCCATTGGAACAAAAACCCTGTCAAGTGGCACACAATGATGCATGATTGATATGAACACCCCTAGCTTCACACTGGTGAGTCAACAACTGTTAGACCCCCACTGGATGCAAGATCTATCAACATTATGTGACAGTGAGCTCCTCGTAATCTCGGCTATGAGAAAGGGCAATGAGCACTGCAATGAAGTGTCCTTGTTTAAATTTTGTGAACATGAATCTATCTTTTATAGTTAGGTTTGTGTTTGTTGCCTCTCACCAAGGTAAGGCCAGCATTTCTGAAAATTTTAAATATTTTGGTATTGAATAGTACAAGGTTGAATGTCAGTGCAAAATTGTAAATAACAGAATTAAATAGAAACTATTGCAGCACACCGAATTATTTATAGGCAGCTATCTTTATTTTGTAGAAAGAAAAAGAATATGAAAAAATATATTGGCTCTGTTAAGTCATCTCAGTTTAAATAATAAAATACTTGAGTATAAAAAGAACTTTAAGGTGTACTCTGTAGTTTTTTTTGTCCGCTAGAGGTCGCCTATTTAAAACAAAGGCATATTTCATTGTTTAAACTGAGATGTTTAACAGAGCCAATACATTTTTTCAGAGTTTTTTTTTCTTTCCACAAAATAAAGATAGCTGACTATAAATAATTTGGTGTGCTGCAATAGTTTCTATTTAATTGATGACGGCAAGTTTGAGCGAGGAATCTTGGGACATGCGGTCTTCACCTCACAGCCGGTGGAAAAGATTCGGCATTGGACTCGGGCAGAAATCATATTCACGGATGCGATTATTTACGTTACTGTAGTATGAAGCGGAGCAGGAGCGAGTGTTGTGGAGCTGAACGAGACGATTGATAATGAGAGGCGAACGACACACGCCTCAAGAGCAGCGGGACTTTTATTATGACACAGTCGCCGCTTCCGCTTATTACAGTCATGAGTATGAGGGAACACAGCTCTGTTTATCATAATATTTGAGTGTGTTGAAGATGACATTACTCTGTTCACACTGCAGTAAGAGAGATCCATATTACAATTTCATATTAAATGCTGGACGGCTTGTGTTGATAAATGGTATGCAACTAATTTGAAACATATTGCATGATGGAGAAAATTCTGTATTACTTTTAAAATAAAGCTTGCATCTGATGACAAAAGTGTTTTTCTCCAAGGCATGGTAAAGCATGGTACTTGCTTGCTTTGATTTAAACAATAAAGCTAAACGTGTTGATATTACAATAATTACTTTTCTGTCTATAGTGTATCAAAACAGATGTTCGCACATGTAATATATATTAAAACGTCTTTAGGGTTTCGCGGATATGACGCCATCTACAGGCGACTCCCTCACACGTCCCGGATCCTTGGTAAACATTTTCTCACGATTTACAAAGAGGTGGATATTGGATTTTGGATATTTTAAGTACTAAACTAAATAAAATATATAACACTGGCCTAGTTTTTTTTTTTTTTTTCTACTGCAAAAATTTTACATATTGCAGCTTTAACTTCAAAACTTTTGAATTGCTGGAAATGTGATTGACATCATTTCAAAAAGGAAAATACAGTTAAGTACAACATTTGCAATGCAAGTTATAATTAATTTTAATGATGAAACTTTTGTTTTCGTAATCAGACTCTCAAAATTTATCATCCAATATATCGGTTATTGGCTTTCAAATATAAAGATTTATCGATTTAACTTGATCGATTTAACAAAATGTGCAGACCAGAAATGAGAAAGAAAGAAAATAAGGGTGGTGTGTGATCTTATGACTCATGTTAGGTCAGGACTTTTACATAGCACCAAATTTGCACATCCACATTTATTTTCCCAGAAAACCATGCAAGTCTCCCCGGACTCAAGCCTTTAAATGAACTTCATAATATGTATGACCTCAAATGTGTTCATTCTTTCATGATACCTTTTACATTATAAATGAATAGAAAAGCATTGTTTCAGACATTTGTTGTTGCTTGTTCTGTCGCAGAAAAGACACTTGAGAGTTTATCATAAATGATTCAATGAAATACAGCTTGAAACAACATGATTCAAACATATAATACAACACCTCAAAACTAAAATTTTAATTCTTAAAGGGTTAGTTCACCCAAAAATGAAAATTCTGTCATTAATTCATGTCGTTCTACACCCGTTAGACCTTCGTTCATCTTCGAAACAAAATTACGATCTTTTTGATGAAATCTGAGAGGTTTATGACTCCTATAGATGGTAATTTAACCACCACTTTCAAGGTCCAGAAAGGTAGTAAAGACTGATGTAGAACCTAGAAGTGCTGAGCGTTAACAGTGTACGAGAATGATAAAGAAGAGAAGATATTTTTGAAGAAAATCATTATGTTTTTGTTTTTGTCGCTTCATAACGTTATGGATGAACTACTGTATGATGTCTTTAGTAAGTTGTGGTTGAATTGCTGTCAATGGACGAGTCATACACCTGTCAGATTTCATCAAAAATATCTTAATCTGTGTTCTGAAGATGAACGAAGGTCTTACAGGTGTGGAACGACATGAGGGCGAGGAATTAATGACATCATTTCCAATTGTTTGACGAACTAACCCTTTAACCCTTATGTGCTGTTCGGGATGTTTTCATCCACTATGGGGAATTTTTGAGTCTTAATTTGGCCATAACTTTCTCCGTGTTTCAGCAAATGGAATGATTTTTGGTGACAAATCTTATTTTGACACATATTTTGGGAAAATGCTTTGAAAATTTTCAAAAACTCAACAGTACTCTGTGGGCAAATTCACTACCCTTTCGTTATGATTTTAACTGCTTTAAAAATGTATCAGATAAATATTTTTTTCACATTTTTTTGCTTAAATCTATTAATCAACCTCAGTCCTGATCAAAACTACTAAGTTTAAAAAAAAAATTCAAGATTTTAACTCTTTAATTGCCAAATTCATAAATGATGTCACTGATTTGGGAAAAAAACGTGCCAAAGATTAGAAACAACATTGGCTTTGATGCGTTGTTAGTTTTTGTGCAGCATCAGATTTTAACGTTTTAAAGAGTTAAAATCCTGAATTTTTTTTTTTTAAATTTAGTAGTTTTGATCAGGACTGAGGTTGATTAATAGATTTAAGCAAAGAAATTTGAAAAAAATATTTATCTGATACATTTTTAAAGCAGTTAAAATCATAACGAAAGGGTAGTGAATTTCAACAATGCACAAGGGTTAAATATGCAACAATACTTCAAACGGTGCTGTTGGAAAAAACTAAAAAAAAGTAGTGACTGGGCTGTGCCAATTCCAGAATTGGATCTAGAACGCTCAGTGATGTAGAACCTCTCTAGAAAAGCCGTTCTTTCACACGGAGCGTCTGACACATAGAGTGTGCTGTACCAACAGTGTTTACAATGAATGGTGTGCCTTTCCATGGTCTTTAATGCATTCCCCCAGTTGCCTTAGGCAGTGAAAAGGGATTCTAAATGTTTCCAGAGCGCCGCTCCAATGATTGAGTCAAACGCAGCACAGCTCAGCCAGCACTCAGAGGGGAAGGAGAGGAATAAGATGGAGGGGGAAACAGAAGAGGAGGGTAGGGGGATTCTCTGTGTGCCCCCTTTTCTACGTCACCACGGCTTTCTTCTCTCTCTCTCTCTCTCTCTCTCTCTTCGCTCAGCTGCACTGCCTAAGGTTTTGCACTCTGGCAGTTAATTCTTTTATTTATGGTTTCGTCTTGCATTTCCTGCATTTTAGCATCAACAGGAAGTGTAGTGTCAAAGCATCTGAAGCCGCACAAACCATCTGAATCACGCTGCATATGGGGAGTATAGGATTGGTCGGTGCTGACTGGCAACTTCCTTGTTTTCTGTTTTCCTTTTTAATCGACTCCACCCTTCTTAATTCTTAAATACAAGCTAAGTGTGCTTTGAATGTCAGCGCTTTCAGAATTGTAGAATACTTCTGGCGCTATTGTTCTGCCTCTGCCTCATTCTCAACAACCAACCCCCCCACCCACCACCCTCGCCTGTGTGTACTGAATACAAGCTGCAAGCAGTCACGCAGCTGTTTCCATGGCAATATCTATCTGCGAGAAAGATTCGTTAACCCTCTCTCACAGGCATTCCTCACCGAGAGCCCACACTGTCTATGGCCAAAGCAGGGGCGCTGCTATTTACGACAGGCTGCGTTACATTACAGACACACATATGTCATCTTCTTCATGTGTTTCTGTACACATTTCATTTGTGTGGGAATGTGTGGTAGGGTTTCCATTGTTGCTGATTTATTAATATCCACCAGATTTACTGTACTCTGAATACACTGTATGTTATAGAAGAAAAGGAGATTTGGAGTGGGGGAAGAGAGACATTTTTTTTTTCTCAGCCTTATTGTGTACAGGATATCAATTAGAAATGGCTGCAAATTTTAATGCTACCAGCTGAATGTAAAATGTTTTTTTTAGATTAGTGGTTCTCAACTGGTTGTGCTTCAGGACTGTACCGAAACTGTTCTTAAAAGCAAAAATGAACCATGTATTGATGTTACTAAGGACTGCTTATGCAAAGTTATGAAATATTTTATTTAGAAGATGTCTTTATTTATTGAAAATCTCGGCAGTCACTAATTCACCATGTGCTAAACATGTTATGGTTGACACAATCCTTTTTTGTTGTATGCAAGCACGCATGTAGAGTAGTCTTGTCACGTGTTCTTTGATTTTGTATACTGTAAAAAAGAATTGTTGGTTTAACTTAAAAAAGTAAGTTACCCCTGGTTGCATTACAAATTTGAGTTACTACAATGAAGGCATTGGTTTGAATCTACAGAAAATCAAAATATTATGTTACGTTAGTTATCTAAGTTGATTTGACAAAAGAAAAAAAATGTTCTGATAACAGATCATGAAAATATATTTTTACAGTGTACGTGATGTTTGAGGATGAAGGCATTTTATTTGACTTGCCACAAGTGATGAAAGGATATGCACCAAAATATTGGAGAAACATTTTCCCTTCATTCATAACCTTCTCATAACTACGGAGCCCCGCACATGACATGCAAGAATAAAAGTTAAATTGCGCGCACGTTTTAGAAAATCAATGGAACTAAATAGTAAATCGTGCGCATGTTTTAGTAAATCGAGGGAACGAAATAGTAAATCGTGCGCACGTTTTAGTAAATCGAGGAAACGAAATAGTAAATCGTGGGCACGTTTTAGTAAATCGAGGAAACGAAATAGTAAGTCGTGCACGTTTTAGTAAATCGAGGGAACGAAATAGTAAATCGTGTGCACAAAATAGTTAATCGTGCTCACGTTTTAGTAAATCGAGGGAACGAAATAGTAAATCGTGCGCATGTTTTAGTAAATCGAGGGAACGAAATAGTAAATCGTGTGCACAAAATAGTTAATCGTGCGCACGTTTTAGTAAATCGAGGGAACGAAATAGTAAATCGTGCGCATGTTTTAGTAAATCGAGGGAACGAAATAGTAAATTGTGCACGTTTTAGTAAATCGAGGGAACGAAATAGTAAATCGTGCGCATGTTTTAGTAAATCGAGGGAACGAAATAGTAAATCGTGTGCACAAAATAGTTAATCGTGCGCACGTTTTAGTAAATCGAGGGAACGAAATAGTTAATCGTGCGCACGTTTTAGTAAATCGAGGGAACGAAATAGTAAATCGTGCGCATGTTTTAGTAAATCGAGGGAACGAAATAGTAAATCGTGTGCACAAAATAGTTAATCGTGCGCACGTTTTAGTAAATCGAGGGAACGAAATAGTAAATCGTGCACGTTTTAGTAAATCGAGGGAACGAAATAGTAAATCGTGTGCACAAAATAGTTAATCGTGCGCACGTTTTAGTAAATCGAGGGAACGAAATAGTAAATCGTGCGCATGTTTTAGTAAATCGAGGGAACGAAATAGTAAATCGTGCGCATGTTTTAGTAAATCAAGGGAACGAAATAGTAAATCGTGCGCATGTTTTAGTAAATCAAGGGAACGAAATAGTAAATCGTGTGCACAAAATAGTTAATCGTGCTCACGTTTTAGTAAATCGAGGGAACGAAATAGTAAATCGTGTGCATGTTTTAGTAAATCGTGTGCACAAAATAGTTAATCGTGCGCACGTTTTAGTAAATCGAGGGAACGAAATAGTAAATCGTGCGCATGTTTTAGTAAATCGAGGGAACGAAATAGTAAATCGTGCGCATGTTTTAGTAAATCAAGGGAACGAAATAGTAAATCGTGTGCACAAAATAGTTAATCGTGCGCACGTTTTAGTAAATCGAGGGAACGAAATAGTAAATCGTGCACGTTTTAGTAAATCGAGGGAACGAAATAGTAAATCGTGCACGTTTTAGTAAATCGAGGGAACGAAATAGTAAATCGTGCGCATGTTTTAGTAAATCGAGGGAACGAAATAGTAAATCGTGCGCATGTTTTAGTAAATCGAGGGAACGAAATAGTAAATCGTGTGCACAAAATAGTTAATCGTGCGCACGTTTTAGTAAATCGAGGGAACGAAATAGTAAATCGTGCACGTTTTAGTAAATCGAGGGAACGAAATAGTAAATCGTGTGCACAAAATAGTTAATCGTGCGCACGTTTTAGTAAATCGAGGGAACGAAATAGTAAATCGTGCACGTTTTAGTAAATCGAGGGAACGAAATAGTAAATCGTGCGCATGTTTTAGTAAATCGAGGGAACGAAATAGTAAATCGTGCGCATGTTTTAGTAAATCAAGGGAACGAAATAGTAAATCGTGCGCATGTTTTAGTAAATCGAGGGAACGAAATAGTAAATCGTGCGCATGTTTTAGTAAATCAAGGGAACGAAATAGTAAATCGTGTGCACAAAATAGTTAATCGTGCGCACGTTTTAGTAAATCGAGGGAACGAAATAGTAAATCGTGCGCATGTTTTAGTAAATCGAGGGAACGAAATAGTAAATCGTGCGCATGTTTTAGTAAATCAAGGGAACGAAATAGTAAATCGTGTGCACAAAATAGTTAATCGTGCTCACGTTTTAGTAAATCGAGGGAACGAAATAGTAAATCGTGTGCACGTTTTAGTAAATCGAGGGAACGAAATAGTAAATCGTGTGCATGTTTTAGTAAATCGAGGGAACGAAATAGTAAATCGTGTGCACAAAATAGTTAATCGTGCGCACGTTTTAGTAAATCGAGGGAACGAAATAGTAAGTCGTGCGCACGTTTTAGTAAATCGAGGGAACGAAATAGTAAGTCGTGCGCACGTTTTAGTAAATCGAGGGAACGAAATAGTAAGTCGTGCGCACGTTTTAGTAAATCGAGGGAACGAAATAGTAAGTCGTGCGCACGTTTTAGTAAATCGAGGGAACGAAATAGTAAATCGTGCGCACGTTTTAGTAAATCGAGGGAACGAAATAGTAAATCGTGTGCACAAAATAGTTAATCGTGCGCATGTTTTAGTAAATCGAGGGAACGAAATAGTAAATCGTGTGCATGTTTTAGTAAATCGAGGGAACGAAATAGTAAATCGTGTGCATGTTTTAGTAAATCGAGGGAACGAAATAGTAAATCGTGCGCACGTTTTAGTAAATCGAGGGAACGAAATAGTAAATCGTGCGCACGTTTTAGTAAATCGAGGGAACGAAATAGTAAATCGTGCGCACGTTTTAGTAAATCGAGGGAACGAAATAGTAAATCGTGCGCACGTTTCAGTAAATCGAGTGAACGAAATAGTAAATCGTGTGCACGTTTTAGTAAATCAAGGGAACGAAATAGTTAATCGTGCGTACATTTTAGTAAATCGAGGGAACGAAATAGTAAATCGTGCACGTTTTAGTAAATCGAGGGAATGAAATAGTAAATCATGCGCATGTTTTAGTAAATCGAGGGAATGAAATAGTAAATCATGCGCATGTTTTAGTAAATCGAGGGAATGAAATAGTAAATCATGCGCATGTTTTAGTAAATCGAGGGAACGAAATAGTTAATTGTGTGCACAGTTTAGCGTACTATTTTTTCCCCCCAAGTCATGTCCGGGGCTCTGTACATAACAGATTTTTCACCCAATATTTTTTCTTTTTTTTTTTTTATTGTGACCTTCCTGTTAAGAACCACTGGTGTAGACAAGTATTATTTCCTATGCAAGAGGTATACAAAGTGACTACAATTAAAATAGAGTTTTTGGAACATTGTTGAAACAAAACAGGCCAGTTAGTTTGGTGTGAACTATCATGACAGCAGAAATTTAAATTTATGTTTGTTTGGTTGTTTTTTTATGATATACATTGGGCTAGTGGTTAAAGAAAACAGAAGTATAAACACGTGAAACACACAACCAATGAACAGAAACTGTAAAAATAGGCACTTTTTTTCAAAAATGTGCATGTTTCATACATTTTTACATTTTTTTTATATGGATATACAAATTCAGAAAAAAGCGCTGTGTTGAAGATTAGAGATTCGTACAGTTTGGTTTACATTATTCAAGGCATGAAGAGAATCCCTTAAATATGAACGCCTCTTCTAAACAATGGTAAACACAGTTTTAATTGAAACCAATAATATTTTTTGGGCCACTATCACAAAATTGATCAAGAACAAGTCTAGGTCATTGTGCCACTGTTAATGATAAAAACTCGGATCCATGACAGTAATTTCTTAATTTATGTAAGGAGTGAGAAATAATCATTCGTTAACTTATTTTGGTAACACACTACATGCGTTTTATCATAGTAATAACCATAAATTAGGCGTAATTACATGCAACTAACCCTAAACCAAACCCTAATCCAACCCTAACCCTAAAGTAAGTGCATATACCTAATTACTCAGTAATAGGGACACATTAAAATAAAGTGTAACCGACATTTTGAATAAAATAAAAACGCACTCATATTCAGTCATGTCTGAACAGCGTTCGTTAAGGCTCTTAATCCAAAGGTGCCGTATTTGGAGAAATTGATTTACTCTCACAAGTTTGCAAAATATTTCGTCATTCAGAATATAATTTCTATTCATCACCCACTGAATTATGCAACCTGATGAGCTGAAAGAGCGTTCAGAGCGAGCTCGGTCTCTCCTGCTCTAGGTTTATGTGAGTTATGACTCAGTGAGGGCTTATTCGGTCTAGAGCTGTCAATCATATTACGTGACCGTAATTCCTGCCTTTCTGCATGACGCTGTCCTGTACACTTCCTCGTTTTGAGCTCCATAAAAACAAACCCAAAGAAACATTTCTACACGTAAAAAGCTAACAAACACACGATTACGATAGTAGTATATGATTTGTGTGTGATTTTTACATGATTTGGGGTATTTTCATATGAATAACGGATGTTTACATTATAAACACGAAGCAGTTGTAGCAATTAGCTGCGTACAAAAGGCAAAATATAATAAGTTTCAATTTTATATGACTAAAATCCACATTATATCGCGATTGGAAGTTAATACAAACACTCAATGGCCATTTAATGTTTTTTTTTTGAGTAAAAGCATATTTTTTTTATATTGTGTTATGTAGCTTGATGCTAATTGTAGCTTTAATGCAACTGTCACACCAGGAGTTATTCTATTCCATAAACTAATGTGTTAAAAAAATTCACATAATGTCTCAGGAATATGCTTTTTAGATAATAGGTGGCTTAATGTATAGTGGGATAAAAGTGGGGTAGATGGGCAAGCCATGTAATGCCAGAATAAAGGCTAATAGTGGTTGAATACAAGCAAAATAATAATGATAAAAGAATAATGTAACTCAGTTTTCTCAGCTAAAAACTCGCATGACATGGTCTTAGAAAATGTTTCTTAAAAATCATAGTTTTAGAGATAACATCCTCATATTTGAAATGAAGTTTCAGCGTCATTGTGTCAAGTTGCTAAACTACAGCCACATCATATGTTTTATACATTTAAAATATATATTGTTAATATTTTTGTTTTTTTTATGTTTGAGCTTATGTATCTCCACATTAATAACAGTTTGAGTAATTCTAAATTTTGAACTGTAAACTCTCAAGTTTTGGCTTTCTAAATATATGTTGGTTATTGTGTCTATTCAGAATGACTTATGAGCAGCAACCGTTTTATTTTGGGTATGTAATTCATGCCCCACTTTCCAAAATGTATAGAAGCTTGTTTCCGCCACTAATTAATAAAATATGAAAGGTAATTCTGACTTTATTTCTCAGAATTGCAAAATATAAACTTGCAATTTCACTTTTTTTCTTATATCTCTCAATTCTGACATTAGAACTCGCAATTCTGACACTATAACTCACAGTTCTGACTCTATAACTCACAGTTCTGACACTATAACTCACAGTTCTGACACTATAACTCACAGTTCTGACACTATAACTCACAGTTCTGACACTATAACTCACAGTTCTGACACTATAACTCACAGTTCTGACTCTATAACTCACAGTTCTGACACTATAACTCACAGTTCTCACTCTATAACTCACAGTTCTGACTATAACTCACAGTTCTGACTCTATAACTCACAGTTCTGACTCTATAACTCACAGTGTTGACTCTATAACTCACAGTTCTAACACTATAACTCACAGTTCTGACTATAACTCACAGTTCTGACTCTATAACTCACAGTTCTGACTCTATAACTCACAGTTCTTACTCTATAACTCACAGTTCTGACACTATAACTCACAGTTCTGACTATAACTCACAGTTCTGACTCTATAACTCACAGTTCTGACTATAACTCACAGTTCTGACACTATAACTCACAGTTCTGACACTATAACTCACAGTTCTGACTATAACTCACAGTTCTCACACTATAACTCACAGTTCTGACTTTATAACTCACAGTTCTGACTCTATAACTCGCAATTCTGACTCTATAACTCGCAAATCTGACACTATAACTCACAGTTCTGACTCTATAACTCACAGTTCTGACTCTATAACTCACAGTTCTGACTCTATAACTCACAGTTCTGACTTTATATCTCACAGTTCTCACACTATAACTCACAGTTCTGACTCTATAACTCACAGTTCTGACACTATAACTCACAGTTCTGACTCTATAACTCACAGTTCTGACTCTAAAACTCACAGTTCTGACTTTATAACTCGCAAATCTGACACTATAACTCACAGTTCTGACTCTATAACTCACAGTTCTGACTCTATAACTCACAGTTCTGACTCTATAACTCACAGTTCTGACACTATAACTCACAGTTCTGACTATAACTCACAGTTCTGACTCTATAACTCACAGTTCTGACTCTATAACTCACAGTTCTTACTCTATAACTCACAGTTCTGACACTATAACTCACAGTTCTGACTATAACTCACAGTTCTGACTCTATAACTCACAGTTCTGACTATAACTCACAGTTCTGACACTATAACTCACAGTTCTGACACTATAACTCACAGTTCTGACTATAACTCACAGTTCTCACACTATAACTCACAGTTCTGACTTTATAACTCACAGTTCTGACTCTATAACTCGCAATTCTGACTCTATAACTCGCAAATCTGACACTATAACTCACAGTTCTGACTCTATAACTCACAGTTCTGACTCTATAACTCACAGTTCTGACACTATAACTCACAGTTCTGACTCTATAACTCACAGTTCTGACACTATAACTCACAGTTCTCACTCTATAACTCACAGTTCTGACTATAACTCACAGTTCTGACTCTATAACTCACAGTTCTGACTCTATAACTCACAGTGTTGACTCTATAACTCACAGTTCTAACACTATAACTCACAGTTCTGACTATAACTCACAGTTCTGACTCTATAACTCACAGTTCTGACTCTATAACTCACAGTTCTTACTCTATAACTCACAGTTCTGACACTATAACTCACAGTTCTGACTATAACTCACAGTTCTGACTCTATAACTCACAGTTCTGACTATAACTCACAGTTCTGACACTATAACTCACAGTTCTGACACTATAACTCACAGTTCTGACTATAACTCACAGTTCTCACACTATAACTCACAGTTCTGACTTTATAACTCACAGTTCTGACTCTATAACTCGCAATTCTGACTCTATAACTCGCAAATCTGACACTATAACTCACAGTTCTGACTCTATAACTCACAGTTCTGACTCTATAACTCACAGTTCTGACTCTATAACTCACAGTTCTGACTTTATATCTCACAGTTCTCACACTATAACTCACAGTTCTGACTCTATAACTCACAGTTCTGACACTATAACTCACAGTTCTGACTCTATAACTCACAGTTCTGACTCTAAAACTCACAGTTCTGACTTTATAACTCGCAAATCTGACACTATAACTCACAGTTCTGACTCTATAACTCACAGTTCTGACTCTATAACTCACAGTTCTGACTCTATAACTCACAGTTCTGACACTATAACTCACAGTTCTGACTATAACTCACAGTTCTGACTCTATAACTCACAGTTCTGACTCTATAACTCACAGTTCTTACTCTATAACTCACAGTTCTGACACTATAACTCACAGTTCTGACTATAACTCACAGTTCTGACTCTATAACTCACAGTTCTGACTATAACTCACAGTTCTGACACTATAACTCACAGTTCTGACACTATAACTCACAGTTCTGACTATAACTCACAGTTCTCACACTATAACTCACAGTTCTGACTTTATAACTCACAGTTCTGACTCTATAACTCGCAATTCTGACTCTATAACTCGCAAATCTGACACTATAACTCACAGTTCTGACTCTATAACTCACAGTTCTGACTCTATAACTCACAGTTCTGACTTTATATCTCACAGTTCTCACACTATAACTCACAGTTCTGACTCTATAACTCACAGTTCTGACTCTAAAACTCACAGTTCTTACTCTATATCTCACAGTTCTGACTCTATAACTCACAGTTCTGACACTATAACTCACAGTTCTTACTCTATAACTCACAGTTCTGACACTATAACTCACAGTTCTGACTCTATAACTCACAGTTCTGACTCTATAACTCACAGTTCTGACTCTAAAACTCACAGTTCTGACTCTATAACTCACAGTTCTGACTCTAAAACTCACAGTTCTTACTCTATAACTCACAGTTCTGACACTATAACTCACAGTTCTGACTATAACTCACAGTTCTCACACTATAACTCACAGTTCTGACTCTATAACTCACAGTTCTGACTCTAAAACTCACAGTTCTGACTCTATAACTCACAGTTCTGACTCTAAAACTCACAGTTCTTACTCTATAACTCACAGTTCTGACACTATAACTCACAGTTCTGACTATAACTCACAGTTCTGACACTATAACTCACAGTTCTGACTTTATAACTCACAGTTCTGACTCTATAACTCGCAATTCTGACTCTATAACTCGCAAATCTGACACTATAACTCACAGTTCTGACTCTATAACTCACAGTTCTGACTCTATAACTCACAGTTCTGACTCTATAACTCACAGTTCTGACACTATAACTCACAGTTCTGACTATAACTCACAGTTCTGACTCTATAACTCACAGTTCTGACTCTATAACTCACAGTTCTTACTCTATAACTCACAGTTCTGACACTATAACTCACAGTTCTGACTATAACTCACAGTTCTGACTCTATAACTCACAGTTCTGACTATAACTCACAGTTCTGACACTATAACTCACAGTTCTGACACTATAACTCACAGTTCTGACTATAACTCACAGTTCTCACACTATAACTCACAGTTCTGACTTTATAACTCACAGTTCTGACTCTATAACTCGCAATTCTGACTCTATAACTCGCAAATCTGACACTATAACTCACAGTTCTGACTCTATAACTCACAGTTCTGACTCTATAACTCACAGTTCTGACACTATAACTCACAGTTCTGACTCTATAACTCACAGTTCTGACACTATAACTCACAGTTCTCACTCTATAACTCACAGTTCTGACTATAACTCACAGTTCTGACTCTATAACTCACAGTTCTGACTCTATAACTCACAGTGTTGACTCTATAACTCACAGTTCTAACACTATAACTCACAGTTCTGACTATAACTCACAGTTCTGACTCTATAACTCACAGTTCTGACTCTATAACTCACAGTTCTTACTCTATAACTCACAGTTCTGACACTATAACTCACAGTTCTGACTATAACTCACAGTTCTGACTCTATAACTCACAGTTCTGACTATAACTCACAGTTCTGACACTATAACTCACAGTTCTGACACTATAACTCACAGTTCTGACTATAACTCACAGTTCTCACACTATAACTCACAGTTCTGACTTTATAACTCACAGTTCTGACTCTATAACTCGCAATTCTGACTCTATAACTCGCAAATCTGACACTATAACTCACAGTTCTGACTCTATAACTCACAGTTCTGACTCTATAACTCACAGTTCTGACTCTATAACTCACAGTTCTGACTCTATAACTCACAGTTCTGACTTTATATCTCACAGTTCTCACACTATAACTCACAGTTCTGACTCTATAACTCACAGTTCTGACACTATAACTCACAGTTCTGACTCTATAACTCACAGTTCTGACTCTAAAACTCACAGTTCTGACTTTATAACTCGCAAATCTGACACTATAACTCACAGTTCTGACTCTATAACTCACAGTTCTGACTCTATAACTCACAGTTCTGACTCTATAACTCACAGTTCTGACACTATAACTCACAGTTCTGACTATAACTCACAGTTCTGACTCTATAACTCACAGTTCTGACTCTATAACTCACAGTTCTTACTCTATAACTCACAGTTCTGACACTATAACTCACAGTTCTGACTATAACTCACAGTTCTGACTCTATAACTCACAGTTCTGACTATAACTCACAGTTCTGACACTATAACTCACAGTTCTGACACTATAACTCACAGTTCTGACTATAACTCACAGTTCTCACACTATAACTCACAGTTCTGACTTTATAACTCACAGTTCTGACTCTATAACTCGCAATTCTGACTCTATAACTCGCAAATCTGACACTATAACTCACAGTTCTGACTCTATAACTCACAGTTCTGACTCTATAACTCACAGTTCTGACTTTATATCTCACAGTTCTCACACTATAACTCACAGTTCTGACTCTATAACTCACAGTTCTGACTCTAAAACTCACAGTTCTTACTCTATATCTCACAGTTCTGACTCTATAACTCACAGTTCTGACACTATAACTCACAGTTCTTACTCTATAACTCACAGTTCTGACACTATAACTCACAGTTCTGACTCTATAACTCACAGTTCTGACTCTATAACTCACAGTTCTGACTCTAAAACTCACAGTTCTGACTCTATAACTCACAGTTCTGACTCTAAAACTCACAGTTCTTACTCTATAACTCACAGTTCTGACACTATAACTCACAGTTCTGACTATAACTCACAGTTCTCACACTATAACTCACAGTTCTGACTCTATAACTCACAGTTCTGACTCTAAAACTCACAGTTCTGACTCTATAACTCACAGTTCTGACTCTAAAACTCACAGTTCTTACTCTATAACTCACAGTTCTGACACTATAACTCACAGTTCTGACTATAACTCACAGTTCTGACACTATAACTCACAGTTCTGACTTTATAACTCACAGTTCTGACTCTATAACTCGCAATTCTGACTCTATAACTCGCAAATCTGACACTATAACTCACAGTTCTGACTCTATAACTCACAGTTCTGACTCTATAACTCACAGTTCTGACTTTATATCTCACAGTTCTCACACTATAACTCACAGTTCTGACTCTATAACTCACAGTTCTGACACTATAGCTCACAGTTCTGACTCTAAAACTCACAGTTCTGACTTTATAACTCACAGTTCTGACTCTATAACTCACAGTTCTCACACTATAACTCACAGTTCTGACTTTATAACTCACAGTTCTGACTCTATAACTCACAGTTCTCACACTATAACTCACAGTTCTGACACTATAACTCACAGTTCTGACTCTATAACTCACAGTTCTCACTCTATAACTCACAGTTCTCACTCTATAACTCACAGTTCTGACACTATAACTCACAGTTCTGACTCTATAACTCACAGTTCTCACTCTATAACTCACAGTTCTCACTCTATAACTCACAGTTCTGACACTATAACTCACAGTTCTGACACTATAACTCACAGTTCTGACTTTATAACACAATATTGACTCTATATCTCACAGTTTACTTTATAACTTGTGATTCTGACTTTATATCATGCAATTCTGACTTTATAACTCGCAGTTCTGACTACATCACGAAGTTCTGACTTTATATTATGCAATTCTGACTTTATATCACACAATTCTGACTTTTTTTTCCCTCAGAAAAAGTCACAATTACTTTTTTTTTTTTTTTCCATGATGGAAACAAGCTTCCATAAAAATGGGAGTTGTGTGAAAACAGGTCAATTGTCATGAATTTTATGTCACAATACAAAATGTATAATGGTCCCAAATATTTATTTTTCTTTGAATTTGGACTACAGTATTGATATGTTGTTACTCTGACACATTTAGTTACTTTGAATCAACATGATTACAATAGGTTACACCAATGAGAGTCAGAAAGGTAAACAAAAAACTTCATAACGTCAGCACATTTTCACTTTAGAGAGAACCTTTATTTAGTAGATTTTTACTATTTAAACATCAACTACACAACAACTAAACATCGGTGAATGATGTAAACAGGTATGATAATGTGCAGTTCACATGGTAATTATGGTAAGTGTGTCATATCTGAGCAAGGGGAGAAATGGTTCAATTATGCTATTGTTTAAATTAACTTTTTCTTTGCACCCTGCAAGCACCTAATTGACCATGTGAGTTAGATTAATGAACATCATGTGTGTGTGTTATCCCAGGTTAACAAATACAAAGTGAGAGACAAAGCCTGGCTATATTACCCCAGAATACATTATATTTATATGAGCAAAGATGCAGCAAGTAGGTTATGTTCTTCTGGGGGTCGCGTGCCACCTGAGCAACTGCCATTGACACGAACGGGAATGGTCAGTCCCAGTCACTTGAGCTGAGGAGTTTGAGTGAATGATTGTCGTGTGATGTTTTCCTCAAAGATGAGCTAAAACAGAAAGTGTTCAATTTGACTTCTAAAGCCATACATCTTTGTCAAGAACTGGCTGAAATTTATCAATGATTTTGTCTGTAATGATCATTGACAAAATATATATATATTTTTGGGTGAAATGATCCTTGATGATATTCACAAGGCCATTGGATTCGAACATGACGACTGCAGTCGGAACACTCCATCTTGTACGAAGGGAAGGGGGTTGTGGGATTGGCTGTAGAAAACAGATGAATGAAAGCCTTGCGGAAAGTCGTCAGTGTGATGATACGAGAGTAAAGTCTTGAACATTCATCAATTTTACAACCATTGATTTTCGCATGCCGCAAGCTCTCCTGCTGTGATGCTTCCCATCAAGGTGAGACTCTTATATCGGGATGTATTTTTCAACCTTGTGACTTTGCCGTGATGCTGGAATGCTCTGTTCCTTCTTGAGGGAACACTATTTCAAATTTTATGTTAAGAGCAGTTTGCCCTGCTGTATAAAAATGACTAAATTCAATGATGAGTTTACAGATTTGATTTAATTGGCTAAAAATTGGAGAGCCCATCAGCCAACTTAACTCTTTAAGCCACAAGATAAGGGGAATTCTGTCTTTAGTCAGTGGCCTCAATCACTGCCTCCCATCGTGGCAGAGAAGTTGTTCCATGTTTAACAAGCAACGGACAGTTGGCATCGACTAATCAGAGAGGAGCAAATCTATTGCCAACCCAATAAATACTTCATTATAAACAATTGTTAGGTACTTTATTTCAACTTTTCAAATATATTCTTAATTTTTATTAAATACAAATGCCTTTCTGATCTGATTTGTGATGGGTAAAAGGGAGAAGTGCGAGTTTGGCAAAAGGCGGATTCGAACCCAAAACAATCGCGTCAAAACCTACTTTCGCGTTCAGTCGCCCTACAGTCTACGCCACTATAGTAATCACGTAATCTCTGTCTGCTCAAAATCACAGCCAGGGTACATGAAATTGGATACCTGTTAGTATTTTAAGGATTAAATGAGGTAAATTCTTTTTTGATTTGACACATGACAACTTACCAGCATTAAAAGATAAAAGTTCACGCTCCTTTTCATCACTCCACTGCCGCTGAGAGGTCGCCATTTTATTTGAATTTTTTCCTAATCTCCAAGCCGGTCACATGATCGGCTGCTAGCAATTTGATTGGAGGATATCAAAAAATTGTCCACGACCGATCTAAAGTATCCAGATAGAAATCTGCTTCTCATTCTCAATGGGAAAGTGTCCAAGCAACATTGCCCGGCAAAAAGTTTATCTTTCATCATATACTCAACCACATGTCCTTTCAAACTTGTACGACTTGTAGTTTTGTTTGGTTTTGTTTTGTCCAAGCAAATATTATATATATATATATATATATATATAT
Source organism: Zacco platypus (assembly GCA_038088235.1). Lineage (NCBI taxonomy): Eukaryota > Metazoa > Chordata > Actinopteri > Cypriniformes > Xenocyprididae > Zacco > Zacco platypus. The sequence continues at coordinate 24,071,218 of CM076070.1, forward strand.
ATATATATATATATATATGAACCAATCATGTATAACACATCCTAATTACCAATTCCTTTACTACTAAACAATAATAATTTAGTTAATTACAGTGATAATGAATGATGAACTAATTTGTTTAAAGCCTATTAATATACATTATTAACAATGTAGAGACTACGATATATATTAACTGTGAATAAACTATAAACCAATTGTTTATTAATGATTGTAAGTTCTTTATTACTGTATAATGATAGTGAAAATCACCATTTGCACATTTGAACAGTGTCTTTTTACTCTGACCTGTGATATTGTTTTCTGCTTCCTTTGGCAGTCAGTGTGTCCTGAGGCTCTAGGGGCCCGTGGCAGTCCGAGGCCCCAGGGCACCGGTCCATAATCCAGCCCTGCTGAAAAGTGTAATTCGATTGATCTACCGATAAACTAGTCATGTAAAGACTGAATTGCATGGCTAACAAACTTACAAGCAACCTGGTTTTCTAATCAATAGCCTAATTGAGCTATAACATATGTAAAATCTTTAAATAAATGTGAATCAGTGAAGCAACCACCTGTATATTCTGCCAACACTTGGCTTCGTGGCAGCACATGAAACCCTAGTTTATTAATAGCAATAAAACACACTTTAAATGAGCGTTTGCAATTCAGTAGTCTTATTTTAGACACAAATCTTTGTGAGCAATGATCAGTGTATATAAAAAGAGCAGGCAAGAGTCTTGAAGGCAGCAATGCATTAAGCATGTGATACTATTTATATCTAAGAAGTGAGAGTGACCTAGTAACTCATATGTCTTATGCAACATGTGTGTGTGTGTGTGTGTGTTTTGTGATTTATGAGGACACAAATTTGTTTAATGACATGGGTATTACACTGGTATTACGACGTAAACATGTTTTATGAGGACATTTCCTCATTAACATAGTCCTCATATTTAATATAGCTTTAAACACATACTAAACAATGTTTTATTAAAAATGTAAACATGCAGAATGTTTTCTGTCATCGGTAGGTTTAGGAGAAAAGTTAGTGTAGGGGGAGAGAATGTACAGTTTGTACAGTAAAACCATTACACCTGTGGAATGTCCTCGCTTTGATAGCAAAACAAACTTGTGTGTGTGTGTGTGTGTGTGTGTAAATAAGTGCACGTGTTGGAACTCAACATAAATACACATAATTCTCAAAATCTAAATGTTTCTAAATGGAATCCAATGTGTCTGGAGGAACATAGAGGGAATGAACTGTCTATGGAAATCAGTCCCGATGGCTTAGCATTATTATCCAGTCTTCAGTGTCATATGATATTTCAGAAATCATTGTAACAATTTACAAATTTCATGGAATCACACACACACTCACACAAAACCGGTCAAAAGCAAAATACAGTAAAAACAGTAATATTGTGAAATATTTTTACATTTTTTTTAAATAACTCTTTTTTATGCGAATTTATTTTCAAATGTAATTTATTCTTGTGATCAAAGATTTCCAGTCTTCAGTGTCACATGATCCTTCAGAAATCATTCTGAGATGCTGATTTGCTACTCGAGAAAAATCTATTCTTATTATCAATGTTGAAAACAGTTGTGTACAATTTTTTTCAGGATTATTTGATGAATAGAAAGTTGAAAAGAGCAGCATTTATCTGAAATATAAAGCTTTTGTAACATTATACAGTACCGTTCAAAAGTTTGGGGTCAGTAAAAGAGTTTTTTTTTTTTTTTTAAGAAATAAAATAAATTAATACTTTTATTCAGCAAAGATATATTAAATTGATCAAAAGTGACAGTACAGATATTCATAATCTTACAAAAGCTTTATATTTGTACTCAACATTGATATTAATAAATGTTTCTTGAGCAGAAAATCAGCAGAATGATTTCTGAAGGATCGTGTGACACTGTTCAGATTTGCCAACAAAGAAATAAATTGCATTTTAAAATATATTCAAATAGAAAAGTTATTTAAATTTTAAAAATATAGTACTGATTTTACTGTATTTTGGAACAAATAAATTAAGCCTTGGTGAGCAGAAGAAAGTGAGTGAATAATTATATATATATATATATATATATATATATATATATATATATATATATATATATATATATATTATACACATATATATATATATATATATATACATACATATTATACACATATATATATATATTATATGTATATATATATATATATATATATTATACGAACATATATTATACACACATATATATATATATATATATATATATATATATATATATATATATATATATATATATATTAAACGGACATGTATGGAGTATAAAAGTATTTTTTACAGTAAAATAAAATGAAATCAGAAATGACTTTTTATTTTCTAATTATCTGCAAATGTGTCTTTGTCTTTACTTGATAATGTTAACCACTGGCCAAATAGCTATTTAGCTCTCGTCCGAGAAAATCAGCAGTTCGCAGTGAAAATTTGATGTAAGAAAGTTTTATACAGACATCGCTCACATGACCTGCATGTCAGGACTGTTTTTCAATCAAATCTTTTTTTATTTGCACCTATTTTGCATCTTTAAGCGTGAAAGAATGCAGTGTTGGGCAGACTTTAAACTGTAAGTCGCACTCAAGCAAAGTTTGAAATAATTGGTGTAAGCACAAATAAACTGCTCAATAGCGCATTTCCAGAATTCAGCAACGGAAACAGAAAGAATGTCTATCTAAGCCGTTTCAGGACTGCATTCCTACAGATAAAGCAATACATCATGATGTAAACCTCACAGGGAGAGTTGGGGGGAAAAAAACTTAATTAGCCTTCCACAACACAACTGAGTGACATTTTTAATAAGAGAATTTGCAACAAACAAATTCAAGTGTTGTAGCTCTTCCAAAGTGCACACGTTCAAGTATGCTTTCCAAAGCGCATTTTTCAGTGAGTCAGCACTGGCGAAATTGCTGTAGCTAGTCGTATTTACCTCATGATTGCCTTTAAGTTTCACAATATTTAAATTGAGACAGAAACACATTTTCTTTTCACACCCTCTCGTGAGATAACATGCAACAAAAAAGTGCATGACAAATCTAAGATAGGTGATTATAGCTACCCAACATTTAATAGCTTTGCTTTATGGTGTGAAGAAGGGTTATAGTGGATTTTGGGGATTTCTTTTAGAAAATAAACTAGTTCAGATGTCCAACAATCAATACATATACATCTGTATAGTAATCTTTTTATGTTTTCTTATTAGACACAATTACATTTTTCATTTTTAAAGGGGTCCAACAAAGGGGGCGGGGCCATGTTGGGCTGCTTTAGAGAAGAGGAAGAGTTGTTGTAGTCGAGTGTTGTTGATGCCGTCATTTTACGGCGAGGGTCAATTCAACGCTGGATTGAACAATGTAAGGCTGAACACCGTTACTGACAATCCTCATTTTGTCTGCGTGAGATTCTCCAGCTTTGTTGTTGTTGAGCTGTTAAAGTTACACCCTCTTCTGGAAAGGGGGCCGGGAGCAGCAGCTCATTTGCATTTAAAGGGACACACAAAAACGGCGTGTCAACTATACAGTAAAAAACGTTGGGTTATTTCATTAACCCAACCCAACATATTGGGTCACTGTGTTGGGTTATTTACCAAAATGTTGGGTCATTTTTAACATCGTTGGGTTATTTTTATTAATACCCCATCTGTTGGGTTAAATACGGATCCCGTATTTGTGTATTAATAGGGGTTCCTTCAACACATTGCTGCACATTTTTGTACTGAAAACTTTTGTGTAGGTTGAAATGTACATTTTACTGATGTTTTGAGTTTACTCTGTACATGTTTGTCTAGGTTTTGAATTGATGTATACACACTTGTATTTTGAATTTAATATGTACACAATTATGTATATTTACATTCAATGACTCCACAATATTTGGTTTGTAATAAAAAATATATTTGTTGAAACGTATTGTTTTATACAAATAAACAATCTTGAAAACAATGTATATTTTATATATCAAAATAATCTCATGAATAAAAGTAAATAGTTAACCCAACTGGCTTTTAACTCAATCATTGGGTAAAAAAGAACCCACAGTTGGGAAGGTGCTATGTTAACCCATAGTTGGGTTACATGTTGGGTTATTTTTAACCCAACTGGCTTTTAACTCAATCATGTGATTAAAAATAAGCCACAGTTGGGAAGGTGCTATGTTAACCCATAGTTGGGTTACATGTTGAGTTATTTTTAACCCAACTGGCTTTTAACTCAATCATTGGGTTAAAAATAACCCACAGTTGGGAAGGTGCTATGTTAACCCATAGTTGGGTTACATGTTGGGTTATTTTTTAACCCAACTGGCTTTTAACTCAATCATTGGGTAAAAAAGAACCCACAGTTGGGAAGGTGCTATGTTAACCCATAGTTGGGTTTCATGTTGGGTTATTTTTTAACCCAACTGGCTTTTAACTCAATCATTGGGTTAAAAATAACCCACAGTTGGGAAGGTGCTATGTTAACCCATAGTTGGGTTACATGTTGGGTTATTTTTTAACCCAACTGGCTTTTAACTCAATCATTGGGTTAAAAATAACCCACAGTTGGGAAGGTGCTATGTTAACCCATAGTTGGGTTACATGTTGGGTTATTTTTTAACCCAACTGGCTTTTAACTCAATCATTGGGTTAAAAATAACCCACAGTTGGGAAGGTGCTATGTTAACCCACAGTTGGGTTACATGTTGGGTTATTTTTAACAGACATTTGACTTTGCAACTACTTGTCGACTTATTCTATTTACCCGAAACCCAAAAAGAGTCTACAAAAACACTCTGAATAGAAGTGGACAGACAAAATAAAGCATAACCAAAAACTGTGACACATATTTAAAAAAAAAAAAATTTAAAAAAATCAACCTCTGAGACACAAAAGTGTTTAAAGGAGAAGAAAACTCCTCATATGCCGCTGAAGAATTGGAAGACGGCGATCACGGTGATGATCATCACTCTGCTGAAACTGATTTCAGTTGCATTTACAAATAAAAAAGAAGCCATCAGAAAATCTGGTCTCTTGTGCCCGCAGCCATGTTTCTTCTATTGCTTGACTGTAGAGCAATTTAGATTCAAATAACTACGCATACAGTGGTGTCAAAGGAGCACTGTCATTTCCATTGTCATTATCCCAGTGGTCTTTAATATCATAGCTGTCATTCTAATTCATTAAAGCATCTAACGGCGTTCGGACAGCCTGGAGCTCTCGCTAAAGTACCTTACTTTAATGAGATGACTGTAAAGATGTCTTGCATCCAACTCGAGGTTGGATAGAGGGTGAAGCTTAGAAGTAACTAGGAAATTTGTCTCAATGACCTTCTTACTCTCTACATTCGCTTGAAAGAGGTCTGTCAAGTTTCGCCCCATTTTACCAGAGAAAGCACTTATATCAGAGGAGGCTCATTCGACCCTTGGGTCTATGGGATTAGCAGGACTTTACTTGTACAAACATGGCTCCATTAGCTAATCATATGATAAATTTGCTCCTTAACTTTCAAACACAGAGGCTGACTAATGCATATTCATTGTGAAACACAAGTGCGTTTGGGTGATGACACCTAGACCTAAAATGAGCATTTTGAGGCCATTTTCACATTGTGATTGCGGTAATTCACAATTTCATAATCTGCTTGTTTAAGTTGTGCTCATTTAAAGCTAAAATGTGTATGTTTTTAATGTTAAAATCAGTGGTCAATTGATTTAAAAATAAAAACTAATCACGTAAAGACGGTATATTTTAAACATTTGATCTAGCAGTTAGGAAACATCCAAAATCAAAACAGTTATCAAACACTTCACAGTCTTCACTGCAGATTAAAATAAAGATTCATTTTTATTAAAGCGACAAAAAATATTCAATTAACTGTCTTTTGATAAACAGTAAGACTGTAGAAGGTTTATTAGGCTGCTATCACTTTAAGACATGCCGCACACGACGCAGATCTGCATCCTATTTTGTCACAACTCTTTAAGGGGCCGTTCACATATCGCATCTTTTGCGCTCGCATATTCATTATTTCCTATGTAGGCGCGCCTGTGCCGACTGTATTTAACTCATTTAAGACTGTCCTTACGAGGATCCTCAACAAAAACAGACATTTTGGTATAATTTTGTAAGTATTTGTCCATTAAAGTGCAATTTGTGCTACCCTCTCCCATTAAAACAATAGGTAGCAAAAATTGCTACCTATTAGATTGTGCTACCAGCATTATATTCATGTGGTTTGAGGCTTTGTTAACGTCCTTTCCTACCCCTATCCTAAAGCTACCCTTAAAACAGTGCGAATAATGTTGGTAGCACAATCTAATAGGTGGCATTATGCGCCAGAACACCGGCGCGCTGTCTGAAGTGGCTTTCTGTGCGTATCACACAGACAGGAGATTCACAGTTGTGGCTAGAAGGGAAACTGCTACAGTCGGAAGTGACGCAAAATCTCGCCATAAAATAACAATAAAATTAAATTTGCTGCTAATTATCAGATTGTGTTTTATTAATGTCTACACCTCCCACAGCCCTAAACTTACCCTTATAATAATGCAAATACAGTAATTAATTGTTGTTCAGTGTGACAAAAATGACGCAATATTGATGTGCGCATGTCCAGTAAGACAGTCTGGCCATAGTTGTATCACGTTTAGCCCCAACAGAGATTCACAGATGCGCGCATGTACCACACTGATTCTCTTTTGTCTTGTCACGCTTGAATGGTTTAAAAGTCAAGTCAAGTCAAGTCACCTTTACTTATATAGCGCTTTTTACAATGCAAATTGTGTCAAAGCAGCTTTACATTAATAATTGGCAAATCATTTTTGGCTGCACAGCAGCTCCCAAAGAAAATGGTGTCATTGTCCAGCTTATTCTATATATTATTGATTCATTCCGTTGCAAAGATCAGTAGTTATTAGTCTAGTTAATTTATGTATATCAGCACTGGAGAAAACAGTGATGTAATCGTCCGGCTCAGCTCAGTTCACATACAACGACGCCAATGCAGGCATATCAAAAACACTGCTGGATATCAAACAAGTGTCCCCAACTTAAGCAAGCCAAAGGCAACAGCGGCAAGAACCAAAACTCCAACAAAATGGAGAAAAAAAACCTTGGGAGAAACCAGGCTTAGTCGGGGGGGCAGTTCTCCTCTGGCCAACAGTGAACACTTGTCCGATACTCAGGCAGAGTTACAGGTCATGAGTCCGATTGGAGTCGCAACAGTCAAAATATTTAATCCAGTTCCATCTAGTTTAAGATCTTTTTCATCACGCCGGTATGGGACGGTTTGTTGGGGATCTGTGCCACTGGCTGATGAGTCGGTAAGGCCCTGACAGGGATGAGCTAGTTCACACAGTCTCCGCCGACACCCCAAGGCCCCAGGGTTCCCCATCCGACCCGGACACGGCCCGGATCCAGCCAATCACGTTAATTGGTAAACCTCGGGATAAGCAGAGAGACCAAAATTAGCATAGACGTCATTCTTCTTCTGATGTAACGAGTACATCCGGTGTTATAGGAAGTGTTCCCGGTTCCGGCTGACCTGATCTATGCAGCCTAACAATCCTTTAACGGATATGAAGACAAAAATTGATAATGCGTCATGTGTTTGCCAGGTTAAAGAGATGCGTTTTTATTCTAGATTTAAACTGACAGAGTGTGTCAGCTTCCCGAACAATGCTAGGAAGTTCATTCCAGAGTTTAGGTGCCAAACAGGAAAGGGATCTACCGCCAGCGGTTGATTTTGATATTCTAGGTATTAACAAAAGCAAACAGACGCTGCTTTAATTGCGTTAAATATTTATAACGTTTAAATTTTAGTTATAATGGAAAAAAATGAATTGCATGCATTAGTTTTGACAGCACTAAATAGTAGATACTAGCTCCTATCTGTCACGCCAGGTATACAGTACGACAGGAGACGAGGGTACGAATAACAAGCAGGTTTAATTCCAAACTGAGCAGACACGATACAGGGTGCGTAACACAAACAACGACCGACAGGGATGAATACACAGACAGGAACTTAAATACATCGAAGACTAAATGAAGGACAGGTGAATAGAATTAACTGATTATGAGGAGACAGGTGCAGACAATGACTGAATAACGAGACTAAACTAGACAAGACAAGACTGAACTAAACATGACAGCAACATCCATGTGACATAGCGCCCCCCTCGGAAAGGCGCGTCCTCGCGCCGTAAGAAGAAGAGGGCGGTGGCTTAGGAGGAGGGCGTGGAGCTGGAGATGGGCAGTGCTCAGGGGATGATGGCCACCGCCATGGTGACGCTGACAGAGGGAGGGGCCAGGGAGGAGTCCAGACTGTGGGGTTGGATGACGTACTGGGACCGATCGAAGGTGGCGGAACCATGGCCGTTGGTGGAAGAACCGGGGGAGCTCCTCGGCCGACGGACCTCGGCGCCGCCGCCGACCCGGAAGTTTGGCGCCGAGCCGCTGGCACGCGTGACCGAGGAGCCGACGCTGGTCCGGATGACCGGGGTGACGGTGTGGCGAGTGAGGACGACAGAGAGGTTGAAGGGAGGGAGGAGCTCGCTGACGGTGTAGGGGTGACTGGTGGTGGTGTAGCTGCCAACCCGGAAGTCCGTGGCGGAAGCTGAGCGTCGACCCCCGGAGGCCGAACTGGAGGATCGAGGGAGCCCAGCGGAGCTTCCGGGCTGACGGGCCGAGGAGGTGATGAGGGAGCTGTGTGACGAGGTGAAGGTGACGGGCTGGAGGGTCCAGAAGGTGACGGGGGTCTGGAGGCCTGGAGGGACGCCGGGGATTCCGCCTCGAGCCTTGCTGGTGAACGGGCAGCCCGAGGTGTTGGCGAGGAGCAGCACGGGGTGAGCGACGGGGACAGAGCCGAGGAGCTGGTCGTTGGCAGCGGTGGCCACGGATCCTGAGGGCTGACTGGGATCAGCGGAGGAGGCGGGATCGGGGAGACTGGCAGATTTCCGAACTGGAACGGGGCAGACGAGGTTATATGGGCGGGTATATGGGTGGGGAAAGGATCCGCAGCCCACTGCTTAAAGATGTTGTGGACCACTCCTGGCTCTGTGATGGACCGCTCCGCTCGCTTCACCACCGGGTCCCCGAGGTCGTCGCAGTCCGCTCCGGCTTCGGAGCGCACCCCGGGCTGCCAGGCGGAGGCGGAGCGTTCGCCGCTGCACCACCAGGCCCAGTAGTGTAGGTGGGGACGAGCCTCCGGGCTCATCAGGTACTGCAGCGCGGGTAAGTCCATAACTTTTTCTCGTGTTGAGAGGTCGGTCGTTCTGTCACGCCAGGTATACAGTACGACAGGAGACGAGGGTACGAATAACAAGCAGGTTTAATTCCAAACTGAGCAGACACGATACAGGGTGCGTAACACAAACAACGACCGACAGGGATGAATACACAGACAGGAACTTAAATACATCGAAGACTAAATGAAGGACAGGTGAATAGAATTAACTGATTATGAGGAGACAGGTGCAGACAATGACTGAATAACGAGACTAAACTAGACAAGACAAGACTGAACTAAACATGACAGCAACATCCATGTGACACTATCTCAGTTTAAAATCAAGATACAACTATAAGAGTTAGTAAGTAGATTTCTCTAATACAGTTAGTTCTCACTGAATAAACAGTGAAAGTTACTTTTAAAAGTAATGCGTTACAATATTCTGTTACTCCCTAAAAAGTAACTAGTTAAATTACTCGCGTTACATTTCAAGGAAAGTAATGCGTTACGTTATTTTTGCATTACTTTATCTTGCCTGAGCTGGGCTTGCTTGTTCGATTTACAACAACAAAACGTTTATGTGCTTTATTTATGTTAAAAGTGTAATGTGACTTTTAGCCATACTAAAAGCAACAATGGATAATTCACCTCAGAGGTTGAAATCATTTAAACTATGAATAAAGTGAATATGACAAAGATTGTTTTAGTAAATCAGTATGTATTTTTAATGTTTAAATGGTACAACATTTGTGAATAATGATTAGTTTATGTCCTTAAAGATTAATCTCTGGTGTTGTACGCTTGCCCCGAGAGCCCGCCCACACGCTGTTCTGATTGGCTGTTGATTTTGATTGACTTTATTAAGTCTCATAGACGAGTCACGTCTTGTGTGGACAGGCAAATTGTTTGTCGCTGGAATCTTATCGCACTGAGTCTGGTTAAGACACGGTGCAAGCCTCGGGCTGAAGAAAATGTCCATTCATGCCTGTAAATTAGAAAGAGAAGTTGGTCGTTGCTGGGTAGATTTATTTTACCCAACTATTTTTTTTTTTTTAATTACTACATGGCTGGCTTAAAATCAAACCAAAATAGATTAGAAAATAAAAGTCAGACATAATTACCAGAGGCAACAATAATAATCAAAAGGTGAACATTTATCATATTATACATCAAACTTATTAATAAATGTTCATTCATTAAACATATTAATAACTGTTAATTTCCAACACACTTTGGGTTCATTTTAAGCAAGCAATACAATAATTTTTAAACAATAGTTGGGTTAAATAAAACTACCCAGCAGGTTGGGCAAACATTTAACCCAATTGCTGGGTTAAAACAATCCAGTTGCTGAGTTTGTCCATTTTCAACCCAACTTGGGTTGTTTTTAACCCAGCATTTTTCAGAGTGTAGTTTTAGTCAAGTGATTTGCTAAAACCTAAAGTAAAAGTATGTCATGATGGGGGATGTGAAAGGAAGCAGAAGGTTGTTTCACACATTTCCCATACTTCCCCACTGGAATTTCCTCTCCAGAACATTAAGCCCAACAACAATGGACCGTCCAAGTGAATGACATGGAACATAAGCAGAAAACTAGGTTTAAAAGAAGCTTGTGAAATGTGTCCAGAGCAGGTATAGTCGATGTATTTTGGTCTTTTACTCTGACAATGTTTTGTACATGACAGAAGATATGGATTTTTGGGAACTATTCGGAAATGAAAACAAACACAACCAGATTATTTCACTTTGAGTTTTTAGGCACAAACACGCTGTAAAACTGAACAGTGAAATTAATGAAATAAAATGAGTTTATTTCACTCAAATAATAAAGAAAGTTCATTGTACTTAATATAAAAAAGTTGCGTCAACTCAAAATTTCATTGTAGTACGCCAAACTCAATATGATTGCGTTGAGTTGCATCAGACTGTATAAATAAATGTTTAATTAAGTGTTATTTTGTGTGACATGTTTTGTTATGTTGTGATCTACATGGTTCTAATATGTTAGTTTTACCATTGTGGTGAAGAGAAGAGTAAAAGCTTTCCCTTCCTTTATTCCCTCCCTATTGTAGCTCATGCTACTCTAAGCACTTCTAGTGTCTATTCATCTTCATGAAGATTCGCTCGTTGTATTCCTCACTCGCTTTGGATAAAAGCGCCTGCAAAATGAATGCATGTAAATAAATGTAAATGCAGGTTAAGTTGAGGATGGGCTGTTTTAAGACCACATCTACTGCATGTTGTTTGATTATATACATGCAAGTATATAATGACAGTCTCTGTGATAGATAGCTATAATAGCCTGTGTTATTTGCTGTCTAACATTTAACAAAGATCTGAATGTGATGTTTATGTAAATTAACTGCACGTAATTAACATTGTGATGAGTGGGACGAGGCCGAGAACTGTGGGAGTTAAGGAGAGACACCTGACACTTCAATGGTTCAACTAACTTAAAAAAATGAGTTCGTAACTTAAATGTTTTGAGTATTCTGAACTTATTGATGAAGTTAATGATGTAAAAGTATCCTAAACATGACAATTGCTTGCCCGTTCAGTCTTTTAGTGCTTCATATACTGTAAAATTGCTACCCAGGACCTTCTCCGTGGTCCTGAAGCCACACTTCCTCAACACGCTGCTGTTCTGAAGACAATCATGAGCTGTCCAGCATCTGTATATTTATTGTGACACACGGAGGAGCACCCGTGAGGTTTTCATATTCTCACAGACTTCATTAGGACTCCTTGACCACTGCCAAGCACACATCTGAATCCACTCAGTAAACATATGATGTAAAGTCAGGGGGTGTCACTGATATGGCTTGTAATGCCTCATTAAGCTAATCTTGTAAAGCGCAGCCGAAGATAGTGCTGACGGCCGTCCATCTCTGCCCTTCACATCAACATTGCTCACGTTTTAGCGAGGTCCATCAAAGAGCTAAATGGGGGTTGAGGATGCCCACAGCACCATTGGGGCCCTCCTGTCCATGAAGCTCCTTTAAATGTGCCACTGCTCTGCATCACTGCTAGCATGGTTGCCTAGCAACTAGACAGCAGATGCCTGCATCCCTCATCTACTGAGTAAAAATACATGGGGAAAAAAAGCGCACCTCTTATCTGTTTGTGCAATACGCACAATGATTTTTATAATTGCATTTGATCGTTAGCCTCGACATATCATTATTCGTCCATCATTATTTACTTTTCTCAGGCGTTTCCGAGTTTGCGTGTTTCCACGGTGCACGCGTTGGGCTGAAGAATGTGGAAAAAGTGGGAGAAATGCGTGAAAATGCGCCGGGATACTCTCGCAGCATTTTAATAGGTTGCAGCGCGCGCGAGCCGACAAGTACAGACATCATTCCTCCGCGAGACAAGCGCGCGGACAGACTGCCTTTCCTCTTTAGTTCGCTTTCGCTTTTATTTTTTCCAACAAACACCGGCGTTTTATTCAGCACATTCAAGAGGGACCATGTCTTTTGCTCTTCTTTTGAAAGCCAAGCGTGTGCGTCGGAGATTTCTGTTCCAGTCTTGATTATTTGCGTTCGGCTCCTGGAGGGGTTATTGCAATTGAAGTGTGTCATCATTTGCTCCGAACAAGAGCAGGAACATGCTCGGGGATTCAGTCGAGAGATAAGGGGGCTTTTCCAGTAGGCTAGACAAAGCTTGGACATTTGCAAGCGTTTTATTGTGATACATGCGCTTTTCCTCCTGCTCCTGCTTCATGTGAGGTTGTACTATGGACCACAAGCTCTGACGTCTGCATCAGATATTCTCTGCTGCATTTCTTTAAATGTGCATCTTTTCTCCCCAGTGACTTTGAGAGGAATATCTCGACCATCAGCAGTGGGGGATGCAGATTTCATTTTGCTTTTTTTTTTTTCTTCTTCGCCTCCAACCTTTATAGCTGAGGGGGGGGATAAATAAAAATCTCACTTACTGTGGAGCACCCCCCTCTTTGAAGGAGCATCTCTGGAGCCATGGCTTGCCCACAGCTTTGGACCTGGAAATTGCGACGACAGGTGTAGAAGAAGATTGATTCTCTTCCATTTTTTTGTTTTGTTTTTTATTTTCATCATCATATCTTTATTTTGTTTTTTTTCTCTCCATGGTTTGGATGAAGAAGACTTTCCAGCACTTTCCCAGAAGTCCAGTCGAAGCTGAGAGAGATGTCTGATCTTCTGGTTTTGATCGAGGGGGTCTCTGACCTGCACGGATTTCCATAGCTGAAGAAAAATCAGCAGGGACCAGTTAAAGATTTATTTTCTTTTCTTTCTTTTTTTTTTTTTTTTTCTTTCTTTCTTTCTTTTTTCTTCATTTGAATTTGCGGGGCCATCACAAATGTGTGCATTGGTGCTTTGATCTCTGTCGTTCATTTTGGCCTTTTTTTTCTCCCCTCCCATCCCCTTCTGTTGGATTCTTTTGGGATTGTTTGTTTTTGTTTTGCTTTGCTTTTTTTTTGTTTGTTTTTTACATCTGTTTGGAGCACAGGAGGTTGGATTACTGAAACTGAATAAACGGATTTGTGGAAATGTTGGGTCCTCAAGAAGACAAAATATGTGGAATTGTTTCTGCTCTGGCGGCTTTGTCCTTTGTCTGCTTTGCACAAAGGTAAGAAAATGATAAATATGGTAAATTATGACTATTGGATTGGATTAATGAGCCCAATTATTGGTCAAATCCCAGCAGACACTCAGATGATTCACAGGCATATAGCGTACATGTTTCATTCCCTATGCCATTTTTTTGTTTTTTTTTACCTGAATAACCACTCGAATTGTGTCTGTATGTGTGCAGTGTCTAATAGAGAGAGTGAGAGAGATAAAAATCATAAGTGTGACAAATATGCTCATATAAATTCTGTAAAGGCCATATAGTCATTTACATATTATTCCCATTTGAAAAGAAAAAAAAAATCCCTGGTAAATTAATTAATTGGAAATATATATATATATATATATATATATATATATATATATATATATACGATTTAACAGTGGCATCAATTAAAATAAGGTCACAGAGCTGTGTTTTGAATCGCATTTAAGCAAAATACTGTAGCAACCCTCAGGGTTTTGTCTTCCAACATCTCTAACCAATATATTTTTGATGCAACGGTCCACTGAGTGAAATACACATTTACAAATGAATGCTTTTCTTCTGCTCCACCCCCACCCATACCACCATGTCGCTGGCGTTAGAAGAGATCCATCATCACTCAGCCAATAAGAATAAAAACGACGACGCCTATCAGTCAATAATGGTTAATGACATGTGTTCACTGGTGATCATTGAGATGCGACGTGGCTTTGAAGCCTCCGAGGCCGAAGACGCTTATGTTTTCTCACACTGTGTATGTGGAACACCTGTAAGACAAATGACAAGCTTTATTATAATTATGTTAAGTATGTCTTTACTCAAGTAGTGATCGAATCTCACTGAAATTAACAATGGTGGCCTAAAACCCTGTGCCTTCCATTTTGACGTTTTACTATTTTCATTTCAAGTTGAGTGTGCATGGCTGAGGTATGACATTTTATTTGGCTTTCGTATGCAAATATAAACACTAAGGTACGCCTCTAAAAAGGGGGTTTGAACCTTTATAGACTCAGGAACCCCCAATACTTTCAGTTTATTATAATTCCCATGAATAATAAAACATTATCAAACACCATTACACTTATTGAGATAAAATATGCATTTGTTTTCTCTCTCTCTCTCTCTCTATTTGTAAGAGTAACTATTGTAAAAAAAAAAATATATGTCCGTGATTTGTCATCGCACCATTTTTTCAACGTCGTTCAGATAACATAAGTTTCTTTGTACTAACTCAAATTTTTAATTTCAATGAACTCACAATTTTAAGTTAATTGTTTTAAGTTGAACCAACAATCCTTGTAAAATGCCATCGAAAACTATTTTATTTATTAATTATTATTCACACAGCTTTAATGACCTCATATTAGCACAGACCGTACAATATTTGCTCTTTTCAAACTGTGTCTGTCATACCGCACTGAAGGAAAAATTGTGAAATGCTGAACCAAATATTCACAGTGTCTTTTAAACATACATTTTATCATAAAATTTTGATGTTGATAAAAAAAGAATATGTTATGCGTCAGCTACCCACCCTCAGGTGTCCCAGGACCCCAAGTTGACTGTAAACCTCACGTTTGAACCAGATAAACCCAGTCGTCAAAGTTACATGTTGAACTGACCCAAATGACAGTGTGATGTTTGAATGTTTTTGTTAGTTTCACCAACAGTACACGGTCAATTTTTACATCCAGTGGCGCTTTCAGTAACACTTTATGCTCTGGAAAACAATGAATTATTCAATCACATAGATTTATGTTAATGATTATGTGCTGGTTATATTGATCTAAAGATAAGCCTCTTCGGATTGGCAATTAGGCCAAACATTCAAGAGAAAAAAAAAAATTCTACAAAACGTCCGTCTGAATGAAAACAAAGATTCAATTCAAACAAATAAATGAATTTTGACCAAAAGCACTCTCAATTCTCTCTCCTGCAGCACCTCCACCGGAAGTACCGGAATATCTGTGGCCAAGACGACAGTGGACAAATTGCTGAAGGGGTATGACATCCGTCTCCGGCCAGATTTCGGAGGTACACATGATCCTTTCTTATATCCTCACCGGAGAAGTCACTTATCTGGAGTCTTGTGATAATCATTATCGTTGGTGAATGCAGTACAGTATGTATATAGTCATGCTATATTTTACGCATTGCACATCTGAGCATAAATCTCCAGTGTAGGAAGGTTCTCAGAACTTTATACTGGGTTTTTACTCATGATCTCATGCGAAGACCGAATATGAAGGCAGACATTTCAAGAAATCTCAAGGTTAGGCAGTAAGAAAACTAGGTGCTGTTTGAGATGGAAGGGCACTTTGTACTCTTGCATCCTGTTTTTTTTTTCTTTTTCGTTTTTTTTTTTTTTTTTGTTGTGTGGGTACAGTTTTCACAAAGGCTGAGCACACAGTTTTAGGTTGCAACTCATGGTCCGTATTTCTGCACGCGTTCACATTGTTGAAGGACAATGAGATGTTTTTCGAACTACAAAGTCGGGGAAAATTCTGTTTCACCACAACTAGAAGTTGACTGGTCCGGCTATTCATCACAAGCGTTCTCTTTGTCCCCTGATTTTGCAAAGAGACTGTAAATTTGACACGGAATGTAATTTTCACTTCAGCCATTTAGCTTCTCTTCAGCAAAATGCTTTATATTTCAGCAAAGAAGCCGATAGTGATCGATCGAACAATCAATTAGATGGTTTCATATGATCAATCTATCTAGCTAACGATCAGTCTGTCTATCTATCATCTGATACATTCAAATCAATCAATCAATCAATCAGATACTTTCAGATCATCTAACAATCAATCGATCAATCGATCATCTATCCATCTATCCATCCATCCATCATCTGATATATTCAAATCAATCAATCAGATACTTTCAGATCATCTAACGATCAATCGATCAATCGATCATCTATCTATCTATCCATCTATCCATCCATCTATTTATCCATCCATCCATCCATCATCTGATACATTCAAATCAATCAATCAATCAGATACTTTCAGATCATCTAACGATCAATCGATCATCTATCTATCCATCCACCCATCCATCCATCCATGATCTGATACATTCAAATCAATCAATCAGATACTTTCAGATCATCTAACGATCAATCGATCATCTATCCATCCATCCATCCATCCATCCATCATCTGATACATTTAAATCAATCAGATACTTTCAGATCATCTATCTAATGATCAATCGATCATCTATCTATATATCTATCTATCCATCCATCCATCCATCCATCCATCCATCTATCTATCCGTCTATCCATCCATCCATCCATCCATCTATCCATCCATCTATCTATCCGTCTATCCATCCATCCATCCATCCATCCATCATCTATCTATCTATAACGTTCATGTCAATGTTTGCCACCATTTAAATATCATGTATTATTTATGTTTATTGTCAATATTTGATATATTCCCTCAAAATGTATTCATGTTTATACCATATATTTGCTTTTTTTGCTATTTTTGGATTTGCTGGTAGAGATCTGGTATAGAAGTCTGACATATGATTCCCTGCTGAACTGTTGTCTGATTCGCTGTATTTCGGGACACATTGACCAATTTAAGGTCATTAACATGTTCTCTATTCTCTTCACTCCATTTTTTACCCCACACAAAGAATTTTTCAATCATTTGATCTGCAGCGATGGCACTGATGCAGCCCTGCACGTTTGTATCGGGAAAAGCATTCCGCTCCGATGCAGGCCAGGGAACTGTAGTCTATCACATCCTGATAATTCTATCATCAGTCAGAGCCCAAGTCTCCTGACACAACTGCTGACCAACTTCAGCTTTGGAGCGCCGTGCATTTTAATTGGACCCAGACCGCAGCTACGCTAGCTAGAGAGATGGAGAGTGAGAGGGAGGGAGGGTGAAGAGGGCAGAGAGGAGAGAGATGGAGAGAAAGAAAGAGGCCAGTTAGGTTGTCAGGAAACCAGGCTGCCCTAAAAGAGCTTCATCTCTCTGGCCGGCTGGAGGGATAGCCGCAGGGTTTGGTCGTGGTGTATTTGTGCATGTGCGCACCCCCTAAGTCACACCACAACACACATGAGGGCAAAGCCTGCTCACACACGAGAGCGTACACGCATTCGCACACAAACACTTGCGCTGTGTTGCTGCGCCAAAAAAATAAATGCCATTAACAAAATATCCACAAGCGAGTTTAATGAACCTCTAAATGTGCGTTGCACATTGCGTTTTTTAAAGCCATCGTGTTTTTTCAAGGCATTGTCATTCTTTTCAGAGCAAATGTCTTATTATAGATTGCGCCTTCCAATTTGCTGGCAAAATTAACATTGCAAATGCCAACTTCCAATGCCATTTAGCGGGCTTTGGTGCTTCAACACTATAAAAGTACTGATTATCGGATAGAAAACAAAGTGGTTGCAGTAAAAGTCTCTTGCTGTCAATATCCACCATACAGTAAATTTGTATTGGTGAAATGAATCTTTTGCCATATAGAAAAAACGCAGCCTTGCGCATTTTCAGTCAGTCATCAAAACCGTCGCCATAGTTTACATCAGGAAATACTGTCAGAGTATATTGACAGCATGGCTAAGCATTTTGACTGAGCAATGACGCAAGGACTTATTCTGATGGCACTGATATGTTCATTGACATAAATACTCTTGAGTGATGAACTATGGATTTTGAGCAAGTTGCAAGCTTTTTCGCAGGTACCTTATTGTGTGGTGCCGTTAGGAGAAATGCTGACTGGTTTGCCAATGTTGAGGATGATTCGAGAAATGTACCAAAGCTGTATTTTCTCAGACTGTACATTGTATAGTCTATATGTATTGTATAGTCTAAGAAAATAATGTTGTTTTTTTACTTTAAATGATGTAAATGTATTTTAGCAGACCCCCACCTTCAGGCAAATGCTTTCTTTTGGAGAGATTAACTCCTTTTGGTGTGGACTTTATTAAATCACTAAAAGAAAGTTCAAATCAAAATGCGTAATAGGTGCTCTTTAAAGAGCCAAACCATTCCAGTCCATTTTACACAATATTTAAAGGGTTAGTTCACCCAAAAATGACATTTCTGTCATTAATTACCCACCCTCAAGACCGTCGTTCATCTTCGGAACACAAATTAAGATATTTTTGATGAAATCCAAGAGGGTTTTTATCTCCCATAAAAAGCGACGGAAATGAAATGGCCAACATGATTATAATGGTTCAACCTTAATGTTATGATGCGAAAAAATACTTTCTGTGCACAAAAATAACGATTTTATTCAACAATTCTAAAAAGTCTTCTACGCAGTGAACGCAGGTTCCGTGTTCAACCTTGAGTGTGGTAATTTTGTTGTTTTCTGTTAGCGATAAAAAAAAACAAAAAAAATAACACAGATTTCATCAGAAATATCTTAATTTGTGTTTTGAAGATGAACAAAAGTCTTGCAGGTATGGAACGACATGAAGGTGAGTAATTAATAACAGAAATTTCATTTTTGTGTGAACTAACCCTTTAATCAGTCCTTCCAGAAAAACGCGATTATGCGATCGCTTGATTTCATGCAAAATCAGCCAAAGTCTGCATATTAATGCGGGGGGCGCATTTTTTCAAATTCGCCGCACTTTCGCCGCATAAATTGCCGATTTCAGCAAGCAAAATATGTGGGGCTAGCATGATTTCATAATAAAGTGATATGATACATAAAAGTCACATATCTTAGCAGAAAGTTGAAAAATGTTGCGTTTACTTCACACAATTAAAGCGCCATTATTTTCCCCCGATCACCATGGGAACCTTATGAAGTGACGTAATTACGCGACGTGAACATCATCTGCAAACCCCGCGGTGAAACCGTGATGAAGCACGCAAATCATTCTCATTTGCCAACAAAAGACCACGAGAAGCAGTTTCCCGGTGTGTCACATGACAGTGGGGGTGAATTATTTTGCACTTGGTGCAACTGCGTGTCGAACCACAGATGACGCTGTATATTAGTAGTGTGTAAAATAATTCACGTTGCAGTAAGAGATTGGAAGCTCTTAATTTAACAGAAGATGTGTGTTTTGTACAGCTACCTCTGTAAAACAGGAAATACACATTTTATTTTTTTATATTTTATTCATTCATTTTTACAGAAGTTGTTGAATATTTCTTTTGTGAAGCGACAGAACTTGTTTGACTCAATGTTTTGTAAGTTTGATTCATGTGTTCATGAAGGTCTGAAATAAAACAGAATGAGAACTTCAATATTCAGTGATTTAGTATCTTGAAGTATCAGAAATGACTCTTTTCATGAAGGCAGTATCTAGAGAGAACAGGGTGTTGGTGAATCATCTTTTTTTCCTCTTTTGCATCAAACCGCAGTTTTTGCAAGTTCACGCAATTTCATCGCATAAAATTGCAAAAGTATCCCGCATATTCCATTGCATTTTTTAAGAAAACGTGCCACATAATCAAGGATTTTTGCCTGCAACAATCACAAAAAAAAATCCGTGTTTTTCCGGAGGGACTGTTTAATACTCCATGTTGTCTGAGGACGAGACTAACATGTATTTGTAAGTTCCAGACTTCCTATTGTAGGCATTCTCACCCTGTTAGTGTTGTTTCAGCAGCAGTAGATGATGAGTCATTTTATTCAGCCTTGCTTTACACTCGACTTCATGTTAGCGTTATAGTTATTGGCGTTGGCTCCAGCTCTCAACAAGTAGTCCATGGATGTGGTGTACGGTCTGAGAAAGCAACCTGTCTGAGCAGAACTCAAATCGGACTCAGTTTGCTGCTGCTTTGCTGTCTACTGCCTTGTTTCTTAGGCAATATCCTGAATATTCGAAACACTCTTCGTTGGCAGCAGCAGTGAAGCGTAAAAGACATGTGACTCACAACTGAAGTCAATTCAACATTAGTATATTGCTAAACAAAGACATGATTCTCTTACACTGTAAACATTATACCACTCCTACATAGTAATGGACTGTTTTTCAATTCAGAACTATATTTAACGTATTTCCATATATTTCTTTATAAGGTAAGCAGCCATATAATAAGTGACATAATGTTTAACCATTTGGTCATTATTGTGGATTAAATTACTTCAGGGTTAAAATGAACCAGCTGCAAATCCTGATCACCCTGTCTGGGTTTATTTTTGCGAACGTGACCAGCTGGCTATGCAAGTTCCTTTCCACCCGGGAATAAAAAAAATGAAAAGATAATTTCGACTTTTTATCTCACAATTGCGAGTAGATCGGAATTATGTGATATGAAGTCACAATTGAGAGTTATAATATCAGAATTGCGAGTTATGTCAGAATTCTGACTTTTTTTCTCCCAATTGTGAGTTTATATCTCACGATTGACCCTTTGCAAAGACCCTCCCCCCTAGTTACTGTTGCTAAGCCATGCGCTCTCACGCCACACATCATGTTCTCACAGTGAAAAATACATCGTGGAGCAAAGAGGACACTGACAACACGTCGACAGACAAGATACTTTTAGTATAAAACAAAGTCCCAGCTTTCAAATTTGATCATTTTTTAAGAAATTAAAGCAAAAATGTGTCGTGACAGATCGCTGTAGCGTCTCGTGAACCGATCATCTCTTCATATAGTAATAAACATGAATGAAGGTATGTTGTTTCAAACTCATAAAGTAATCTGTACACACCATTTTTTAAGTTCAAGTCCACGACGTTAATTTATTAACGCTCCTGTCCGGTTTGTTTGTCGGACAAAATGGCAGATCTGCCGTTATGATTGTTCCGAGACTTTTTTTCTCAGAATTGTGAGATAAAAGTCCAATTCCGAGGAAAAAACACTGCATTTTTTCTGACTTGTGAGTTTATATCTTGCAATTCTGACTTTATAATTCACAATTGTGACTTTATATCACGCAATTGTAAGAAAAAAAAAATCATTGTGAAATGAAAACTTGCAATTACCTTTCTTTTTTTTTTTTTTATGGTGGAAACAAGCTTCTATGCTGTACATGATCTCCTATGTATAACCTGCTAAAGAGTATAAATATCCCAGTGGAGAAACGACAATGGAAAATGATCATTTTGCTCCATTCAAATGAAACCGAATTCCCTATTGTGTAGACGAGGAAGACACAGGATTAATTACAGCCTGTGCTGGCCTTATTTACAACCTCAATAATCAGGGCAGCCTCTGAAGGTCTCTGAAGACCTTGAATTTACGAGATTGCTGTTTCTCATTTCAAGTCATCCTCTCTAACAAAAGATACCTTCATGTTCCCAGGTCTGGTTGAGTCCGGATATGTTGCCGGGGCCTGTTTATGTGCTGCCCATAAAAAACATGCTGAAAGTTTAATCAACAGAATGGAACATGAATACAGTTGCCTAGATACGCAACATGTCACACCCGAGGCCATAAATCAGCGACATGGTTTTTTTTCTCTCTCTCGCAACGGAAAGTCTTCTTTTTTTAATTTTTGTTTTAAATAATGATGATTATTATTATTAATATTCACAGTATGGCTCAAAAAGTGATTTGCCTATTGACCCTCAATTATCTAAAAATCAGTTAAGAATAATAACATTAAAAAATAAACTACTTTGAAGCTTGCCAAGATACAAGCGACTCATTATTTACATAATTTAATAGCTACATTGGGGGCAATATCTCCAGTTTTGAACAAGCTCAAATAGGTTGACTGTATTAAACATGAACAGATAAATTACATCATTTAACTAAATATTTGCCTATAAAAGAAGCACCAAAGGAACTTGAAACAGTGCTAACCAAACAAACCAACTCACATTCACTACATATAAGAGAGTTTAAGGTGGCCGTGTGGCTGTTTTGTTCGATACAATGTGACATAAAACAGCGATGGATTGTTTTTGTTGAGCTGCAATGCTACTGCTAAAAAGAAGTAATTAGTAAGTGATTAGTAAGGTCACCACTGTGGAAACTTGTTTCCGCTAAGGAATAAAACAATTTAAAAGATAATTGCAACATTTTATCTCACAATTATGACTTTTTTTCCTCAGTATTGTGGATTTACATCTCAAAGCTCTGACTTTACAACTTTATATCACGCGACTATGAAAAAAAGTCAGAATCGTAGGCACAATAACCTTTTTTGTGTTCCTTTTTAAGGCTCCCTACACTTAAAAAAGAAAGAACCTTCCAAAAAATTGTGTTTTCACTTAGAAATTGCAAGTACATTAATTACAAATCTTTTTTTAAATGTCGAAAAAATTTACTTTCCAACAACTGAAAATCCATCCATTCATCTTCCGTACCAAGAGAATTGGAGCCTAAAGTGAACAATAATCATCATCGTTATTAGCCTTTGCCAATTGAGTAATGATGCAGATTTTATGAAAAATGTGTAAAGTACAAACACAATCACACACACACACATATTTATTTGTGAAAATGAAACATGGTTTCATTCACATACCAAGGTCACACTTCTCTCTCTCATCCTTACATATGTGTGAGCACAAACATAATATTTACCTGTATGCGTTTACATTACATAAGCAGTTCATGCTTTTCCATCATCCCTCCAGACATACATCCACCCACACACAGGGCATTCTAACAGAACGGGCGCCTTTCTATCTGTCTGATTCAGAGGATGGTTTGACTGAAATTCCTATCACAATCTGCCTGTATGGAGAGCTTCTAAATGAAAGTGTGTGAAAATATCAATTAACCGTATTTCTCTCTCTTCACTTGGTGACATGGGGTGTAGAAACCATCCAACATTTGAAAACATACTCTCTTTTATTTCATTAATATTATCTTATCTGGAAGCATAGTTTTTTTTTTTTTTAAATATACTGTGCGCATTCAATATAATTAAAGTGTTAGTTCACCCAAAAATGAAAATTCAGTCATTAATTCCTCTCCCTCATGTTGTTCTACACCTGTAAGACCTTCGTTCATCTTCAGAACACACATGAAGATATTTTTGATGAAATCCGATGGTTCAGTGAGTCTCTATTGACAGCAAGATAATGAACACTTTCAGATGAACAGAAAAACATATTTAAAACAGTTCGTGTGAGTACAGTGGTTCAACCTTAATATTATAAAGTGACAAGAATACTTTTTGTGCGCCAAAAAAACAAAATAACGAGTTTTCAACAATATCTAGTGATGGACGATTTCAAAACACTGATTCATGAAGGTATTCTCGTCACTTTATAATATTAATGTTGAACCACTGTACTCACATGAACTGTTTTAAATATGTTTTTCTGTTCATCTGAAAGTGTTCATTATCTTGTTGTCAATAGAGACTCACTGAACCATCGGATTTCATCAAAAATATCTTCATTTGTGTTCTGAAGATGAACGAAGGTCTTACAGGTGTAGAACGACATGAGGGAGAGGAATTAATGACAGAATTTTCATTTTTGGGTGAACTAACCATTTAAGCACTTGTTTTGCTTTTTTTTCACAAAAGATAGTTCACCCAAAAAGGAAAATTTGTCATCATTTACTCACTCATTTCTATTTCTAACCATACGACTTTCACTTTTTCGTGGAACACTAAAAGGGAATTTTAAAGAATTGTAAACTGGTTGCTTTGAGACTCTCAGGCTTCAAAAGGATGCTGAAGCGCCGTAAAAGTATCGTAAAATCAGTCCACATGACGATGTCCTCAAGTCTTCAAAAGCCGTACAATGTCTTTTTCTGATGAAGAGACCAAAACTGAAGTTATGTCATGAGAATCTTACCTCCTACCACAGCTCTCAAGTTTCATTAACATTTACGTATATTCAAATATACTTTGTCTCGTGAGTGATCGCGAGTGTTAATGTGCGGATATACGATATATACTGTAACACCCACATCAGATTACTGTTTTTCAAACTATGCTAGATTAGTACCAGGGAGACAGAGAGAGGTAAAGGCTCATGAAAAAGAGGGGTGTCCTGTTCCCTGAAGAATAAGGCCTGTAGTCTGAGAGAGAGACCACTGAAATGAAACTATGAACTAAAGGCCACTAATTACATTATCTTTGAGGAGCTCACCATTTTGCCCAAGATGTAAGTGGCCCCCATGGACTGCAGGAAATCTAATAAAAAGCAGTGGCCTGTAAATTGTAGCAGTAAGTGTTTTTCCTGAGCTGGGTTATCGGCATCTCCTTCAACTTTAGTACTGTGGGCAATGTTTTAAAAGCTTTGTTAGATCAACACTTTGTAAATTACATTGGATTTTAAAGAAAAGTCATGA
Organism: Zacco platypus; assembly: GCA_038088235.1. NCBI lineage: Eukaryota > Metazoa > Chordata > Actinopteri > Cypriniformes > Xenocyprididae > Zacco > Zacco platypus. The sequence continues at coordinate 24,096,264 of CM076070.1, forward strand.
AATGTATCATGGAAATGTATCAAATATGCTATTACTATGTAATAAACATGTAATAAAATATTTATAAAACATTTATAGCCGCTCGGTATCATAAAAAAAGAGCAAACAGCCATTTTATGCAACTCCAGTTAACTGAATCATAATCATTTCAGACAAAAATGATAAAAACATGAATTTAGATTAGATTAATGGGGCATCTTCTGTTAAAGTGCTCTTTAATGTGTCAAGCTCTAGAAGTAAACATATAGGGTTCCTAACTCGAGTGCTATATGGCACCACATCTCACGAGTACATTTACATCGCAGGGCCGATATATAATCCAAATGGTTGCCAAGTCTTAGACAAATAGCAGTGCAGAGTAGCCAGAGGGCAGACCATCTCGTTAGCAGTGTGATTTACTGTCCCTGGCCTTAGACAACAGTGTGTGTGTGTGTGTGTGTGTGTTTGATGATATGTATTCACTCTGATGGAACGAACAAGCTGACACTTCTCCTTCAAGCTTAATGCATTGCTGTGCATTACATGCGACTGTCATGGACAAGGTGCTTTAGATAAATCTTAACTTGGGAGGATGTATATGGCTGTATGCTGTCTTAACGCAGGCCAACACGTTACTATGATGTACCATTTTCTGAGGCTTTCTCAGGGACTTCTCTCAGAAAACCATGTAAAGTCGGGCTGCGAGATGTAGTTACTAAGCAATACAATAATTTTTCTACTTTTTCCATTTCTATCACTCACAGCTTCACAAACTTAACAAAATGGAGGATGTAGTGCTAGTCAAACAGAGGTTATTCCGGGGGTGGGGCATCCATTAAAATGGCAGGAAAATGGACAAAAGTGTCTTCTATGTTTGATTTGGGCTGGAAGGCAGGTTCAATGAGCTCCCCCAACCTTAAAAGGGGGATTGTGCAAACCACCAACTCTCTCCCACCCTTCCAGTTTGAGCCCCTCACCCTGGAGACAGCACTTTACAGTAAATCTGGCTGTCATCGCCTCTGAAATGGGTTTTATGGTCTCAGATCCCGCCGTTAACAAAGCTTGAAATGGTGGCGACACATCAGTAAAGCTGCGAACATGTACCCTTTTCCCTTAAGAGTGAGTCTACGCCAGGCCTTTGGTTTTGCCTCGTATCTTGATATTAAAGTTATCACATAGACACAATTCTGTTCTCTGCAGGTTTTAATGGCGATTGCGAAGACAAAAAACATCACTACTGTTATTGCTCATTCTTAGGACTGGGAGTCTGAATGAACTTCAAACCTTAAAGATACACTGATTATGGTTTTGGTTTATGTTGCTAATTACTAAATGTTTTGACATCAGACACAATTAATGTATCCAACAAGTCAAAATGCAACAAAGCGAGTAGTATTCAGCGGGCCATGCGATCTTAAAGGGACAGAGTCCAATTCTGTCGTTATTTACTCACCGTCATGCCATTTCTTCAATACAGGTTCAACGGAAATATGCACGTTTTTTTAAAACTCCAAAACATACCTACAATTTACTAACGTTTTCAACTGAAATGAAACGTTTTTATCCCTTTCCTTCCAAATTATTATTAAAGTGGCAGATAATCAATTAATAAAGATTTGAAATAATAATAATAATTATATATTTATAATTAATCAATATTTTCTTTGAACATTGCGTTGTGTTATGGCCTTGAAACCCTTTTACATAGTGCTTGATTTGTACACTAATACATTTTGATGTTCGCGTCTCCATAAGTATTGCTCTTCTGATGTTGTACACTTGCTGAGCCTTGTAGAGCATTGGGTACGAGTCGTGTAAAACCCGTCACACAATAAAAGAGCTCAAAGAATTATAGAAGCAAGCTATAAACGCCAGTTCACACCACACAGACAAACGCCAACAAACACATTTGGGTTTTGTTGGATCCTTGTTGGCGTTGGTTGGGGTTTGTTTTCACCCGACTGAGCATGTTGAATCAGCGTTTAGCAGTCTGATCATGACAGTTATTTTTCATAAAATTCTAAATCTAACTGCCAACTTGTTTGTTGGCGTTTGTCTGAGCAGTGTGAAATGGCCTTAACCGCCGCACAATATAATGGCAATTCGTAACTGTTTAGATTTTGGTGAATAGGTAGCTAAAATCTATGAATCTGGGGGGTTTTTTTGTACAGTCTGCTTATGCCGAAGTGACTGTACGTTTCAAGGCTTACTTTTTTCAGTAATAATCACACAGGTACATTTTTGTATGAATTCACGTCGCACAAACCCATACGAAATTCCCACATTTTCCTGTAGGATTGGGTTGAAAATGGCATGGCTGCTTCAGCAAATGCATTTTTATCTCATGTTTGTTTGTTTGAAACCTAATCGGTTAGGTGTTGGGTAGGGTTTGATCTATTTGGTGCATTATTATAGAACTTGGTTCCGCTCACCGGACGTTTCATCTGCAATATCTCTATCATGAGAGAATTGAAAATCCATCTCCTCCTTAAATGCTATTCTTGATTTTGAGTGTGATTTTGTATGCATTGCCATATGGACCATTCACATGTTCTCTCCTACTTTATTGCTGTATTGTGAAGAGTCCTTGAGTTGGCAGAAAGGCGCTATATAAAATAAACACATTGTAGAACAACCAGTGTAACGAACTGCTCCGAGACTTGAAGGTTGCAGTTTAATCGAGAAGGGTAATCCACAATCGTAATCCAATGTCCAAAACAAGCATGCGGTCCATACATTCGAACACAAAAACAAAGCCAGGGTACACAGGAAAACAAGACACAGAGAACTGCTCAGAATTGCATCATTACACATACAGGACTTCACAGGTAATGACACAATGAATCAGGTTTATATAGGGTGAGTTAAACAGGCTAACAAGATACAGGTGAACGAGTTCAGGGATAATGAGTCCAGGCAGTGAGTATGGGAAATGTAGTCTGTTGGTGTGGCAATAGTCCGGGGTGGAGTGCCCTCTGGTGGTAATGGTGATCATGACAGTCATGAAGCATAGGCATGTTTTTCCAATGAGTCTGGGTTGCATTTCTTTCTTACATGGAACACAAAAGTAGATACTTTGAGACACGATCTCCTTTTGTGTTCGACAGAAGAAAGAAAGTCAAACAGTTTTGGAATGACATGAAAATACAATGAATATCCCTTTAACAAGCAACCAGCTCCATGTAGAATAAAAACTGTTTATTTATTTTTTTAGGCTTCTGTCTTCATCTATTGTGAGAGTATATCTTAAACATATTCTTCCAATATATTATTGTTAGTAATGATTTGATGAGGAAAATATGCACTTGAATGATACCTCAAACCATGCGGCTTGTTGGATTTCGGACATATTTCTGCTTGGTGAACAATAAGGGGACATTTACGCAACTAAAAAACTTTTTACGTCTCCATGAAAACTACAAACACTCGCATTTGTGAAAACGGCGTGCACGTGCATATTGCGTGTTCAGTCTAAAGGAAACGGAGTGTTTCTTTACAAGGTGACATCGCCAACTACTGGCCTGGCATCAGAACACACAATTTTTAATCATTTTCAAAGATCCGTGTGAACAGGGATTGTTTTTGACAATGTTGTCGCCTGTACACGAAAAAGGCAAGAAAATACTTTTTTAGAACATAATTGTCAGGCAAAGTACCCTAAAACAATTCTACTGACCTACACTGAAGGAGAGACCCAAGGAACCATAGATATTTTGGAGTGGTATCACTAAGCAATCACCTACTGTAGCAGTAGCATAAAAAACAGAAGTACAGAGAGAAAAGTTTAAACACTCTGATATGTTTTACATTACATCATGTTGCTGCAGTGGGTTCGCTCCCACCTATGGTTTAGGTTGTCATGGACACCATTGCATTCTCTAAACAGTTTGCACTAACTACTAACACACCGCCATCTTGCAGACACTGGTGTTCAGGAGGTCAGACTAGAGTCAGATGGCTAGAGAGGCTGCAGTATTAGATGGAAAGTATTTGAAAGGAGGCTTCATCCTTTGAAGAGCACGATGAATACACTGATGACGACGGAAGTGACAAAATACTTACACGTGATTGAATATCAGACACATCAGTCATGCAGTGCTATTGTGTTGCTGTGGTTTGTCACATGATAAGCTTGATGGGTTGGCATGGAAATAAAATGATACATTTTAAAATTAGGTTCACCTTAAAAAACACACACACTCCAGGGGCTCAGATAGAACATTTTTGTGTGAAAGGGTTAACAGCAATGGGCGGTAGTGGTTGGTGATTATTGATGATTATTTTAAAATTCTGTGTAAAAAGTCATTCTATATTGTTCTGAACAACTGCCTCTGATAGGATAAGCAAACTGCCTAATCACTTGATAAAAACTAGTTATTAAAGAAATTATTATTTTACTATTACTATTGGAATATTGGTTGGAATGTGCTCTCATTCATGATGTTCATAGAGGAGACACAGATTGGAATCTGTTGTCTTGTAAAAAAGTAAATGTTACTGAAACAATTTATAAAGAGAATGCCAGAAATTTTAATTTGACAATCAATCAATCAATCAATCAATCAATCCATCCATCCATCCACCCATCCATCCACCCATTCATCCATCCATCCATTCATTCATTCATCCACCCACCCATCCGTCCATCCATGCATCCGTTCATCCATCCATCCATCCATCCATCATCCATCCATCCATCCACCCACCTATCCACCTATCCATCCACCCGTTCATCCATCCATCCATTCATTCATTCATTCATCCACCCATCCATTCATCCACCCATCCATCCACCCATCCATCCACCCAACCATCCATCCATCCATCCATCCACCAATCCATCCACCCAACCATCCACCCATCCATTCATCCACCCACCCGTCCATCCATGCATCCATCCATCCATCCACCCAACCATCCACCCATCCATCCATCCATCCATCCATCCACCCACCCACCCATCCATCCATCCATCCATCCATCCATCCATCCAACCTTCCAACCAACCAAGTTTCACATTTATTTTTATTTATATGTTTATTTTATTTTCTTATTTTGGGGTGAAATATGACTGGGACAGGTATTTGTGAGAATAACCCTATTACTTATTAATAATAATAATAATAATAATAATAATAATAATATTAGTAGTAGTAGTAGTAGTAGCAGTATTTTAATCCACATAATCTACATCATACCCATGTGGTCTGGTCATATTCCAGGAGAAAGTCAGCTCATCCTGAGAAAAGAGATACAAGTAATAAAATGCATCAACCCCCCAAACAGTTAATCTATGGGTTTGATAAGCCAGCATGACTCAAAGTGTCCTGCGACCACACTGTGCCTCACAGGGGACACACTCCCATATCCAAGGACAACTGCACACCGCAAAATCTCCCCTAATTGCTGACATCTTTCCCAGCTGGCATAAAGTCTCTTAATTAATAATGAATACACCTACAATGCTTCAGCTAGTTTCCCTATTAATTAGCTTGACTCCTGCAAGCAGCCACACGGCTTCTCTCCCGTGTGCCGACGCTTAAAAGAATAGGAGCATTTTAGGCGTGTGTGGGCTGAACGCGCATCAACACTGGATGTGAAAGTAGCGCGCATTCAGCACAAAAGTGCGGCATTGTCAGAGCGGGGCGATAAATGGACGAGCAGTGCACGAATGATCTCTATCCCGATGAGCAGAGAATGCCTTCTGATTTATGGGGGAAAGAGCCGGTCGAAGAGAAAATGCTTGAGGAGGCTGTTCCTTTTGCATTTTCTCGTGCTGCAGTCCTCTTTTACTAGAGGAACATGCTATGTGTGTGTGTGTGTGTGTGTGTGTGTTGGGCAGTTATGCTTGAAAAGAGAATGAGGAGGCCTATTAGCAGGCACGTAACCACAGAAAGCACACTTCATTGTTCACCAACAAGCTGCATGTTTTAGAGATTTGACGAGACTCGCTGCAGGTGAAGGCGCATCACAATAACGCACATCCCCACGGGACCCTCTTCGCACCCCCGGTGATGGATGGGGAAGACTAGTCCTTGGGAGTCAGGAGGGATCTGTCAAGGACAGGATACGGCCCTGTGATCGCCTCAGATAAATACACAGTGAAAGACATGTCATTTATCGCAGGGCCTGAGATGGATGCGCCCGGCTCAATGGCCAGGAAGCATGTTTAAAAACCCATTTCATTATTATATCTCAAAAGAGCCTTTGGGAACCATTGACCTTCTGGATGCATTTAGAACAACCAACACACTGATGACACTAAATGTACACTAGGGTGACCATCCATCCAGTTTTAGGACAGTCCAGTTTTGAAATAGCATAACATCAGCCTTGAGCCAGATACTCATTTGTCCTTCTTTTAAAATCATCACTATTTTATACTTTATCCAATAGTGTATAATTAATACATAAATAACAGGCTACGCTTTGTGTCTAAAGTGGACCATTGAAAAAATTTACTATAAGTAACTTTGTAAATACATGTCAACTATTAGTCATTGACATTAATGTTTTTTCTCCCCAACCACGGTTTTCCAAGTTACTAGTCACTCAGCGTTTTCACTGTCCATAATTTTGAGATCGATACCATTGGGAAAAGCTGCCATATGCGGCAGTTAATATTAAAAATATCTTTAATTTTATTCTAATAAACCTGCAGCCACTTTCAGACCCGATGCACAGATCCATTATACTGTTACACATGTGTTTTCTTTCTCAACTGTTTATGTTCACTTAAAACATAACTGACCGTGTTTATGTGAACACTCGCCAAGACTTGCATTTTGACATTATATTGTGTGTATTTGACTGTTTAAGAGTGAAAAAGAAATCAATTTAGTGCTGAGAGCCGGCTTTATGTGTGCGCACTTTGGGGTTGAGCACAGAATCTGTGGGTAAAATGATGTACATTACTCCGAAATTCAAGCCCTATAACACCAACAATATTCATCCGGAGCAAATCGATTGAGTGAGTGAGGGGAGGTGGGTTTGTGTGTAGGGGCCGTTCACATTTCGCGACTTTTACGCGCTCAAATTCGTTATTTCAAATGTAGACGTGCGGTATGCGCGCTAATAATTTAAGCGACACGCTCGTGATATGCATGTGGTGCGTTTTCCAGGCGCAGCGAGATGAAAAATTCTCAACTTTTCAGAATGCCGCAAGCACACCACAGGTCATGTGACAAGAACCAACCGATCAGCTTCGGCATTCATATTTCCATTTGAGCTTTGGTTCGGCATGAGTTATACAAACCGTTCTCAGCCCGGAATTCTCAGTACGGTTGGTAGAATGCATGTAGTGACGATGCCACTCAGGATTGGTCGCTGCTATTTGAGCGAAGTAAACACAAGTCAATAAAAAATTCAAATAAATATGCACATGACGCATATGTATGTCTGTAAACTCTTGCGTTACCGATTTGTAAATGGCATTTGTTAATGCCAAATCATTTAAAAACAAATGCCGGACATCTGACATTTCCTAGAACAGGATCCAAGTAAGCACTGGACACAACTGTAGGCCAATGACACTGACAGCTATAGTATTATATTCATACTACACACATTCACTACATACATACTTAGTATGGATGTACTTTTAGACTGTGCTGAAGTAATTTACTTCAAAAGAAGCCATCGTGGTGTTTTGTTCCTCAATGATTTTTTCTGATAAATCAATGATTCTGGAGCTATTCATGAAGGCAATCACTTTTTTAATTGCTTAATCAATTAGCCGTTTTGAACAATCGGTGTGATGAATCAATCAATAACTCAGTCGTTAAGATAGTGACTTGCCGGCACCTACTGATGGTTTTAGTTTCATATTTACAGTATTTCATATTTTTGTATATTTAAAACATTAATCTCATAATGCAATTGTAACTTATGTAAATGATTCACGGCTGCATAAAACAGTCTGATTAAACACATCTAAACGCCACTTCACTTACACCTTCTGTCACTTGATGGATTTTGTTGATTCTGGATTAATTTGACGGGTAACAGCCCTATAGTGTATTGTTATTCTAATTGAATATGAATAAGGATTTGAGAATTTTTAAGAAAAGAGAATTATGAAAGCTGTCCTTATAAAGGTAAACAAAATTTGGAACACTTTTCAATGTTCTCCTAATTGAACATCTCACTATCTCTGATCCCAGCTTGATATGCAGCGACGACTGTAAACCGTTCATATTTCCACGAAAAGTGGAACACCATGGCTCTGCAACCCTGTACATCCATGTGTCCCTACACAGCAACATTGGTCAAAGTCATAAAATCATAAACGTAAGCAGTTATCATGAACCGCATTGTGCTCTAGTTGGTGAAGGCTGCTTATATATATATATATATCAGAATAACTGTAGTCCTGAAGATGTGCTGCAGGCTGACGCAGTTCGGCTAGGTGTTTCTTCTTCTTTTGCTGATGTGTATTTCTGCAAATGTGCCATATGGCTGCTTGCTGAGTTTCCTAAAACTTGCAGAACTGTACACATTTATCTCTTTGTTCTGGCCTCTGAGTTTGAAGTGTGCTTTAATTCATCAAAGACTGTCAGTGTCACAAAGCTCTTTTGTTTTAGCCACCGATACACAAATCACCCCTTCGAATGCTGAAGTGCTATTAATTAAAGAAAATATTTGCATTATTCCCATATACAACTTGACAAACAGTGTCACAGCAATGAATGGCCGCCGTTTTAGTGCCGATGCAGGCGACGCTTTCTACACCGTAAAAAATGATTTGTTGTCATGAAAATGATTTGTTTCTTTCATAAATTTAACTTGATGTGGTTGAGATAACATTAACAATATTTTTAAGATAATATTTTGAGTTTCTCTTTATTAAATCAGTCACCTCAAATTTTTAAGTTCAATGAACTCAAAATTTTAAGGCAACTTTACTAACTTACTTTTTTTAAGTTAAACCAAAATTTTACATATATATATATAGTGTATGAATAGGGTACAAAGTTGGGCCTAATCTCTGTTTTATTTTCGCTGGGCAGAAAATGTGGGACAAAAAATGACATTTTTTTTAATCAGTTCAACTAGTTTTGCTTGATATTTGATGTGTTTAGCATGTCTAAAATAATTCTCGCAAAAACAACAAAAAAATGCACAATTCTTTAAAATGTTAAAAATGTATAGTGTCAAGTAGATAAATTCATCTAAACTGATTAAAAATAGTAGGCCTATTATTTATATAAATATGTATCGTATTATCTAAATCGGCTGTATTAATCAATCTTTTGACTAGTAATCTTGCGATTTATCAGCCTGCTTTTAGTGTTAGTGTTCTTTTTTTAGTGTAGGTGTTTCCTATGACTATTCCTGCATAATAAATAAGTAGTTAGCTCTGACTCACCACATCCAGAGACTTTTTTAAATGTCAACACTGTGTTAATAGCTACAAATGTCAGGTAGAGCGCCATATAAATATTCTCCTTTCATTCTGGCACATGCGAACGCTTCATGTTTTAAACATGTGGCTTAAACATCTATTAATATGTTCGTCCACTCCTCAGTGTTCCATCCATCTCGAACGATTTAACAGACCCGCCGTATATGTTCCTCATCCGCTGCCAACGTTTGGCCATTCATGAGAGGGAAAAAATGAAGCAGATTGAATACAATGTATGAAAAGCGCCGTGTCTCTCGTTGCGATGTTAGAGTGACAATGCTGCCTTGTTGCTATGGAACCCCTCTGTTGCTAAGCAATGAGTTGATGATTAGAATTTTGAATCAGGAGGAAGAGTGGTATTTTCTTCGCCACTCTGTTTCTCCATGTATGGTGCTGTGCGTGACTGTGTTGATGAAAGGCATGTGGGCCTGTCCTTACTCTAATTCACTTGCCTTTTTCCACCACGGATAGGTAAACATTTACCCATAAAAATGCTTTTTTTTCCAAGCGTTTATTGATTAAGTGTTCAAAACACCCCAAAAAACAAACAAAAAAACCCCCTAGAAAACAGATAATCAATCATCAAAAGATAACATATAGTACACTACACTTTTGGAATAATTGGAATAAAGCAGAATGCTTCACAGCAAACGCAGGGAGATGAAACAGCCTGCAGGAGCCTGTGGCGCCAGTAGAGGGAGCTCCAGGGCACCTCACATAATCATACCTGCGGTACGGGACTCCTGACCTGTATGTATGTATTTGTTTAGCGCAAACTGAGACGTAGTTATATTATGCTCTGTTATGCCGTGAAAGCTCATCAACTTCTAAACTAATTGGGGCAATAAATCCTTGGCAATCCACTGTTATGCCAAAGACTTGCAGCTATACATCATCCAGATCGACTGCTATGAGTTTCCTTCACCCCCCACCAGTAAGCACTTTCGGCTCTCTCCTAAGGAAAGAGGTTCAACACAAACACTAGGCATTACCGTCATCATTACCTGCAGGAGAGATACATTGCTGTGTCAGTGAAAACCTGCTTAGGGAAAAAGCGGCGGCCCACGAGAATTCAGCCCGGGACGCAGTATCCTTGGCGCTTGTGTTCCGTCAGAACTGCTATTTTTGCTGTTTCTACCTGTTTTTTTTTCTTTTTTGCTGTGTCGGGCTCAGACTCTGTGTGATCTGCCCACGGTTTCACAAAACAAAGGCATTGAGGGAGCGGAGTGGTCCTCTGAATGGAGTAAGCGTCTCGAGAGATGCCACCTGCCTTACATTTGTCATTTAAATATGTACACAGATGATGGTGCCATCTGCTAGTGCTGTCGGAGAGGGAGAAATGTTGGAAACACACTAAATTCTTGAGGTGGTTGGTAGTGAGTTTCGGGAACGGGGATGGATTCGACGAAAAACGCAAATGAATTCAAAATGCCTGGGTGTTCTAAAGGAGCAACGGCGTGAAGAGCCCTATTGAACGTTTGACAGCTACTAATTGAAATGATCTGCCATTTTGTGCTGTGTGTTTCTTTAGAAAAGCTGCATCCTTTGCCTTGTGCAAGACGCAAGTCTCAGTATATGCAGTCAAAAAAATCCTGATGAGTGGCCTTTTTTTGGGGTCTTTTAATGGTCAAATCAGATGAAATATTCCCAGATCAGTACAAGTTCGTACAAAACCGACAGAATGTGTGGCATAATGTTGATTATGACAAAATTTAAGTTCCACCTATCCTTGAAAAAGCTAAAGTGAGGCACTTGCAATGAAAGTGAAAGGAGTTATTAAAATACTCACTGTTTTATAGCAACCTGATTTTAAGGATTAGTTCACTTCAGAATTGAAATTTCCTGATAATTTACTCACCCCCATGTCATCCAAGATGTTTGTCTTTCTTTCTTTAGTTGAAAAGAAATGAAGATTTTAAGGAAAACATTTCAAGATATTTCTCCATAGTGGACTTCACTGGGGTTCAATGGGTTGAAGGTTCAAATTGCAGTTTCAGTGCAGCTTCAAAGAGCTCTACATGATCCCAGACGAGGAATAAAGCTCTCATCTAGTGAAACGATAAAAATTTATATAATTTTTAACCACAAAATGATTGCCTACATCATGTGTGACCTTTTCAACGTGATTACGTAATACGTGGCACAGTGCGAGCATTTGTGGTATTTTCTTAAAAAATGACTGATCATTTCACTAGATAAGACTCTTATTCCTCGTCTGAGATCATGTAGATCCTTTGAAGCTGCACTGAAACTGCAATTTGGACCTTCAACCCGTTGAACCCCAGTGAAGTCCACTATATGGAGAAAAATCCTGGAATGTTTTCCTCAAAAACCTTCATTTCTTTTCGACTGAAGAAAGAAAGACAAACATCTTGGATGAATTGAGGGTGAGTAAATTAGTGAACTAATCCTTTAAACAGTATACATATGAACATGATTTTAACGTAAAGGCTTAATAAAATTCCCTGTCGAAACTACAATCTAATTTTGTAACTTTTTTTCATGAAAATGCAACAGCATGTACTTAAAACTAAACTAAACGACTGTAAGAATTTTGCAGCTTTACAGCTCAAATAACACTCACTTTCAATGTAAATGTCTTATCAAACATTATGCTACGAATGCAGAGTTTATCTATCAAGCTGAAGTGTGTAATTTCTGCATCACTTGAAAAATCAATGATGGATTCATGAATTTTTATTGTCCTCTATTGTTAGGACAGATTCCAAACACTTACAGTTGACTCTGCATATTCAACGTGTATAAGAGAATGTAGTTTAAAATAAAAAAATAAAACAAAATAAGGTAAAAAAATGTTTGCATTTCACAAACTGTTTGCATTTAGTATGATTTATATGCTGTTTTCCTCATGGGGATCAAAAAATGTCCCCACAAAGCCAAGGATTTCGGATATTGCCATCTTGGTGGGGACATTTTATCCCCATAGCGTGGGGTTTACCAGAACTACACACACACACAAAAACACATACATTTAATATACTCCATCAATTCTCGGTGTGCTGTTTGCTTTTGCTGGAGCAAGACGCTGTGTCTGCGGTCACGGGAGCAGTGTCTAAAAAACCGCATCAGGGCACTGGCTGGTTGCCTGCTGGCTTTCTACAAAAGTCTCACAGTGTGCTTGTGTCTTTCAATGAGATAATTTGAAAGTTCAACCCAAGTGTCACTCAAATCTTACAGGAATGTTCCAGGTACAACTCAAGCTCTGTGTGCACATTCTGTGACATGCTGTGTGATTACAACAGACTGCAATTTCGACTCGTTTGTTGGTTTGTAAAAACGAGCAAAAATTGCGCTTACATTAATGCACTTGTCTATGGGACAAGACACTGTACCAGGATACATTTGTTAACACATGTAACATTCATTAACATACATGTTTTGTAATGAAATATATGCCTTTACCTCATTGTAAAAAGGTAACTTGTGAGATATTCCATATAAATCGCCTACTAACCTTCACTAAGTCACTCATTTATATAACATTTTATACGAAACAGATTGTGTCAGATCAGTTACACAGTGCAAAATTCATCATGAAACAAATTAAATTTCATAGCATGACATAAGTATATGTCAGTATATGCAGTATATGCACATCTCTTAAAAGGGACAGACGGCAGTCTTTAGCCTCCTTGTTAGAGCACCCGATCCCCATGCCAACGGACCCGGGTTCAAGTCCAACTTAGAGCAGGCAGTTTGAACTGGTGGTGCTACAGTGGTGGTACCGCACAGGAAGGGGATTGAGGTTGGGGTGAGTGTAACAGTGTATCCTCAAGAGGCACTCTAGCGAAAATGCTAGAGATTAGAGTCTTTAGCCTCCTTGTTAGAGCACCCGACTCCCATGCTAGAAGACTATGTTTCGAGTCCCGCTTAGGGCGGGCGTTCAAACTGTAGGGGTTACAGTGGTGGTATCGAATGGGAATGGGATTGAGTTTAGGGGGGTGAGTGTAACAGTGTAACCTCAAGAGGTGCTCTAGCTACTGATGTTAGAGACTGCAGCCTCCTTGTTAGGGCGCCCGACTCTCGCTTAGAGCGGGCAGTTCGAACTGGAGGGGCCACAGTGCTGGTACCATACAGGAATGGGAGTGTGGTTATTATTCCCTATTAGAGCGCACTACTCCCATGCCTGCAGACCCAGGTTTGAGTCCCAGTTAGAGCAGGCGGTTTGGACTGGAGGGGCTACAGTGGTGGTACCGTACAGGAATGGGAGTGAGGTTAGGGGGGTGAGAGTAACAGTGTAACCTCAGGAGGCACTCTGATGCTAGAGACTGCGATATTTAGCCTCCTTATTAGAGCGCCCTACTCCTATGCCTGCAGACCCAGGTTTGAGTCCTAGTTAGAGCAGGCGGTTTGGACTGGAGGGGCTACAGTGGTGGTACCGTACAGGAATGGGACTTAAGGGGGTGAGTGTAACAGGTGTAACCACAACAGGTGCTCGAGATGCTAGAGACTATGGTCTTTAGCCTCCTTGTTAGGGCGCCCGACTCTCGCTTAGAGCGGTCAGTTCGAACTGGAGGGGTTACAGTGGTTGTACCATAGAGGAATTACAGGAAGGTTGTACCTCAGGAGGCACTCTGATGCTAGAGACTGTGAAATTTAGCCTCCTTGTTAGAGCGCATTACTCCGATGCCTGCAGACCCAGGTTTGAGTCCTAGTTAGAGCAGGCGGTTTGGACTGGAGGGGCTACAGTGGTGGTACCTTGCAGGAATGGGAGTTAAGTTAGGGGGGTGAGTGTAACAGGTGTAACCACAACAGGTGCTCTAGCGATTGATGCTAGAGACTATGGTCTTCAGCTGCCTTGTTAGAGCACCTGAGTCCCATGCGGATGGGTCCGGAGTCGAGTCTTGCTTAGAGTGGGCGGTTTGGGTTACATATATACATGCTGTAGTACATCAAATAAACTCCAACCACAAGAACTACATCATCAACACATTACCAGAATTTTATCTGCTTATAAAAAAGTAATCCAGCCTTTTTTAAGCACTTTTTGGGTTGGGGCTTGGTTGAAATTGAGTTCTGGGTGTTGGGGGGATGTCCCTCTCAGTTGGAATTGTGTTCTAGGGGGCGCGTCTACAGTGATTGAAATCGTGTTGGGGGGGGGGGCAGTGCACTCAGAGTACCGGCAACATGTGAGAAGTGAGAATGCAGGTACTCCGTATTGGTGCATCCCGGCCCACTTCGAGCACTGGTTGTACCGAAATCTTACTTGCCATGAAATTTTGACTCCCCTGCTTCTGATTGGTTCATTCGGTGGGGAGGCTGTCATTTCACCTAATCCTAATCCTACCCTCATAGGACAATGCAGGGAAGTCATAAACTCACGGGGAGTCGGATTTTGATACCACACCGGAACTTTCTTTTAAGCTGTGGGAGCACAAGTGTTCATAAGGAAGACTGCCAACATTCACAGCACTTCCTAATGATCAGAGTAGTAGGAGAGAAGGCCGAAACGCACTTTCACTCTAAGAGCCTCGGACACGGGTAAGTGGTTTTATTTTGAGCTGTGGCATGGAAGCTGAGGGAGAGCGTATCCGGGGCACCTTTCTCCAATGTTCCTTGGTTTCACGGAATCCCGGGTTAAAAATACGTAGCGGCAGAAGCGTGCGGGAGATTTCAGGCTTCGCTGTTTACAACTAGCCAATGAATGTACTTTGACATCTCCTGGGAAAATTCTTGCTGGTTGCCTTCACAAAGCGCACAGGAAAATGGCTCCATTTTTTGCTTTTCTCCACGAGCGGCGGTTCTCTCTATCTTTCCTCCCTCTTCTGTTTTTATGAGGTGGGGTGAGAGAGTAACGGAACTGCAGGCATTTTAGGAGTGAGGCGGGATGCCACGCAAACATGTCAGCAGTGAAAAGATGGGGGTGAAAAGTACCATTGCACAAAGAAGATGGAGAGGATACACAGAGAGATGGAAGACTGCACTCTCAGTCAAGTGCTCAGTTAGTAAATATTTCAAAACTGCGGTCAAAAGAATGATGTTTTCTTTCTTTTTTTCAGTGAGTCTTGATGGCATCTTAGAGATATTTTAAGACAGCACAGAAGATGGATGACAAACAAAGGAAATGTCAGAAGATACAGTGTAAAAATTCTTAAAGGGACAGTTTAAGGGACAGCAAAATGTACGATAGCAAAACAAAATTTGCGTCGTAATGAGTTGATGTACAAATAGAGCATTTTTGTGAACTGATTCCCTTATGAAATCAGACATTCCATTTCTCTCAAGAACTCACGAGTGCGTCAAGGAGAACTATGATTTTTCTTTTCCGCTGATTTTTTTCATCTGGACTTTTGGATAATGTTAACCAGTGGCCAACTCTCATTCGGGAGATTTCTCATGGCTAAGAATACTAAATGCCACACCTCTGTATTTCTAACGCAACTAAAGGAAGGTTGACATGCACTGAAAAAGCAGCCATTTTAGAGTGTCATGATGTAAATGTTCGTCTCTGAAAATCACGGCTATAGAAAAATTTTTTTTAAAAATGTTATATTATTCATCAAAGAAAACTTTAGGATGACCATTGCACTCTTTCAAATTAAAAAGCCTTTTCATGGTCATCCTAAAGTTTTCTTTGATGGACTATTACAAGCCCTAGACCATAGGCACCTTGACTGGATTCTTCTCTCATAAGATACTTTCTCTTCTATTGGACTTTACTGTATTATTATTTATTTATTTTTGATGGTTTTCCGTCTGATTATAGCTTCTTTTTTTCTCTCAGTTGTAGTTCCTGGCAAGTGTTTTTGTTGACTGCATGGTGATGACAAAAGCCTAAAGTTCATTTTAATATTAATATTGCACTGATTGTAAATGATTTCCAAAGCAGCAAACAAGTGGAGTGATCTGACTAACTCCTCACCGCCAGTTTTGGTAAAATAGTCAGCTAGTCCTTGAAGGAAATGTATTTTTGCGCTGAAGTTTAAAACATAAAACATGAGAACACTGAACATATTATTAATAAACATTTCCAAACTTATATGAACTTATTAATGAAAGGCACTTCAAAAAATAGTGAATTTGGCTCATTTTCATGTATTTCCCATTTGGTATAGGCTTTATCCTATTATTGGAGCTTGTGTAATACAGGCGTTCTCACTTGCAAATTCCGACAATGTTTACAAGGTTGTTTTTCTCATAAATGTCTCAGTCCCAGACAACACAACCACAGTCTGTTCACTGACCGTCTGATGCATATTGCAAAGGTTTTTTTTTTTTTGTTTCTGGCAAGCTGCATTCTGATTGGTGAGAACTTCACGAAGTAAAGGCACAGGATTAGGTCTGTCTGGAAACAAAGTTTCTTTGCGTTTACAAGTGTCCGGGTTCATCCGATGAGAAGAGAATGAAATACTTAGTGGATTTACTCAAGTTTTCCATGTTAAAATTTACCGAGAGATTTGTTGGAAGCACTTAGCAGCAAGTAAAATAGATATCCACAAGCTGAAGTCTGTGAAAAAGTCTCCACTTTTACGTTTACATTTTTAGATTTGGTTCCCCAAACAGGCATCGTAGGTAAACCTCTGATGATGTTGAAGTACAATTATGTTGTAATTAACTGAACTTTTTTTCTCTCTCTCATTGTCCTTTCTGTAGGTCCTCCAGTCATCGTGGGAATGAGTATAAATATTGCCAGTATTGACTCCATTTCAGAAGTCAACATGGTTAGTAACACTAATTTTCCATTACTTTTGTCATTACTGTTAATGTCGCTGATTGTTGTTATATATAAAGTACACTAATATAATGTCTTTACTCTTTAGTCACAACAGTGCTTTGAATTATCTTCATTTCTTAGGAAACGTATATTAGGAAAAGCATCCAGATGAAGGTAATTCAAAGCATTATTGTCGCTGGAGTAAAGCAGAGTATTTAGTACTCTAATTGAGTCAGTATATTGTTTGGAAAAGCCAAAAACATATTGCTTTGTTTCTTGCATTGTCCTGTTTTTATACAGAATATTATTTCTGGTATATATTTATTTTTTAACTTGTTTGACATCCTAAGTTTGCCTATTATGAACAATTTAGCTGTGGTTCTTTAGAAACATACTGTGTTTAAAGGCCGTTCTATTGAGTCTTCATAGTGTTCAGTAAAGAAATGATCTGTATGCATGATTATGTATAACTGCGGTCATGACCAATTATGTAGCACCAGTAGACCTTTTGGCTTTGGACCATCACCTCAAGTTAAACACCACCCTGGAGCCCTTAAAAAGCAGTTTACTTAAAGAGCAGTCGTCTAAATTTCTGCTGACAACTCCCTATACATACTCACTGTGGAGACCCCATGCAGACTTACTGCATTCATCATTTCTTCATGCAGAGTCAGGGACTTTGGTTTTATTAGTGCCTCGGCTTCAATGACTGCGGCCTGAATCCATAAAGTACCCCAGAGAAGAACTGCCGCACCTGGATCGGTTTTCCTCGGGTTACTGCTGGATAATAATGGTTTGACAGCAGGAAATATGATCCTAGATTAGATTTCGTATTGAGAAACTTGAGAATACACCTAGAAAAAAACTTGCTTGGTCTTAACAACTGCTTCTTGGTGCTAAACTGAGCTTGAGTCCTTCCCGCTTCCCCCCGCAGATTTCTTTTTACATTGTACTTTTGAGTCCGAACCATGGTACGATTTAACTTTGGCAACTATACTGCACTGAAAAAAGACTGTGGAATTTATTATAAAAAAAAAAAAAAAAACATGGTTTCCGATTTAAACCTTGCACAGAAAATAAAGAAAGTCATATGACCCACATGCTCAAAAGAGACTCCACTATGATGATAATAAGAACAGTATTAGGTGAAAAACAAGAGACTAAAGAGTATGTATCTTGTGGCACACATTTGCCTGTTTATTAAGTACCATTTTGGCTTGTGTCTAAGCAGCCAATGAGATTGCTAGCTCAATATTAAGTAAGTAAGTTGGTCCCGCAATGAGGTATCAGAGTTCCTCTGTAACCCTCCACCTCCCCCAGCTCCACCTGGATCTGCTACATGATTTATTTATATCTTACATGCTTATATGCAGCAGGTCTGTTGGCAGTAGCAAATGCATACTAATACATATATTAGTATATAGTGTATATATTATAGGTATATAGTGTATATATTATATATATTATTATATTAGGGGTGTAACGGTACATGTATTTGTCCCGAACCATATGGTACAGACGTCACGGTTCGGTTCATGCAGTTAGACGGATACTGTCAGTCACAGAAGATCCACACTCCAATCCAGAAGGGGCCGTGCACAGTAAACAGGAACAAGAAAAAGAGCAGAAGAAGAACAGTGCATTTGTGACTACAAACTAGCATACTAGCACTTGAAAACAAAGTCCTCTAGGTAGTGTGGACTCATCAAACGTGTCTTTCTACACTCATGGACAAAGGAGAATACTTTGAAAGGCTCAATTGTGCGTGAAATGAAGCGGAATGCAGAAAATTAAGTATAGGAGGGTTGGGCTTAAGCTTTGAATGTTTAAATATATTTTAAGAGGAGCAAATTGCACGAGCGCATTCTGTTTACTGCTTAGTGTTCAGTGTTTAATACACTTTAGGAGACTTTATTGTACCAACTAGGGGACTAAATGTTGCTAGCTGCAACAAACTGTGATTTTGCACTACTGTCTGTTCAAAATAAATGAAAAGAAACCAAGCATTGTGGATTGGTTCCTTTGTCGGGTAACTTTTATTTAGAGTCCAATTCTCACTATTAACTAGTTGCTTATTAGCATGCATATTACTAGCATATTGGCTGGTTATTAGTACTTATAAGGCAGATATTAATGCCTTATTCTGCATGACCGTATTCTACATCCCTTAATCTTACCCAATAACTAAACTACGCAACTTCCTTACTAACTATTACCTTGCTAAATATAAGCAGTAATTGGTAGTTTATTGAGGCAAAAGTCATAGTCGTACAGAGCTGTGACTTCTGTTGTTGCAATATATATATAAATTGCATATAGCAACATATGGGCATATACAAATAGCTGTTTGCCACTGTAGCCATGTAACAACTCGTGTGAGAGTGTAATTGAACTATTTGTGCCCAGTGTTGGGGAGTAACGAAATAAACGTATTTAAAATACAAAATTTGAGTAACTGTATTTAATTACAGTTACATTTTAAATGGGTGGTAATCAGATTACAGTTACATCTGAAAAGTATTTTAGATTACCAAAGTGATTACTTTGAATTTTAATGTCATTTAAACAGCAATTGGTGATTCTCTGACTCTGACAGTCTGAAAAAGTTTCATCAACATATTAATACTTTTAGGAGAGATCATAAAAATGTTGTTATTTTTATTTAGTTCTGTCCTGAACAAGACAAAATGACTGAATTTATAAAAAAAGTCAACAGTCAACTTAACTGTCCTGTCATGACCTGATGATCCACGACTGTTTTCATGTTTTGTGATAGTTGTTTGTGAGTCATTTTATAATCTCTGCAACTTTTTCTCACGATTAGTTTTTTCCCCTCACAATTGTGAGTTTGCATTTCACAATTCTGACTTCTTTTTCTCAGAATTACGAGATTTAAACTCACAATTGCAAGTTATAAAGTCAGAATTGGGAGATATAAACTTGCAATACTGACTTTTTTTCTTGCAATTGTGAATTTAGTATATGAGTTTATATCTCATAATTCTGACTTTTCTCAATATTGCAAGTTTATATCTCACAATTCTGACTTTATAACTCGCAATTGCAACTTAATATCCACACAATTTTTGTGTTTGTTCCACACTTATTAGTATCCCAAAGTATTCTAAAGTATTTAGATTAAGTTACTAAACTTGAGTAATGTAACGAAATACGTTACAAATGACTTTTTAAACCATGCATTTTGTAATCTGTAGTGAAATACATTTTAAAAGTAACATACCCAGCCCTGTTTGTCCCTTTGGATTTAACACCAAAACGTCATACAGTCTGCCACTGATACAAAAAACTCAAGCTGCTATCCAAAGGTGATATTTTCTTTTTAAGAGACTAAGCAGTAATGATAAATTAGTTTTAGGAAAGTAAATTATACATCATAAATAGCATTTTTCTTTCACAATGTTGAATATGAGTGGACTCGTGTGCGGTTCACAACCTTAAGACCCTCTGTGTAAATTAGATGGCTGAACTTATGGCACTTCTGGGAACTTCATTTCCCACAGGCCCCTGAGGCATGCTGTGTCCTCATCATCAGAGAGGGCCCATCTACAGTCATCCCAGGCAGTAGTCTTCACCTAACTAAAATAAACCCAGCCTAGCTGATGTGTGAACAGAAGACACTGTGCTCAGAATACATTAGCTCCTTGTTTTTAAGAAACAATTTAAAGTGGTAACTAAATGGTTCTTTGAAGAATATTAAGCTAGTTCATTTTACTGCTCTGGCATTTCTCACTGTCCAGTTTTGCCTCTGAGAAAACGGTTGATGAGACATTCAAAAGGGATTTGAAAATTGGCTACTGGTTAAATATATGCTTCACTCAAGTGTTCCTTGGAAGGCCCTAGAAGTCGTAATTATGCTGTGATGTGTGTTTGATTGATTTTGGCCATACATATTGTGTTTTTACTTCAGGCAGTTCATTTTCGTGCAAGTATATCAAAATGAAGAGGATGATGATGTCATGAAAATGACACTACAAGAATATGTGGGATAGGGCAAATAAAATGTTGCAAATAATTAAAACAGAATTTCAAAAATACTTTGATACTTATATTTTTTATCACCTTAGATTAGGGAACACATATTCACAATTAAATAGGACTTTTACCTAAAAAAAAAAAAAAAAACCCTTTGAATTATTGCTTTTTGATTGTTAGTAAGGCAGTTGTTGTAGTTGTTAAGTTATCTAATTTGACATGCCATATTCTGGTCCCGTGCCATGGTTATCGCTGTGTTAGTCATTGCAATTTCAAGAGTGAATCGCACATATATGTGGATGTCTCCTCCGAAATGTTACACAGTATGTAATTGGCCATCTTTCCTCTATAAAAACAACTTTTATTCAATAGATTATAATTACTAAAAAGCTGTCACTCATCTCAGTTCATTGAGATGTCATAAAGTTCCATTTTAATCAACAAAGCTGTCTACACTGCACAATGATTCTCTTACTTATATTGTGTCTACATTTGTTTATTAATGCGAGGATTTGCGAGCATGGAGAATTTTTGAGCGTTGAATGGATTCTCTAAGATCAACAGACATGTCTGTTATTGGCTATATGGCTCATCACTGCATAAATATGTCGCTATTCTTCAACATCTGTACAGTACATAAAATGCATTCAAACTAAATTGTACTGCTTCTAATTTGAAGAGTTGGAGCTCAAAAAAAATCTGCATTTAGAATATTAGAATATTATGGTGGTATTCGTGTGCACTCATCTCATAAATGCAATCATTCTGACATGAACTGAACGTAGAAGGAACACCTTGTAAAATATATTTCCTAGTTTAAAAAACACAATTGTATTTACAGAGTGGGATAACAGCTCACAGCAAGAACAGAACTGGCAAATCTAGTGCAGACAATGAGGATGAGATGCACCGGAATAATAATCACAGACTCATTATTCCATTTCTGTTCATCAAATGTCGGTGACACTTGTTCAGTTTATGTCTCAGTTGTTAGATCTTTTTATGTTCATACAAATATTTACACATAAAAAGAAATTTGCTGTAAAAAAAAAAAAAGGATGTTTCTTTTTTGCTGAGTATATTTTCAGGCTCTATTTGATACCTTGTTTGTGGAAAGCGTCCTTTATTTAACAGAGCTATTAGAAAAAAAGAGAGTCATAAAAGGATAGATATCAGAGACAAAAACCAGGAGAGATGGTGGAGAGAGACATATAGATTTGATGCTGTTTTCTTCCAACTGCAATCCCTGCATGTGGGGCCACTTGAGAATTTCAATTTTTTTTTCCAGGCAAAAGATTTTTACTTTAATTTGTTTGAAGTATTCACTCAAATATGAGGTCGTTTTCCTTTACTTTTTCCACATTCTTCTCTTTTCCACCTTTATGTGACGAGCAACTGATTTTTGACAGAAAAAAAGTAGGGTGGGGGACTTGGTTGTATGAATTGATTGTTGATTGGATTTTGAGATGTGGCCATTGCACTAAAATGTGGAAGCAGATGAAAGCGAGCTTGCAAGGGCAAGCAGACTAAATTATTGCAGAAGTCCTGTATATTATATGAAAACAGAGAGAAGTTCCTTTAGAAGGGCAACAAGACACTGCGTCTTGGTATTGACACTATGGTGAATGCCATCAGTGTGACCAGTGTCTGAGGCACGTGTAAACAAGCAGCAATAATCATTGGGAGACGGCAGTCCATGATATCAAATGCCAAGCACCCATGAGTATAAAAAGGCACCTGAGTTACACGTAATCAGTTTAACTGTCTTCAGAACCTGCTTGTTTGTATGCATGTGTAAGATAAGAGTCTGTTGGAGAGCATTAGACTCTCAAGGGAGCTGGATGCACTTCTTACGTTGCATTCACAGTAAAAAGCTTTGTTACACGTCATCAACTCTTTTGTCTGAGGAAGATGCGCAGGCAGGCCCAAGGTATGGCAACGAGACACACCGCCTCATCCCCCTTCTCAGGGAACCAGGGTTACAATTGTAACCTGAGACATTCCCTTTCGAAGTGGAACTTTGA
This sequence comes from Zacco platypus, assembly GCA_038088235.1. Lineage (NCBI taxonomy): Eukaryota > Metazoa > Chordata > Actinopteri > Cypriniformes > Xenocyprididae > Zacco > Zacco platypus. Next base: position 24,119,338 of record CM076070.1, read on the forward strand.
CGCTGTGTCTTGGCATTGACGCTATGAGGAACCAATATCCACTATGCCATGCTAATGCAATGCCTGCCTCGCTAGGCTGTGAATATGCACAAACATAGAGAGCATAACATAAATTGACTACGAGTCAGAAGAATGTCAAACCCATGGCCGCATCCCATATGCCTTTAATAGTGGAACTATAAGTCAACATTCCCTGATACTAGGAAAGATCCCCAAGCATATGTGCTCTACAGCAAGGGAAGTCCCGGCTGTTACACCTTCCTCCTACCTTGCAGGACAGGGCTCAGCCTTATATGGCCCCAAGAGCAGAGCTCTAAGGGGGGAAAATCCCCAACAAGCCTCAGCTATGTTAGGCACATTTCACCAGTATTTAACAAGGCTCTTGTGGAGCAGCTTACTGCAGAGGAGATTCTACTCCATTTTAACAACCCTAGAGTGATTAAGAGAGAATAGGTCATACACTGACTTGAGTAAAGCCATTTATCCAGGACTTGCTATAGTTAATGGCTAAACTACAGAATTCTACAGTTATAAGGAGGGACGCAATCTGCAACCCACGTCAACTCATCAGTTTGTAACACTAATCATTCCTATAGAAGGACCCCACTAAATGGGAGCATATATCCCTTCTTCAAGACTCAACAACAGTTGGCAAGAGAGGTAAACAAAGCAATGGGACTCTTGTTTACCCAGCTCTACCCTAAGGGGTACTTGAGAAGCCTGCCAAAGGGAGCATACAAGGTGTTAAAAACCGCAGTAATTAGCATACCCTGCCTTGAGTCAAAGCACTGACTTGCTATAAATGGTGCTTTGTCTTTTTCTTTTGGCAACAGACTATAGGCAAACCTTCTATACTTATTAGCATTGTCAAACCATGGGCTACATTAGAGCACCCACCTAAGCATCCATCCAAAGGGGAGCATACATCCGTACTTTAAAACACAGCAGAAGTTGGGGAGGGAGGTAAATGAAGTAGAGGGAAACAATACTACCCTACATAACTCCACTCACTCTGCATAACCTTCAGCCCTCACCACCCTCCGGCAGCAGTGCTGAATGAAAATTGTGCAAATTTCATGGTGTACAGAACCCAACCGGCCTGTATTGCCTCCGTATATTGCCACGTGGAGCAAGGTGGTAAATAGAGAAGGTGGACTTTTTTGACAACATCTGCCTCTACCCACCTGTGACCCACTGCAGCTCATCACTATGAGTGCATTCAGTTTCTTCATGTGCTGAACAAGCTCACTCCATTGGCAAGGCGGGAGTCTTCAAAAATGATGCAGCTCCAGGGGAGAGAAAGCTCACAAAGCAGCTCTTCAACTGGGGCATCCTCCCATATTGTTGCCCACACATGAATTGTTAACCTACATGGGAGCGACTATACGCCTCAATGTGGAGACATCGAAAGAATAAAAGGGTTACAAACTTATACGCAGGACAGCGGCGGAGGCATATATTAATAACACCTGCCTCAACTCTCTGTGCATCTAAATCATCAGAATTAGACATGTCACATTAATCAGACAGGTCAGAAGTGGCCACACAGCGGCTTCCTGAACAGCCATGAAAGCAACATAACTGGAGAAGTCCAAAAGGGAAAAAGTCCCCAATCCCCACGATTGATCCTGCCCTGTCACCACGTGGTGAAACTCTAATCGCTCCTTCGAAAGTCAAATGCTAGATTCTTATCTCTCCAGAGAGAATCGAGCAATAACAAAGCGTCTTACAGCGAATGCATCGCCATGAGTATCTCCAACTCCTGTAAGAGTCAAACGCTAGATATTTATCGCTTGGGATAAAATCGAGCAAGACCAGAGCTTTTTACTGCGAATGCTACATAAGAAGTGCATTCAGCTCCCTCGAGAGTCGACTCTTATCTTACATATGCATACAAACAAGCGGCTTCTGAAGACAATAAAACTGAATACGTGTAGCTCAGGTGCCCTGAGGTGGACTGCCGTCTACCAATGATTATTGGTGTTTGTTTACATGTGGCCCAGACACCGGTCACACTAATAGGGTTCCTCATAGCATCAATACCAAGATGCAGTGTCAGAGTCAACACATAAAATAAGCAATGAAAACCTCAATTTGTGTAAAATCTTTGAAAATAAGATTTTATTTTTTACGATTTGGTTTAATTACTTGTATACTTTCTATACTGTAGAAATGGTCTAAACGATTTCCTGGTTGTTAGTTTTATAAAAACTTTAAATTACTTTATTTTAATAATGTGACCTTTTCCTTTAAAAAGTAACGGGAGACCAATTTTTGTCATATTTATTGAAAGTGCCATTTGAAAAGGGCTTTTGCATCATTTATTTATCTAACTCCTGGTACATTAATGAAATAAGAAGTAGTCCTACATCTGTTTAGCAATTCTCAGTCCGATCAATTCAATAAGCATCAGTAGAATCAACAATAAACCCTACATTATTCTCTTGTAATATTTACAATATTACCATACTGCTATTTGTTTTGGCGTCAAACAATCTCTTCAAAGAAAGAAGTTCAGACACACTGAATTTAACATATATGATTATTATGTTTATTTGTTTATTATTATCTGTTTATCAGTTATCAACTGTACACAATATATGAAAATTGCCTATGATATATTTTCTTATTACAGTTTGTAAACAGAGTCATTGGCATGTGGGTGATTTGGAAATCAAACACTTTACATCTTTGCTGACCATTTCCTTAAATCATCCAGTACAGCTTATTACAATAGACTAGTTTCTGTGCAGAATGTTGTATCTTTAAAGATGCCAATCCAGTTTCAGTTAGCATTGAAGCAGCGATGAGTCATATCAGTGGATCTAAAGAGTGTCCTCCTTAGCCAATCGTATTTGCCCTACATTCAAAAGTCACTGCTCAAATTGACCTCATCCCATCAAAGCAATGTTGTATGTACATATCTTAATCCATTTTTTTTTTAAATGTTTGCATTATCTTCTCATGCAATAGAGTTTGTCGTCCTAGATGTTGCAATGCTAACAAACCAGCAATATTGAGACTTAAAATGTCTTATTTATTATCCTAAAATTAATTTGAAACACAATACTCAATTAGGGGTGATGTTATGAAATAAAAATGTATAATTACAGTGTAAAATATTTTGATTGGACTACAATGCAGTTGCATTCACATTATCATCAGTAAAAGTGTTACTTTTGCCAACTAGATTTACATACAATTTCAGTAAAATCTATACTAAAATCAATAACATGACGAAATCTAAAGAACACTTTCTTTGAAAGGAAAAAAACCTGATTATAATAATAATAAATACTTTGATTACTCCTTAATTCTCAATCTCAAACTCTTTTTCTGTGCTCTTTGCAGGACTACACCATCACCATGTATTTCCAACAGAGCTGGAGGGACAAACGGTTGGCCTACGCTGAGATGGCTTTGAATCTCACTTTGGACAACCGTGTGGCTGATCAGTTATGGCTCCCTGACACCTACTTCCTGAATGACAAGAAGTCTTTCCTGCATGGTGTGACGGTGAAGAACCGAATGATTCGGCTCCACCCAGATGGCACTGTTCTTTATGGACTGAGGTAAATGTAACTTCTGCTGTAACATTACTGTTACCTATGTATGTCGTGCTGTATAATGTCTGGTTTCCCAATAACACTGCAAATCACAGTCTTAAAGTCCACATGAAACTATCTTATGAACAATTAATCTGTGATAATTGCAAAGTCGGTCAAAACTCTCAGTTCACACAGACTTTAAGATGATTGTAATGAATAGGTTTCATTCACTCAGTCCAAGCCTGATTCGCATTCAATTAGCCTGAACTTTGCAGCCATTTTGTGTGACATAATTCTTAAATTTATTGTTGATATCAGTATCAAAGTTCTTAGCTTAACTTTAATTATAGGTAAAACTTCATATCACACTTGCTATCACAGTTAAGAGTCAATGTTAGCTATGGGAAAGCTTCTATTTGGGGTGTGTGAACGATATCTGTTGATGGTTCGCAGCACTGACAGACCGTGTTGAAAATGAAAGCGCTAATGATATTGGGAGGAAAGTGTGATCACATGAAGAAGCTTTGCCTTTTTTGAGTTACAGCAAACTTCATTATTGGTTCTTCTCCTTTTGGGAAAAAGTTCTACAGTAAGGTACTCTCAGAAAACATGCATATAGCAAATTAGTTACGACTGTTTGCTGAAACCGTAACATGGTCTGATATTTTGAATCACATTAGTTCAACAATAGGAGTGATGGTAGCACATTTATTTTCCCTGTGTACTTATTATTCAATTACAATAACTGGTACTAACCATGAACTTACCCATAAACCTAATCTTAAAGGGATAGTTTACCCAAAAATGTTGTCGCCATTTACCCTCATGTTGTTTCTTTGTTCTACTGAACACAAAAGAAGATATTTTAAAGAATGTTAGTAACCAGACAGTTGACGGAACCCATTGAGTTCCATTGTAGGGAAAAAACACTATGGAAATCAATGGGTGCCGTCAACTGCACATAACCGACTGTGTTTGCAAACTTTGTGTGTATTTGACAGTTTAAATGCAATAAAACGTGCAAGAGAAATTTGTTTAATACTCACAGGACATGCTGTCTGACATCCAGCTTTCTGTGCGCGTGCTTCGAATGTGTGCGCTCAGAAAACCATATATTACATGTTATTCATGATGACAAGGAGCTGCAATGTTACGTGAGCGTGGCTGCAATAGAGATGATAATCAAAACCAAACAGATGTTTTGTTAGTTTTTAGTACCTGAGGTACGATTTGTACAGGCTCCGCCACTTCTGGAAAGTGGGGGGAGGAGAATCAGCAGCTCATTTGCATTTAAAGATACATGCACGAAAACAGCATGTTCCTTCACTCAAAAATAGGCATATACATCATAGTATAATAAATTATCTGTAGCTAAAACTACAGAGAAACATTCTGGGGATACCTGAAACTAATATTAAATCTTGTAAAAAGGGTCTCCTTTAAATATACATAGTTGGGGGGGGGGGGTATTGTGCTTTAAAGTAGCTTTTTCTTACTGTAAACTTATTATATAAGCTCATTTTTCAACTTTTCAGCTAGATGGAGCACAATGGAACAAAATACACGGGTATTGAGACAAGCTTTGAGAAGTTAGACTATTGTAAAAGAATTGATTCACTTCAGAATTAAAATCAAAATGTGACATGACAATGTGAAGTTTGAGACAGATTGGACATTATATGCTTCAGGTACAACAACTTCCTGTTTCATGACGATAATAGCATGCTTTAGCACTCAGCTAAGTGTCGCTAGCACGTTTTAGAATGTTTCTAACATGTTTAGTACATATTTTAGTATGTTGCTAGTAGTGCATCACAGTGTTTAACATGTCACTTCCTGTTGCCAGTGTGTGGCGCTATTACTATAACTGGATATTGTGTAGATGTGTTCAGGGCAGGACTCTTCTCAAATGTGAAGTTTGGGCAAATTGGATATTGTATGTCTGAGTTACAACAACTTCCTGTTTCGTGGAATTAATCGCATTTATTAGCACTTAGCCAAGTGTTGCATGCATTGCAATGTTTGCTACTTCATGGCATATTTAGATGTTTTAGTGTTCACTGTAAAGCATGCAATTCACTGTTGCCAGCAGGTTGTGCCATGATTAACTGAATATTTGTATGTAGATGTCTTCAGGCCAGGACTCTAATCAAACATGTGAAGTTTGGGGTAGATTGGACATTGTATGCAAAAGTTTCCTGTTTCATGGAGAAACATCAGACTTTGTTGTTCGGGCACAGGGGTTCAACGAATACTCAAGACCTTTCCAATTTAATGTCGCTAAGGCCTTAAGATTATACTGACCAAATATGATGTTGTTCTGGATAAATCTCAGAGAGGAGTTAAATCTCACAGTGCAAAACATGATATTTCCTGTTGCCTGCAGGTGGCGCTATGACTGTAACTGAATATTGCCATTTAGATGTGTTCATGCCAGGACTATTATCAAATGTGAAGTCTGGAGCAGATTGGACATTGTGTGCCCGAGTTAAACTTCCTGTTTCATGGCGAAACGTTGAATTTTGTCACACTCCCTTCAGCGAAAACTCTAGATCTTCACAAATTAACATCGCAAAGGCTTTTAGATTAAACTGACCAAATATTGTTGATCTGATTAAAGCTCTAGGAGGAGTTTGTTAAAGTACAACGTCTGGAAAAGTCAAAACCAGCGAAAATTCAAAATATTTCAAGATTTTGCACTCAAGGACTTTTTTATAGGAATTGGGCTGTTACACGTGTCTACCGAATTTTATACCTTTACGTGAAACGTAGCACGAAGGACGGTTAATTGAAATTTTGTAGGTGGTGCTGTAACGAGGAGCGAGTCAGCGGGTAGAAATCCAAATGCAGCTTTATTCATAAAACATGGTCAGACAGGCAATGGTCAACTCAACAGCAAAACAGAAGTAGCAGGGAAAAGACAGTCTCGTGGTAATATTCCAGGCAAAGGTCAACAAGGCAGGCCGATAATCATCAAAAGACAGGCAGGAACCGAAAACAGGCAAACAGGACAAGAGTAATGCTCAGAATGTTACAGGGATAACAATACTTCGCAACGTGGGTGTGTGTGAGTGGTGCTTTTACAGGGGTGAGGTGTGAATGTAATTGAATCAAGGTAATGTGCAACAGCTGGCTAGGGTGATCAGTGACTGGGTGAGGGGCTTGTGGGAAATGAAGTTTGTGTAACAGAGTCCATGATGTGGAAGGGCGACCTCTGGTGGCAAGTGGGTGAGACGTGACGGAGCGGATTCATTACAGGTGCTATCATACCTAATTCTGAAACCCCTATCACAAACATAAATTTGCAAAGTTTCATGCGTTTGAGCATGTTTAGGCCCTCAAAGATGCGATTCATTTCGGAGAAAAGAAGAAGAATTGACTGAGCAATTACAATATGGTCTGAAAAAAAGTAGCTAAAAATAGCTCAGCTAATTAATCGACCGGTTGGTTGTTGGACCTGTCAGCTATAATAACTCACCCCTAAAATCACCTCTAACGGTTACACGTAATCTGGGACATCTACAACTGTTGTCACAAATGCCGTCCTCTTTCGAACTAACAAAGGCACGAGTATAAAAGCAAACCGCTCTCCCTGCTTACTCCGCTATGCATTAACCCAGAGCTGCTCCGGCAAGGCAGAGAGTACGCTCTGGGTGCTCCGCTCAATCAAACTTTCAATAATGAAAGATGACAAACTGTTTCCTCTTCCAAGAGGCTCTGACACAGGTGGAAGTGAGGAGTAAGCAGTGAGGCCACAGGTTGGTTGCTTTTTTTCCCCCGAGGGTCTCTCAAACCTGCACCGCCGCGGAGAATTTAAATAAGGTGAACTACGGCTTGGATGTTTGAAGTATTGATACGTCCACTCTTTATAATGTCTTAAGATGGACCTTTGCTGGCTGTAAATTATTCATGAGTCAGGGCTGTTGTTAATGTTTAATTATCATATCATGCCCCGCCGTGTCTAAAAAGGGATTTCGAATTAATGTGTCTTAGTCAGCTTTAGTACAGCTACAGTATGTGTGCAAAGCATCCTCCATATGACCCACAAATGCATAGATTTATAAATATGCAGAGGTTTGTGCTTTATGGGGATTTGGAGGAGAATGCTAATGCTCATATTGAATGGTTTTAAGCATTTATGTTGAAAGCAAAGAAATTTATAGAACATTAACACTGAATGTCTAAGGTATAACTGACTGTTTACTCTACATTTCAAAGAAAGCATGGAGGAATAATGATGGGGGAAAGAGTGATGTTAAATGAAGAACACAAACGAGCAGCTGTTATTGCATAAAGTGTGATTGCGAACACACAATTCGCTATTTTCTCACAACTGTAAACACAATCTCATAACTACACATACAAACCTCAAACTGTTACATCAAAATTCAATATTTTAGTCAAAAGTATACTCTCTTTTGTCAGAATCAAACCTCATATGACATACAAAACCTAACAAACACTCAGAGTTAACAAGAGTGTTGCCAAGTCGGCGGTTTCGTGGGGAATTGGGCTACTTTTACACTGCTGCTGCGGATTGTTTTTCTTATCCAGTGATTTTTACCGCGGGACGCCCCTGAAACATGATTAAACTAGTTTTGAGTAGCAATTGGGTGGGTTTTGTTGTGAAAACCTGGCAACCCTGGTTAACAATATAGAGATCAATTCATAACACTGTAACAAAAGCTAATTATTAGGAATTCAGGAATAATTTTGCAGCTCAATGTCTATTACAGTATACAACATAAATGAAAGAGTGCAGATACCGTAAAATACAACAATGACCTTTAGGAAAAATAATATTCGGAACGAAAAGTTCAAATACCAAAGAATTGAACATGAACTCGATATGTAACACAATACATTATACTTTCAATTACAGTACAGTGAAAATAAATAAATAAATTCAGCACCTTTGACCGAAATTCAGTACTGTAGCAGTTTAAGACTTTCTCTACTTCCCTTAAAGCTGCAATATGTAAAAAGTTTTTGCATGAAAATATCCACAAACCACCAGTGTTATATATTTTGTTCAGTTGAGTACTTACAAATCCCAAATGTTTCCAACTATTTGTAAATTTTTTAATTTTAACCAAGGATCGTGTGAGGGAGTCGCCTGTAGATGGCGTCATATCCACGTTACCCTCGGTTTCCGGTTATATTTTAACCATGGAAACACTAAAGAAGCTTTAATATATATTTCATGTGGGAACACAGACATCTGTTTTGATACATCATAGACAGAAAACTAATTATTGTAATAAAGCTCAAGACGTTTAGTCATTTAAATCTAATTTCTAATTTGACAATCACGAGTTTTAGGATGTACAACATTTATAGAATAGTGAGATTTCCCTCATTTTAAAGTGTTGATATGTAAGTCGTATAAAAACCCTGTAGATTATTCTATTAGCAATCTCCCTCCAGTGTTAGGATACTATTACTTATTACTTGCTAATGTTTACTTATGGATAAATGTGCGACATTTGCATTGTGATGCTTGAGTTAATTATATTATGTGTTTGTGTTTTATGAATGAGAACAAACCTGTGTAAAATGAGGGTATTTTGAGAAATGTGTCTTTGTTTTGAGAACTGAATGACTGGGAAACTGTGCCAACTGTGTTATAGTGTGTTAGCAATGGAGAAAAACTGTAAATAAAGCTCATTTATGGATGTTGTGTGCTCCTTAACCACATATAGATATAGTTGCTGTTCGATACGAGCTAAAAACAAATACAACCATGCATGTTAATTATAGGACGCACACAGTGAAATGTTGAAGGCAGTGTAATAGCTATGTTACTTTGTTACACCCATGCTTCATTACCTAATTTAACTCCACTGACATGCGTATGGCGTGTTCACTGCTATCGTCTTTCGAGGTTATGTACACTCACTTTATTAGCCACACCTGGCTTGTATCTGACTTTTGCCTTCAAAACTGCCTACATGTTCAACAAGGTGCTGGAAATTTTCCTCAGAGATTTCGGTTCTCTCACGCAGTTGCTGCAGATTCATCAGCCGCACATCCATGATGCGAATCTCCCGTGAATCTCGCCACATCCCAAAGCTGCTCTATTGGATCGAGATCCGGTGACTGTGGTGGCCGTTTGTGTATAGTGAACTCATTGTCATGTTCAAGGAAACAGTTTAAGATGATTTGAAGCTTTGTGACATGCCGTGTTATCCTGCTTGAAGTAGCCATTAGAAGATGGGTACACTGTGATCGTAAAGGGATGGACATGGTCAGTACCACGACCAGCCTGTTGATACTATACTGTCTTTCTATCTGCTAGAACCAGTCTGGCCATTTTCCTCTAACTGGATGTTTTCTGTTTTTTTGGGCCATTCTCTAGAAACCCTGGAGATGGTTGTGCTTTAAAATCCCAGTAGATAAGCAGTTTCTGAAATACTCATGCCACGTTGTTGTCGGTACCAAGTCGGCACTGAAATTTTAAAAATGTAAATGCGCTAAACAGATATGTCTGTGATTGGCTGTAATGATCAACGCTTCAAAAACATGTTGTAAATAGTCATATTTGATACTCTCCACTGATCTATCAGTGGATTTTTTATTTTAATTTTATTTTAATTCCCTCAATTCAAACTCAATTTTAAAAAAAAATAAATAAATTACATTTCTATCTGAATGAAAAGTGCACAACAGAATACAGTTATGTTTTTGTATCCTGATTAGGTTCTAAATGTACTTTGTCAAGTGAATTGAGAAAACCAGCCATTAATGTTTCTGACCATCCATGAAACTGTACTGTGTATTATTTTTTTTTATTCATACAATGCAATATTTTTGTCCTCATCACTTTTTTTTTGCATATTAATGACAGACAGAGTCATTTGTCACTTGCAACATCATAGACGAGATGAGTCAGTTTCCATCTTTCGGCAAAATGGCAGTTATCTCGAAAATGCACAGATACGTCATAGTTTTTTTCCCTCCTATTATATGAATCTTGGTGGCTTAACACAAGACAGATTTAACATATGTCTTGTCACCTGGAGTTCTAGAGAAAAATTTGCCCGATGAAATGTGATGAGTCTAGCAAATTTGCTTTGTCCACAACAGACAAAATCAATCACAAATCACAGCCTTTTCTGGAAAGAGGGCTGGGAGCAGCAGCTCATTTGCATTTAAAGCGACACAGACACACACACACAAAAAAGGGCATGTTTTTGCTCAAATCTGAATAGAGGCAAATTGGACAAGCTATTATACATGATCTGTGAGGTATTTTGAGCTGAAACTTCTCAGACACATTCTGGGGAAAACAGAGACTTATATTACATCTTGTAAAAGGGGAATTATTGGTCCCCTATAAATTTTAAAAGTGGACCTAGGATATAGACTTACCTTGTGCATTACTGCAAATGAAACATATGTGTGTGTTTACAAACGGAGGGATGAGTCTAAATAATTTTTTGAGGAAATCTACATAGAGCATATTTTTTAACATTGAACTTGTTTTGAACTTGTTTTGAAAATCCTTTAATCATTCAAAGTTCAGAAATGCCTGGTTGTCATAAGTTGTTCTGTTTACATCAAGCACAATATAATGGTTGTGGCAGGTTTATATTTGCCATATGGTGACTGAATGTTCTGTATTCAGAAAGCAGAGAAAGAAATTTGATGAGGAGTGCAAAAGAGTGAAATAAATGTTCTCAGCAGATGAGAACTTGACTTTCGCAATCCCTCGTCACCGGTTTGTTCAGTTCTTCTCCTGAATCAAATATGACACGAGCCCCGTAAGTGGAGTTGAGCAGAGACGTGTCCTAAAGCTCACGATTTCTCTCTGTTCCTCAGCTCATTTAAGAATGAAAATTCACATTTCAACCATCATCATTGTGAACCTGACATTTTTAAAGCAAGATGCCACCAAAATGACCTCTACATGATTATTTTGGATACTGTATTATGGCTGGCACTCCAGAGCAGGGTTGCCTGGTCCCAGAAAAAAAATTCTGACGCAAAACCTTCCCAAAAGGGATTAAAACCGGCCCAATTTTTCCCCACATTCAATCACAGTTGGATTCTCATAAAGGCCTGGAGCAATCATGAAAGGGAACTGGAACATTCAGGGTTCAAAATGGACGCAAAAGCACCATAAAAGTAGTCCGTATTACTTGTACCTTAGGTATTAGTATGCAGTATAAAATTTACATGTACAAAAACTTTTTTGTACATTTGTATAGATGTGTAATATGTGCATATACATATGTATACATCACATCAAAACACAGCGTCACAGCATTTGATATCACTGACGTAAAACTCTAAAGGTGGAAAATGTTGACTTTTGTAACGCAATTACAATCGCTACTTTTTTTGAGTCACAGCATACTTGGGTTATGCAATATAAAATTAATTAATATTAATGTTAAAATTAAAATTAATATTACCTGAAAAGTATCTGATGGTTAAATGATTACCAAAATGTTATTTCCTTTTAAGTGTGTTCGTGTTTAACACCAGAAGTCACACTGAACAAAATAAAGAGTTGTAATTTCAAATTAAATTAATGAGTGAATCTTGTCACAATATATCACAATACATAAATGCAACAATATGTATCGTGGATAGTGATAAACGAAATGAAAATTACTGTGTTACTATTCATTTCCACTCCCAATGTAATACCAAATTTAGAATAAAATATTTTGTTAACCTTTTACCATATGTCTTGAGCTATCTCAATATCATATTGTGAGTTCAGTACCGTGATATGTATTGAATTGTGACATGAGGGCATCATTACATCCCTAGTAAACATGTTCGTTGTTGTTCCCATGTAAATAATTTACATTTTACATTCTGTTAATATGTCAGTATTGTACGTTTTATTGTCTGCTGCAAATGTAAGTAAATTTACATGTGGTACAACCACACTTTACATAAAATACATTGGACACTCATGAGACCACGTTGTCATACAAGCATAGATCATATAAATTTATTTGAAGATACTCTATTACTATATACCCATATGCAGAGTTATCTAAAATTACTGATAAACTAAATGCTGTGAAAATCAGCTGCTAAAGACAGATATAGATATTCATTGATTTGAGATAGTTGATCTAGTTTCATAAAATTGCTTGCATATGCATTTCAGTGTACATTTTGTTTAATGCTCTGTTCGCACTAATAATCATTGTCTGTTTTCATGAATAAGTGTAGATATAGTCATGCTAGCCATGTGATGGACTGGCCATCCATCCAGCTTGTTTCCCTTCCTACGGCCCGAGACTCTAAGCATCCCAGCAGCCCCACTTAGGACAAAATGGAAAATTTGTAAAATTAATGAAAGGCTGTTTTTATGCCTGTAAATATGTGATTAAGTCATCTGCCAATCAGTCATCATCTCATGAATCTATTTCATAGAGTGAAAACTATCCACTAATGCTCTTTGTTACCTCATTATGGGAGTGGAGCTTTGACGGCTCCATCTGTCATACTTAAAAAATAAAAGCAGTTTCAATAGAAAATGTCTAGCACCAGCATGTGAACACTCTCGCTGCTGTACATACAGTGAATGAGTGAGTGAGTGAGTGAGTAAATGAGTGTGAGTGAGTGAATGAGTGAGAGAGAATGAGTGAATGTATGAGTGAGTAAATGAGTATGTGAGTGAATGAGTGAGAGAGAATGAGTGAATGTATGAGTGAGTAAATGAGTATGTGAGTGAATGAATAAATGAATGATAGAGTGAGTGAATGAGTGAGTGAGTGAGTGAATGAATGAATGTCTGAGTGAGTGAATAAATGAGTGAATGAGTAAGTGAATAAATGAGTGAGTGAGTGAGTGAGTGAATAAATGAGTGAGTGAGTGAATAAATGAGTGAGTGAGTGAATAAATGAGTGAGTGAGTGAGCGAGCGAGCGAGTTAGTGAATGAATGAGTGATTGAGTGAGTGAGCAAATGTGTGAAAGAGTACTTGAGTGAATGAATGAGTGAGTGAGTGAGTGAGTGAATGAGTGTGTGAGTGAGTGAGTGTGTGAGTGAATGAGTATGACAGAATGAGTGAATGTATGAGTGAGTGAATAAATGAGTGAGTGAGTGGGCGAGCAAGTTAGTGAATGAATGAGTGATTGAGTGAGTGAGCAAATGTGTGAAAGAGTAATTGAGTGAGTGAGTGAATGAATGAATGAGTGAGTGAATGAGTGTGTGAGTGACTGAATAAATGAGTGAATGAGTGAGCGAGTGAGTGAATGAATGAGTGATTGAGCGAGTCAATAAATGTGTGAAAGAGTGATTGAGTGAGTGAGTGAATGAATGAGTGAGTGAGCAAGTGAGTGAGTGAATGAGCAAGCATGTTTGTGAATGAGTGATTGACTGCTCCATCTATCATTATACTTAAACAAAAGCAGATTCAATAGAAAATGTCTAGCACCAGCATGTGAACACTCTCACTGCTGTACATACAGTGAATGAGTGAGCGAGCGAGCGAATGAATGTGTGAGTGAATGAGTGAATAAATGAGTGAGTAAGTGAATGGGTGAGTGAGTGAGTGAGTGAATAAATGAATGAGTAAGTGAGTGAGCAAGCAAGTCTGTGAATGAGTGATTGAGTGAGTGAGAGAATGAGTGAATAAATGAATGCATGAGTGAGTGAGTGAATGGGTGAATGAATGAGTGAATAAATGAGTGAGTGAGGAAGTGCGCTCACCACACACCAGCTATAGGTGGAGAGGACAAAGAGAGTGATTCAGCCAATACAAAAGAATGGGGATTTTTAAGAGGTTATAATTGATAAGGGTCAATGGGGAGAATTTTGGCCAGGACACTGGGGTGACACCCCTACTCTTTACGAGAAGTGCCATGGGATTTGTAAAGACCACAGTGATTCAGAACCTCGTTTTAATGTCTCATTCGAGACATTCTTTTTTTCAGTATAGTGTCCCCATCAATATACTGGGGCGTTAGGAGGTTCCGCTTCCGTCGTAAGTCGACTTGCATACAGATGTTTGCGTACAGGATATCTTCAAATCAGAATGGAATAGAGGCATGTGGATTTCTTTATATCATTCATAGTGCCAAACAGCCTTTACAGTATTATTATTGCCAGCCACCAAGCCACTCCCTAGCAAACAAACAGAGTACCCTACAAACCATTTAGCATGACCTATATCTCTACATCAGAAAATCGTGCAGAAATGTGCATTGGCTCTTTTGACTCATGCTAGCAAACAGGACTTCCACCCTGCTATACCTGCGAGCAATGATTAGCTACACGCTAATACTGATTAGCTAAGTGCTAGAATATGACTAAAACATACTAGCAACCTGCTAATCATGTTAGCAACATGCTAATCATGTGAGCATATTTCTGAAAACATGCAAGCTACATGCTAATAGTGTTAATATCATGCTAACAACATGCTTATCACGTTATCATCTTGCAAAAACATGTTAGTAGCATGATAATGGCATTAGCATCAAACTACGAACATGCTACTCACATTTTCCTCGGAAAATATACATATCTAGTTTTCCTTTATCATATTTTGACAGGACATGACAGGAATATTTAAAACACGCAATATATCTTAGGTTGCATCCAAAAGACTTGCCTACCAATGATTGCGTTTCCCCCCCTTTTTTCTTTTCTCTTAGAATAAGAGAATAGATGGCAAACATTACTCATGACTCAGATGTTCACATGGCACAGTCAAGGCTAAGCTATGATTTCCTAAAGGTTACCAAGGTAACGTTGTCTCTCATTCTCTCTCTACTCTTTTTTTTTCCTACCCTCCTTTCTCTGTTTTTCTTGCTGTCCTTTTTCCAGAATAACCACTACAGCAGCCTGCATGATGGACCTGAGACGGTACCCCCTCGATGAACAGAACTGCACCCTGGAGATTGAGAGCTGTAAGTGAAAGGGAATGTGAACACACACACACATAGGCTTTATTCGAAATTCGGTACCAGCACCTGTAGAGAAGACAATATGTTGTGTTAGACACATTTGTCTCTGCGTACAGTATGTTAAAAGTGTAGGTTGAAAGAACAAATTTACGGAAATGAACCATACTGGTGTGATAATCTTATCTCCAAAAGTAACAAGTTCCTCTACGCTGTGCAAATGCCAACTCTTACTCACAATTCTGAGCACATCACCTTGAAGAAATCGTGACCGTGAACAACAGCAGTTTGAACTTGTCCAGCTCATCAATTTCACTATTGCTTCTTATCTCTGTCACACTCCACAGATACCTAATGTAAGCAAACATAATCATTAAGCCCATTTAGAGCAATCATCCATATCTGCCGTCCTGCCCACTCTGTCTTTGGGTGTCAGTAGTGATAAATGCTCTTAGAAGGGTTTGACACTGAGGACTCGTGGCACAATTGACAGACATAGGCAAGATTGAAAGTGTTTGCCGGTTCATCAATGAGGTGCCCTGCACTATCGATCAGTCAGTCGTACCAGGATGTTGTGCCCTGTCCATCACGGGTACATCAGTGGAGCCCAGACAAATAGCTAAGGTCATGTTTCGAATGATTACGCCATGTATATTGTTCCATGCTTGTTGTTTATCACTTGTGCAGATCGATGAGGGAGTTGCTACCTGCTGAGGCTTGAGCATTTTTTTTATTTATTTTTTTTAGGTTTGCTTGTATCAACATTTCTTTACTTTTGGAATGATAATGTTTGCTATTCCAATAACTGAATGGCTTTGGTTGTGTGGGCCTTATTCATGAAACACGAGAACAAATGTAAATGATGTAATAATGACGAATAAATGTAAAAACTTTGTAAATAATCCGTAAAACCATTCCTACATAAATTGTTTGTAAAACCATTCTAATGTAAATTGTTAACCGTTCATAAAACTTTTCTTACGTAAATGATCTCTTTTAATACAAAAATACTGTTCAGAACACCATTTTCACATAAATGGCCTCATTCACTGCCTAAATTTTGTGCTTAGCAGAAGAAATGTTGGTCACACTTTACAATAAGGTTCATTATTTAAACATTAGTTAATGTATTAACTAACATGAACTAATCATGAGCAATACATTAGTTACTGTTTTTACTAATCTTCGTTAACGGTAGATAATGAAAATACAGTTGTTCATTGTTTGTTCATGTTAGTTCAAAACGCATTAACTAATGTTAACAAGATTTTAATAATGTATTAGTAAATGTTGAAATTAACATTAACAAAGGTTAATAAATGCTGTATAAGTGCAGTTCATTATTAGTTCATGTTAACTAATGTAGTTAACTAATGTTAACTAACGAACCTTATTGTAAAGTGTTACCGAGATGTTAGTGTAAATTGTTTGTAAATTCATTCTGGCATAATTTAAGAATTTTTATTTACACTGATTTTTTTTTCTTTCATTGTATGATACATTATAGTACATATTTGCGGTTGGAATAGCAGAGACATATTTATTTTATTTCATTTTTATTTCAGAAATGTTGATGTTCACTATCTCATGCTGGGACTTACAAATCTGCTGCAACTCAGTCATTTTAAGTTCCGATTGCTACAATCAAATTTTTTGAGTTCACACAACTTTTTCATATTAAGTACAATGAACTTTCATTATTATTAGGGTGAAACAAACTAATTTCATTTAATTAATTAATTTCACCATTGAATTTACACCGTTGGTTTAAATTACTTGCGCCTCAGAGCTCGCTGAAGAAACGCAATAATGATACGTGCACCAAAATAGGTGGATGGAAACATAGCTAATGTGAAAGCTTATCATAGAGGAAAGAGGAAGCACAGTAAACACTCATCAAACGCAAATGTGTGATGAAACTGAGCGCAGCGACCCACAAGATAGTGAACAGCAGAACAATTTACTGTTTGCAATTAATGACACATAACGCAGACCAATTTACATTTTTGTCACCATTAATCAAGCAAATAAACAAATTTGTTCTGCACCTTCTGGTAGGTTGCGCAATATCGCTTCACAAAACGACATGTTTGCTAGATGTATGCCATGTTTAGTTTTTCCATGTCATTTATTTTGAAGTTTAGTCACAGTTCCTGTTTGTCATGTGCTTCTCCTGTTCATGTCTTGTTCTTATTGTTTAGGTCATCTGTTCTGTTTTGTGATTGGTTTATTGTCTTGATTGTTCACAGATGTTTCTTGTTAGTCATTAGTCTTGTTGTAACTAGTCAGTTCAAGGTTATGTTTAAGTTTATGTTCATGTTATGTTAGTCAAGCCAAGAATTAGTCTTTATTTTATTTAACGGGTTCCGACTATTTGTCTTTAGTGGACTTCGTTACAATGTGATACTGTTGTTGTCCAGTGCAATGGTTGTATCTATACTGCACATTCATTACACTGTCTGCCATCTCTGCAGATGGGTACACTACAGATGACATCGTGTTCTTCTGGCAAGGAGGGGACAATGCTGTAACAGGTGTGGACAAACTGGAATTGCCTCAGTTCTCCATCGTGGAGCTACGTCTTGTGTCCAGGGAAGTGAGGTTTACCACAGGTATGGACGATTCACTTACTGTACTTCGTAACACTTTCAAAACAAGCTACATTGTATCCATTTGATTGAATTTAACCCCTTAGCATTTCCCTAAAACCCTTTTCTTGGAGTATATGCATGGTTTTGATCTGTTTTCAAAGGTATGTGTACTGCTAACAAGTTAACCCATAGTGTTATGCTATATATTTAAATCCTGAATAATAAGGTTAATGATCGACGTTAGCAAGTGAGGTTTCTGTAGCTGATGTTCACACATAGATTTCTTTTTAAGGATCTAGTAACATTCATGGGATCAATCCCAGAAAGAGTTACATGCGAATAAAATTTGTCATGTCATCATGTGACTATTTACCTGGAGGAAGAGGGAGGATAAATACTGTACACAGACAAAGATGTGAATTCAGTGATCAGCGAGCAATCGCCTTCCTTGCTGGCAAAAAGATTAGCTGTACTGTACGTGAATTATTTACAAAAATACCAGGGCTTCTCAGCCATTTCGTTGGATGTTACTTGTCTTAATGGGACGGTTTGGAATGTGTGTGAATGAAAGTACAGAACAAGGTCAGATCTGGCAGTGTACAAAATCATGAAATTCCTGAAAGTTACTGGAACTTTTCCAGAATCTCTTTGTGAAAGGACATTATTAGATAATACAATGTGAATCTTGATTGCAGGGAAAGCTTTGCATTTACATTAAATGAAACAGAAAGAAAATCGGATCAAATTATAATTCTATAGCTATCAAAAACAGTGATGAACAATGTTTAATTACATTTTCGGCTGTTAATCGCTTCATTCTGACAGTTCATGTACATCAAGCAGTTCACACAAAGCGATGTATTATTTTTATTTGGTTTACGAGCGGTCACATTTACGATTTCGCATAAGGGTGAAAGTTTTTGCTCATTTTAAACTGGCACATGTATACTAATCTTGGAAAGGCTTCTTGAAACATGCTACTTACTATGGAAGCTTGTTTCCGCCATGGAAATTTGAAAGAGAATGGAAACACTTTACAATAAGGTTCATTAGTTAACATTAGTTAACAACATTAGTTAACATTAACAAAGGTTAATAAATGCTGTATAAGTGCAGTTCATTATTAGTTCATGTTAATTTTAACATTTACTAATACATTATTAAAATCTTGTTAACATTAGTTAATGCTCTGTGAACTAACATGAACAAACAATGAACAACTGTGTTTTCATTAACTAACGTTAACGAAGATTCGTAAAAACAGTAACTAATGTATTGCTCATGATTAGTTCATGTTAGTTAATACATTAACTAATGTTTAACTAATGAACCTTATTGTAAAGTGTTACCAATATAATTGTGATTTTTATCTCACCGTTGTGACTTTTATCCTCACAACTTTGAGTCTACATCTCGCAATTGCGAGATATAAAGTCAGAATTGCGGGATATAACTCTCAATTGCAAGAAAAAAGTCTGAAGTGTGGGAGATTAACTCGCAATTCTGACTTTTTCTCTCGCAATTCGAGTTCATATCAGGCAATTCTGAGAGAATTGTAAGATAAAAAGTCATAATTACCTTTTTTATTTTTATATTTCAATGGTGGAAGCAAGCTTCCATAGCTTACAGTTTTCTTAAACAGCGCACCAGATTTTACACATCAACGTGACATGCTCTTCAGTTACTTTTTTTTTATCTTAATTTCCCCCCTCAAGTTCCCTGTATTGAAGGGCTAAATGGAAAAAAAAAGACACTGCAGGTTTTGTGACAATTCTCAAAGGGAGGTAGATGTTGCCTGCTGAGAAGGGGGTTTCAGAAAAATCTGCCATGTTTGCGACTTTCTGCCATGTTTAATTGGAATGGAACTAGTCCCTGGGAAGGAATCCATTGCTTTGGGGAAATTAAATGCTCCATCTGAACAAATGGGAAAATGACTATCTGTTGTCAAAGTGCAGACTTTGACAATTGCAAATTGTAGATCTATTTTTCCTGTGCTTGCTCTTTTGTGTTTCCACTTACATGTTGACATCTCTTTTTTTCGGCTTCTGCTATGTACTTGTGTCTCCCCAGGTTCATACCCTCGGCTGTCGTTGAGTTTCCGCATCAAAAGAAACATTGGCTATTTTATCCTGCAGACTTACATGCCCTCCATCCTGATCACAATCTTGTCCTGGGTCTCCTTCTGGATTAACTATGATGCCTCTGCTGCTCGTGTGGCCCTGGGTAACCTGCGTAACCTTTTTGTTGGTTATGGGGATGTGAATCCCATAGCATTTTTTTTTCTGTATAAAACCTTATCAAGCATTTTGAATGCTTTTTATAATCCAAATATTCTTATAAACAACTTCCTGTCCACCATGATTAAAGGAGTTAACCTTTCACGTGACCTACATGAGTGTTCCCCAATGCAACATACTTCAGCAAAACTTTAAGCTTACATGATGCTCAAACTTTGCCACTGAAAAATTTGCATTGAGTATCATTATATGGGTGATGCGGGTACAGAAATTAAAACAAGATGGATAGACTGATCTTATATATATGCAGATCAAGTATTTCTAAAATGAGAGAACTGCCAGTTTCCATAATTCATCTTACTGACAATTGCTTAGCTGGCAAAGAACCCTTTTGATAAACACATTTTTAATAATGTATGGAAGCTTTTCCACCACTGAATAAAAAATAAAAAAGTAATTGCAGCTTTTTATATCACTTTTTTTTTTCTCACATTTGGGAGTTTGCATCTCGCAATTCAGACTTTTTTTACTCATAATTGCTCAAAAAAACTCTCAATCGAGAGAAATAAAGCCATACATGCGAGATATAAACTCTTTTTTTCCTTGCAATTGCTAGTTTATATCTCACAATTCTGAAAAAAAATTTTTTTTACTTTGCAAAGACCCGCCCCCTTTAGTTACTGTTGCTATGTCCGACAAGCCATGCGCTCTCACGCCACACATCATGTTCTCACGAAGTGAAAAATACATCCTGGAGCAAAGAGGACACTGACAACACGTCGACAGACAAGACAGAGCAGGTTACTTTTGATATGAAACATATTTTAAAGAAGTTTAAGCAATAAATAGCGTCTAGTGTGTGTTTAATGTGTGGTGACAAATCGCTGTAGCTCCTCGTGAAGCGATCATCTCTTCATACTAGTTCATTTATAGCATCAAATAAACATGAATGAACATCAGAAGGAATGTTGTTTCAAGCGCGGAAAGACGTGAGGACACACAATTTATCAAGTTCACAAACGTTAATCTACTAACTCCCCTGACTGCTTTGTTGGACAAAATGGCGGATTCAGGGTTATGATTGGTCAGATCGCCTGTCAATCAAACTGCGGGCGACGGGTCAATTGCGAGTTTTATCACTATATTTATATTTATAAACTCGCAATTGTGAGGGAAAAAAAAAATCTGAATTGTGAGATAAAAAGTCGCAATTACCTTTTTTATTTTTTATTCAATGGCAAAAACAAGCTAGTACTGGACTGTGCTATTCAGGATCTTCACCGGTATGTTTTTTTTTTGTTTTTCTAATATTAAAATGTTACATCTTTAGTTGGCTTATTAAAAAAACAAACAACAACAAAAAAAGTTCTGTTATGTTACCATTTAAACTTTACGTTCTAAAAGAAACCCTAACAGTAAACTTCCATGTCTCATAATTGTTGTTTTCCTGGCATGTCTTATTTCCAAATAAAAGGCGGCATGATGTCTATGGTCCATTGAATCTCTGACGTGGATCTTTGCAGGTGTAACAACGGTGCTCACTATGACAACCATCAACACCCACCTGAGGGAGACCCTCCCAAAGATCCCCTATGTGAAAGCCATCGATGTCTACCTCATGGGCTGCTTCGTCTTTGTTTTCCTGGCCCTGCTCGAATATGCCTTTGTAAACTATGTGTTCTTTGGACGAGGACCCCAGCAGCAGAAAAAGATCAACGAGAAGCTGAACAAAGCCAACAACGAGCGTCCCCGCTATGAGGAGAAGCGTCTGAGGGAACAGGTAAGCAGGATCTCTCGTTCTGACACCGTTCATTTTTGTGCTAATTAAAACCTAATTTAATTGAACTTAATAAGCGTTGACAATGTTCATGCATGTCTAAATCAGTACGGATTTGCTTAGTTTGTAAGCAGAACAACTTCACTCGTCGAAATAACTATCGCCTGAATGAATCGCTTCACTGCTAAAAACGAACATTCAATAGCCCATTAACCATTACTTTACTTAATCAGTGACGTATTTCATTTGATTGAAGTTGCATTTCATCATTAAGAGAGGTTCCTCTTGCTCGGAAAGTTACAAATTACATTGTCATTATGTTGTCAGATTCTAGTCTGCTTTATTGCCGCAGGCTTCTATTTCAATCCATGCACCGTGATGTACCAAAAGATAAACCCGATTCATTTCTCCCTCCTCAAAAAGTGTCTGCTATTTTCATACTTAAAGGTTTAGTTCGCTTCCGAATTAAAATTTCCTGATAATTTACTCACCCCCATGTCATCCTAGATGTTCATGTCTTTCTTTTTTTCAGTCGAAAAGAAATTAAGGTTTTTGAGGAAAACATTCTGGGATTTTTCTCCATATAGTGGACTTCACTGGGGTTCAACGGGTTGAAGGTCCAAATGTCAGATTCAGTGCAGCGTCAAAGGATCTACATGATTCCAGATGAGAAATAAGGGTTCCAGCGAAACGATCAGTCATTTTCTAAAAAAAAAATATACATATATATATATATATTTTAAACACAAATGCTCGTCTTGCACGTGCCACACATTATGTAATCATGTTGGAAAGTACTGCATTAGGGTGAAAAACTCCTCCAACTTCAAAATCATATGACATGGTTTTTAATTTTTTTTTGTAAAGGGCCTTTGACTTAATCTTTGCACATTTGCTTTGTAAAGAATGGAATGGTACTTACGCCTACGCTATGCGTGACCTTTCCAACGTGAATACATAATGTGTGGCGTGACGAGCATTTGTGGTTTAAAAAGTGTGTGTTTATAAATATTAGTGCTGCAACGACGCGTCGACGTCATCGATTACGTCGACTACGAAAATTCGTCGACTTGCGTGAAATGCGTCGAAGCGTCACACTGTTTATATTCATTTCGCGTAATGGCGGCTTCTGCTCGTGGGAACGGAGAAAGTTCCATTCTATCACAAAAACCTAGACCGCGATTATCAAAAGTATGGGAATACTTTAAACAGAGGCCAAATAAAACGGTCCTTTGTTCCCTTTGCAGAACCGAAATGGCGTAAAACCTATGGAATTTGATCACAGCCAAATTTTTGCGCGCGCAAGATCATATTTTGAGCGTGCAAAAGGGCATTTCGCGCGCGTGAACTGAGATGAGGAGGAAATCTTCTTTCGCAAATAAGAAAATATCTCGAGCGATCGAAAATCAGTTTTGCATTTCAAAGAAGTTTATTTGGATGTGCGCGGACATTCTCTTTCGCACGTGCAAGGTTTCAGTTGCTCGCGCTCCTGATATCCGCTAAGCGTCGACTCGCTAAGTCTTGTGATTGGTTGTCAAGCCAGCCAATCAGAATCACAAGACTCCCTGCATCACAGACAGCGCAAGAGGAAAAATACATGGTTCAGGAGACGTTTGTTCAATGGTTTGAACACTATCAAAGTTCCTTTTAAGACTGTATAGAAAGTCTTTGACACTCTTCATTTTAAAGTTCAAATGTCTACCACTGGACGAACACACATAAGTGGCTTATTTTTGATCAAAATCAAATCGTATTATTACATAATGGCGTGTCCCAGTGTTTCTACACCTCAATGAACTGCTAAATTAGTTCTAACTTCTTACGTAAAAAAAGATCACTAGATTATTAAAAAAACTTAATAAAAATAATTGTTAGATTAGTCGACTGATCGAAAAAATAATCGTATAATAAATAAGCTCTAATATATATATATATATATATATATATATACACAATCTTTTTGTTAGATAAAACTCTTATTCCTCGTCTGGGATCATGTAGAGCTCTTTGAAGCTGCACTGAAACTGACAGTTGAACCCCAGTGAAGTCCACTATATGGAGAAAAATCCTGGAATGTTTTCCTCAAAAACCTTCATTTCTTTTCGGCTGAAGAAAGAAAGACAGAAACATCTTGAATGACATGGGGGTGCGTAAAATATCAGGACATTTTAATTCTGAAGTGAACCAATCCTTTAACAACTCTGACTAAGCTCAGTTACTAGAGTGAGTTTTACTGAATTAAGGCATTTGTGTCTGTGTCTTTTATGCAGGCTCTTTGTTATTCACCCTCGTATTTATGCACTTTTGTATTCTTTGAAAAACTGTTGCTTGATTGTCATTGAGTTTATATGGGCGTTTTAATGTTCTCTTCATTTTTTTTTTTCTTTCACATCGCAAGGACTCCATTTCAGCACCGTTTCAAAGCAACACCCTCAGGTCATATACACAACGAAGAAATCTGTATCTCGAGGAACAAAGAAAAGTCGGGGTACATGCATTTAGAAATCACATCAGTTGAAACGGATTTAGAATGAGAAGTTGATGAAATACTGTCATTAACTACTGTGTGCGAGTGTGTGTGTGTGTGTGCATCAGCCATCGCATTTTGAACAAAGTCTTGTAAATCTTCCCAAATGAAGTTTGTTATAACTGTGACATCACATGATCATTGCATCCGCATGAAAGGTGTGAACGGACAGTTTAGGGCTATCCGTTTCCTGTGGCCGCTCGTGACCACCCCTCTCTTGTCTTTTATTGCCTCAAGGTGGATGCGTACGGAAACATTCTTCTCACCACTCTGGAGATGAACAATGAGGTGATGCCGTCCGACGTAGGCAGCAGCGTCAGTGACTCACGGAACTCCGTCATGTCCTTTGACAGCTCCGGAGTGCAGTTCCGCAAGCCCATGGCTTCGCGGGACGGGTTCAGCCACCACTCATTGGACCGCAGCGCCATGCGCAGTCGCGCCAACTGCCGGCTAAGGAGGCGCTCGTCCAAGCTGAAGCTCAAAATCCCCAACTTGACGGATGTTAGCACCATTGACAAGTGGTCCCGGGTCATTTTTCCTATCACTTTTGGATTCTTCAACCTTATCTATTGGTTGTATTATGTGAATTGATATGCGTTCCCCTAGGAAACATGGGCCATATTTTGAGAGCACATTGAATTGGCTTTGATACAATTGGAAAATATGTGTACACATATAAAGTTGATACATATGTATATGCATATTTCTATATATTATATTTCTATATACACACGCGTGTGTAAAATCTAAAGGACTTTTCTGGTGTATAAAAACGTATTATATAGAATGACTTGAATGTTTAAGAATAATACAAGAGAAACATTTCAAGTATTTGAATTTCTTTTCCTTCTGAAACAAACGACAAATAACAAACGCCAGTCCCTTGTTCGAGGGCACGGAACTAAAGACTGCATGATATTTTCGCTAAAAGAAAAGATCGCAAGAGAAAAAGGACACATCTGAACGTCTCATCGGCTTTTTATCGATACTGTAATCAGCCTCTCGTAACCGCAGCTCATGAAATCAGAAGTGGCTTGTGCATTTCAGGGGAGAGTCAGCCGAGCAGGACCCCAGACCCGATCCACTGCTTTCCCCGTCCTCGCGGAATTGTCCGTTTCTACACTGTACAGCAACCTCTTTTGCAATTATGTGTCATTCCTTGATTTTGCAAGTGACAAGCATTCTCTTTATCGGACCTCAGCTCTGGTCAATGGTTTACACTGGACGGCCATCTTGAGTTTTAACCAGTGCATCCAGCCCAGTGTCAGTACATTTCATTTCCTCTCTACCCTTTTTTGCAGATTCTCTTCTTCATTTTTGGGCTATAATCCATATTTTTGGAGGGCGACACCTAAACATGTTCTAGAGGTAGTTCATTAATAGATAACAAGCCACAGGTATGCTTCATTCATCAAGAATTTAAGAAAACGAAGAAAAAAAAAAAGAGAGAGAGAGTACATTCATTCATTCGGTAGCCTTATTGCCATGGTCAGGTAGTATTGGTGTTCTTTCTTTACTCTTGTTCCTAGTGCATTTCATCTGTTTTACTGATACAGTTTTCATGAACATCTTGTAGAGCTTTGTGTTGTTTGGAATGGAGGGAAACCCTTAGTGAGCTGTAACGTTTCTTTAGAACTTGGATTTAAAGTCAGTCCATCAACTATGTGAAAAAATGTACAAAATAAGGAAAGAAAAGAAAAGATTATTGTGTATTCAACAGGGGATGTGACCATGTTTTTATCTGTTTCATGTTTAAGTCAACCACTCTGACCATAGTGTGACCTGATATTGTATATATTCAGTCATTGTAGTGATCCATCCCAAGAATGATATACGCTGATGTTTTTAGTTTCTCTAAAATGTGCCTGTCTGAAACCTGAAGGATGTGTCCTCAGTTCATCAATCAGTGAAAGAGGGCCAGATGACCCTTGATCTTTGACCTTTCACTTTAAGCACTGCAGACCCACCCACAGCTCTGACGTTTTGCATCTTGGGATTGAATCTCAAAGATGAATGACATCAGCATAATCAGGAAAAAAAAAAAAAAAAAAAAAAAAAAAAGCTTCTGAGTCTTTTCGGGGCAAAATGACATGTACGATAAAAGCCATGAACTGAAGTGACAACCAAAAAGGCCTATAATCCATTTCTCTTTTTTACCATTTACCTCTCACCATCACTTCTTTTGGGCTCATTATGATTTACCTCAGCTTCACTGACACTTAGGTCGCCAGATCTCCAGGTGACCACGAACTCAAATCCATATATCAGTTCATCCACCATCCATATTCACTCAAATCTAATTTCTAGCAGTCTCTAGATGTCTCAATGCTCAGAGTAGAATCATCCCAACAAATCCTTCTCCAAGCAATGTTGTATCAGTTCTCGAAGATGCGAACGAGAACCGAATTGCTGAATAACTGGGCAAGGAGACGTTTAGAAGCGAGGAGGGTCCGGTGGTGCCTTGGGAACACGAGAGCCCTAGTCTTGCTTGAGTTCCTCGAGGAAGATATTCTGAGCCGGCCTCAGACCTCAGAGCTCAACGGAGTCCCTCGGCTCTCGACCCCCACACCAGACCTCACAAAAGTCTTACAGGTGTGAACCAACCACCAAATCGCCAACAGATCGCTCATTCCATGGAGAAACAATGGAATAAGAGGCTGTACCTCAGGGTACTTGCGAAGTCCTGTGTCACATAGAAGCATGTTTGAGGGATTTCCACCTTTTGTGTTGTTATTATTTGTTATTGTGAGCACGACCATAACACCTGTGCAAGGGAGCCAGTACTCTCAAGTGCAAAGCGAGACATGCACAGTGTAGCAATTAAGTTAAGCGCAAATCTGCACTAAAAGAGGATGGAGGTGAGTGCTTTTCACGAGTAACCCTAGTTACTATAAGTGTTATGGGGGTGCCTTGGCCAATTCCAACTCCCAGTTGGCATTCAAGATGCTGCAATGCTTTGCCAATGAGGGTTCAAAGGCAGAGATTGTTAGTTACTGATTTGGGATCATTTAATCGATACTGTTTAGATATGAATTTACAATGTAGACCAGACCTTTTAAGCTACAATATCAATCCAACGTTACTAGTGCAGTGTTTAGCGATAAGTTGCCAACTCCACCATTAGCCAACTTTTCTCTTATTGTATTCGAGGAACCAGATCCATTAGAAGGAAGAATGTTTTTTCTGAGACTGGAAAATAGAGTTTGCGTTGCCTTTGACTTGGAAAAGGTGGGATTTACATTGTTTCACTATTAACTGGTAGGACTGCACAATTAAAATGATGTTGATATATTTTTGTATTAGATATTACTGCTCTAATCGGTGTTAATAGGCGCTCTAATTTTTATCTTTGAGCGACTGATGATAGAGCAAAAAAATTTCATACAGTATATCACAATCATAACCTGTGGTTAGGTATTTTATTTTATATTGTGAGTAATTAGAGATTCTCAGATGTAGTTAGCGTCCATTTACTACATCGCGTTCTGGTAGACTTGCTGGCACTATGCAGTCTTTCTCACTAATGATCAGTTTATTGTTCCACAGGGTAACCTGAATCACTATTGGTCCATGCGTCCTGACCAATCACGTTAGGCAAGGGTTGAGTTTTTTCAATAGAGAGGGGATTAGCAACATGCTAACGCAGCCATACTGTGCCACTGAGACATGCTGGATGTTGAATTTGTTCGAGTGGATATTGTGTTGATCATCAACATGTTCTTGTAGCACCAGCACTCTGTTTATTCACAGTGAGCTTACAACTAGAACAGCTTTTTGGAAAGATTCTGGTTTGTGGGCATTTGTCCCTGCAAGATTTGCCTTAACAAGATCACTAAGCATTTTCATGAAATATTTCTGAGCAATACAATGCAAATACAACAACGTTCACGAGAGAGGGATTCTCTTTCAACTCAAATCAAGCCTTAAACATGGTTACAGAGCATTATAATTTGATCATTGGACATTTGGGGTACAATTCACTTATCAGTTCTAGATCCTTAAAGGAAAATATAGTGACAAATTAGTTCCCTCAAATGTCTCACCCAGGAACTTTGGCTATGTTTCCACTGCTTAACCTCAGAACCACGAAGTGAAGAACCAAATATTTGTCAGACCTCAGAGTAAAAATAAGGTAATTGTGGCTTTGTTCCACGTAATTGACCCTTTGTGGGGAGTTTGATTGACAGGCGATCTAACCAATGATAACACAGAATCCGCTGTTTCGTCCGACAAAGCAGTCAAGGGAGTTAGTAGATTAACGTTAGTGAACTTGATAAATTGTGTGTACTCACGTCTTTCCGCACTTGAAACAAGATTCCTTCTGATGTTCATTCATGTTTATTTGATGCTATAAATGAACTAGTATGAAGAGACGATGGAGCTACAGCGATCTGTCACGACACATTAAAGAGACGCTATGTGAAGTTATTAAATGTAATTTCGGGAGGAGTACGCCCATCTAATCTTCCAATTAATACCAAGGAATAAAACCAGCATCTTACCTCTTCCTGTTGTTAGTTCTTTCGACATCCCTCCTCCTCCTTTTTTGAACAATTTTGCCTATTTTAGGGGGGCAGTAGGAGTAGAATATTCTCTCTGAGCCCCTCTATAGCTGACAGCAAGCCAAATATGTTTACCACTTATGCTAAGATTATATGGGCGCATGAACTTATGAAACAGTACTTATTGTTTAAAATTATTTAAAAAATGACAATATTTGAAACTTTGTTTCATACCGAAAGTATCCTCCTCTGTTGACGTGTTGTCAGTGTCCTCTTTGCTCCGCGATGTATTTTTCGCTGCGTGAGAACATGTGTTGGGGGGAGAGTGGCATGGCTTGTCGGACATTGCAACAGTAACTAAAGGGGGCGGGTCTTTGCGAACGGTCAATTGTGTCTTTATTTATCTCAAAATTATGATCTTGTAGCCTACCTGGGCAATCTCACAGTTGCGACACACATCTTGTTTTATCCAAGATATTTGGTTCTGAGTTTTGTGATTGGAAACTTGGCTAGTGCAGTAGTTCACATTAGAATCCTATATAAATAAACTATTTGGGAACTTGGATTAGATAAGTAGCAGAACAAAATGGACACACAGCCTAACTGCTGATTTGTGTATAGTTAGCCTGTCTGCAACCTACTGCTGTGTAAAAACACTGATAGCTGTATTGAAAATGTTATAGATATATATATATATATGGCACAAGCTATACACTCTCACATGTTTCACTGAGGGAGTTGGTGCATGCAACAAATCATTCAAGCATTTTAGCTTTTTATTTGAAAGTTGGTTTCACCATAGTGCTAGGATAGATTAATTGTTATTAAAACCAATTTGCCAGTTTACAAGGGTCATTTGGCCAAAACACTCAGATAAATGTAGCAGCGCTCGGTTAGGGAGGGCGATGGTAGTTGATCCACGGCAGTCCATGTTAAAATTTGCTTCTTTTTGTTGTTATTATTAAAATTTACTTTTTGTAATCTTAATCTCAAAATCACATGCAGACTGAATCCGCATGGTTAGCTATTTTTTATTCACACAACTTTTGACGTGTCTTTTGTTGTGTATTTGTTTTGTGTGATAATGATCGATCTTGAAGGTTGGTGAATCTGTTAAAAGAATGTGTCGGATGGGTTTAAATTCGTGACAGAAATTGCTGCTAATGAGCTAGTGATGAGCAAAACAGGGTTCAGTTGGGACCATTTTAAGATACATGTATAATTTCTAGCATTTGGCCACTGTTTGCCACCTTAAAACTGTGTTTGAAAAGAAATGGGCCCTTCATGTCTATATTTGTAACAACTAATCTTGCACACTCTCTGAAGAATAGCGGCTCAGCCATAGATACACTGTTGTAACACACACACACACACACAAAGGCAGACTCCGTCTATTAAGATGGATGTTGTTTAGGAAATTTAGGACAGAATTGTGTAAAGGTAGCATACTCTTGAGCGTGGATGGGATTGTTGGCCTTTTTTGGAGAATGTGACTCATCGTAATACTCAAGTATGATTTATTCAGTGTAATTTGATATCGGGTTAGGAGACAGGGGACGCATTTTCCTTTTGCCTTGCACTTTGCTTGAGTTTTAGACAAATATATTATCTGTTTTTTGTTCTTTTTTTAAAAGAGCTTTGCACAACTTCTATTGGGACTCAATGCTAATGTGTTCTGATGACAATGGAGGACATAATTATCTACGCACTTCACACAAATCACCCCATATGCTCACTTCCACATTTTCATACCATTAACATAACTCTACAAATCATCGAATAGCTTTTACTCGAGTACATTGTTTTTGTCTTTTGCTACATCCACCCATGATGCAGGAGAAAAGGAAGTACAAAAACTGTTGAACTGATTTTAATGTGAATTTTTCTTGCCTCTTGTGTATATGTGTAATTACATGTGAATTGTATTGTAAATATGATATCTTTCACTTATATTTCTTAATGCATGATCAAAACAGGGCAGTTGGTAATAACAGCTAGCCTCAATGCTACTGGCATGGACAGCTTTTGCAGCACCGGCATAACTTCTGCAAACGAAACCTATCTCTGAAGAAAAAAAGAAAAAAGAAAAAGAAGAGAAAGAGGAAAAACTCACAAAAAGATACCGGTTTTGTTTTGCATGTCTTACGTTTTCGGAAAGGGTTTATTTTCGTAATTTCTTTTCTATTCGAAAATTGGCAGTTCGTATCACCCTCGCACACAAGGAAGCGTTTTCTTCTTCTTGTACACAGAGATCGAACCAAACACTGTAAATCTGAAACTAAATAAAAAGAAGAAGAAGAAGAATACTATCTATATCAGAAGAGGAGAATTATGAAGACTCGTCCTAAAAAAAAATATGCGAAGAATATGCACATTTTCATCCTCTCTTGCTTTTTTTTAATATATATATCACATAGAGTCGAGAGTAGATAGACACACCTATTAAGCCATTAGTTCAAACTAGACTAGACCCGCTTACATCTTGTTGAACAACAAAACAGCAAGTTAAAGTCTCATGCCATGAGAATGCACGACTGGCAAAGCAAATTCTCGGAGTTTGTTAAAATGTATGGGCCAGTAACTTTGCTGTGCTGACTTTCTTTGCACCAGGATACTGATATAGCGAATTATAACACGTGAACACAGCACACGCGCAAGTTAAGTACTAACCTGAAGTGAAAATCCCCCCCAAAATAAATACAAATTGGCAAATATCTAGGGCTTCATACCTAATTTGAGAGTTCAGTCGCTATTCAGTACCGTTTCGTTTCATTTCTAGTTGCCTGTGTTTGTTGTATTCTTTAAATGAATGGTTAACTCTTATTGTTGATGTTTTCTCATAGAAAGGAAATATATTTCTACTTTACATCCTGCCCTGAAAGTAAAATGCATTCTGTTTCTGTGTTGTACTGGTTTTGTTCTCATTAAGCTCTTGGTTTGATTCTGTTGAACTATTGAGGTGTGATGATTTTTGATGATCCATTCGGGGGTATGATTTGTCTTCATGAAATCAACATTTGTAAAGTAAAAGGTTGTATTTTCTTCTTTACTTTTTGTTTTCCTTTTCTTTCTTTTCTTTTTGTCAGTGCCAATTAATGTAATGGTGTCGGTCAGCTTTTCTAGGTGTTTGAGCAAAATGTGTTTTTTACTAATACAAGATGTTACAGTATGTGGTACAAAAAAGGGTTATAAGTAACCAACTGACTTTTTACAAATAAAGGCTTATACAGTAAAGAACGACAACGCCGAAGTCTTTTCATTTGCCATTTGTGGACTAACGGTTACATTTCTTTCCTTTTGGCTGTTGGTTTAAACTAATTAGTCCCCAAATGGTAAATCATGTATGTTTTTAGAACATGATTTAAGGAGAGACATTCAAGTATTATAACAAAAGTGGTCTTCACGTTGCCATTTTCTTTTCCTTCTGTTTTTTTAAAGGGCTGCAGAGGTATATATATATATATATATATATATATATATATATATATATATATATATATATATATATATATATATATATATATATATATATATATATATATATATATATAATGAGAGAGAGAGAGAGAGAGAGAGAGAGAGAGAGACCATAGCAATGTCTTGTATAATCACTTTAAATTGGATTATAATCGTGACACATTACTATACACTAGATACACTAGATTACTAGATATACCTCGCGCCAAACCCCTTGGTCCTGAATAAAGTACCCCATCAGAACCCCAGCTGGAAGAGTGTAATCTTTGCCCCATAAGAACATTAGTCTGGGTGCTCATATTTCACTAAATTCTGCAAGAAGAAAGAATAGCAAAATGCATTAGGGCTCCCATATGCCGTAACTTGCTTTGATGATAAACTAAAAAAGTTGCTTTTTAAAATAAACTGGGAGACAAAACAGAATGAAAGATGGTATAAATTATAACCAAAATCCTTAAAACTGATATTCCATTCTGTCATTCTTTTACACAAATAATATATATTATATATACAGGTGCTCGTCATATAATTAGAATATCATCAAAAAGTTGATTTATTTTCACTAATTCCATTCAAAAAGTGAAACTTGTATATTATGTTCATTCATTACACACAGACTGATATATTTCAAATGTTTATTTCTTTTAATTTTGATGATTATAACTGACAACTAAGGAAAATCCCAAATTCAGAAAATTAGAATTACTTAAGACCAATACAAAGAAAGGATTTTTAGAAATCTTGGCCAACTGAAAAGTATGAGCATGTACAGCACTCAATACTTTTACAATAGCTCCTTTTGCCTGAATTACTGCAGCAATGTGGCATGGAGTCGATCAGTCTGTGGCACTGCTCAGGTGTTATGAGAGCCCAGGTTGCTCTGATAGTGGCCTTCAGCTCTTCTGCATTGTTGGGTCTGGCATATCGCATCTCTTCCTCCAGACTCTGGGACCCTGATTTCCAAAGGAAATGCAGAATTTACTTTCATCAGAGAACATAACTTTGGACCTCAGCAGCAGTCCAGTCCTTTTTGTCTTTAGCCCAGGCGAGACGCTTCTGACGCTGTCTGTTGTTCAAGAGTGGCTTGACACAAGGAATGCGCCAGCTGAAACACATGTCTTGTATACGTCTGTGCGTAGTGGCTCTTGAAGCACTGACTCCAGCTACAGTCCACTCTTTGTGAATCTCCCCCACATTTTTGAATGGGTTTTGTTTCACAATCCTCTCCAGGGTGCGGTTATCCCTATTGCTTGTACACTTTTTTCTACCACATCTTTTCCTTCCCTTCGCATCTCTATTAATGTGATTGGACACAGAGCTCTGTGAACAGCCAGTCTCTTTTGCAATGACCTTTTATGCCTTGCCCTCCTTGTGCAAGGTGTCAATGGTCGTCTTTTAGACAACTGTCAAGTCAGCAGTCTTCCCCATGATTGTCTAGCCTACAGAACTAGACTGAGAGACCATTTAAAGGTTTTGAGTTAATTAGCTGATTAGAGTGTGGCACCAGGTGTCTTCTGAACCTTTTCACAATATTCTAATTTTCTGAGATACTGAATTTGGTATTTTCCTTAGTTGTCAGTTATTATCATAAAAATTAAAGAAATAAACATTTGAAATATATCAGTCTGTGTGTAATGAATGAATATAATATACAAGTTTCACTTTTTGAATGGAAGTAGTGAAATAAATCAACATTTTGAGGATATTTAAATTATATGACCATAACCTGTATATATGCATTTCTAGAACAAAACAAAGGTTGTTTTAAAGTGTTTTTGAATCCAATATTTGGTAACAGAGTTTTAAAATGTGCAGACCTCATTTAAAATGTATTAAATACAACAGCTCATGAAGGTTAAGCAGCTCCTTTCACTGGTTGTTTGTTGTAAGTTTCAGACACTATTTTATACCCTATTCATGGACGGTGCCGGTTGACATTACTAGTGAATCTCTGAAACGGTGCAGACGTGCCAGTACAATTTGACCTCAGAGACACTGACTTCTGTACGTGCAGAGGTTTGGAATCCCACATGACATACCTTAGCCAGGTCCCTCTTGTAAAAGAGATCGTTTGATCTCAATGGGACTTCCTGGTAAAATAAAATAAATTGCCTTTCTGCCCCTGAGCAGAACATGGTTTTTGCCCGTCTTGTGTTTTCTTGCAGCAGGTTGTGTACATAACTGATGTGCAAAGCACAACACTATCCCAAAAGATTGCAGTAGTCAAGAAACTAAGTATATGTATATATATCTAAGTACTATATGTATATCTGAAGACTTTGTTCCTTTAATGTGTCGCTGGTTAACTACATGGACATGAAAAGAACATAGCTACATTTAAGTTACAGAGTGAGGTGCAAGACAGAGAAAAAGAAAGATCTATACAGAATCTTGAGTGAAATTCAGAGTTGTTGTTTTTTGCGCTCCATCTTGCCTTAGTAAACTTTGAAAATGTTCCCAGTGGAGGAGAGGCACTTATGGGGCTGGGAGTGCAGAGATCTGTTGGGAAGATGGAAGCAGAGCGCTGAACTAGATCAGCGAAATGTGCTGGCCATTTCCTTGTTCTATTGTCAGCACTCCATAAAAAAACATCAAATATTGAGAGGGTGCATTAACATGGGCCAGAAATTGATGGCTGCTCCGGTGAGGGGTAAAAAATCAGATGAAAACAGTCAAACAGTGGAAGATGCCATCTTGACTCTACTGCTGGACAATTTTCTCCATCTTGAAAAGTCTGTCAGGTTTAGTATGTGAAAACAGTAGAAAAACTGTTTATTTATTTATTATTTATTTTTATTGATAGTATTAATGGATGCTTGATCAATTCACAATAATCAAATTTTGTGTTTTCTTAAATTATGTTCCATTTGCAATACGAATTTGAATGGCAAAGAATTGTTTTCAAACACATTTTTCCCAAACGGTTTCTCTGTCTTCCATTGGTCTGGCAAACTTATAAATCTTATTAATGAGAATGCAGATGTTGTGTATGCCCCCCCTTGAAGAAAAAACTGCAAAGTTACGACACTCAAAGTTCAATGCAAAGGGAGATATTTTCTTTTACAGAAATCACCGTTTAAAGCTTCTTCATGGTTTGGTGACATCACAAACCCCATAATTTACATAAACCCCACCCCCAGAGACACGCAACAAAGGGGGCGGGGCCATGTTGGGCTGCTTTAGAGAAGAGGAAGAGTTGTTGTAGTAGAGTGTTGTTGATGCCGTCATTTTACGCCGAACTGCAATTCAACGCTGAATTTGCACAAAAGATTAACATGACGAAACATGCTAGTGATGAGTTGAATCAACTCCACAGCAACTACATACATTTATCCACTAACCGTTCAGAAAGCAGTTTCATTCTAAAAGTTGGAACTTCTTCCTGAGTCTCTCCATCAGTGTCGACTCCGGTTTGAACAATGTAAGGATGAACACCGTTACTGACAATCTTCATTTTGGCTGCGTGAGATTCTCCAGCTTTGTTGTTGTTGAGCTGTTAAAGCTCCGCCTTCTTTTGGAAAGTGGCCGGGAGCAGCAGCTCATTTACATTTAAAGGGACACACACAAAAACGTTGTGTTTTGCTCACACCCAAATAAGAGCAAATTTGACAAGCTATAATAAATGATCTGTGAGGGATTTTGAGCTGAAACTTCACAGACACATTCTGGAGACACCAGAGACTCATATTACATCTTGTGAAAAGTGTCATAATAGGTTCCCTTTAAGTAATTATTTCTGGCCAAGTAAACATCATTTTACTTTGAAAGTGCTGCAAAATGTGCAGAAGGTAACATTTTGCCGAAATATTGCCACAGGCATGTTTTTTTCTAATGATTCTAGGTTGATATTTTTAAGACATTATCTGAGCACATATCTTAATGTTGGCATGAAACTGAAGTTGTGATAGACTTTTCTTCCCTACTGTGATGTATGAAACGGCTTCTGGATTGACTGTAGGGTGGGACTGGATTTCGTTCTCTGAAATTGACAGGATCGTAGGAAGATGGGCGTTGCTAACTAAATGGAGGCAGATCTGAATGCCAGTTTGCAGTCAGTTGTTGAGGATATTTAGTCCCACCATCTGCAGAGACACGTCAAGAAGAGAACAGATGCCTTTTCGAGGGGGAGCAGAGGTTACGAGTGTTATTTGTTTATTTGTTTTTATTTTAATTATAATTTATAATAAACACTGCAAGAAAAAAAATGGTTTTGTGCACGGTCACTTTAAGAAAGTTTCTTAATGGTAGGGCAATTTTTTTATAAACATTATTTTGTTATACTGGATGAATCTCTCCATATATATGTATATATATATATATATATATATATATATATATATATATATTCAGATTCACGCCATATCATAACCATATTTACGAGATGGCCACCCATGACGCTTTACCCGGAGCTGTTCACATCCTCTGTCAACGCCAAAATGAATCTGCAGCAGTCAGGTGGTACAAGAAAAACATCTGTAAGTTGGTTACGTTCATTATTATTGTAACGTAATGTGCTTTGAGACATGAGGTAATTTAACTCTTTTCAGACTGTGTGCGTTCACGTCTAAGGGGCCGTTCACATATCGCGTCTTTTGCACGCACATATTCATTATTTCCTATGTAGGCGTGCTCAAAATGGAAGCAACGTTTTTTCCAGGCGCGCCTGTGCCGTAGCGAGATGAAAACATCTCAACTTTTCAGAATGCTGCAAGCGCACTGCAGGTCATGTGACAAGAACCATCCAATCAACCCTTTCCCTTACCATAACGGTCGCCTAATCACCTCAGACGAACACAGAGTCATTGTGCAGGAGAGATGGTTTCACGGCAGAAGCTCTGTTTGGTGATGCTTGCGCCAATTTTTCTTAAAAGATTATCAAATTGGTCCTTGTCAACTCTGAAATAGGCTTTGAATCTCTCATCGTCCAGACGGAGCTCTTGGATGAGTTTGTGAAATTCTCCGTGGTGCACCCAAACACTGCGGGAGTTTTTTCTGTTTTTTCTTCTCCATAAATAAATCTTGTACTAGAGCTTCAGCAAGGGCTTTTCGGTGATGGAAATCCATTGAAATTACCTCGTAGTCGTGAAGAAAGTTGTTCATGGTTGCTTTCCACGCTTTTTTAGGCGCGATACGTGAACGGCCCCTTATGGAGGAGGCTTGGCTTTGGAGACGCTCTGAAGGAAGAGTGGGATCTTATACTTTCAAAGCTAGGCTGCTATTACTAGCCTCTCCAAAACTGCCAACCCTGCCTTTAGTTTTTTTTTTAGATATGAAAACAAGAATTTTTTCGGATTAGCATGTTTATTAGTCATTGACATAACCCACTCTCTTTAATACAATTTTGAGATTTCTTACATTTCATTTGGTTTTATGTATTATCATTTAATTTTGCATACACGCTGTATCAACCACTGGCCATCTGTTCTCTTAATACCTGAATTGGTGGCATTGAAAAACCCTTATCTATTAAGCACTAGTGTTGTGATGACAGACAGCTCATGGAAAAGCACACGGTGTTGTTAGCACAAGGACTGATATTTAACTCGATGGTCACAGACTATTGCTGACATATATGTTAACAATGTTGTGCCTTTACCATTTTGAATTCATCTTCTCTTTTACATTTTTGACACAATTATTGAAGATTTACTTTGAGCATTATGACTAAAAATTACATGCCTTAGAGGTTGTCCCACATATCTCCAATGCACACATTACACGCATGCATAAATGTTCGCACACGTGCACTCACTCACTCACACACACACTGTAGTCAGGGATGAATAGACGAGGAATGCGTCTAATAAAATATTAAGACTTGGTGCTCTTTTATCTATATCATATGACCATTGATGCACAAGTGAATCTATTTCTCTCTTTTTGTCTATCTACCTCCACTTCCTCCCACACATACTTATTTGCTCATTTTATTCTTAATTCACAAGTGATTCTCCAAAAATGTCTGCCAATTGCTTCATGTGAAACATAATTGCACTAGAGGCTAATGATTCCTAGTAATTCCATGGCAATTTCATTGTGTGATTCAAACAAACATGCATTCCCTTGTGGGTTGCATGCAGCCAGACAGATGCCTTTGCACTACACACCTTATGAATCATTTTACCGCTTCTTTGTCAAATAAAAGCAGTTTCACTAGCACACATCTCCATTAAAAACGCTGTGATTTTAATATTTTTGTTTTACACGTTGCTCTGGCATGTCACTCGTGTTTGTGACGTGCTATGGCACAGCATAAGGAGAGCGAATATGGCTGGAATATAATCACAGCTAACGTCTAGGCTGGTTTCTCTGGAGAACAGGAGATGTGAGCCATTTTGTTGACTGAGGCACACACGTCTTTGTCATCACTTGGCTCCAACTCCCTGCAGCTCTGGCTGCAGACGGTTGACTGTTATTTTAGTCAACACCACCCTCTATTGGCAAGAACAGTCGACTGCAACTCACTTGTATTTTTCTTATCAGGAGACATTGAGTTTTACTGAACAATGTCTGAAACTTGTATTGTGAGCACTTCCTGTGGCTATTTGCCTGTTCATGATGAATCGCTTGTTGTATTCCTCAATTATAAGTTGCTTTGGATAAAAGCGTCTGCCAAATGAATAAATGTACTATAAAAAAAACAAAACAAAACAAAGGTAACACTTTAGAATGGGGGACACATATTCACTGCGACTTTTTACTGAAACTAAACTAAAATGCTTATTAATAGTAAGGTAGTTGTCGCAGTATTTAAGTATGGGAAGGATTTAGGGATATGGTTTTGCATTAACATGTGCTTTATAAGTACTAAGAGGCAGCCAATATGCAAACTAATAAGCAACTAGTTAAAAGAATTGTTCCCCATACTAAAGTGTTACCAAAACAAACATAAATACAAAATATATTAACTCATAACAAAGTGGGGGGTTCCAGAAAGCAGGTTATGTGACATCCCCAGGTATGTTTAAGAGTAAGTACGCTGATAACCTCAACTTTCAGTTCCAAAAATGGAGGTAATTTTCAGGGTATGTTGCCATAGCAACTTACTCTCTGAACATAACCTGCTCCGGAGCAGCTCATGATCCAGGGTTAGTTTGCTTAAGAGGTATTCAGATGTGTTATTTAATTAATATAGTTTGATTAATGTAACTAAATTTGTTATATAGTTACAGTTATATATTTAGCATCAAACAAACAATATAATTCTTATTCTCAGTGAATGAAGATTACTTATTCAATAAAAATGAATAGGTGGCGATGTGCTCTAAGTAAGTTATGTAAATCACCATTAAACAAAAAGATGGAGGAGGAAGTGGAATGGCGCGCTTTTTCTTAGTGTCTGTTTCCATGGTAAATCAGTGAATCGTCGATTCGTCGCTCGGTTGAGAATGTCTTGTGTGTAAACCAGGAACATACTCTGGGTTGGCCCTACTACCTGTGTTTTTGGAATCAGCATACCTCAAGTAAGCAAGGTTTGGGTTAATCAACCGAGAGTTCAGGATATATGTGACGGTAAGTTAACCTTGCTTTCTGGAATACCCCCCCTAGTCAGTCTCCATGTTATTGTTTACATGGTCGTCAAGCATAAAAAGAGCGAACATGGGCAGCCATGCCATCTTTTTCAAAAAAGTCTCCATTTTCAAAGTTCGAAAATGCAGGCGTAGAATAAAAGACAGGCGTAACCATAGCAAAACGTATGCGTTTTAAAACTAAAACGCACTGGTGTAAACGGGGCCTAAGAACGGCTACTGTACAAACTAGAGAATGCTCAGATGGAGGGTTTAATGGATTCACAGGATGCAAATAGAATTTCCAAAAGTAAATAAAAAACACTGGAAATGCAGTGCAAGCACTTGATGTGTTGATGTTGTATTTCCTGTTTAAACAGGAAGTTTGCCTTGTGTAGTTTGAAGGGATTTGCTTTTGAACTATGATTTGCAAAGTGCTGATCGAGTCAATATACTTATTTGCTGGAGAATAAAGACGGTCGTGAAGAAAGGTCTTATAAAAGAATGGTAAATAAATAAATAAAGAATGGTCTGCTAGTTTGTTTTATGCTACACTGGGTTAAAAACAACCCAAGTTGGGTTGAAAATGGACAAACTTGCGTTGTTTTAACCAAGCAGTTAGGTTAAATGTTTACCCAACCTGCTGGGTAGTTTTATTTACCTCAACTATTGTTTAAAAATTGCTGTATTGCTTGCTTAAAATAAACCAAAAAATATGTTGGAAATAACAACAAATCTGTTCTTCCCAAGAAAGATTGGTTAGTGTGAACCATGATATGAATGGAACACAAAAGAGATTTTTTAATATGTTTAATAAATGAACATTTATTGAAATTCTTATGTTCACCTTTTAATTAATATTGTTGTCTCTACTAATTATGTGTCTGATTTTAAATTTACAACCTATTTTGGGTTCATTTTAAGCCAGCCATACAGCAATTTTTAAACAATAATTGGGTTACATAAAACTGCCCAGCACTTTGGGCAAACATTTAACCCGACAGCTGGGTTAAAACAACCCAATTGCTGTGTTTGTCCATTTTCAACCCAACTTGTGTTGTTTTTAAGCATTTTGTATAATTTACAGCAAATAGAGATGGCTTCAAAGCTAATAGGCATGGATTAAACCATATGAGATTTGATTTCATGGGGAATGATGCCATTCATCACAGGCTTGATGAGAATATTTTTAGAAAAAAATCCAAGGTGTGTTTGAGAAGGATTTATAAAATAAAGCATGCTCCAGTGCTTCAAGTGCTTTAGGAAGGAAGACAAAGGTCATGTTGTGACACGTTAACCCAGTTCATTCTTGTGCTTGTTTCGTAACTTGTGAACTCGTTCCTCTACATACAATGACACTCACAGCAGTGATGGCAATCACCAGAAGACAACACACTGTTAAAATGCTCAGATTCACAGATCATATACAGTGGTGTGAAAAAGTGTTTGCCCCCTTACTGATTTTTTTTTTTTTTTGTCATGTTTGTCACACTTAAATGTTTCAGATCATCAAACAAATTTAAATATTAGTCAAAGATAACATAAGTAAACACAAAATACAGTTTTTAAATGAAGGTGGTTATTATTAAGGGAAAACAAAATCCAAACCTGCATGGTGATTGCCCCACCTGTTAAAACATAACTGGGGTTTATCACACCTGAGTTCAATTTTTCTAGCCAGACCCAGGCCTGATCACTGCCACAGCTGTTCCCAATCAAGAAATCACTTAAATAGGACCTGCCTGACAAAGTGAAGTAGACCAAAAGATCTTCAAAAGCTAGACATCAGGCCGAGATCCAAAGAAATTCAGGAACACATGAGGAAGAAAGTAATGGAGATCTATCAGTCTGAAAGAAGGTTATAAAGCCATTTCTAAAGCTTTGGGACACCAGCCATCCAGAGTGAGAGCCATCATCCACAAATGGCGAAAATATGAAACAGTGGTGAACCTTCCTAGAAGTGGCTGGCCTACCAAAATTAACCCAAGACCACAGCGATGACTCATCCAAGAGATCACAAGAGACCCCACAACATCATCCAAAGAACCGCAGGCCTCACTTGTCTCAGTTAAGCCAGGAACACACCAAGGCGATGCCGATGAACTAGTGGCGACGAAAGCAGACTGCGGGGTTGGCTCACGTTGGCAGCCTCTGGGTCCAAAGTTGCCCTGTCACACCAAACCGACGCATGACAACCACATATAAAAGGAGATAACTGTCTATTTAAGCAGATATTTGTCAATATTCGTCATTCAAAAAGGGAACGTGAAACTAAGACTGCATGTATACAAACGCAGTGCTTGCTTACCGTTTTGAATATCAGTCATGCTGATCATGTTCTTTATTCCACTCCGCTCATGTTATTATGAAAATATTCGTGCATTCGAGTACTCAGGTAAGATGACGTAAAATTAAAACAACCTTCTGTCTGTGCCGTCATGACTTTGTTGCTTGCTTTCATAACTTTTGCTTATATTCGCGTGAACTCACTCGTTTGCTATACTGAACAGCCAATCAGAGTTCTCTCTCTCACCAACGGCCCGATGCCGATTCAAAAGCAGCCAATGAGGACCAACTTCAGCCGACGGTG
This sequence comes from Zacco platypus, assembly GCA_038088235.1. Classification (NCBI taxonomy): domain Eukaryota; kingdom Metazoa; phylum Chordata; class Actinopteri; order Cypriniformes; family Xenocyprididae; genus Zacco; species Zacco platypus. Next base: position 24,161,970 of record CM076070.1, read on the forward strand.
CCGAACACACTGAAAACTTAGTCGGCCGACCAAACAAAAACTGCCTGCAAACCGTCGGATTGGTGTGTTCCTGCCTTTAAGGTCAGTGTTCATGACTCCACCATAAATAAAGACTGGGCAAAAATGGCCTGCATGGCAGAGTTCCGAAATGGAAACCACTGGTGAGCAAAAAGATAAACATCTTGATGATACCAAAGACTTTTGGGAAAGTATTCTGTGGACTGACAGGACAAAAGTTAAACTTTTTGGAAGGAGTGTGTCCCATTGCATCTGGTGTAAAAGTAACGCCGCATTTCAGAAAAAGAACATCATACCAACAGTAAAATATTGTGGTGGTAATGTGATGGTCTGGGGATGTTTGGCTGCTTCAGGACCTGGAAGACTTGCTGTGATAAATGGAACCATGAATTCTGCTGTCTACCAAAAAACATTCTGAAGGAGAATGACCGTGACCTCAAGCTGAAGTGAACTTGGGTTCTGCAGCAGGACAATGATCCAAAACACACTAGCAAGTCCACTTCTGTATGGCTGAAGAAAAACAAAATGAAGAGTGGCCTAATCAAAGTCCTGACCTGAATTCTACTGAGATGCTGTGGCATGACTTTAAAAGGTAGTTCATGCTCGAAAACCCTCCAATGTGGCTGAATTACAACAATTATGCAAAGATGAGTGGGCCAAAATTCACCCACAGCGCTGTAAAAGACTCACTGCAAGTTATCGCAAACACTTGATTGGTTGTTCCACCCTTAGCATCAACAACCGCAGTTGTTAGGTTTAGGGGGCAATCACTTTTTCACACAGGGCCATGTAGGTTTGGATATATTTTTCCCTTAATAATAACAACCTTCATTTAAAAATGAATTGTGTTTACTTGTGTTATCTTTGACTAATATTTGACTAATATTTGATGATCTGAAACATTTAAGTGTGACAAACATGCATAAATAACACTTTTTTCACACCACCGTATGTGCTGCATGCAATTCCTTTCTCAAAGCAAAAGAGATGTCTTTATTTACTCAAAAACCTCATAGATTTTGTAATAAATACAAAATACTTTCAGGTTTAATGCATAGAATTAAAATCAGTCCCTTATTTAGAAAATATTTCAAACTTTCCAAAAAATAAAAATTTCAGTAAAATTTATCTCAATAAGTAAACTAAGCAATAATGCCAGCTTCTTCAAGAACCACTAATTACTAACTAGTTAATATTGACAGCAGCATGAAAACTACTGGTGACCACCAAACTATGATTTTTGTGTGTGTGTTTTCTTGTTCATTATGTTAAAACTCAATCTTCCCAATCAAGAACTACAACAAATGAGACCAAAGGCTCCTTGGCACTGCTTTCGTTTAATGAATGAGATGTGATACAAGATATATCAGCTAATATTAACTGGGAGTCTCCTCGACTGTTCTCGGGCTCCCAAGAGGATTTTTTTCTTCATTTGCATTTGTAAACTGCTCTTACATTATGAACATGATTCATGAATACATTAAACACACACTGGTGCTTAGAGGCTGGAGTGCAAATAAGTAAAGGTTCAATCACAGTAGATTTTGTGTTCCATTCATATCATGGTTCACACTAACCAATCTTTCTTGGGAAGAACAGATTTGTCAGTATAACCGGGCTCCGTGTGCACCTTTGCAACCCACACGTCCAATCTCATCTTCTTAATTGAAACCAATTAGATTTGGAGATGTCGTAACACAGAGGTTCACTTAATTTCTCCACCCCACACGGTGAATGTTTACTCCGTGTATTCAATAAAAATGTGAAAAGTATAATTGTTTGTGTGTTAGTCATATTGTGTTTGTCCATAATTGTGACTTAAATTTAGATCAGACCAGATTTATGAGTAAGCAATGCAGAAATTCAGACGTTTTCAAAGGGTTTACAAACTTATTTTTGTGACTGTAAGACAGAGATACAGATATAGACATTACCTATTGATAAATACTCCTCTGTTGCAGTGGGGTAACTTACCATCACACTCTTATTCACTGAGAAAAAGAATTATATATTTAATAAGATATTACATATGTATTTTATTATAGAAATTATAGTACAGAAAACGTCAGGTTATAAAAAGGACAAAAGCAGATCCATGTGTGCGATTACAATAAAATAAATACATATATTAGAATCAAATAAACACTTAAACATTGTGATAGTGCTTATATATATATATATATATATATATATATATTTTTTTTTTTTTTTTACTTGTTAATAATCATTGAAACCAAATAGTCTAGAGTGACATCATGTCCTGTTTATTCAATGCAGATTGTTTCATAGCAGCTTTACAGTGATCAACAGGAACATAAAATATTGATTCAGTGATGCAAACATAGTTCAATTTGGGATATTCCCATGTCCAACCTCGTCTGGAATGCAGGATATTTTTAATTAATATGTTTTTATTAAACAATTAAAATGGAATCAGAATTTGGCAGGAAAATGAAAATTAATAACTATTAATAACTATTAATGCTTTTTGACATGCTATTAAATGAAATGTTCAACAAGACACAAGAGCATCACTGAGATCAGACATTGATGGTTCTCAGACCACTATCCAAATACCGGGAGAAGAAGATAGAAATTTCCCCGTCTTCAGTGTAATTTCACCACTACCCATTAACTGACCTCCTCATGCAGTGGACTGTGTGATTCCTCAACTGTCCCACTATAGGTCTCACCTTCACTATGACTGGTACTTTTATATTCCGCCTTATTTTTTTGAAGGAATCATCCCCAATTAGGAGGAATACCAACTCTGTTATGAACAGTGACAACAGTATTCCTCTTCTGCCAGGTTTTGCCACTTTCATACCAATATTTTTATTCTAGTATCTTGAATGGATAACGGAAATAAATAGTCCTTTTGTGATTTTTCAGGATTCCGCAGACAAATTTTTTCTATTTCTAAGGTTCATACCAAGAAAGTCCTGCGGTGCTTAGAAATATAATCGATTTCTGATTCTGAGCCATTATTAATTGTGATATTGCACCCCATTATGAATATAAAACTGTAATTAATGCCTAATAGAGATTAAGTGAGCCACTTTCAGATGTCATTTTGATTCATTGTGATTCATAGAATCCAATGTAAATCTTTCAAGTGCCAAAGATATATCCACAGGCTCATTAGAGCTTTCCCAATGATTATTACAATTTATTTTTAGTAGATTTATTTCAAAGTCATGGGTGTCCAATCCTTCACCTGCAGGAAAATGGCAATCCAGGAGCAGGATTGGACACCCCTTACTTTGAAATAAAGTGATAAACAAGTTAAGTAGTAAATAAATAAGTGAAGTGAGTAGTGCCACTATCGGCACAAAACTGAATTTAAAAATAATTATATATGCCTATACTGCATATTTGGCTGATAATGCTCAAACGTACAAACGTACAGTTCATGTAAACGCACATTTAATAAAATAGCCATAACTAAGGTATTTATCAAAAAAATCTGTTTCAGATAATATGACCAGTAAATTTTATGCATACTTCCAGCAGGTTGGAATGAAGGCAAAAGTTAAAGGCAATGGTAGCCATCAACACGTGACATAAGGTAACTACTTGAACTTTCTATGGCTTAAGGTTAACGTACATGGTGAAAATGTTGTAGTGGAAGCATTAGTGGTGCCCTGGATATTACTTAAGTAATGGTTGGTGGAGTAGAATAAATATCAGAAGACTATAGAATTCGAGAAAGAGGTGGCAGGTTTTTAGTTCAGTTCACTTACTGTAAATGAGGAGGAAAATTAACTTCTCTTACTTTTAGAAGAAAGAGCAGTCAGGGGGATAAGGAAGGGGAAACTGTCCTTTTTTTTAGGTTTTTGGTCCTTTTAGGATCGTCTGGGGTGTCTCGCCATCAAATGAAATCCAACTCCAAGCAAAAAAAAAAAAAAAAAACTGGCCTATTTACAGACCATGGAGACCATTTAGTGGATTGTCAGTTAAACTCACATTAACATGAAACTAGAGAGTGTACGTGTTCAGTCTATGGCGTGTAGTGTTTGTTTTTGTTTACAAAGTGGCACTGCTAACTACTAGCCTAACATGCATAATACAGTGGTATAAGTCATTTTCATGGATCATTTTGACAACGTTGTTACTGCCCTCGAACAGTTACGTACAGCCAAGTACTACACTAAACTCGATCTTCACTGTGCTTATAATTTGATTCGAATACGAGAGGGAGATGAGTGGCCTTTTCTATGACTACTGGGCACAATGAATACCGCGTCATGCCGTTCGGGCTTGTCAATAGTCTGCCTGTTTTCCAGGCATTCATCAGTGATGTCTTCAGAGACATGGTCAACCTGTCTGTTATCGTCTACATTGATGACATCTTGATTTACTCCGATACCCTTGATGAACATGTTCATCAGGTCAGAGCAGTGCTGAAATAACTCGTACATCAACTGTATGCTAAATTGGAGAAGTGTGAATTCCATCAAACATCCACAGCCTTCCTGGAGTACATTGTCAGTCCTGACGGCAAAGCCATGGACGAGAAGAAGGTGACCGCTGCTCTTAACTGGCCCCAACCACATTGAAGGAACTACAACGGTTCTTGGGGTTCTCAAACTTCTGTAGACGGTTCATCAGAAACTTCAGTATAGTAGCCAACCCACTCACATCCATGGTAACAAAGGGGAATCATCACCTCACCCGGTCCACCGCTGCCATCCAAGCCTTTCAACAACTGAAGGAACGCTTTGTCACAGCTCCCATTCTCCATCACCCTGATCCAAATCTCCCCTTCGTGGTCGAGGTGGATGCTTCCAACTCTGGCCTTGGTGGTATACTCTCTCAACGACAAGGTGCAAGGTAATACTCCAAAACTCTATTCATGTGACTACCATTCCAGAAAACTCAACTCTGCGGAGAGAAATTATGATGTGGGGGATCGGGAACTCTTGGCCATGAAGGCAGCCTTTGAAGAGTGGCGTCATTGGTTAGAGGGATCTATACGCCCTTTTGCCGTCTTAACTGATCACAGGAACCTTGAATACTTGAACAGCCAAACGACTCAACCCCAGACAGGCTCGATGGTCTTTGTTCTTCTCTCGATTCAACTTCACAGTTACTTATCACAATTAGAGTAGTCATCTTCCTCAACTTCCCGAAACTGTCATCCCATCCAATAGTGTTGTTGTGCCCATCCAATGGGATATTTTGACAGAAATAGAACAAACTAACACTCAGGTTGAAAACCCTGGAGAATGTTCACCCAATAGAGTCTTTCGCCCAGTACCGCATCGCAACCGCCTCCTTGAACAGGTCCATAGTCTACCTTCCTCTTGACACCCTGGAATTATGGCCACCATCCATTCACTACAAAATCGCTTTTGGTCAACTCTGTGTAGAGACACAACCTTGTTCATTAATCGATGCCAGACTTGCAACATTCACAAAGCCTCCCGTCAGTTACCTGCTGGACTTCTTCAACCTCTGCCTTTTCCACAACGCCCCTGGTCGCACAGCGCCATAGACTTCATCACCGATCTCCCTGCCTCCAACAACCACACCACCATTCTAACCATCATTGACCGTTTCTCCAAGGCATGCTGTCTCACACCATTACCCAAACTACCAACTGCCCTTCAAACCGCTGAGCACTTGTGCTGTTGGGTGTTCCGTATTTACGGCCTACCCGAAGACATAGTATCTTACAGAGGACCACAATTTACTTCCAGACTCTGGTCAGCCTTCTTTCAAGCCCTCAACATCAATGTCAATCTCACTTCAGGTTACCACCCTCAGTCCAATGGGCAGATTGAAAGTCTCAACCAAGAACTCACTTGCTTCCTTAGATCATACTGCAACCAACACCAGAATGATTGGGCCCACTATCTGATGTGGGCCGAATACGCCCAGAATTCTCTGCGAAAGGAAGCCACAGGACTCATCCCCTTTCAGTGCATCTTAGGGTATCAACCGCCGCTCTTCCCATGATCTGGAGAACCCACCAATGTCCCTGCAGTCAACGACTGGCTAAACAGGAGTGAAGCCACCTGGAATAGAGCTCACACTCACCTGCAACATGCTGTGCTCCGCCAGAGAAGGCAGGCTCATCGTTATTGTCGTCCAGGTCCAGAATACGGTCCTGGCCAATGGGTTTGGCCATCAACCTGAGACTTGCGTCTCAAACTTCCTTGCAGAAAACTTAGTCCAAGGTACGTGGGTCCTTTTCAAATTACACGCCAAATTACACCTGTCTAATTTCGTCTTGCCTTGCCTAATCATTTTCACATCTCTCCTACCTTTCATGTCTCTTTGCTCAAGTCTGCTGATGGTCCCAACGAGGAGGGGGAGGAGAGGTCTGGTGAGCAGGGTCCCCCACCCATCATGGTGGAGGGTGAGGAGGCTGATCGTGTTCAGGAATTGCTGGATTCCAGGCGCCGAGGAAGAATTCTCCAATATTGGTTGAAACACATTTGTGGGTTAATGCGGATAACATCTTAGACCCCAATCTCGTGGAAGACTTCCATAGAGCTCACCCAGAGAGACCAGCCCCTCGACCACGTGGAAGACCTCAGCGCTGATTGCCTCCTCGCGCTAGGAGTCGCTCGCAGGGCTCTGTCACAGAGACGAACTCAGTGATTCCCTCAGGCCATCAGAGGGCGCCCTCACCTGAGTATTGACTCACACACACACACGCACACACTACATTTCCCATCAGCCCCGTACCTTGGCACTGATTACCTCAACCAGCTGCAGCTCATTTTTGGGACCATTTAAGAGACATTCAGCCTGGCATACTTTGTGAGGTCTTGTTTTCTGTTAGGTACATTTCTGAGCGTTGTTATCTGTGTTTGCCTACTGTGTTGGATTACTGTTGCGACCCTTTGCTGCCTGCCCTCTTGTACTTTCTGCCTGGACTTTACTTTGTGAATGATATCTACCTGACCTGATCCTTGCTGTTCATCGACTATGAATCTGCCCACTCTCTACCATTACTGCTTGTTGTTGTTTGACTATTGCCTGTTTGACCATCCCTTTGATTAATAAAAGCCTGCTTATGGATCCCACTCCAAGTGACAAATCATTACAGTGTTAAACCGATTACATTACGGCTACGTCATCACGTCGAGAGGTCGGGGGTCGTCGGAATGCAAAATCAAACTGGAGTAAAACTAAAACAACACCCTGAAGAAAAAAAACTTGTTACTTAATCAGATTACTTTTTCAAGTAACTGGTAAAGTAACAGATTACTTTTGAATTTACAACAAAATATCTGAGTAATATGAGCTAAACTTTTTTTTTTTTAATAAAGAAACTGTGTAATGAATTTCCTAAATATTTTTGTCTCCTCAGATAATAATGTCTACACAAATCAATTGTTCATTTCCATTTATTTATTAAGAGCACAGGCTTACTAATATACAGTTGATTTGTATCACGGTGCTTATCACCCTGTCTGGGTTTATTGTCCATTATCTCTAGTCGACTATGTGTTATTGTACCTTATATATTTCTGTAAAATAGACTTGTACACACAAATCACAATGTGCAACGAGTGAACGCTTTACCATGTACTATAGGGTCAGTATTCGCACATAGTAAATAGGTTTGTTCCAATTTGTGCTGATGATGTTTGGAATTCATTCTTCACTGAACTTGAGTGCAATCTGTAGCCCTCACTCATTTACCCAGTTACCAGGACAACCACACTGGCCCTAGTAACCAAGCTGGTTTCCATGGGAACTATTGCAGACTAGTCTCTTCAGTGTCAGGAATTAGAAAACAGGAGAAAATATTGCCCAAGTGCACAGGACAAGTGGCTTGCACTTTTATGTGTTTTGCTACAGTATTTTGACTAACAATTTGTTTTTCAATTTCTGTTAACGGCAATAGATGCTACTCACACCAAGTTATATTAGCAGTATTTTCTTTGCACTAAGTGTAAATAGTAGTAAGATGCTATACTTGCTGTACTTTTTGCACCTCAGTGTGTTATAGTATTGTAATATGATTGTATTTATTAAATGGATGCTGTCTTAATGGGACTTTACTTGTCCCTCACCAAAGGCCTCCCCTACTCCTAGCCCTAACCCTTAAACATGCCATTCCCAATACAAAATACCAGTTAGGCACTTTATTTCCACTTTTTGAATATTTTTTTATTTTTTATTTAAAACACGTCTCAGAGCTTATATGCGATGGGAAAAGGGAGAAGAATGAGTTTGGAAAAAAGGCAAAATCTATCACAACCATTCCAGACTCCACGGCTCCTCCCCTCCATTCACAATCCCGGCAATATTAATCATAGACACCTGATACCATATTTGGTCATTATGAACACAATTTATAGGGGGAAGTCATGGCCTAATGGTTATAGAGTCAGACTGGTAGGGTGACCAGATGTCCCATTTTTCCCTGGGATAGTCCCATATTTCAGCTCTATTATTTGTGTTCTGACTCATTAACAAAAAAAAAAAAAAAAAAAATTCACGTTTTGTCCCGTATTTCAACTTTCCTAAAATTTTGTTACGACCAGTAGTTGCCTAGCAGGGGTGCCAGGCCGCAATTGACCCTTCGCAAAGACCCAGTTTCTGTTGCTTTGTCCGACAAGCCATGCGCTCTCACGCCACACATCATGTTCTCATCATAATCAGTTCCTGTTATTTAATTATTCTCAGTAAAAATTTTATGTTCCAGAAACTCTTCCTGGACATCACCACCGTAACAACTGCTTTGTCGGACAAAATGGCGGATTTGGGGTTATGATTGATCAAATCAAACTGTTTGCGAAGGGTCAATTGCTACTCAAAACTAGCCCAATCGCATTTCAGGGGAGTCCCATGGTAAAGACTAGAAGGGGATACAGCTACAGCCACTGGGCATGCACACATAAGTATTGTGTCATTTAATATTGATTTAATTTAATAACTGTTTTTGCAGTATTGTAAGGGTAGGTTTAGGGTTGCAGTAGGTGTAGATGTTAATAAAACACAATCTGATAAGTAGCACATTTAATTTGCTATTATTTTTATCCTGAGATTTTGCCTCACTTCCGGTCGTAGCTGTATCCCTTCTAGACACAACCTTTAATTAATTAATTAATTAATTAATTAATTTAATTAAAAAAAATTAAAAAAAATTAAAAAAAACGCTTTCTAGGGGGTAACATCCACGTTTTTGGCAGGGTTTCCCTGGTAAAATGTGCATTTCAGGGGCTTAATATCATGTTATTTGGAATCGCTTGAAAAACATGAGAAACAACCGACGGCAACAGTGTAAAAGTCGCCCAATTCTGCGGGAAAACTTGGCAACACTGTAACCTAGTAGTGTTCTGTCACGCGAGAACAGCCCAATCAATGCATTGTAGAACAAAATTACCATCCAATCACAACTCTTTATTGATTAACTTAAGCTGTGTCCGAAACCGCCCACTCGTTCACCTCATCAGTGCATGGCATTTGAGCGCACTATATCAGCAAAGAGTGAACGAAAATGAGGAGTGAATTCGGACGCTGACGTTAATAGCACGCGCCACACAGCGCAGACAATGTCGTCATTAACATTTCCTATACCCATCTGTAATAAGTCCTGTTTAGCTTAATGAATTGTATATTACTGTTTATTTGTCATGTTTATGGAGAATAAAGAGAGAATAAAAACACCTGTGTCATGCTATTTAGTAAATTTATATTTAATAACAACAGAACAAAAACACTACACTGTCACATTTGTTTATAAAAAATATAATAGTAAATAAATACAATATAAACAACAGTATACACTGTACAACAGTTCACTAACATATGAGAAAAATTTACATTTGTAGAAGTTGCCGCTTTCCGTATTGCCGTCCGCCATATTTATTTTTCTTTCGCGCTCGATCGTCTTATCGCGTTGGATTTTGGGTAACGGCGCTTTAACGAGCGTACATCGAATGTACACTCAAAATCAGAGAGGATTGTGGGTAAAAGTAGTGAACAAATGTAGGGAATGAAGTCGTTCACTCAGAATTCGGACAGCACTACAAAATGGCCGACACCCGATATAGTGCACTATATAGTGGATAGGGAGCGGTTTCGGACACAGCTTTAGTGAAGGTGGGAGACGGAATCGCGTGCGATCCCAGTTCTCTCAGACAGCGGCGATCAGTTCTCCTTGCACCTGAATGGTCAAATGAACACAAATGTCCATCGAGTGGAGCATCTCCCATAAATACACTAGAGCTGTGTCCGAAACCGCTCCCTATCCACTATATAGTGCACTATATCGGGTGTCGGCCATTTTTTTAGTGCTGTCCGAATTCTGAGTGAACGACTGTATTCCCTACATTCATTCACTACTTTTACCCACAATCCTCTCTGATTTTGAGTGTACATTCGATGTACACTCGTTAAAGCGCCGTTACCCAAAATCCAACGCGATAAGACGATCGAGCGCGAAAGAAAAATAAATATGGCGGACGGCAATACGGGAAGCGGCAACTTCTACAAATGTAAGTGTCATTTTTTATTAATTAGAACATCTTTGTAAAGATATTTTGAAGCGAAATGATTCAGGTTTATATCATAATATATATACTTATTATCATATGATAATTTGGTCGATTTTTCTCATATGTTAGTGAACTGTTGTACAGTGTATTTAACCTACGTCTTAGAATATAATAGCATGACACAGGTGTTTTTATTCTGTCTTTATTCTCCATGAACATGACAAATAAACAGTAATATACAATTCATTAAGCTAAACAGGACATATTACAGATTTTTTGACGAAATTGTCTGCGCTGTGTGGCGCGTGCTATTAACGTCAGCGTCCGAATTCGCTCACTCATTTTCGTTCACTCTTTGCTGATATAGTGCGCTCAACTGCCATGCACTATATAGGGGTTAGTGAATGAGTGAACGAGTGGGCGGTTTCGGACACAGATTTGGTTATGGCTTAAGTAGATGTAAACCGGTTGATGCAAACCGGATGGGTGTCAATATATTACGTCCATGAATTCGGCCTTAAAGGGACAGTAGCCTAATTAAATATGCCTGTCTGTAATGATAAACAAAAGACGTGGTAACACTTAACTAATGTAAACTACATGAACTAATAATGAAATGCACTTGTACAGCATTTTTTATTCTTTGTTAATATTAATCTCAACATTTACTAATACATTATTACAATCTTGTTAACATTAGTTAATGCAATGTGAACAAACAATGAACAACTGTATTTTCATTAACTAGCATTAACGAAGATTAGTAAATACAGTAATAATTTATTTTAAAAGTGCAAATATAATGTATTGCTCATGGTTTCTGCATTAATACATTAACTAATGTTTAACTAATGAACCTTATTGTAAAGTGTTACCAAAGATGTTAATTAAATGTATACATGGTCAATAAACCTACTGTGTTTGTATCTTATTTCATGATCGTATTTGTATTATATCATATTATATATGTATATATACACATATTATATATAAAATCACCCTTGCTCACCCATCCCGTATTCCACCGTGAGAAATATGACCACCCTAAAGACTGATAATCTGAGAGTTACGGGTTCGATTCTCAATAACGGTAGGAAAGGCACTCAGAATCCTCACTACTGGCTTTCAACATTTTATTCGCAAATGATCTGCCTTTCTTTGAAACCTCATCAGTTATTTATTTGTTTGTGTGTTTGTTTCTTTATTTATTGTGGTGGGGATTTACACGAGGACAATGAAAGAGTTCACATTTGAATTCATTCATCTCTGTCAAAACTCATATCAAACTTAAAACTTGATAGCGTGAGTATTTCAATTCGGTATCACCAAAATGCTTAACAACTGGATTTTTTTTTGTGTGTGTGTGTGCGCTTATATTTTATGTCATGACATGAACACATGTCCACACAAACACATTCACAGACTATCAAAACCTTGAAAAAAATCCCTGCAAAAAATGTCAAAATTCTCCAGGCTTCTTAGGAATTTTTGACAGAGCATTTTGTCATTTTGTGTTAGCTCTTAACCTTAGCAATCAATCTTTTTTTTTTCTGAAAAAGGGAACAGAGAAATAAAATGACATTCGAGGATAGGGAAAGCTCCCAATTATTGTGCAGATGAATGTTTCTTGTGCCGGTTAAGTGTGGCTTAGCTATTTTCGGAATGATATCATACCCACCGTCTTCATTAAGTGGCTGCCATTTAAATCAGTGGGTGCTAAAATGGATTGGCAACAGATGGTGAAAGGATATGACTGTTAACACAGTTGCTTAGTAACACAATCAGCCTCTGAAATGAGAACCAATGGCTCCTTTGCATTTTTTCAATGGAAGGTGAGAGTACAATTGGTTCCCATCATGTACAAGAAGCTTGTGTGAATTGAAATCTCTGGCTTGTATGTCGTATAAATATCTGTTGTATAATTGAATGAATTAAAATAATGTAAGAATTGTTTTCTTTTTGGGACAGCTACCTCTAGCTATGAATATATATATATAATCTTAATGTCTGAGCATTGCATTCTGTACTGTGCAATACGACCAGCAGATGGCGCCATAGACAATGAATTGGAAATGATATATTGCGATATCTATTTAACAGCATACTGTTATACTCTTTGATTTAAAAGAAACCTCTTATGGTACTCACTTAGCACTCACTTTTTATTTTTAATGCACTTATTATGTTATATTATGCATTCAAGCTTCAGAAAAGGACATGAGCACACTATAAAAGTATCATGTCATTGTCTGAGAAAAAGACCAAAATGCACGAACTTCACAGCAAAGTCCTTTTAAGTAAGTAAAGCATGAAAGCTTCAGTGCCTGTTCGATGCAGGTTTCACAGAAGATGGTGACAGAATGTCATTGTTGGGTGAGCAATTCTTTTAAGTAGGCACAAGAAAGGAGGAAGGAAGTGTGTTGTGAGCCGCTCACTCTCGGTGACTGTAACTCTGCAACTATGAAAGGTCATACATGCAAATGCACTGGTGACCTCTCACTTCATGTAAGCACATCACGATCAAAAGAAAAAGTGAAGGTTTTATCAGTCACAGATAATTTGATGCCCACTGATGTGCCTTGAAATGTGTAGCATTATTCAATGTATTGACGCAATTTCTACTGAAAGAGGAAGACGAGGCGGCACATATCGAACAGCTCCTCCCCTATTTTAAAATGCCCAATAGCGTTTTGTTTCACCACTTGGTCTTAGCCGTTGAGCTTGGTAAAGCCACAGATTCCTCCATATCGCTTTAAAATATAGCATTCTTTGCAGAATTTAAATGGGTCCAATACGTTTTGTGTTCTGTGTTGTGTCCCTTTAGTTACTGTTGCTATGTCCGACAAGCCATGCCGCTCTCACGCCACACATCATGTTCTCACGAAGTGAAAAATACATCCTGGAGCGAAGAGGACACTGACAACACGTCGACAGACATATGAAACATGTTTTTCCCGTTAAAAAACAGTAAAGAACTGGCAGCACGGTTGCCAGCAAGATACTGTAAAATAACAGTATCTTACTGTTGGTGAAATTTACAGTTGGCTACTGTTTATTAAAAAACAGTCAAGAACTCTCAGCACGGTTGCCAGCAAGATACTGTAAAATAACAGTATCTTACTGTTGGTGAAATTTACAGTTGGCTACTGTTTATTAAAAAACAGTAAAAACTGGCAGCACGGTTGCAAGCAAGATACTGTAAAATAACAGTATCTTACTGTTGGTGAAATTTACAGTTGGCTACGGTTTATTAAAAAACAGTAAAAACTGGCAGCACGGTTGCCAGCAAGATACTGTAAAATAACAGTATCTTACTGTTGGTGAAATTAGAGTTGGCTACTGTTTATTAAAAAACAGTCAAGAACTGGCAGCACGGTTGCCAGCAAGATACTGTAAAATAACAGTATCTTACTGTTGGTGAAATTTACAGTTGGCTACTGTTTATTAAAAAACAGTAAAAACTGGCAGCACGGTTGCCAGCAAGATACTGTAAAATAACAGTATCTTACTGTTGGTGAAATTTACAGTTGGCTACTGTTTATTAAAAAACAGTAAAAACTGGCAGCACGGTTGCCAGCAAGATACTGTAAAATAACAGTATCTTACTGTTAGTGAAATTTACAGTTGGCTACTGTTTATTAAAAAACAGTCAAGAACTGGCAGCACGGTTGCCAGCAAGATACTGTTAAATTAATGGCTACACTTTACAATTGGCTACTGTTTTTGCAAATACAGCAAAAAACTGTTTCTACATTTTACAGTAAAATTCGGAGAAACGCATTTATAGTTTGTGGATGTTTATTTTCAGCTCTTCACAAAAGGGCATATTTACAGGATTTTAGTGTAATACAAATATACTACATGGTATTGTATAAGCTAGTGAGAAGTGGACTGCTAGCAAAAAGGATTCAGTGTTTAAATGTACCCAATGTTAAAAAAAATATCAGAAGAAAAACAGTTGAAAATCCATGCGTGCTAACTGGAGTCTTCTGTTCTGAAAATACTGTAAAGTACTGATTTATTTCCTTCGAGCAGTAAATACGGTAAAATGCTGTTATATTTTGTCTACGTCATTTCACAAAAAAAAAAATAAAACCGGTAAAGTACTGCTTTTGAACAGAACAGGATTATACTGTTGAAAATTTGCCGTAAATTAACAGCAATTTCTAACAGTGCAGTTTCATATTTAAAATATTGTAATTTTATAAAGAAGTTTAACAATAAATAGCGTCTAGTGTCTCTTTAATGTGTCGTGACAGATCGCTGTACACTGAGAAAACAAACTTTGAGGTATAGTAATATATACTAGATTTACTGTCATAATTTTTACATTGTAATATCACAATTCATTGAGAACTAGAATTTCTAAGTAAAAATTTTAATAAATACACAATTAATTCATGTAAAAAAATGAACTGTGTGGGACTAGTAAATTGTATTATACATTTTCTGATATTATTGAACTGTTTTAAATTCATTGCACATGAACCTAAAAACACGGAATCAATTTTAATTTAAAATTTTAGCATGTTCACATCCACGTGACTGAATCGCATGCCCGCGTTTTGAATCGAGACAGACGGTTGAGATTGCCGCCACACGTGCTGTTGGGATTGTCCCGCCTGGATGCAAAGTTATTGTTTACGGTAAGTTATTGCTTTTTTTGTAGTAATTTATGACAATGTATAGGTCCATGAGAATTTTAAAAGTCCGATTGACTTTGTTGTGTAACTCTAGAAATGTTAACTCGAGGTTGCATTAACCTAGGCCTGCATTTTCCACCGCAGTACATGAATCACTAAAACCAAAGAAATTTGTGTTAGAATTATGAATTTGTGAATTATGTTAAAAGACGCTGATTCGAAATTTGCATTTATTGCGATCAGGTTACACTTACCACGTCTTTCAGCTCCTTCAGGCGGCTCGTGAACCGATCATCTCTTCATACTAGTTCATTTATAGCATCAAATAAACATGAATAACCATCAGAAGGAATGTTGTTTCAAGTGCGGAAAGACGTGAGTACACACAACTTTTCAAGTTCACCACCGTTAATGACTGCACCGTATTGAGGGGAGGATGGATGGGGCCGTGTATCGTCAGATCTTGGCCAACAACCTCCTTCCCTCAGTAAGAGCATTGAAGATGGGTCGTGGCTGGCTCTTCCAGCATGACAACGACCCGAAACACACAGCCAGGGCAACTAAGCATTGGCTCCGTAAGAAGTATCTCAAGGTCCTGGAGTGGCCTCGCCAGTCTCCAGACCTGAACCCTATAGAAAATCTTTGGAGGG
The DNA here is from genome assembly GCA_038088235.1 of Zacco platypus. Classification (NCBI taxonomy): domain Eukaryota; kingdom Metazoa; phylum Chordata; class Actinopteri; order Cypriniformes; family Xenocyprididae; genus Zacco; species Zacco platypus. The sequence goes on from CM076070.1 coordinate 24,177,744, forward strand.
AATCCTGAAGGATCTGGAGAAGATCTGTATGGAGGAGTGGACCAAAATCCAGCAGTGTGTGCAAACCTGGTCAAGAACTACAGGAAACTTGTGATCTCTGTAATTGTAAACAAGGGTTTCTCTACCAAATATTAAGTTCTGCTTTTCTGATGTATCAAATGCTTATGTCATGCAATAAAATGCAAATTAATTACTTAAAAACCATACAATGTGATTTTCTGGATTCTTGTTTTAGATTCCGTCGCTCACAGTTGAAGAGTACCTATGATAAAAAAATTACAGACTTCTACATGCTTTGTAAGTGGGCAAACCTGCAAAATCGGCAGTGTATCAAATACTTGTTCGCCCCACTGTATTAAGTGGAAAATCATCGAAACTCATCAAGTTGCAAACAGGATCCTGCAACTCACCCACAAGCTGCAGAAAAAAACACTCATCAGCTCATCATCACCATATACAAATCTGTTGATCAGAAACAAATGACAACTTCAGTCGCACAGCAGCTTTGAGCATCATAGCAAGCGCTCTAAACCTATCATTCTTAGAGATCAGCTGACAGCTATAAAATTGTTTTGCAACAAACAATGCACTGACACACACTGAGATAATATTTAAATTGCATTTATTTTAAATTTTACAATACAATATTAAAGCCATATTACAGATTAATGCATTTTATGATGCAAAAACATTTACTATTCCACAGTATTTGTCAGGTTACTAATGCAGTATGCAGCAAAATCTTAATCAACAAAATCAAATCAATTATTTAAATAAAAAGTGCAAATATCCTTTAATCAACATTTAATTTTTCACCACATTTCATGTTGAAAAAGTTTGTGGCTAACACTTACACGTCTATCACCATAAGCGTGTGGCACGACAGTACTCTTGTCAACCACAGGGCAAAACCATAACATTTATAAAGGTCTTTTTTTTTTACATACTTAACTGGAACAAATAAAGGTCATGCTCTCAGAAGACAATAAAAATAAATTATTTAATAAAGGAAATGTGAAAAGTCCATTCACAAATAAACAGTCAGTGTACTCAAGCTCAATGTAAGTAATGCTTCCCACATTTGGTTGTTGAAGGCAACAGCTATGCTTAGATTAATATGTTACATGGTCGAAATACAGATGCCAACACGGACATTATGCGTATGATAAATCAACAAAAATATGACTCACTACAGGTTCATTTGCGACTGCAGAAAACATGCAAGTATTGAAATAACACATTTAGAAATCAAAGACTCATTTTCCTATATCATGTTGTTGGGCCTGTGCAGTTTAATTTTAGAGAAACCATTTTATTATTGTTTTTGGGACCACCACGAAATCTGGAATCAAAGAAAAGGCATTTGAGAACCACTGATCTAGTGCAAATGCTATAGCTACATATTCTATATTTACAGAAATGCTTAAATAAGCTTACTCTACCGGTCAGAGCTTTAGACACACCTGCACTACAATTTTCTACAGTGTTGCAGTTTTTAGGATCATATGAAACATAAATACAGACATGTGCGCCCAAACTGTCACGTAAATTAAAACTTGATGGATGACGAAATTTTGTAGGTTCAACCAATTGAAATATTAAGGCTAAATTTCAGTGAGTGAGCGGTTTATGCTGATTCTCCTTCTGTTTAAAGCGTGCATGTTTTTAAACTTGCCCTGAATGACACAGAGTATGGTTTTCCTATACGCACTGGATAAGAAGTAATATATGATTGGGTCTAGGCAACTATTTAGTGTAGACAGTAGCAAAGAACTCTCATTTAAGGTGTGCAACAGTTGTTGGCTATAAAGATCCCCGATCACGTTCATCTGAGCCAGAACATATGGGATTCGTATCGCATGGTAAGGTAAGAAACACACAGTAAAAATGGACGGTACCAAGAAAGTCTTTATGATGATTCTCTTTTTGCGACTCTGCGCCTTAGGGTCGCCATTCCCCATGGACATAGTCTTGAGTTTATTAATGATCTTCACATAAAAACAAAGAAAGGTCACGTAAAAAACAAGGAAGAGCACTACCGTTGTCAGGTTAATGCTCCCACCGACAGTCCCCTTGCTGTGGAAGTGGAAGCAAATGTCGTTGCATGGATGTTTCAGACTGTCGCTTGTCAAAAAGGGGATCATTCCTGAAACGAGGACCACCCAGACGATGTAGCTTGCCATGTGGCTCCACTTGGTCTTTTGGATGCTGAACACCCAAATGGGCTTGAAGATTTTCAAGTAGCGATCCAGACTGATGAGGCTGAGGAACAGGATGCTGGAATACATGTTCAAGTAGAAGAAGATGCCCACCACCTTGCACAAGTAGATGGAGGCTACTTTGTTGTGGAAGTAAACCCGCAGGGGCAAACACAGGACCAGCATAATGTCTGCCAAGGCGAGGTGTCGCATGAATACAGCCATGGAAGTCTCCGTATGCCGTCGAAGGAAAAATATGTAAAGGGTGATGGTGTTGCAGAGCAGACCAATGCAAAAGATGGAAATGTAGCCAACCTGCACGAAGGGTAAAAGCATGCCATCGTGAATCTTGCAGGATTCATTTGTGGTTAAATTGCCCTCCTGCAACATTGTGACAGCCAAAAAATTGGTGTCCACAGCTCCTCAAAAATCTTGAACAGATGTTCGGTGGTCCCTATATGGGGCATACAGAGAAAAGGTTAAAGAATGGTCTATATTTTGACAGGTTCTTGTTGAATTGCTATCGGACAAATGCTAAGATTCCAAGAAAACAATAGCACTCTTACCTGTGTGAGCGGTTTGCTTGAGCTTGAGCAAGTGACTAAGAGCATGTCTGTTCAGAATTTACAGCACCTATACAGGAAATTATGCCCGTATATGACGTCTGAAAGTTGCGGAGGTTGATGATGCTAACCCCAGTAGATTTGTAGATATGTCACTTGGGCTTCCTTGTTTCTAGAAGGAATCCTCTTTTGTTCGAGAACTGCAGTATAGACTACATTTTTACAATTTCTGAAGAAAATGTGTGATGTGATTTTCAAGAGTGGTTGTTTACTGGCAAAAGTAGAAGCTGAAGCTTCTTTAATATTTTGTTCTCACTTGGTTCCCTCCCCTCAATTCAAGTTTACAGGATTATTTTTGTGCTAGTTTTATGCGAGTTTAGTGCCTGTCATTCATATCTACCACTGGACAAATGTCTACTATTTATAGTAAGTACTACAGGTGTGTGTTCTTATACAAGTGTGGTTTATGAGGACGCATGTGTATAATGGCATTGGTATTACCACATAAACCAAATGGCTTAAAAATACTAAAATGGCAAAATCTTTCTGTGATGGGTAGGTTTAGGGGTTAGTGTGAGGGGATAGAATATACAGTTTGTACTGTATGAAAATTATACAAGTGTGCGTGTGTGTGCTTGTTTTGACTATACTTGTGAGTCCTTATATGGGGCATTGGGGGGGGGGGGGGTTCCTGCCTGTATGTGACGTTTGGGAAATGGTTGCTGAGGTTGATGATGCTAACCCCAGTAGATGTGTAGATATGTGACAATGCTTCCTTGTTTCTAGAGGATAAAAACACAATGACAATTGCCTTGTTTTTACCCCAACACTGTGCACTTTTGAGTTCTTTGGCTTGTAACAACCTTACAAGAACTTTAACAACAACATATCATAAAAGCTATTTTAGTAAATTTAAACTTTTAAGGAACCCTCTTTTGTTCAAGAGATGTAGTAAACTAGATTTTTACAATTTATGAAGAAAATAGGTGTGATGTGAGTGTTCAGGATGGTTATTTACTGGCAAAAGTAGAAGCAGATGCTTCTTTGATATTCTGTTCTCAGTTGGTTCCCTCCTCTCAATACAAGTTTTTTTTTTTTTTTTTGGCTAGTTTTATTGTGTCTGTCATTCATATCTACAGTATGTAATTATACTATTCTGTAAACCCGAACAGTACTTCTAACTTATAAAGATTGAGTACACTGGAATTAAAGTCTGTTAAATAACTGATGCAACTTAAAACTTTTAGATTTTCTGAAAGGAGATGTTTTATTTTTGAGTAACTCAACATTTGAGTAAACCCTTTTACCTAAATTATTATTTTTAAGTTTAATTAGTGATATAGTGACTTCACCCATGTCACGTCACTGCTGATGTTACCGACGTTATCAGAAGAGTCCATTCAACTTTAAACTGAGTTGCAGCAGATTTCGTGTCACACTCTGTAAGGGAGAAAAATGTCGAAATTTAGTGTTATTTTGTGTGTTTTTGCACAAGATTAACACAAGGGAGATATGTTATTTAGATATTTAAATATGTTTCTGTGATGTTGAAGTTAAGTAAGGTGGTGAAGAGTAGTGCCAGTGGGTAGGTCAAGAATGGGGTTTGAAACATCCCAGATCTTTCAGTTAGGCTGGGTCTGTCTCTACAACATGAATATAACAGTAGTCGGGTAGTCGGGTAGTTGGGTAGTCGTGGCCTAATGGTGAGGGAGTTGGGCTTGTAACCTGAAGGTTGCTAGTTCGATTCCCATGCTGGCAGGAATTGAAGGTGGGGATTGTGAATGAACAGCACTCTCTCCACCTTTGATACCATGACTAAGGTGCCTTTGAGCAAGGCATGAAACCCCTAATTGTTCCCCTTGTAAGTCACTTTGGATAAAAGTGTCTGCCAAATGAATAAAAAAAAAACAGTGTGTGGTCTATCAAAGCTGTCCAGCTTTTGGAATTCAGAAAGGGGCTTGCCTTGGCTGGCACATAAGCTGTGTGGAGATGCAAGCAGTGCTACTGATGCTCAAATGGATATGTAAGGGACCAGCATGTGCTGGTTAGGGCAGACAACACGTCTGCTGAACTTATGGGCAGATCTTCTTTCGAGGGACGCTGAGGCAACGAAAATGAAGACTCCACCCTCAGGTGGTGAGCCTAATCTGGTATTCTCTGTCTCCTCCTCACCTCTGGGAGTGGACATGTTGGCTTAAGAATGGCCAAGACCAGTCTGTATGACGTCCCACGATTTAAATGCTCTTGACCTTGCAGCCAAACTTGTTCCACCAATTGCTGGTAGCATTTTGGTCATCTCAGGTGTGGTTTTCAGACCTTGTCGGTTTTCTGGAAGGCCCTTCTAAAATGGGAGATTCCCCTCAGACCGGATCAGTTGTCTCAGGCCCAGGGCAAGGTTTGTCACCCTCATCTCTCCGCCCTGTTCGTCTGCCTTTGTGGGAATTATTGGTTGTCCTGGAAGGGTCAAAAGAGTCAGCATTAAATAAAATTCTGACCCTTAAAACAATTGTTGTTAGCCTTATCCTCTTTAAAGAGGATTGGGGAACTTCAGACTCTTTTTCATCAAATCATCTTTTTTTTGCTCCAGCCCTGGTTGAGGTGTTACATCCTAGACTGGTGTATGTCCTTGTGCTTAATTCAATTCCATTTCACTTTTAGTAGGTGGCCTTTGAAGCCTTTTCTCTTCCTCGTGTGGAATCTGAGGAAAATTAGCAGCTTCACAGGCTTTGTCCAGTGAGTTCATTGAAGGCTTGACCATACCACTCAATGGCAAAGGTCTGATCAATAGTTAGTCTGTTTTTGAGGATGGGACAGAGGTGCGGCTGTCACCAAGCAAAGACTGTTTCATTGGGTGACTGGTGAGGCGAGTGGTTTAGCATTGTCTCTGGGTGTTCGTGCTCATTCTACCATGGGAGTGCTTTCTTTTCAGGCTCTGTTTAAGGGTGCTTGCTTGGATATTTGTGTTGTGGCAGGCTGGCTTTCCTTTATTTATTTTATTGTTGTATTTTATTATCTTATTTCTAAATACATGTGTATTTCTCTTCTGTAAAGCACTAGGTAAACACTGTCTTGAACAATGCTTTATAAATACTTATCTTTTCACATTGCCTCGGTCTCAACTTTTTTTGAAGAGTGTTGCAGCCATTTTCGTTCATATTTACAAAATACAAATTAATGTGGTCAATGAAAACATAGGAAATCTTTTCTTTGTACTCTTGAGTTAAAAAAGGTTCAAGAGAATGAACAAATCAGAGATTCTTGATTTTATTGCTTTTTAGAAAATGTCCCAACTTCTCTGGAATTGTACTAATACATTTATATTTGATTTGACCAAATGTATTTCACAAAATCTTTTTAATTCCTTACATTCTCAAAACAACAAAAAATGACAAGCTGTAGTATTGTGTGTATATGATAGGGTCAAGACAACTATGTGATAAATTACTCACCATCTCATTGCAAGCCTAGATAATGAACATGTCACATAGCAAAATGATATGAAAAACCTTGTGTGGCTGAAATCATTAAGTAAAATCATTATGTTTCTAGTGTTCAAGATGCACTATAATGCAACTTATTTCCTGCTGTGGGCATGTGCACCGCAACACATGCCCACAGCAGGAAGTCACAAAAGAGCCAGTATCAATTCGTGGCAGCAAACCACAATGCAGCTGTAAGGAACTTAGAAACTTTCCACACACTTTATTCAAGTTTTATGGTCTGGATGTGGGATGACACCTGGCTCCCAGGTTTTGTTTGCTTGAGCAAGATGTTTATCCTCGGTCTTTCCAAATAAACCCACAAATATAGTCATATGGAGTTGTGGGAAATTGTTCCCATGGCATCAGCTGATGCTGCGTTGAATGAACCTACGAAAGGGAACATCTCTGTTAGAGATCCTGAGTGGGGAATGAGATGCTGCGTAGCTTGCGATTCTCCTTTGCTCTCTTTGTTCATTGGTGATATGAAGTGTGATGGCACGAGCATATCCTTTTGAGGCTTATGTGACAATGCAAAATGCCATTAGACAATTAAATTAGTGTGATTCTATACGTCTTCAGACAATCATCACACCTGGGTGTGTTCCAATACATCGGCTGAGCAACTTCTCGTTCCCTACTTAGGGAACCGATGTTACATATGTAACAGACGTTTCCAAAGTACTCCTGAACCCATGTGAATATTTTTACACAGTAGCATGACAGTTTCTAATGCCATCTGAGGGTCACACACATTCAACAGAGGTTTCCTGTCTTGCCTGCATGGACTGAGATTTCTCTGGATTCCCTGAATCTTTTCACTATGTATGCTAGATGATGAAAGACGTAAATACGTTGCAATCTTTCATTGAGAATTGTGATTTTTGAATTGTTTGACAATTCTCTTGTGAAATTTAGCAAGTGTTGAGCCATGACCCACCTTTGCCTATGAGGACACTTTGCCTATGGATATTCTATTTAATAAAACACACACACTCATATTAGCATTGTTACTAAAACAGCATATCACCTCTTTGGAAACATACTTTGGAAACATTTCAAATGTTCAAATGCCTTGCACCCTGTCACTGATCACCCCAGCCAGCTGTAGCCTATCATCCGGACTACTTAAGCACCACTCACACATACAGACAACGCAAAGTCTTGATTTGCTTTTTGTGGTCAATTCAGAGCGTTTATTTACCGTTGTTGTTTTCCCTGTCATGTTTTCTGCCTGTCTGTCATGTTTTCTTTTCTTGCCTCTGTCTCAACTTTTTTTGAAGAGTGTTGCAGCCATTTTTGTTCATATTTACAAAATACAAATTAATGTGGTCAATGAAAACATAGGATATCTTTTGCGTTGTTCTCGAGTCAAATAAAGGTTCAAGAAAATGAACAAATCACAGATTCTTGATTTTATTGCATTTTACAAAATGTCCCAACTTTTCTGGAATTGGGGTTGTATTAGTGCATTTATTAACGGCGTTTACAGTTAATTTGACTCAATGTATTAACAAAATCTTTTTTTTTAATTCCTTACTTTCTCAAAACAGCTTAAAGACACAAAGTGATGACAAGCTGTAGAATCGTGTGTATATGATTATTATTAAGATGGGGTCAAGACAACTATGTGATAAATTACTCAGCGTCACATAGCAAACTGATATGAAAAAGTGGTTTGAGCTATTCACATTCTGTACAAAAGTAAAATCATTATGTTTACAGTGTTTACAATGCATTATAATCCTACTTATTTTTTGAGTATTTTTGTCCTATCCAGATATTCAATTTATTCATAAACCATGAGAAACAATGCTCTTCTCATACATCCACTGCACCGCAGCACATGCCCACAGCAGGAAGTCACAAAAGAGCCAGTATCAATTCATGGCAGCAAAACCACAAATGCAGCAGTAAGAAACATTCAACTTTCTAACAGTTAAATCTGCTGCTCAGTGCTAGAAAATGATCAGGTCACCGAAACCTCTCCAACCCACGCTACAAAAACTCCCCGTTTCACTTAAGAGCAGTCATTCTCGTAACACACAACAGATGTCGTGTTACACATTACCAAGGAATTTCATTCTCTACTCTGATCATTTTAAAATTCAAATATCCACATATACAGCAAACCAAAAGATTGAATGAATAATTCATTCATTTAATCAATCTAAAATAAATATACTGAAGTAGAACATCTCAAAGTGAGATATTTTTGTATGTTTGTTTCCTCTACAGATGTTTCATGTACAGATAGTTTCTTTCACTGGGCTTGAGGAAAATGAAAACAAAATATACAAAATACAAATAGTAAAAAGGACAAACATTCTATAAGAAATAAAGATACATTCAGTATTTACAGCCAGGAAACTGTTAAATTATTAAAAATTAATGATAATTAAAATCTGTAATGAATCCGGTCCGTCATCTTTCATCCACTTACCACCAGAGGTCACCCTTCCACATCATGGACTCTATGCACCACACACCCACTCAATACGCGAACTACATTTCCCAGAATCCCCGCACCCGTCACTGATCACTGCTCCAGCTGACACTCATCATCCCACCATATTTAAGTTTAACTCACACACACTCAGTTGCGAGGTCTTGTTAAACTCCTAGTGACATTTCCGAGCGTTCATTCCTGTCTTGTCTGCCCATGTTTTGATCCTGCTTGTTTCTTCGTTTTCTGATGTTTATCTGCCTGCCTTTGATTTATTGCCTGAATTATCACTACGAGCCTGCCTGTTCTCTGCCATTGCTCTTTGCTGTTTCCTTGACCATTGCCTGTCTGACTACGTTTGCTAATAAAGCTGCATTTGGATCAACCCGCTGACTCATCATTACAAAATCTTAATTATCTTACATTAAATTAACAACTTAACTAGAAGAAACTAGCAGGTCAGCAAATGAATTGATCTTGCTCTGTTCCTGGATGAAGGGATGAATGGTGTTGGGTCAAAAAAGCTATTTTTTGGAACACACTTGTGTGTCATCTTAACAAGACAATCAAGGAGGCACCTTCGTTGCAAAAAACACTGAACGATAAGTAGATTGTGCAAGCTGTGCCTTTTGTAGCTCCATGTTGTATATTGTGTCTATGTATTTGAAAGGACTGATAAAGGTAGCTGTAAAGTATTTTTGTTGAAGTACAATGTCATTTTGAATATAATAATGTACCAAAATCTAAATATTACAGTAGTACAGAAACATACTTTCCATACATTTAAAGGGTAAAATCGAACTTCAAGCCTCCTGTACCCATTCTGTGACTTCCCTGTGCAAAGGATCATGGGGGCCTGAAGTGTCCATCAGTTGTATCAAAATCCTTGATTCTGAAGGGATCTTTGAAGTTGAGCACTTTGGAGTGAAAACAATCAAGGCCATTCCAAACCAAAGTGCCCTTCAGAAGGCGATACAGCCCGTTTAGAACGCACCGCAAGTCTGTAATGTGATTGGTAATCAAGTCACACGTGATCCAAGTTGCCAGTTACATTTTCTCCCATGGTAGAGCCACGGACCATGGCATCTCCCAATAATAAGACTGCCAGCATGCGGTGAAGCCACCGCAAGGGTTTGAAAGGCCATTTTACATTTACATTTACATTTAGTCATTTAGCAGACGCTTTTATCCAAAGCGACTTACAAGTGAGGAAAACAAACAAGCGATTCTTCATGAATTGGCAAATAACACAGGACGTGCTCACAATACAAGTTTCATACATTGCTCAGTACCATAAGCTAATTACATTTTGCAATTTCCAACTGACAGAGAGCATTATTGACTTACAGCCAAAACCTTGACCTAAAATCACCCGATTCGCAGCATATCAGGATAAATGTATTGAAATTGTTACTGTGGATATTATCTGTAATGTTGACAGTCTTTTAGACAGGATAAGCAATATAGAGAAATCGATAAGATTGGGGTGTGTGTTTAGTTTTGGTTTCATTTTCACTGTGTTCTGTCCTTGTTTGCCTGTGTTACATTTGCTCGTTTATCATGCTGGTTCTGGTTGTTAATTATCCTTGTGTATTAAAAACCTCTGTTCATTGTCTGGTATCATCTATGTCTGGGATAGGCAATGTCGAGTACCGCTGTTCTGCAGAGTTTAGCTTGAACCCTAATCAAACACTCCTGAACAAGCTAATCAATGTCTTCAGGATTACTAAGGCTACAAGCAGGTGAGTTTTTTTTCAGGGTTGGGGCTAACCTCTGCAGGGCAGTGGGACTCCAGGACCGGTGTTGTCTATCCCTGGTGGGCTGAATGATTATTGTTCCTGGTTAGATTTACAATTAAAGACTTTATTAGTGGTATTCCTTCATCATGGACTCCTTATAGTCACTCAACTCATGACAATACCAGACCAAAAAGGATTCAATCAATCAGCTGATGCATGGAGAGGATACTGGAGCCCACCGCAGACAGAGCGCAAGCGAGCCGTCATGCACGAGCCAACGCCAGTAGAGAAATGTCAATTTGACCATCAAAAACCAAACATTTAGAACTTAATCCTACATCATTTTAGTTTTTTATGCTACGGCGGTGAAGGGCTCATCACATAAAAAAAACATTGACACTGTTCAAATATTTCCCCTTAAAGTAAAAAAAATTCTTTAAGAACATCCTTATCATCATCATCCTCTACTCACTTTCGTGACTCACATGTTTTGGAGTTATGGTCTGTAATTTGACATCAACCTGTAGTTGTCCTTTCACTATAAAAATTGTTATAAATCTTTCTTCAAAAGGAATTCAAACTTCATCTCTTGGATAGGCAATTTTTATCTCTTAGATGAAAACTTTCAAACGGTTTTAAACCAGTTTGCATTTTGCACTACGTCTTCGTTCATAAAAAGGTTCCATAAGTTCTATCAGAAATTTAATTTTCATAACATTACTGTATTTCTTTCCATTATAGCTACTCGTTACAGTATTCCTCAATCAAACGGTTATTCTGCAGATGCAACAAGTAGCATTGTCTCAGTCCCACTTCTCCGTTCTCCAAAAACCCAAATTTGATATAACTCATGTCTCAATCCCCAAATCGCACAGACAGCATTATTGCCCTTTGCGAGATGTCAACACAACACTGGCATGACGTCTTGACTTCCAGGTCACGGAAGCTGCCAATCAGAAACTCAGTAGCCAATAAGAACACACCACTGCCAGCCCCGCCCCCGCGAGAGAATTGTGCCAGAATATCGAACGCAAACTCTGGGATCGTAAACGAAAACTTCAGAAGCGTAAATGAAAACTCTGGAAACGCATCTGTAAGTACAAATCATCGAACGAAAATGGAGAAAACAATTAGCAAAACATGCAGTATATTAAAAACGAAGTCAAACGTTTTGGTTGCAATTTAATTTTTTTTCAGATTCATTTCATTTTTTCGTTAGTTTCTTAAGTTACGTTCGTTTTTATTGGCACAAATCTGATCCCATATAGTGACACTTAAAATTCCTTCTCTAGAGAAATCATAGCATTTAATTAACCCTTCAATACATTCATCTGAATCCACACACTCTCCTCATCTAACAAAACACCAGTTTATCATATTGAAGATTTTTACTCTGGGACTTCCCCATGATGGTTAGTTATTCTCTGTGGTCCCGGCGCCTATATAACTCTAGACGTCTCTAGAGAGGTTGCATTTTTTTTTTACCTGAAATTGAACATGGAGATCTAAGGCTCAGAGTGCGTCTCAATACGCTTCTCCAGCGTCTCCGCAGCCCGCACTCGCTTAATTTGGTCCTAGACCCGCCCTGAACCCACTACATCCTGTAGTCTCACAGATGGATTCCCCTTTCGGGTTTCTTCTGACTAATACCCCTTTATTAGTCACCACAGAGTTTTATCACTCTGCATTTGAAGCAGGATGTTTTATATCCAAACAAATTAATGACGTTAACAAAGAAATCAGACAATGCAACGGAAATTTAACTGCGGTTGTGGTCTTGACCAGTCTTGAAATAAAATCCCAAATCCTTTTAGTCTGGGACCAAGACCTACAACTCTACTGTGAAATGAAAGCTCTAGCTTAAGTTCTGCCAGGAAGACGTTTTGATCTAACCATTCATTATCTAACACTTGGAGTATAAAAGATCGGCACTCATGTTTGATTTCGCAGATGATCATGTCAACATTCGCCAACATTCACCCCCATCCTGCCCACCACGACCAGGATGGTTCCTGTCCATACCTCCGGTACCTCCGGGGGGTCGGCTACGCCCCTGCCTTCATCTTCAGGCAGGAAATGCAGAGTCCGCAACCCTCAGGATGTCAGCTACAGACGGGGCCGACGCCAGATAACCTTATCATAAAATATTTTGCTTTCATTTGCTGGTCTGTTAAAAAATGAAAAATATATATAAACTGGCGTGTATCCTCTTTATTTGTTCAGCCGTGAACTTTCACCAACTTAGCTTCTCTTTATTACTCTCTTGTTCTAGTTCTATGTTCTTCAGTATCTGCCTATTATATATTTGGTAACTACTGCCATCTAGGGGACAATAATAAGAACAACAACTAATCACCACAATTGTTACGTTATCTTCCCTCCCAAGTCTTTCTGGTAGAACTGACAAGAACAAACACTGAGTATCTGTATTTTTATTAACTAATGTTAAACTGCTCATGATGCTGAAATGGAGATTGAGGGTCTATGAAGTGGTGGCTCCAGTCTCCAACTGGCAGCAGATCAAGACAAGATATGTCAGGGACTCGGACAGAAGCAAGGCCCAGAGGTGGGCCGGACAGATTCTTGTATATGGCTAGTGTCTGATTAAGGGCACGTTCACACTTGTCATGTTTGGTTGGATTAAAACGAACCCTGGTGCGATTGCTCAGTTAGTGCGGTTCGTTTGAACATATGTGAACGCTGCCATCCGAACCCCGGTGCGCACCAAACAAGCACTAAGGGTGCGTTCACACTTGTAGTTCGGTTGGTTTGGTTCGTTTGGTCCGGACCAAAAAACAAAAACAAAACATATAGTCCTGGTCCGCTTAGTGTTCACACTGGCATTTTTAACAGCAAACCTAAAGTTACCGAACCAAAGGTTTAGGGGCACGGTCACAACCTGATTGGTCGGCTTATGTATATTTCGCGATGGAGCTCGCTTACCGAACATTCAAAACAATGTTGTGTTCTGGATTAAACGCCATCATTTTATGCGTGAACATATGCTTTATTTTTACCAGCTGAGAACTCACAAAGAGCTCATAAAATGTTCAAAACATTCAAAACAGCAGCAGGATTTCCTCCGTTGTACGCAGAAACAGAAACTTCACCTCCTCGTTGCTCCACGTTTGCCCTCGACTCATTTTGGATACACCGATCTTCCTGCGTCGTCAAATCAGCTGACTCGTAGCGTCGCATCTTGTGACATCACGTCCTGTTTTTGGTTGGTTTACATGTCTTTGGTCCGTGTTGCGTTCATATATCAATCGAACCGCACCAGAGTTCGTTTGGAAGCGGATCGAGACCCATCTTTTTAGCGGTCTCGGTCCGCTTGTTTGGTCCGCAGCAGGGTTCGGATGGCAGCGTTCACATATGTTCAAACGAACCGCACTAACTGAGCAATCGCACCAGGGTTCGTTTTAATCGAACCAAACATGACAAGTGTGAACGCACCCTAAAAAGATGGGTCTCGGTCCGCTTTCAAACGAACTCTGGTGCGGTTCGATTGATATATGAACGCAACACGGACCAAAGACATGTAAACGAACCAAAAACAGGACGTGATGTCACGAGATGCGACGCTACGAGTCAGCTGATTTGACGACGCTGGAAGATCGGTGTATCCAAAATGAGTCGAGGGAAAACGTGGAGCAACGAGGAGGTGAAGTTTCTGTTTCTGCGTTCAACGGAGGAAATCCTGCTGCTGTTTTGAATGTTTTGAACATTTTATGAGCTCTTCGTGAGTTCTCAGCTGGTAAAAATAAAGCATATGTACACACATAAAATGATGGCGTTTAATCCAGAACACAGCGTTGTTTTGAATGTTCGGTAAGCGAGCTCCGTCGCGAAATATACGTCATAAAAGCCGACCAATCAGGACGTGACCGTATCCCTATGCCTTTGGTTCGGTAACTTTAGGTTCGCTGTTAAAAATGCCAGTGTGAACACTAAGCGGACCAGGACTATGTGTTTTGTTTTTTGGTCCGAACCAAACTACAAGTGTGAACGAACCCTAAAACTCTTGTTTAGTTAGCAAATGAATTTGGTCAAATAAAATTAAACAGCATACCTATTGAAAGCATTCTGGAGAGCACAGGTCATGCTACAACACTGTAAAACCAGTTAAAGTTGGCATGAAATGGAATTAAACATCAGAGAAGAGACATGGAAAGAGAGGGGAAAGGGTTATTTTTAATAAAGATCACAGGGGCACGTGAATTTAAAACTAAAACAAGAATTGTTCATTTTGATTTCGTGGTGACCATGATAACTTTGATTATTTTCGTGTGTGGGACGCAAGGGGGCGTACACGGTCATAAATTTGATTTCACTCAAGCTCGTCTTATATTGGCGCGCGCAGGAAAAGTTCATTTTCAATAACATTATATTAAGAGACGTGAGGATTCGTTGTTTCTTCTTTTGTTTATGACATTTTCAGTTCCATAGGGAAACGAAACAACTCCAGTCAGCAAGAGGTAAACGCAAAAATGTATTTTGACAGAACCTCAGCTAAATTTTAAAATCCTACTATGGAGAAGGCTTTGCTAATATATATATATATATTTTTTTATTAAATGCTTGAACAAACAGAACAAACAAACAAACAAACAAGCAAAAAAAATAAATAAATAACAACAACTGTCATCAATATAATATAACAATAAAAATTATACGCCAGAGTCCAACAGCCTTTCAGTCCAGATTAAGTGCCAAGTCATTAAACACAGCTACTGTTCTCATAGCTTTCAGGTTTTTAGAAGACTCAATAGATTCAAAATACATTTTCATCTCATTTTTAGCTTTGCTAATATTTCGCAAACCGTCATCGAGTATCTAGTCCCATTACCTAATTAATATTCATGAGCCACGCCTTCAATAACAGGAATCGTAATTCGCCAGAACACCGGCGCCCGCCTACCGACGCTGTCTTTCAGCCAATCAAATTGGACCACTGCGCGGAATTCGCTTTACGTAATTAATATTCATAAGTTCAGTCTTCGCCATAGTAAAGATCGCTTGTTACGTCCTGTCAGGGATAGTAACTACGCAAGTGCGCACTCTAAAGGGAAGCTGCAGTGTGCCAGCCCCCTCCTCACACTAATGTTTATGTGCTTTGTCAGCTGTGTCTTGTCTCTTGCGCAAACTCCGGACTTCGAGCCCGAATCTCAAGCTTTATCTTCAACTATCTCAAGCTTTCTTATCACGTCGTGTCGCTCTTCTGACCCACCCCTTTCGGACCTTGAGCAGACCCAACTCGGTCCAGACTATTTATCTTTACCCCCTCCCTCTCTTAACTGAGAAACATGACTTTAAATTCCAATAAAAACGAACCTGCTGTCATTCTGGAGCGTGTCAACAGCGCGCGAACGGCTCTCTCCGATCTCTATCTGGAACAGCTGCTGCAGAATAAACCCAAGCCTGACAAGGTAAGAGGATTCGCATTAAACGACCGACTCGTTTCCTCATTTAATTGACGTGTATATCGATAGTTTGTTATCAGTGTCACACATATAAGGGATGAAGATGTGCTGGTCCAGACTGGTGCAGCCCGGTTTGACATCAGCATCATCACACTGCTGCTCACAACTACTTTCCTTTTGATAGCTTTAGATGTTTTGACGATTTCAGGTAAAATAGTTCGCTGCATAACTATCGGACATTTTATATGACTCACAAGTACAGGCATAAATACATTATTGAATATTATTTTTGCATGACGCATCGTGACGTCACGCTGCTAGTGTCTGGGAAGTCCGACTCATTGCGAATCGGTTCTTTCGAACGGAACTGTAAAAAGATTTGGTGATTCTTTAAATGCGGTCCGTGAAATCAGTGCATTTTACAAAATCTGTTCTAAAACATTAAATTCGATTGGAGCCATATTTAGGCACATTTGTTTATTTTTTTAATTTTTTTATAACTTATTAAGGATGTTGTAATTTCATTTGTGTGGAGTATGTCAAATATATTTCCAGGACGTTTTACGTTTAACTATTAAGCAACTTTTATTCTCCAAAGAATCGTTCAGACGAATTAGTCTGCTTTGTGAACGAATCTTTCAGACCGGTTTAGTGAACCGATTCACCGATTCATTGAAAAAACGATTCAGTTACGCAATCGCTGCATGACAGCTGTGTGTGTCGTTGCTCTCTCAAACAAATTATTTTATATTTGGTAGTATATTATTTAATGCTGGTGGGTATTTACACTGTTTCTTGAAACATTCTTATGCTCTCAGATAATTAAAGACAGGCTCACTGTGTCTACTTTTTGCTGATGTCATACTCGAATCATTGGTCATCTCAATTTAAAAGTTACTTAAACTTACTAAACTCTATTAGGTGTCTTGAGTATGACCTTTTTTCCGACACAAGCCATTTGTGGACATATGGTTTGGAAATTTCATGAGCAGTGGCTCTAGGGTCTTTTTTTTCCGAGGACAAAAGAGAAACAGGAGACTTCAGGTAAAGTTTCAATTCAAGGAGATACAATAGAGACAATAAAGTGATCACATTTATCATTCCTATGGGCTGGCAGAGATAATAATCAGAGCATATAACATTCATCTTAAAACCACAATCATACCTGATTGTATTGAATTTTATGAGTCATCAGATTCGCACGTGATCTCATCATTCCCAGTCTCTACTCTTTACTTCTAAGAGTTAATGCTTTTAACTGCTTTTGCCTTCGCTACCAGCAAAAGTTCAAAAGAATTAGGTTTTTTATTATTAGCGCAAAAAGTAGCTTTGTAAATTTAATTTAAAAAATGGTTATGCAATCAAATGACATCAATGTAATGTTAAAATAAAATGAAATTACAGTCCTACACAGAATAGGCTATATTGCCTTTATTTATGGCTTCACAGACATTTTGGGAAATTATTCCATTAAAGTTTGTGCACATGTCTGTACTTAACACAGATTAATGGCCGTTCAACTGGTACATCTGTGCCTGGGACATTATGTTTGAAATGGTAAGGACATTTCCAGTTGTGAAGGTCTAGTGAAGTAACAAGGTAAATGTTTCCTGAGATAAACCGCTGAAGTCACTGATGATGTTACAACAGGACTCAGGATTAATGTTTGCTGTGAGAAGTCATTATTAGATCATCTTCTTGGTTCAATGTGTCTAATGGCTTGAGGGCGACTCACGCATGATTTTTTCCTCCCTGTATTTCAAACAGAAATTAACGTCTGATGGTTGTCTGTCTCCGGGCCTCTCTAGATGGAAACTGTTGCACGTATCACAAGTAGAAGAGGGAGACATTCTCATTTACACTTGGTGTTTTAATCTGTCTCATTTGTCCACGTTTGACCTCTTTTGTACTTCGAGGGGAGAGTCTACGGGTGGGTCCCTCTGTTTTCGTCAAAGCTCCAGCGGGAGGGTTACATGTCGACGCGCACTTATATTACAGAGTTCTGCTGCTTGCGGTTATGTGCATGTATATGTATGGGCAGGGTAGGTTACTTTTAAAATGTATTTCACTACAGATTACAAAATACATGCTTTAAAAAGTAATTTGTAACGTATTTCGTTACATTACTCAAGTTTAGTAACTTAATCTAAATACTTTAGAATACTTTAGAATACTAATAAGTGTGGAACAAACACAAAAAAGGTCATTGCAAGTTTGACTTTTTCCCTCAGAATTGTGTGATATAAAGTTGCAATTGTGAGTTATAAAGTCAAAAGTATGAGATATAAACTCATACTAAATTCACAATTTCAATAAAAAAAAGTTAGTATTGCAAGTTTATATTTCCCAATTCTAACTTTATAACTTACAATTGTGAAATGCAAACTCACAATTGTGAGAAAAAAAACAAACAAATTGTGATGAAAAAGTTGCAGTGACGAGTGAATTATAAAATGACTCACAAACAACTATCAGAAAACATGAAAACAGTCGTGGATCATCAGGTCATGACAGGACAGTTCAGTTGACAGTTGGGCAATTTTTTTTATAAATTCAGTCATTTTGTCTTGTTCAGGACAGAACTAAATAACATTTTTATGATCCTCTTAAAAGTATTAAAATGTTGATGAAACTTAACTCCTCTTTTTCAGACGGTCAGAGTCAAAGAATCACCAATCGCTGTTTAAATGACATTAAAATTCAAAGTAATCACTTTGGTAATCTAAAACACTTTTCAAATGTAACTGTAATCTGATTACCACCCATTTAAAATGTAACTGTAATGAAATACAGTTACTCAAATTTTGTATTTTAAATACGTAACTAAGTTACTTGTATTTCGTTACTCCCCAACCCTGATTATGGGCTTTTTCAGATATTTCAATGCAGTGGATGAAATAAGCTCACACAACTTGCATATGCTTGCAAAATCAGACAACAGAAAAATATGAGCGCAGTCGCTTTCGTTTATGTAATAATAGCCACAAAGTTTAAAACCCGCCTGACCACCAGCGCGATCCCAACAACACGTGCCACAATAACACTTTTGACCACATGAGCGTTTACATTACAAAAGCAAGCCGGTCGAATGTGTTTGACTACCTCTGGAAGTGGTTGAACGTGGACAAGCTCAAAAAATGAGACACATTTGTGTTTACGTTGTCCACTTGTGATTGGACTGACAAAAATGCATTTTAATAACAAGTGTAAAAAAAGGCCTTTGATTCTCTTAAAGGCACAATATGTAATTTTTGCAGCTAGAGGTCACTAAGACATAGCTTTATAACACCTTGATTTTGTGGAATCATGCCTTCATGTCTACAACAGGACTTGGGCAAAAATCATTCATGTATGAGCTAATGCATTAAAGATTTATTAACATTACTGTAGTGTGAAGCAGGGTGTGGCTGAAAGCCGTTGGAGTGGAACACGAATTGAGAGCAGCGGGACTTAAGCCACAGTTGCCGCTTCTTCTGGTCATGTGAATGTGGGGTAACCAGGGGTGGGGAGTAACGAAATACAAAATTTGAGTAACTGTATTTCATTACAGTTACATTTTAAATGGGTGGTAATCAGATTACAGTTACATCTGAAAAGTATTTTAGATTACCAAAGTGATTACTTTGAGTTTTAATGTCATTTAAACAGAAATTGGTGATTCTCTGACTCTGACAGTCTGAAAAAGGAGTTAAGTTTCATCAACATTTTAATACTTTTAAGAGGATCATAAAAAATTGTTATTTTTATTTAGTATCATATGATTTATTTTATCATATTTTGACTTCTCAATATTGCAACTTTATATCACGCAATTCTGAGGGAAAAAGTCAGAATTGTGAGATAAAAACTTGCAATTACCTTTTTTGTGTTTGTTCCACACTTATTAGTATTCCAAAGTATTTAGATCAAGTTACTAAACTTGAGTAATGTAACGAAATACGTTACAAATTACTTTTTAAAGCATGTATTTTGTAATCTGTAGTGAAATACATTTTAAAAATAACCTACCCAGCCTGGGGCTAACGCAGCGCTGTTTATCATATTAGATACATTTGAGTGTTGAAAGTTGTAATAATGCTACTCTGTGTTCGCTCGGCGGCGGCTGTGATACACTTGTTGCATCGGTAGATCGATATTAGACGTGGTAAATCAAGAAAATGAGATTTAAACACTGTGTTGAGCCATACAACATGATTGGTTTTCTTTCGATGAATGTATCCAAACAGTTGATCACCTGTCTAATGAAAAACACATAATATATTAAAAGCGTCTTTGGTGTTGCCGTGGTTTAACACGGATGTCATTGATAGGCGATTTTAGCCAGGACATGGACCGTGTCCATGCGTCGCCTATTTCTCTGGATTTAAACATTCTTGGAAATATTTGGGATAGTGTTAGTACACAAGTCAACAAAATATATAACACTGTTTAAATCCAAAAATCTTACTTTTCCTTGTTTCGTTAGCGGTATTATCTTTTAATGCTATAGTCACTATACTAAAATCTAATGTTTACAATCTAGCTCAACTGTGCCATTTTTCATTAAATAAACTAAATTTATTTTACAGTACAAAAGATGGAAACCTTCAATATATTCCGATTCTGACCATTGGCTGATAACATTATGGCACCAGTATATTGTGAATCAACATACATATATATACATATATATACATATATACACATACACATATAAACATATATATACACATATATATACACATATATATATATACATACATATATATACACACACATCAGAATATCACTTGTAAGTGGATCTTTTGACTGAACAAGGTACCATACACCACTTTATCTCTTTTTAAATGAGAATCATGGAGACAACAACAAACAAAACAGTTTAACCAGCATGTCATCAGAATACTAAATCTGTATTAGTATTGCTGAGATGGGCGTCCATTTGGCTCAGAGAATTATGGGTGCTGGCTTACTGGCAGCAGGACCCTCTTAGTCATAGATCTACAATGCTTCACCAGTCAACTGAAGCACAAGCTTTCTATAAATAGAAGCCATAATTTTCTCTGCTGATAAAGAGGGGAAGTCTGGAGAACAGTTTGGAGCTGCTTGTGTAAAACACAGTGTTCCTGCATTGTGTTTGCTTTAGATAAAAGCACCAGACATGTAGCTTCCCTTTTCACACATCGGTGATTATAAGAGCAGAGACTCTGAGTATCTGGTCTGCAGTGGACATGGATGTCCCCCATGTGAAGTTTCAATACCGCAAACAATGTTCAAGTTGGTCGGGTAAATTCGCAGCGCTGACCGACAAAAAAAACGCATGGTTTAAAAGTGACTTATTGTAAAAATGTTGCCAGACCAACGCCAACAGACGGCGACTGGGGTAACACACTGATCCAACAAACTCGTTTGTCTGTTCGGTGTGAATTGGCCTTAAAATATGTAAATTCATCTGGTCGTTTGGGTCAAAAAAGTAGCTACACTTTATTCCTCTCAAATTGATACACTGATCGAAAATCAAATTACCGTGTGGCGAGAAAAGAGAAGATTTCGCTGATCAGCACTGGCACCATCATGGAAGCGTTGTATTTATATGCGTTTTGTGGGGGATCCATTTAATTGTTTTAACCCTTGTGCATTGTTCAAATTCACTACCCTTTCGTTTTCAGCCACGATTTTAACTGCTTTAAAAATGTATCAGATAAATATTTTTTTCATTTTTTTTGCTTAAATCTATTAATCAACCTCAGTCCTGATCAAAACTACTAAATTTAAAAAAAAATTCAGGATTTTAACTCTTTAAAACGTTAAAATCTGATGCTGCACAAAAACTAACAACGCATCAAAGCCAATGTTGTTTCTAATCTTTGACACGTTTTTTCCCAAATCAGTGACATCATTTATGGATTTGGCAATTAAAGAGTTAAAATCCTGAATTTTTTTTTTTTAATTTAGTAGTTTTGATCAGGACTGAGGTTGATTAATAGATTTAAGCAAAAAAATTTGAAAAAAATATTTATCTGATACATTTTTAAAGCAGTTAAAATCGTGGCTGAAACATAACGAAAGGGGAGTGAATTTGCCCACAGAGTACTGTTGAGTTTTTGAAAATTTTCAAAGCATTTTCCCAAAATATGTGTCAAAATAATATGTCACCAAAAATCATTCCATTTGCTGAAACACGGAGAAAGTTATGGCCAAATTAAGACTCAAAAATTCCCCATAGTGGATGAAAACATCCCGAACAGCACATAAGGGTTAATCAGATTCCAATCGAACAAGACTCGTGAAGTGACTGTTTGGTCGACATGGTTTGGAAGATGACAGCTAAAACTCATAGTGTTGTGTTCGCTCAATGCAGTTTGGAGTCTCAACACACCGCAGGCGTCAGTCAGAGCCCAGTCTATCACACTTGTTTTGGTGAAGTGCATATCTCCAGAGCTCTTCTTTGTGTTAGATTTGTTCGCTTGCTTCAGGTGGAGAATAAAAGTTTCAGAATGAGGTGTTTGAAATGACTTCAAATATGAGAGTCTTGGTTTTTGCTGCCGTTCCTTTGTGTTCAGCACTGAAAATCAGGTGAGCGCTAAACGTCTCAAGCCGACACTGTCCTGAAAACAGAGGGGTTTTTTCTTTGTCTGTTGAGTCACATGACAATCCTGACTCAGTGAAACTATAAAGTAGGAAGTGTAGCGAGCTGAATAAGGAGATAATGCCGTTATTTTGCCATTGGGAATGAGGATGTGTTCATTCCTGCCACAGATTCTCACTGTGCACTGCAAATGTTTGGGAGTGTATAAATTAAGCGCCCAGTCAGATTTGCTTCAAGAGAATGTGACCTCTGGCTGCTGTCAACTGCAACAGGTCTTGTGAAATCAACACTTCAAGTAGGATTCAGAGCTGGCAAAACTACAGCTGAGTCAATGTGTTTCTTTGCATGGACACGCAGTAGTAAGTTCTCTTTAGCTGACCCACGCATTGATGTTTTATCAGCCAAATCATGGTATGCAACCTTTGCTCAGGATGTTTAGCGGTTTCCTATGGACATGTGACTTCCCTCTAATGACGACAGCTTGGTCAGCAGTGTGAAGCGAGTTTACAGGAGGCTTTACTGATGATTGGTCTCCAGTCTGGTGTGGATGGGATCAGTGACAGCTGGTGGGCTTTGAAATCGTGGAAGCATACTAAATTATAGCGGACTGGGAAACCATGGGATTTATTTATTTGTGAAAGGTAGAATGGCGATAACGTCATTAGCACCTCGGGCGTGCATTATTTTCTAATAATTTAACGGCCCGCTATCCATTATTCCTAACTTACATTTATAGTTATTGTCCTTGGTGTGAACGGGGCTTTAAAAAAAAAAAAGTTTTTTGGTCACACAGGAAATCCATCCTACTGTCTTTTGCGTCCCAATTTCCATTGATTTCCCTTTTAAAAGTTAAAAAGTTTAACGGTGTAATAATTTATATTTTGTACAATAATAGGACCCTGTGAAATTGTGTTGTCCATTTTAATTCTTATTAGAGCTGCATGATTAATCGTTAAATGTTTGCGATCTTATTGTATTAATGACAACAATTCACGCGCGTCTCTTAAACCTTTGACAAAAATCGTACCAAAATGTGTCCGTGCTGCCAGAGAGCAGTTTTGAACCACTGTTATTTTAAATAAATCAAATTATCACAGAAGTATTGAGCTATGTTTTAAATTAGTATATAAACACTGATGTGTACGATAATGATCAAAATAGAGCAAACTACCTTTTAAAACGAACTTGGTGCATCAAATAATGGTTGTATCAATTACATCTTATTCCACTAGGTGACGACAAGTGACTTAAGTCATTGAATCATTCATTCAAAAGATATGTTCAAAACACAGATTCATCCAGTATTTATTAGAGTAATTGAATTAATTTAAAAATAATTCAATCATTTTCCAGCAATTTATATTTTGTCAGAACCTCTAGTAAATGACATGTTTTGTTCGGTTGTGTATTCAGAATCGTGATTCTCATTTTATCCAGAATCGAGCAGCTCTAATTTATGGATTTGTGTTTTAATATAAAAAATAAAAAAAGTTATTGTTAAATTTAAACAACTACTGTAAAAATTAACACTTGAACAAATATTCTGTGATAGTCATTAAAGGCACCATGAAATTAAAATTGACAAATTTATGGAATATTGCAGTATTTATTATTACAAATTATCTGTGCACATCACTATTTTAAAATCTCTCTTATAATTATAGCATATATAATATATAATTTAGCGTCTTATATAACGTCTCCTCTCATCTTTGATGACGTGTTTACTGGCATGAAGGCGGGGCAACCTGAGATCCACCAATAGCAAACCTCAACCAACCTACGATCCAATCAATTCCTGATATTCTCAAATATACATCACAGTAGGGAAGAAAAGACTATTGCAACTTATGTTTCATGCTGACTTAAAAAAAAAATAAAGAACTGATTATTATTATATTACTGTACAATAGTAATACATCTGTCACAATGTCTTCAAAACCGAACTTAAACTTTTACTTTTATCAGTGATTAAAAAGTAGCCTGCATTATATTCAAAGCCTTCAATATCCTTTTTATCGGTTTATAATGAAAAACACTGAAAGTATCTCTGCTTTCTGGTGGTGTACTTGTACAAACAGAGTTTACCCTAAAACAGGTTTGACTAGAGTGTTCACAGCAGTGTGACTGACTGTGTTTTTAACTGACATGATGTTAAATTTGCACCTCTTCCTCAGGCCTTAATGTTTCCAGGCAGATTCTACACACATATACATTATATATACAGTACTGTGCAAAAGTTTTAGGCAGGTGTGAAAAAATGCTGTAAAGTAAGAATGCTTTCAAAAATAGACATGTTAATAGTTTATATTTATCAATTAACAAAATGCAAAGTGAGTGAACAGAAGAAAAATCTACATCAAATCAATATTTGGTGTGACCACCCTTTGCCTTCAAAACAGCATCAATTCTTCTAGGTACACTTGCACACAGTTTTTGAAGGAACTCGGCAGGTAGGTTGGCCCAAACATCTTGGAGAACTAACCACAGTTCCTCTGTGGATTTAGGCAGCCTCAGTTGCTTCTCTCTCTTCATGTAATCCCAGACAGACTCGATGATGTTGAGATCAGGGCTCTGTGGGGGCCATACCATCACTTCCAGGACTCCTTGTTCTTCTTTACACTGAAGATAGTTCTTAATGACTTTCGCTGTATGTTTGGGGTCGTTGTCATGCTGCAGAATAAATTTGGGGCCAATCAGATGCCTCCCTGATGGTATTGCATGATGGATAAGTATCTGCCTGTACTTCTCAGCATTGAGGATACCATTAATTCTGACCAAATCCCCAACTCCATTTGCAGAAATGCAGCCCCAAACTTGCAAGGAACCTCCACCATGCTTCACTGTTGCGTGCAGACACTCATTCGTGTACCGCTCTCCAGCCCTTCGGCGAACAAACTGCCTTCTGCTACAGCCAAATATTTCAAATTTTGACTCATCAGTCCAGAGCACCTGCTGCCATTTTTCTGCACCCCAGTTCCTGTGTTTTCGTGCATAGTTGAGTCGCTTGGCCTTGTTTCCACGTCGGAGGTATGGCTTTTTGGCCGCAAGTCTTCCATGAAGGCCACTTCTGACCAGACTTCTCCGGACAGTAGATGGGTGTACCAGGGTCCCACTGTTTTCTGCCAATTCTGAGCTAATGGCACTGCTCGACATCTTCCGATTGCGAAGGGAAGTAAGCATGATGTGTCTTTCATCTGCTGCAGTAAGTTTCCTTGGCCGACCACTGCGTCTACGGTCCTCAACGTTGCCTGTTTCTTTGTGCTTCTTCAAAAGAGCTTGGACAGCACATCTGGAAACCCCTGTCTGCCTTGAAATTTCTGCCTGGGAGAGACCTTGCTGATGCAGTATAACTACCTTGTGTCTTGTTGCTGTGCTCAGTCTTGCCATGGTGTATGACTTTTGACAGTAAACTGTCTTCAGCAACCTCACCTTGTTAGCTGAGTTTGGCTGTTCCTCACCCAGTTTTATTCCTCCTACACAGCTGTTTCTGTTTCAGTTAATGATTGTGTTTCAACCTACATATTGAATTGATGATCATTAGCACCTGTTTGGTATAATTGTTTAATCATACACCTAACTATATGCCTACAAAATCCCTGACTTTGTGCAAGTTTACCTTGAAGAATTGATGCTGTTTTGAAGGTAAAGGGTGGTCACACCAAATATGGATTTGATTTAGATTTTTCTTCTGTTCACTCACTTTGCATTTTGTTAATTGATAAATATAATCTATTACCAAGTTTATTTTTGAAAGCATTCTTACTTTACAGCATTTTTTCACACCTGCCTAAAACTTTTGCACAGTACTGTATATATATAAAAATATATATATATAAAAATATAAAATATATATATATATAAAAATATAATATATATATATATATATATATATATATATATATATATATATATATATATATATATATATATATATATATATACACACACGGAATTGAATTAAGTGCAAATGTATACAAGTTAGCACACATTTCTGGATTATCATACATTACGTGGGTTTCTGCAGAGAATCCATATGATCAGGAAACTCTAGAGCACTGATTTGATTTTGTTAATAGTCTCTCAGATCTGGGACTCCACTTTTGTCCCGTTATCTTACTTACACTAATGGACCCAGTCATAATACCCCGTTACCTTCACCCTCACTATCCTTTAGTCCAACTTGAATGCAGAGCATCTAACATGCCCTAAGTCAAATCAGTTTTTTTTTGTATAGAGTCTTTTACAATTCACATTTCTTTACAGAAAATTACGATGTTAACATTTATAATATCTTTATAGCATAAAGCAGATTAGAGCTGGACGATAATATAGTTTACAAATTGTGACGAGGTAATCGCAGGCTGATCAAATTTGTTCCATTTGTTTTGCAGCCAAGCTTGTCATGTGTCAGGGATTTCACAAGTTTTTTTACACTGCTGTTTTGCACTAAAACTTTAGGTGTGTCAAGTTAAAAGAATGAAGATTTGTCTCATTCTTCGCTTTCAAAAACAACCTCTTTCAACAGTTTCTAATAACTTAAGATCCATGGTCCAATGGAAGGGGCCAGACTCATACATGTAGATGAATTGTCAATGTATAAAGCCATGCTATTTTAAACTTTTTGCTGGCTAATTTATTAAGTAAAAATATACTGTACAGTGAAAACAACTGACTTCACTCTGGTGATGCAAGACTTCGTTTCAGCGCGATTTTATAGTGCACATATTATGTTATTTTAAAGTTTAGGTTTACACGCACAACACTTTAATTTTCTCATTGTATACATGGAAACTGTTCAGTAAAGGATTCAGTCTCCATAAATCCCTCCTTTCTGAGAGCTCCCTCTGCTCTGATTGGTCAGATGGCCCAGTCTGCTGTGATTGGTCTACCTCTTACAGCACGTGTCGGAAACGAAAGCCCATTACCATGTCTGGATTTCAGCTCCTGATCTTCCTCAGCACTTGATACACAGTGAGATGAACAGTAACGATTGAATTGATTTGACCCTATCATTTCAAGCATAAGTCCTCACTATTTGGAAGTGTAATGTTTGATTTCGTAGATTGATTTTTTTTTTTTTTTCCCAGCTAATTTTCCTTCCATAGAGCCTTTTTTAATCCATACAATGGAAGTCCATTGGCTCCAATACTGTTTGGCTACCAACATCCTTCAAATTGTATTTTTTGCATTCCACAGGAAAAAAAAGTCATTAAGTTTTGGGATGACATCAAATTTTAATTTTAATTTTAATTATGCCTTAGAGGAAAAAGTGTCACATCTTACCCACTGTCCCTCATGTGGAAACTCCGTGAAGACACAGTTGGATTTCACAATGTGGGAAAACATCATACTTCATCACAATATCTAGCTGACACCAGATTATGCTGGTTATTAAGACCTGACATCAGCCAATCGCCATGTCTTGAAAGCAGAGTTCCAAAGTCCTGATCATGTAATTATAGTAATGTGCTATAAACTTTGCCCTGAGCTCGGGTCATACATGCATTGTCACATATTTGCTGAATATCAACACTGTACGTAAGAGTTTTCCTAGATCACTGCTTGAAGGGTTGTAAAAGGAAGACATGGCATTTTTATGCATGTCTTCATAGTATGATTAAAATGACTGACTGCTGCCCCCTAGGTCCACTGCTGTGTCTGTGAAGGCAGATGATTGACAAAACAAAATATAATTTTGCTCTGAAATAATGCAGGTTACCAGAAATAGGTTTACCGTAATCCTGAATGATAAATACAGCATGACAGTAGTTGACCTGAAAAGAATACGGTAAAAGAAAACAAAATTAAGATTTTTATGACTTGCATCCGTGCAACAACATAAAATCATGCTTTTGTACTCTAGTTAAAAAAAATGTTTAAGCCTAAAACTACAGTTACACTAAACTTTGAGCATGCAAAATTTCTTCGGACACTGTAATAGATGAAATGAACACTCTGTGACGACTTTTGTAAAAAGTTCAACAACAAAAAAATATATACAAGATGTAAAAACAAACAAACATTCTACTGCACAAACGTTTGTTCTTCTAATTTAGCTGAAACAGTTTTCATCAGAAGAGAGTGGCACGACAAAAGCAAATAGAACCCATTATAATCAGTGACGCTGTCTACACTGGATGGGGTGCGAAACAACAAATGCCTTACGTTGGACTTTAAAGACCCCATGTGATGAAAATCAAATTTTTAATGGTGTTTATGTCGATGTGGTGTTTTTAATATGTCAACACTGAGTATTTTCTCCTTAAAACTGCAGTGAAAAAAGACCGTTTGAAATCGCTGGGTGTGGGCGATACCGAAGAGGAGAGACCTTCTGTCTCAGGCACAGGGGACAATATTTCATCCCCGGCCGGAGTTGTGGAACCTTCATGTTTGGCCCCTGAGAGGTACCAACTGAGGGACCATCTTAAGTGCTAGAGCTCCCTCTACCAGAGCAAGTTATGCCAATAAATGGGCTATCTTTCAAAGATGGTGTACTTTACACAATGTAGATCCAGTAAACTGTCAGGTTTCTACAGTTATGGACTTTCTCCAGCACAAATTATCGCCGGGTACATGCCTCGCTACTCTAAGGGTATATGTGGCCGCTCTTTCGGCTTGCCACGCTCTTATTGACGGGATACCGTTGGGCCAGCACTCCCTGCTCTCTCGCTTCATTCGAGGAGCTAGGCGACTGAGGCCCCAGAATTCTTCTAGAACCAGAATTCCTTCTTGGGACCTAGCTGTAGTCCTGTAAGGATTGGTTCAAGAGCCCTTTGACACGGAGGCTATAAATATGTGTCAATTTCATTGACATGTTTATACACATATTCACAGCCGGTCACGACTAAAGACGTTTCCATAGCACTGAAGCGCAGCTTTCGTTCTCGCTTTTTCAGGGAACAGGGTTACAGTTAAGTAACCCGGGTCGTTATCCCAGTATATATTTCTGTTGATATGAAAAATGGTGTAGATTTAGCAATATGGTGGGGGTATGATGTATATTACGATGAGCTATATGCCTTTCTCCACTGAGTTGTTCAAAGCGTTTCTAAGGAGGCTGATTTTCAGAAGGTAGCAAACCAGTGTGCTACGGTTTCCGGGTTGAACGACAAGTTTCCTGGAAACGGTGTACAATGGGGTTTGAGATATGTTTTCTTTTGTTTGGTGGGTGTGTCAAATGTCAATCAGCAGTAGCAACATGTAAAAGCCAAGCGGTATTAAAGGGACAGCTCGCACAATGTGGTCCAAGTAAAGTCGTTTACAAATGTGTCCGCTGCAATTGAAGATATTAGAAGACATGTTTGTCATAAGAGTTTTATAATAAAAATATAGCATTTCAACATGATGTAGTTGTTTATATTTTTAGCTTCATTGCAAGACAAGTTTATATAGAAAATTTCATACACAAGATGGTAATTAAGTACTTTACATTAAAACGAGAAAGAAAATACAAGGTATTAAAAAAGTTAGAACTAGAAATAGAATTAAATGCGAGGCAAACGTTGGATTACAATAATTAGAAACCAGTTTCCACAAACCCCTTCACTCGATGGGGATGTTCTCTTTTATTCTGGACGGCAAGGGCAGTGACTGTAACAGAGCGTATTTTACAGTATTAAACACTTTTATACTGATTTCATCAGGCTGCGAAAATTCTTCAAAAAGAACAAAGAATGACCTTCTCAGCTGCCGTAGTTGCGTCATCAGAACAGGGTTCTAAAAATGCCACCGTTTCCGTTAAAAGAAAAAAATAAACGTTTTGTAGGGGCTGAACGAAGCCATGGTGAACAGGAACATGGTTTGTGTAACATTAGCAACACATTATTAGCGGTTTGATTGACCGAGTGGATCTCTGGGCTGGTCTGAGTGAGGAGGCGGGGCTAATTTGCATATTCCACATATACTAAATGCAAGGGTGTAGAGTTACATTCAAGCTACTCTAAGGCATGAGATGAGACGTTAAACCGAGGTCCTGACTCTCTATGGTCATTAAAAATCCCAGGATGTCTTTCGAAAAGAGTAGGGGTGTAATTTGCCCACTGGCCTCTGTCCATCATGGCCTCCTAATCATCCCCATATACTGATTGGCTCCATCACTGTCTCCTCTCCACCAATAAGCTGGTGTGTGGTGGGGGTTCTGGCACAATATGGATGCTGCACATTGAGTACCCAGAAAAGCGCTATATAAATGTAAGGTATTATTATAAAATTGACTACAGGGGGACTTTAAGTGCTCACATCTGACACAAAAAACAAAACAGTTGCTTTGTTGCGTCCAGTATAGACGTGGTGTCAAAGATCACACCCTGACATCTTGTTCTTTTTGTCACACATCTTCACATAGGTCAGAGTTCACCAAACTTGAATTTTGGAATGCAGTGAACTTCAAAACATCTTCGCACAAGCTTCCCCCCCAAAAAAAAGTAGCTAGTTTGTTGATAAACTGACTATACGGCATAAAGGGAAATACAGAGATGTGTATAAACAAAAGTAACATGGGAGTGGTTATATCTGTCACATGTGTTCCTTTGTTCCGTTTTCCCGCCACAATCCGTCACCATGGCACGGACACTGCACTAATTATCAGCTGTTAATCATTTGAGTTAATCATCTGTGTATTTAAGTTCAGTTCAGTTGGTGTATCTTTGTCTGGTCTTATTCCGATTTATGGTTGTGTTACTTTCTTCTCTGTTGAATCGTACTCGTTTACACAACCAGCGCGTTACAATTTCTGAACGAAACTAGTGAAGAGTTGGATATAGATAAACTTGTGCATTGGACTACTCTATCATCTTAAACTTCCTCAGAAGGTAATAAGGGAACCTGATATTAAGTCATGCTAGTTGAAATGAAGCCCCATCATCAGACAAAACCATGCCAACCATCGCAGGATTTAATGAAGTGTTAAGATGCGAGCGTTTAATCGTTAACCCAGGACAGATGTCCACAATGACTTCTTAATCCTCCTCCATCACACCACTTTATTTTATATGTTTGGTTTCACTTCATTTTAAAGGTGTTCTTGTTACGATGTAATTATACATTTAAGTACTTTTAGTTATATTAATTAACCGCATGCAATTATGCATAATTTACTGTTATTACTGGAGTAAGTACATCTAACATTTACAACAAGGACACGTGTTGCCATGTTTTTATTTTAGTTTATAAATCCTTTCACATTACACTTAATATATGTCAGTCATGAATGTTGCGCATCCTTCCTAATATCTCATCTCAGATTGGATTCAGCTAAGACTGAGCTAATTATTAGGATCTCAAAGTTGCAGTTCCTATAATACAGCTTAATGTGATTGTGTTTGCATTCCCAGGCCGCCATGCAGATGTGTGACAGCAAAGCACAGGAAGTCTTCAGCAACGGCAGCGCCGGCCATATGAACGGCAAAGACGTAACCAAGATGAGAGAAGTGGCCTTTGAGAAGAACCCCTCTGAGCCACTGGTATTTTAGCTTTTAGTTTCATGTCTTTTGCATTTATGAAATTAATTAATTCTTTAATTAAAGAGAATTCAAATTTAATCATTAAAATGAATAATGTCGGCTTGACAAATCATGCTTGCAACATGTTAAATCATGCTATTGACTTGCAAATGCACGTTAGTAAAGTGTTAACTCATGCTAGCAACATGGCAATTCAAGTTAAAGCATTAAACATGTTAGAAACATGCCTATTAATGCTAGCAGTGTTAAAACATGCTACCAATATAGTTAGCAGCAAAAAAATCATGTTAAATCATGGTAGCAACATGCTAATTCACAATAGCAGTGTGTTAAAAGGTGTTAGTAAAACTTTCAAACATGGCAACATCAAACTTTACTCCTGGTTTACTTGTGGTGTTCCATACTTGTACCCTTTTTTTTTGCAATGGAACAAAAGTAGTATTTAAAGAAGATCTTCTCCAGCTAATGACAGCAGAAGTGTAATATTGTGTTCCGTGTCTTTTCAGGGTGTAACTCTTAAGCTGAATGAAAAGCAGAGGTGTACAGTAGCCAGAATATTGCATGGAGGGATGATCCACAGACAAGGTACAGTGGATTCTTGGTTTGTTTGTGAATTGTGCAGTTTCCATTAGGGATGTCCTGAGCCGGTCTGAAGAATCAGTATCAGGCCAATTAAGCTTTTTTTTTTTTCTTTTAAACCGATCGGTAATGGCTATCCTAAGCCCGATCCTTTATTTTACGTTATCTGTCATGCCGTAGGTGGCGCTATGCACCTTCAAGTGGGTTTGCCAACCACTGTTAAATGGAAAAGCAGGTCAATTGAACCAATGAGGTCTGTTCTAGTGTGTCACTCAAACACGTTCGAGCTAGCATATTTTGTGCGCACTTAGTAACGAATCGTTCGAAAGTCATTTATTATCTGCCGTCAGACTTGACTGACAGAAAATATTGTACAAGTCACTCGTTTTTATAAAGTGTCCAACAGCGACACCCGCAGGTGAAGTTAGTGAGAGGCTTGCCTCCCCTCTCCCCATTGACTTAAAACAAACACCCTAATGCGTGCGGTGGGTTTAGTAGGAGCAATTGAGAATGAATGGGGGAAAGTCACATGAGAGAAGGCAACGCATGCATCACGCTTTGATTGGATATGGTTGTTTCACGTACATTCTCATCGGCCTGAATAAAGACAATGGTGTTAATGGAAAGACTAATTCAAAAGTTAAAAATTCAGCCATTTCACCACTTTGTAACTCAAAATGGTGACTGTGGGGGTTTTTAAGTGAGCAATCTGTTTTGGGTCTGTGACCATGTATACAAGCTTGATGACTGCTGAAAATAAGTTGACAATATTCTTTAAATTGTTACTACCTTTAGTTATTATTTTGGAAATAACTTGCAAACACTAATCATAAAACCAACTATATATTTCATCAAGTTAGAGACCACTCTATTTTGGATTTTTTGCAATAACTATATAATGTTCTTAATTTAAATGATATATAGGCCTATACATACAAGTATTGGATTGGGACTCAGTATTGGCAGATACTATTGATCAGGACATCCCTAGTTTCCATACAGATCAATGGATAACAGCTTGACACTTTTCTTTAACAGGTTCTTTACATGAAGGCGATGAAATCGCAGAGATCAATGGGAAAAGTGTTTCTAATCAAAGTGTAGACCAACTGCAGAAGATTCTGGTGAGTTGGATCATTTGTGGATGTACACTTAAGCATACTTTTAAAAAGTGAGCTAATTGCAAAAATAAATACTAAAGTGCGAACTGAGTTATTGTAAAGACAAATACAAGTGTAGTTGTGCGTGTAAAGAAATGTAATGTATTTAAGTAAGTGGCCTTTTATTTGATTAATATTCTAAAACATGCTTCGATTTGAAGTGCACATTCAGTATAAAGCACACTTCTTTTTCACAAGAGATATTGTGGAGTGACAGTGAAAGTCGTGACCTACCTACATTACCACACATTGAGTAACTGGAACAGTTTGAGTAGTGCTGTAGCATTAAACATTTCTACACGTCTTTTAATGTCACATTGAAACATACCAAGAAATGTCTTTAGTCCAATCTCAATTTTTACACCATGTTTTGTAAATGCATAGTAAAAATGAAAACGTGTATATATATATATTGGCAGCATGTGTTCAACATACAGGATGATTTGTATTGCGTTAATTAGAATTTGCTGTGAAACTGACCAAAGAAAGCATCTAGTGTAAATTGCTACTGTCTGTTAGTAACTTGCTCAATTTGACGTTGTTGCTGTTTAACGTTACAGAAAGACACAAACGGTGTTGTCACATTGAAAGTCATCCCCAATCAGCAAAGTCGCCCTATGACATGTGAGGTGAGTGAAGCAGCAGCTAAATCAATCTCACATCCTACCCATTTCTTGCGTCAAAATATGTATTATTTTATGATCACAGTCTCTACTCATCTGGCTTTACCCTTTGATCTGTAAATATGCGCTCAAATTTGATCACTTATTTCTTTGTCTGTCTATTCTGTATCCTTGATTAAATTAAGGTTTGAGGTTTATCATGGGAATCCAATGAAAAGACACAGGTGACTATTTAAAGCATCAATAGCAGATAACTACACTTTTCTCATTAGATGAAGTAACTCCAAACCCTCTTCTGCCATCTGCTGGTCACAGCGTCAAACAGCACAGCAGTTTGTGAAATCTATTAAATGTTGTTTGATGTTGCGATGAGCTATGGCAGCATCCATTTAGAGGTTTGCTTATCAGTTTTAGACTGTAGCTGTAGATATTGGTACTAATATCCATCTGTCTGTCTAATCTGTCTGTCTTATATAAAATCAGCATATGGAAATGATTTCTGAAGAATCATGTGACACTGAAGACTGGAATAAATATTAAAATAGAAAATTTTTTAAATGGTAATTTGCTTATTGTAACAATATTGCTATTTTACTGTTTTAGATTTTAAAAAAATAATTTTTTCCAAACTTTTGACTGGTAGTATATGACAATTATTAAAAAAAAATGAATGCATCACAAGGGGATTGTTTTTTTTTTGATAGTTAGTTTCAACTTAAATTGAAATTAATTCTACAGCAGGGTGATTTATATACATTCAACATTTTGTTGACCCTGCAGACAAGAAAAGAATTTAAGTTTGCTATTAGTATACTTTTAAACTACTTATGTAAAGTACAAACATAATATAGAAATAGTAACCTATAAGTATGATTTGTATACATTTTGTATAAACTACTAAACTTGTAGTTAGAGATACTTCAGAGTGTACTTTCATAAACTAAAAAATATACTACAAGTATTAAAATAGTAAACAAGTATACTTATAAGTTCACTTGTAGTGCAGTACAAATGAGAAACCACCCCACGGATCATTCATTATAACTTATTATAGCATGTTTTTGCTCACACCCAAATGGCACAAATTTGACGTGTGTGTCCCTTTAAATGCAAATGAGCTGCTGCTCCCGGCCCGCTTTCCAGAAGAGGACAGAGCTTTAACAGATCACACTTCGGTTGCTCAACAACAACAAAGCTGGAGAATCTCACGCAGCCAAAATGACGATCGTCAGTAACGGTGTTCAGCCTTACATTGTTCAAGCCGGAGTCTTAATTCTAGAACTTTACAAGAGCCTCATAACTTTGCAAATCAACGAAAAAGTAGCATTCAAGTTCATTTTCTTAAGTATACTAATCAGAGGAAACCGACCCCTAAAATTTGAAGGCAACGATTGGCTGAGAAATCATCTTTATGAAGCACTTGTGACGGTTTCATTAGAGAGTAATGTGTTCCGGGTAATGTTTTTGCAGATGTACATGAGAGCACAGTTTGACTATGACCCATCCAAAGATGACCTGATCCCATGCAAAGAAGCTGGCCTGAAATTCCAAACGGGTGACATCATTCATATCATCAATAAGAAGGATCCAAACTGGTGGCAAGGAAAGGTGGACAGCTCCTCCACAGACTTCGCAGGACTCCTGCCTTCTCCAGAACTTCAGGAATGGTACTGCATTATTTTGCAGTATTTGATGACAGATCTCCCTTTCTTTCACATGCTAAATATTTCTGATGTTTCCTCAGGCGAGTTGCAAGCAAAAGCAAAGCGACAGCCGGACAGTCCTGCAGTCCTTTTGGCAAGAAGAAGAAATGCAAAGACAAATACCTTGCCAAACACAGCTCAAGTTAGTGAAGCGCACCTCTTTATGATTTCAAAGGCCTGTTTTATGTATAGAGCTACAGCCCAAATGGTGTTAAAGAAACAACACGAGTCTGGTCTTTTAGTAACAGGTCAGATGCACTTGTCAAGCATTAATTGATTTATTGTTTTCTTCTTTAGTCTTTGACCAGCTTGATGTAATCTCCTATGAAGAGGTCGTGAGACTTCCTGCATTCACCAGAAAAACTCTGGTTCTGATCGGTAAGCACCGGTTGACTTGAAATATTATGGCTGTTTTGTCTTTGACAGCTCAGACCAGTAGGGAATAAAATGCAGGATTTAATTTCAGGATATTTTCCAAAATGTAACAAAACACTCTGAATCCTTTACGAATCTTGTTTTGAATGAGTGGTTCGGAGCGTGTCAAACTGCCAGTCACGTGATTTCAGTAAATGATGCTTCGTTACGTGCAGTGTTGAGAAAGTTACTTCATGTAATAATGCATTACTTTTAAAAGTAACTAATTGGATTACATAGTAACTTTTTATGAAAAATGCGTTACAACTTTTGCATGACTTTCTTCGGCTGAGCTTTCTTTTCCATATATATGTTTTTTTTGGCAAATGTAAAGGCCTTTTCACACCAAAAGGGAAGCTCCAGGTTGATCAAAAATGTGATGTTTATCTAAAGTAACTTATTTTTAGTATGGTTGAATTGGATCAAAGGTCAGCAGCAAAGACATCAGTTCATAAAGTGAGATTAAATACATGAAGTATAGGGTTTCATAAATGTAACTGCAGGTTTGTGCAATATTCTGAGATCTTATTTGAAAAAGTATCTCATTTTGTACATTTAAAAGTAATCGATTATGTAACTCAAGTTACATCATACTGTTCTCAAAAAAGTTTCGATTGTTCACCGCTGGCAGCGATGATCTCTGTGAACCCATGAATCATGGAGATTTACTGAGATTCACCCTCCAGCAGTGAACCATTAAACGTTTTTACCTGATCTCTGATCAGTTTTATGCATTTGTAGACATTTCAGTATTGGTGAATGCGTGTGACGGGAGAGATGAATTTGTTGTTTTGTGCACAAAGTATTCTCGTCGCTTCATAATATTAAGGTTGAACTACGATCAAGACTATTAACGATTTTTACTACTTCTTTGGACTCTAGTTCAAGTTTTTTATATTTTCTTTTACATTTAACGCTATGCGAGTGTTGACCTTTTTTTTTTGGAAAGGCATCTAAGCACTTGTGCATTTGTTGTTTCTTTTGCTGTTGGAGGAAATGGGAATAAAAATATTTGCTGAATTTGCCTTCACCACTATAGACGTTTATTCAACTGACGATTTCAGCTTCTTTTAAAGTTTAAAAGAATTCATTTGTAAAATATAAATTGCTATGTAGATCCACAAAAATGAGCGTAATATTTGAAAATGTGCAGTTAATTTCAAGTTTACAGGTTAAAATGTGTTATTTGATGGTTTTGTTTAAAGGTGCACCTGGAGTTGGAAGGAGCCATATTAAAAATTCCCTGCTGAACAAATATCCTGAGAAGTTTGCCTACCCAGCACCACGTATGTACAGTCCAGCTGCATCCCTTCTCGTTTTAATTTCAAAATCTTCCACCTGTATTTATTTAAAGAGCACAACTGCATTATTCAGTTGCAAATCCACGTTTGGATACCCTGTTAAAAAAAATCCAGCATTGCTATTCACCAGCATAAGGTGTGTTTGGCAAGCTTGGACCAGCATGGGTTGCTGGTTTCTGGTTTGCTTGACTGTTTGGGCCGGGGATCCATACAGGTGATCCGATTTGATTCTGATTCACAAGATCAATTCATTTTTCAATTCCATTCATTACGCCATTTCCACTGCGTTAGATGGACATCTTTGTTGGTTTCTTTTAACACAGCGCTCAAGCTAAAAGAAATTCAACTTTTAAACGAAGTCACTAGAACTTCATTTAAATTTATTTTTTATTAACGATTTCATTTTAGAATTTTTTTTAAAAATTTAAATTCCTTCTTTGAAATGCCCTACTTTTAAAATGCAAAAACTATAAAATTTTGTAGCAAGTTGTCAAAACAGCCTTAAACATGTTTTCTAGTATCTACAACCAGACAAGATAAACAAGACCGAATAAGATATTTCAAAGATTATTCATTTATTACAGATTCTCTGAAACCATTTATAGAGTTTTGCTTCCTAAAATGTTATTTAAAGGATGTTTCCTGGAAAACATGACATTAATACATTTTCTCTTTGCAGACACCACTAGACCTCCAAAGAAGGATGAGGAGAATGGCAAAGAATATTACTTCATTTCCAACGATGAAATGACCAAATGTATCGTCGGGAATGAGCTACTTGAATATGGCAGTTACCAGGGACACATGTTCGGAACCAAGATTGAAACGGTCCACAAGATTCACGAACAGGGGAAAATTGCTGTGCTGGATGTGGAACCTCAGGTAATCAAACACTGTTGGGTCCACCGTCAACTTAACTAGCATAGCATTCCTTAGCATTGTGGTGGCAAGTTTTGCACAGAAAACCATTTTCTTAATCTAGTTTGTTTTTATTTTGATGAACCATCACTATTTATAGATTAGTCAATTTCTTGTTTTTTTTTTTACCAGACGCTGAAAGTGCTCCGAACGGCAGAGATGGCTCCTCTTGTGATGTTCATTGCTCCTACTAACACTGCCAATCAGGTTAGAAACGGAAATTATTCAGGCTATAAGCCCCAGGAGCTGGATTCACAAAACATTCATGGGATAGTTTCCCATGATTCACTCACTCTCAAGCCATCCAAGTTATATCTTTCAGACGAACACAGTCGGAGTTATATTAAAAAATATCCTGCCTCTTCCAAGCTTTATAATGGAGATGAATGGGCATATTTTCGAAGCCCAAAAAAAGTGCGTGCATCCGTCATAAAAAGTAATCCATACGGCTTCAGGGGCTCGCCTCCCAATAATTGCACTTAGGAACATTGTGAATCTGGTCCCAGAAGCATGCTTATGACCTGAAGTTTATAACAAAGCAACTTTACATCGCACACAAGATTTGTAATCCAAGTTTCCTTTCTACTTTTCAGTCAGAGGCGGTGCAGAACATCCAGAAAGAATCCGACAGCATCCTCAGCGCATACCGCCACTTCTTCGATGAAATGCTCGTCAACAACGATGTCGATGAAAGTGTTAAGGGTGTAGAGGAGGCCATCGAGAGAGCCTCCTCGACCCCACAGTGGGTACCAATCTCCTGGGTGTACTAAAAACCCCATTCCCTTTCCTCAATCTTCCCTCCCAAAATACCATACGAGTGAACCACGCTCACACGGTCATCAAGACAGTTTGCACATGAATAAGTGGTTTAGAATGTTTGAAAAAAGCAATAAGTTTGTTCTTTTTGTTTAATATGTGAATGATTTTCAAATGCCAGAGTGCTGTAACCGTACCAGTACAGTATATATATATATATATATATATATATATATATAGCATTAAGCGATGACATTGTTAGCGATGCAAAAAGGACCTCTACTGTGATTCCAAATACCACTCAGTTCATTAAGGTCTGTTGGTTTTTGATCTTCCCTGGAGTTTCAATGTGTTTTTATACCATGTGCCATGGTGTTCTTAAATATAACTGCATTAAAAGAAAACATGTTAACACAGGGAAATAGTATCAATCTATATTTGAAAGCAGGTTTGTCTTGTCCTGAAATGTTTCTCAATTATATATAGATTTACCTCAAGTCAAAATGTAAGGCACTTTTAAAAACTGAATAAACGTCTCCATACACTTCAGTTGTGACTCTTGTTTTACACTACAGACTTTGAGTAGCCAGAATAAATGACGGTAGGGCGAAAAAGATCCATCTAAATTTCACAGTGCAAGATGAGCATGCGTGGTTTATTTTAGAATATCGTCTCGCTAGATAAGACCCTTATTTCTCATCTGGGATTGTGTAGATCCCTTTGAAGCTGCAATTTTTACCTTCAACGAAATCATAAACTCAAATGTTTTCCATCATTTATGGTTTCTCAAAATCAATCAAACCGAGAAACCACAAGGAGCTTTTATCGTTTACGTAACTTATTTTTAACTTTAAAAGCTGTGGCCTTTAATAATGTTTTGCGTCTGCTGATACTGAAATTAATATGGATACCTGCTTAACTTTGTTTTTGACTTGGTTAAACATTCACATTCTTTATGGTACCGTTTGCAGGAAAGAATTCATTTTATCCTATTGTTGGATCATTTGGTGTTTTGACTTTCCGTTCACAATGTTGGCTACCATGAAAACAGTCTCAAACGCTGATGCTTCATCCATCATATGGTAGAAAATGTCCAAATAATAAAAAAAAAAAAAGTTCAACAAGCTGACAGAAGTCGATCCATTTCTTGGTTGGGTGTAAATGTAACAGTAGTTTTAATGCGGTCTTCGTAAATACTCCCTTTCCCATTTGGTGACGGAGGAGAACCAGGGGATTCAGACACCGACACTATATATTTTTTGCATTTATTTTAAGAAATGACTACCAAAATCAAACCCATAGAAGCTCATGAACAGTTTTGAAGTGGCTTTGTGCAAGTTACGCTCGTTCACAAGCCGAGTGAGAGTTATAAAACTATTAAACCAAAACAAAATTGTGATTTTATTGAGTGGGTTCAATCAGTGAAATAATTCGTTTTGCTTCCAGTCACATCCTCAACTTGCTTCCCTTAGTGTTTTTACACAGGAAATGTATTACACCATCCAGTTTTTTTCCCTGAACGATGATGTGAGTTTTTATTGCAATTCAACATGATCTACAATGGTAACATTTTTCACAGAAAACCAAAATACTGCCCTAAACTCACTAGCAGAAAGGCAGCACGATACTCTACGATCACATTCTCTTTATCTACCGCCTCGAAGTCAGGCGAGTCTTTTAATTCAGTAGAAAAATTGCTCTTTTTCATAACATAAGGATCACTTCCAACATATGTTGTGGTTTTCTGTTTATATCTTTCTAAATAAGCACAATACAGACTCTTTTCTACCTCTTCCATTCCAACTTTCACTCCCTGCCCTCCACCTGAACTCCACGTCACCAGAACCACATGATTGCAAACCTATTCTCTGGACCAGAGGGTTTCAAGCACTCATAGCCTCTTCTTACTTATTGTTTATATCTATCGCTCGGTTCTTAGCATGGGACAGATACATATTTTGCCTCTGACCAAAAGGTGGAACAACAAATAACTAGACGTCGGTCCAAGCAAAAGGACCCGTCTCTCTCTCCTCAGACAAATCGCCACACGAGCCCCATTTCAAATAAGTCACACCGTTTGTTTTGACTGCTCATTTTCTTTTTTGTCTTTCTTTTATATGACAGAGATGGAAAAGAGAAAGTTTCTGCACACTGCCTGACAAATCTAACTCCTAACAGAGAAAGAGAGAGCTTGAGAAACACACGACACAGTAACATCTGAAGACAAAAAGACCTGACGATACACCTGTGGCACATCTAATTATAGCATCTGGTGCGGGCGCATGTTGATGATGTCACTCAGAGTAACACAGCTACAGCCACTGGGCATGCGCATATCAATGTGGCGTCATTTAATATATATTTATTTAATTTAATAACTGTATTTGCAGTATTGTAAGGGGTAGGTTTAGGGGTGGGGTAGATGTTAATAAAACAATTTGATAAGTAGCAGATTTAATTTACTGTTATTTATCCTGAGGTTTGGCCTCAGGTTACCCCCGGTTTGGAACGTCAACGCGTCCGCCATATTGGTGAGGGCAAGACTGCACTGTAAACAAATGCAAGTAAACTGGCGAGCTGCGGTTTTTTCTGGATAAAAACGAAAATAACGTTTACATTTATCAACCGATTTCAGTGGTTTATGATGTACTTGGTGTACAAAAAGTTCCATGTCTAGTTACTTAAAACCTCGACTTTATAATAAAGTATTAAATATTTATTTTAATAAGGAATAGCTCAGACTGCTTTATTCTTGGATAAGAATTGTGAAGACGCCCAAAATGAGATAATTTAAATTTTCACATGAAATTAAAAAAAGATTTCTTGTTGTGGAAAGGCCATTTTTTGTTTTTCAACCCATTTTAGCTTTTCTTGTGTTTTGAATTGTCCACCATTGTGAAAATGACGCAAATCAGCTGCTTAATGTTACTGTATTTTTATAGCACTAAAACGATACAGATACTCCAAAACATACAACAACAAGATAACTGACGGATCCTTTATGGTAATACATATGATATGGTGCAACTACAGTTGAATGCAAATAGTAAATAAAAGATAAAGTGAGAAGTAATAGTAAATAGTTTGTTGTATATAATATATATAGGAAATAGTTTATGTAGTATATAATATAACATAGTCAATGATAAAGTGTATAATAGTCAATAAACGGTATACAGCAAATAAAATAGTAATGAATTGTATAATAATAATATCACAATAATATATTGATAACAGTATATGTATAATACTAATACCGATAGTTTAGCTCCATCCCTAATCCTGACAGTCCTGTCCTGTCAAAGTCCTCCGGGTTGAAGTGCTCACTGCATAACACAGAGGACTCTGGAAAAACCTTTCCTTCTTACAGCTACTTCCCACCGTCCCTCAACTCTTTATCTCTGGAAAACCTTCAATGTGTGAGAAAAGTAAGCTAGCCAACTAACTAACGTTACCGTAATTCACAAAAACTCACCTAACCGAAACGAGTGCTTGTCTTAAAAGTCGGTTTTAAGAAAATACAGATGCACGTTTAAATTTCAGGAAAATTAGTTTATAAAATAAGATAATATGCGCTAAAACTATAATATAAATCATGTAAACTCAACTTTCACAGCTAATTAGCGACATCGCTAGCTATTTTCTGACTGACTGCGGTGGCCAACTACTATCAACATAATTATATAATGACCAAATACAACCAGAAACAAATGTTCAGTCTTACCTGTGAAAGGTTATTCCCAGAGACCTGTATTCAATTGTGCGGCGATTTGTACAGCTCCAAGCAGGACACGAAACAGGCATTTTTCTCAATTCCAGTTATAAGCGTTACGGGAACGTTGCCCTGCACAATATGGCGGCACCGTTGACGTACGATCCAGAGGCCAATGGGGCGTCTATGTATTTTATTATGTTGATGCAAACACATTTTCACAGCTGGTCACTGTGACGAGCAGGGCGGGCGAGAGCCGTGAGGGAACGGCGCGAGAGATAACGAGCTTCAGCTGCTCGCTGCACCGGTCTCGTATCTCACGGAGGAGCTCCGGAAGCATAAAAGAGGAGCGACAACAGTGAAGGACGAGAGAGGACCAGGCCTGGATTTTATTTTGTTTGTGTGGGCAGCAGTCTCCGTGAGGAACAAATCATTCGAAAGTCATTTATTATCTGCCGTCAGACTTGACTGACAGAAAATATTGTACAAGTCACTCGTTTTTATAAAGTGTCCAACAGCGACACCTGCAGGTGAAGTTAATGAGAGGCTTGCCTCCCCTCTCCCCATTG
The DNA here is from genome assembly GCA_038088235.1 of Zacco platypus. Lineage (NCBI taxonomy): Eukaryota > Metazoa > Chordata > Actinopteri > Cypriniformes > Xenocyprididae > Zacco > Zacco platypus. Next base: position 24,221,356 of record CM076070.1, read on the forward strand.
ACTTAAAACAAACACCCTAATGCGTGCGGTGGGTTTAGTAGGAGCAATTGAGAATGAATGGGGGAAAGTCACATGAGAGAAGGCGACGCGTGCATCACGCTTTGATTGGATATGGTTGTTTCACGTACATTCTCATCGGCCTGAATGAAGACAATGATGGTGTTAATGGCAAGACTAATTCAAAAGTAAACAATTCAGCCATTTCACCACAGTCACTCAAAATGGTGACTGTGGGGGTTTTAGTGAGCAATCAGTTTTGGGTCTGTGACCATGTATACAAGCTTGATGACTGCTGAAAATAAGTTGACAAATAATATTGCTTAAATTGTTACTGCCTTTCGTTATTTTGGAACTAACTTGCAAACACTAACTTGATGAAATGTATAGTTGGTTTTATAATTAGAGACCAAATACAACTCTATTTTGGATTTTTTGCAATAACTATATAATGTTCTTAATTTAAATGATATATAGGCCTATACATACAAGTATTGGATTGGGACTCAGTATTGGCAGATACTCAATATTGATCAGGACATCCCTAGTTTCCATACAGATCAATGGATAACAGCTTGACACTTTTTTTTAACAGGTTCTTTACATGAAGGCGATGAAATCGCAGAGATCAATGGGAAAAGTGTTTCTAATCAAAGTGTAGACCAACTGCAGAAGATTCTGGTGAGTTGGATCATTTGTGGACGTACACTTAAGCATACTTTTAAAAAGTGTGCTAATTGCAAAAATAAATACTAAAGTGCGAACTGAGTTATTGTAAAGACAAATACAAGTGTAGTTGTGTGTAAAGAAATGTAATCAGGAAAGTACACATTTAAGTAAGTGGCCTTTTATTTGATTAATATTCTAAAACATACTTAGATTTGAAGTACATTTGAAGTGCACATTCAGTATAAAGCACACTTTTTCACGAGAGATATTGAGGAGTAACAGTGAAAGTCGTGACCTACATTACCACACATTGAGTAACTGGAACAGTTTGAGTAGTGCTGTAGCATTAAACATACCAAGAAATGTCTTTAGTCCAATCTCAATTTTTACACCATGTTTTGTAAATGCATAGTAAAAATGAAAACGTATATATATTGGCAGCATTTGTTCAACATACAGGATGATTTGTATTGCGTTAATTAGAATTTGCTGTGAAACTGACCAAAGAAAGCATCTAGTGTAAATTGCTACTGTCTGTTAGTAACTTGCTTCCCCTGCACTGGCACTCTGAGATGTTTTTGTGATCATGTTACCCAATGTGATGTTGTTGCTGTTTAACGTTACAGAAAGACACAAACGGTGTTGTCACATTGAAAGTCATCCCCAATCAGCAAAGTCGCCCTATGACATGTGAGGTGAGTGAAGCAGCAGCTAAATCAATCTCACATGTTTGATGTTGTGATGAGCTATGGCAGCATCCATTTAGAGGTTTGCTTATCAGTTTTAGACTGTAGCTGTAGATATTGGCACTAATATCTATCCATCTGTCTGTCATATATAAAATCAGCATATGGAAATGATTTCTGAAGAATCATGTGACACTGAAGACTGGAATAAATATTAAAATAGAAAATTTTTTAAATGGTAATATTTGCTTATTGTAACAATATTGCTATTTTACTGTTTTAGATTTAAAAAAAATATTGTTTTCCAAACTTGACCGGTAGTATATGACAATTATTTAAAAAAAAAAATAGTTCTACAACAGGGTGATATATATATATTCAACATTTTGTTGACCCTGCAGACAAGAATTTTTCAAGTTTGCTATTAGTATACTTTTAAACTACTTATGTAAAGTGCAAAAATAATATAGAAATAGTAACCTATAAGTATGGTCAGTATACATTTTGAATAAACTACTAAACTTGTAGTTAGAGATACTTCAGAGTGTACTTTCATAAACTAAAAAATATGCTACAAGTATTATAATAGTAAACAAGTATACTTATAAGTTCACTTGCGGTGCATGTGCAGTACAAATGAGAAACCACCCCACGGATCATTTATTATAACTTGTATAGCATGTTTTTGCTCACACCCAAATGGCACAAATTTGACGTGTGTGTCCCTTTAAATGCAAATGAGCTGCTGCTCCCGGCCCGCTTTCCAGAAGAGGACAGAGCTTTAACAGATCACACTTCGGTTGCTCAACAACAACAAAGCTGGAGAATCTCACGCAGCCAAAATGACGATCGTCAGTAACGGTGTTCAGCCTTACATTGTTCAAGCCGGAGTCTTAATTCTAGAACTTTACAAGAGCCTCATAACTTTGCAAATCAACTCATCTTTGACGAAAAAAAAACTTTGCAAACAAAAAAAAAAAAGAGAAATCAATCAAGGCCCCCTTTAAACGGATACTAAAGGCCAATTTAGTCCCAACCAGTATTAAAATAGTACACTGATTAGTATACTTAAGAAAATGAACTTGAATACTACTCTTTCGTTAGAGGAAACTGACCCTTAAAATTTGAAGGCAATGATTGGCTGAAAAATCATCTTTATGAAGCACTTGTGACGGTTTCATTAGAGAGTAATGTGTTCCGGGTAATGTTTTTGCAGATGTACATGAGAGCACAGTTTGACTATGACCCATCCAAAGATGACCTGATCCCATGCAAAGAAGCTGGCCTGAAATTCCAAACGGGTGACATCATTCATATCATCAATAAGAAGGATCCAAACTGGTGGCAAGGAAAGGTGGACAGCTCCTCCACAGACTTCGCAGGACTCCTGCCTTCTCCAGAACTTCAGGAATGGTACTGCATTATTTTGCAGTATTTGATGACAGATCTCCCTTTCTTTCACATGCTAAATATTTCTGATGTTTCCTCAGGCGAGTTGCAAGCAAAAGCAAAGCGACAGCCGGACAGTCCTGCAGTCCTTTTGGCAAGAAGAAGAAATGCAAAGACAAATACCTTGCCAAACACAGCTCAAGTTAGTGAAGCGCACCTCTTTATGATTTCAAAGGCCTGTTTTATGTATAGAGCTACAGCCCAAATGGTGTTAAAGAAACACCACGAGTCTGGTCTTTTAGTAACCGGTCAGATGCACTTGTCAAGCATTAATTGATTCATTGTTTTCTTCTTTAGTCTTTGACCAGCTTGATGTAATCTCCTATGAAGAGGTCGTGAGACTTCCTGCATTCACCAGAAAAACTCTGGTTCTGATCGGTAAGCACCGGTTAACTTGAAAGATTATGGCTCTTTTGTCTTTGACAGCTCAGACCAGTAGGGAATAAAATGCAGGATTTAATTTCAGGATATTTTCCAAAATGTAACAAAACACTCTGAATCCTTTACGAATCTTGTTTTGAATGAGTGGTTCGGAGCGTGTCAAACTGCCAGTCACGTGATTTCAGTAAATGATGCTTCGTTACGTGCAGTGTTGAGAAAGTTACTTCATGTAATAATGCATTACTTTTAAAAGTAACTAATTGGATTACATAGTAACTTATGAAAAATGCGTTACAACTTTTGCATGACTTTCTTCAGCTGAGCTTTCTTTTATTTATATATATATATATATTTTTTTTTTTTTTTTTTTTTTTTGGCAAATGTAAAGGCCTTTTCAGACCAAAAGGGAAGCTTCAGGTTGATCAAAAATGTGATGTTTATCTAAAGTAACTTATTTTTAGTATGGTTGAATTGGATCAAAGGTCAGCAGCAAAGACATCGGTTCATAAAGTGAGATTAAATACATGAAGTATAGGGTTTCATAAATGTAACTGCAGGTTTTGTGCAAAATCTCATTTTGTACATTTAAAAGTAATCGATTATGTAACTCAAGTTACATCATACTGTTTTCAAAAAAGTTGATTGTTCACCGCTGGCAGCGATGATCTCTGTGAACCCATGAATCATGGAGATTTATCCTCCAGCAGTGAACCATTAAACGTTTTTACCTGATCTCTGATCAGTTTTTGCATTTGTAGACATTTCAGTATTGGTGAATGCGTGTGACGGGAGAGATGAATTTGTTGTTTTGTGCACGAAAAGTATTCTCGTCGCTTCATAATATTAAGGTTGAACTACGGTCAAGATTATTAACGATTTTTTACTACTTTTCTGGACCTTGAATGCGGTTTGTTGCTTGCAGTAGAGGATTAAAAACCTCTCTAATCATCAAAATATCAGAGTGTTCTGAAGATGAAGGGTCGTTCTAGTCCCATAAGACATGAGGGTAATTAATGACACTTCACTTTTGGGTGCGAACCCTTGAACGGAGCAACTTACTAAGATGAGATCAGACAAAGGGAAAAGAAACTCAGAACAGGTGTGGAACTAAATCAGTAACCATGACAACCAACTCAAAACACCCAAGCAGACACTATACAGGGTACATCATGGACCCTTTTCACAAACTGCACAGTTTATCATCGTAAATCTACTTCAAGTTTTTTATATTTTCTTTTACATTTAACACTATGTGAGTGTTGACCAGGTTTTTTTTTCCCCCTTTTTTTGGAAAGGCATCTAAGCATTTTTTGTTTCTTTTGCTGTTGGAGGAAATGGGAATAAAAATATTTGCCTTCACCACTATAGACGTTTATTCAACTGACGATTTCAGCTTCTGAAAACCTTGGAAAGTTTAAAGAATTCATTTGTAAAATATAAACTGCTATGTAGATCCAAAAAAATGAGCTAAATATTTTTGAAAATGTGCAGTTAATTTCAAATTTACAGGTTAAAATGTGTTATTTGATGGTTTTGTTTAAAGGTGCACCTGGAGTTGGAAGGAGCCATATTAAAAATTCCCTGCTGAACAAATATCCTGAGAAGTTTGCCTACCCAGCACCACGTATGTACAGTCCAGCTGCGTCCCTTCTCGTTTTAATTTCAAAATCTTCCGCCTGTATTTATTTAAAGAGCACAACTGCATTATTCAGTTGCAAATCCACGTTTGGATACCGTTAAAAAAACCCAGCATTGCTATTCACCAGCATAAGGTGCGTTTGGCAAGCTTGGACCAGCATGGGTTTCTGGTTTGCTTGACTGTTTGGGCTGGGGATCCATACAGGTGATCCGATTCAATTCGATTCACAAGATCAATTCATTTTTCAATTCCATTCATTTCGCCATTTCCACTGCGTTAGATGGACATCTTTGTTGGTTTCTTTTAACACAGCGCTCAAGCTAAAAGAAATTCAACTTTTAAACAAAATTAATTAAACTTATTCTTCATTAACATTTTAGAATTTTTAAAAAAAATTTAAGTTCCTTCTTTGAAATGCCCTACTTGTTTTAAAATGCAAAAACATAAAACTATAAAAAATTTTGCAGCAAGAAGTTGTCAAAACAGCCTTAAACATGTTTTCTAGTATCCTACAACCAGACAAGATAAACAAGACTGAATAAGATATTTCAAAGATTATTCATTTATTACAGATTCTCTGAAACCATTTATAGAGTTTTGCTTCTTAAAATGTTATTTAAAGGATGTTTCCTGGAAAACATGACATTAATACATTTTTTTCTTTGCAGACACCACTAGACCTCCAAAGAAGGATGAGGAGAATGGCAAAGAATATTACTTCATTTCCAATGATGAAATGACCAAATGTATCGTCGGGAATGAGCTACTTGAATATGGCAGTTACCAGGGACACATGTTCGGAACCAAGATCGAAACGGTCCACAAGATTCACGAACAGGGGAAAATTGCTGTGCTGGATGTGGAACCTCAGGTAATCAAACACTGTTGGGTCCACCGTCAACTTAATTAGCATAGCATTCCTTAGCATTGTGGTGGCAAGTTTTGCACAGAAAACCATTTTCTTAATCTAGTTTGTCTTTATTTTGATGAACCATCACTATTTATAGATTAGTCAATTTCTTGTTTTTTTTTTTACCAGACGGTGAAAGTGCTCCGAACGGCAGAGATGGCTCCTCTTGTGATGTTCATTGCTCCTACTAACACTGCCAATCAGGTTAGAAACGGAAATTATTCAGGCTATAAGCCCCAGGAGCTGGATTCACAAAACATTCATGGGATAGTTTCCCATGATTCACTCACTCTCAAGCCATCCAAGTTATATCTTTCAGACGAACACAGTTGGAGTTATATTAAAAAATATCCTGCCTCTTCCAAGCTTTATAATGGGGGTGAATGGGCATATTTTCGAATCCCAAAAAAAGTGCGTGCATCCGTCATAAAAAGTAATCCATACGGCTTCAGGGGCTCGCCTCCCAATAATTGCACTTAAGAACATTGTGACTCTGGTCCCAGAAGCATGCTTATGACCTGAAGTTTATAACAAAGCAACTTTACATCGCACACAAGATTTGTAATCCAAGTTTCCTTTCTACTTTTCAGTCAGAGGCGGTGCAGAACATCCAGAAAGAATCCGACGGCATCCTCAGCGCATACCGCCACTTCTTCGATGAAATGCTCGTCAACAACGATGTCGATGAAAGTGTTAAGGGTGTAGAGGAGGCCATCGAGAGAGCCTCCTCGACCCCACAGTGGGTACCAATCTCCTGGGTGTACTAAAAACCCCCATTCCCTTTCCTCAATCTTCCCTCCCAAAATACCATACGAGTGAACCACGCTCACACGGTCATCAAGACAGTTTGCACATGAATAAGTGGTTTAGAATGTTTGAAAAAAGCAATAAGTTTGTTCTTTTTGTTTAATATGTGAATGATTTTCAAATGCCAGAGTGCTGTAACCGTACCAGTACAGTATATATATATATATATATATATATATATATATATATATATATATATATATATATATATATATTATATATATATATAGCATTAAGCGATGACATTGTTAGCGATGCAAAAAGGACCTCTACTGTGATTCCAAATACCACTCAGTTCATTAAGGTCTGTTGGTTTTTGATCTTCCCTGGAGTTTCAATGTGTTTTTATACCATGTGCCATGGTGTTCTTAAATATAACTGCATTAAAAGAAAACATGTTAACACAGGGAAATAGTATCAATCTATATTTGAAAGCAGGTTTGTCTTGTCCTGAAATGTTTCTCAATTATATATGGATTTACCTCAAGTCAAAATGTAAGGCACTTTTAAAAACTGAATAAACGTCTCCATACACTTCAGTTGTGACTCTTTTGTTTTACACTACAGACTTTGAGTAGCCAGAATAAATGACGGTAGGGCGAAAAAGATCCATCTAAATTTCACAGTGCAAGATGAGCATGCGTGGTTTATTTTAGAATATAGTCTCGCTAGATAAGACCCTTATTTCTCATCTGGGATTGAAGCTGCAATTTTTACCTTCAACGAAATCATAAACTCAAATGTTTTCCATTTATGGTTTCTCAAAATCAATCAAACCGAGAAACCACAAGGAGCTTTTATCGTTTACGTAACTTATTGTTCTTTAACTTTAAAAGCTGTGGCCTTTAATAATGTTTTGCGTCTGCTGATACTGAAATTAATATGGATACCTGCTTAACTTTGTTTTTGACTTGTTAAACATTCACATTCTTTATGGTACCGTTTGCAGGAAAGAATTCATTTTATCCCATTGTTGGATCATTTGGTGTTTTCACTTTCCGTTCACAATGTTGGCTACCATGAAAACAGTCTCAAACGCTGATGCTTCATCCATCATATGGTAGAAAATGTCCAAATAATAATAAAAAAAAAAAAAGTTCAACAAGCTGACAGAAGTCGATCCATTTCTTGGTTGGGTGTAAATGTAACAGTAGTTTTAATGCGGTCTTCGTAAATACTCTCTTTCCCATTTGGTGACGGAGGAGAACCAGGGGATTCAGACACCGACACTATATATTTTTTGCATTTATTTTAAGAAATGACTACCAAAATCAAACCCATAGAAGCTCATGAACAGTTTTGAAGTGGCTTTGTGCAAGTTACGCTCGTTCACAAGCCGAGTGAGAGTTATAAAACTATTAAACCAAAATTGTGATTTTATTGAGTGGGTTCAATCAGTGAAATAATTCGTTTTGCTTCCAGTCACATCCTCAACTTGCTTCCCTTAGTGTTTTTACACAGGAAATGTATTACACCATCCAGTTTTTTTCCCTGAACGATGATGTGAGTTCTTATTGCAATTCAACATGATCTACAATGGTAACATTTTTCACAGAAAACCAAAATACTGCCCTAAACTCACTAGCAGAAAGGCAGCACGATACTCTACGATCACATTCTCTTTATCTACCGCCTCGAAGTCAGGCGAGTCTTTTAATTCAGTAGAAAAATTGCTCCTTTTCATAACATAAGGATCACTTCCAACATATGTTGTGGTTTTCTGTTTATATCTTTCTAAATAAGCACAATACAGACTCTTCTCTACCTCTTCCATTCCAACTTTCACTCCCTGCCCTCCACCTGAACTCCACGTCACCAGAACCACATGATTGCAAACCTATTCTCTGGACCAGAGGGTTTCAAGCACCCATAGCCTCTTCTTACTTATTGCTTATATCTATCGCTCAGTTCTTAGCATGGGACAGATACATATTTTGCTTCTGACCGAAAGGTGGAACAACAAATAACTAGACGTCGGTCCAAGCAAAAGGACCCCATTTCAAATAAGTCACACCGTTTGTTTTGATTGCTCATTTTCTTTTTGTCTTTCTTTTATATGACAGAGATGGAAAAGAGAAAGTTTCTGCACACTGCCTGACAAATCTAACTCCTAACAGAGAAAGAGAGAGCTTGAGAAACACACACGACACAGTAAGATCTGAAGACAAAAAGACCTGACGATACACCTGTGGTACATCTAATTATAGCATCTGGTGCGGGCGCATGCTGATGATGTCACTCAGAGTAACACAGCTACAGCCACTGGGCATGCGCATATCAATGTGGCGTCATTTAATATATATTTAATTTAATAACTGTATTTGCAGTATTGTAAGGGGTAGTTTTAGGGGTGGGGTAGATGTTAATAAAACACAATTTGATAAGTAGCAGATTTAATTTACTGTTATTTATCCTGAGGTTTGGCCTCAGGTTACCCCCGGTTTGGAACGTCAACGCGTCCGCCATATTGGTGAGGGCAAGACTGCACTGTAAACAAATGCAAGTAAACTGGCGAGCTGCGGATTTTCTGGATAAAAACGAAAATAACGTTTACATTTATCAACCGATTTCAGTGGTTTATGATGTACTTGGTGTACAAAAAGTTCCATGTCTAGTTACTTAAAACCTCGACTTTAGGAAAATATTTATTTTAATAAGGAATAGCTCAGACTGCTTTATTCTTGGATAAGAATTGTGAAGACGCCCCAAATGAGAATTTAAATTTTCACATGAAATTAAAAAAAGATTTCTTGTTGTGGAAAGGGCTTTTTTTTTTAACCCATTTTAGCTTTTCTTAACCCATTTTTAGTGTTTTGAATTGTCCACCATTGTGAAAATCGGCTGCTTAATGTTACTGTATTTTTATAGCACTAAAACGATACAGATACTCCAAAACATACAATAACAAGATAACTGACGGATCCTTTATGGTAATACATATGATATGGTACAACTACAGTTGAATACAAATAGTAAATAAAAGATAAAGTGAGAAGTAATAGTAAATAGTTTGTTGTATATAATATATATAGGAAATAGTTTATGTAGTATATAATATAACATAGTCAATGATAAAGTGTATAATATTGTCAATAAACGGTATACAGCAAATAAAATAGTAATGAATTGTATAATAATAATAATAATAATATCACAATAATGTATTGTGATTTATTGAACAGTATATGTATAATACTAATACCGATGGTTTAGCTCCATCCCTAATCCTGACAGTCCTGTCCTGTCAAAGTCCTCCGGGTTGAAGTGCTCACTGCATAACACAGAGAACTCGCTTGCGGAAAAACCTTTCCTTCTTACAGCTACTTCCCACCGTCCCTCAACTCTTTATCTCTGGAAAACCTTCAATGTGTGAGAAAAGTAAGCTAGCCAACTAACTAACGTTACCGTAATTCACAAAAACTCACCTAACCGAAACGAGTGCTTGTCTTAAAAGTCGGTTTTAAGAAAATACAGATGCACGTTTAAATTTCAGGAAAATTAGTTTATAAAATAAGATAATATGTGCTAAAACTATAATATAAATCATGTAAACTCAACTTTCACAGCTAATTAGCGACATCGCTAGCTATTTTCTGACTGACTCCGGTGGTCAACTATTATCAACATAATTATATAATGACCAAATACAACCAGAATCAAATGTTCAGTCTTACCTGTGAAAGGTTATTCCCAGAGACCTGTATTCAATTGTGCGCCGATTTGTACAGCTCCAAGCTGGACACGAAACAGGCATTTTTCTCAATTCCAGTTATAAGCGTTACGGGAACGTTGCCCTGCACAATATGGCGGCACCGTTGATGTACGATCCAGAGGCCAATGGGGTGTCTATGTATTTTATTATGTTGATGCAAACACATATTTTCACAGCTGGTCACTGTGACGAGCAGGGCGGGCGAGAGCCGTGAGGGAACGGCGCAAGAGATAACGAACTTCAGCTGCTCGCTGCACCGGTCTCGTATCTCACGGAGGAGCTCCGGAAGCATAAAAGAGCGACAACAGTGAAGGACGAGAGAGAACCAGGCCTGGATTTTATGTTGTGTTTTATTTTGTTTGTGTGGGCGGCAGTCGCCGTGAGGAACGAATCGTTCGAAAGTCATTTATTATCTGCCGTCAGACTTGACTGACAGAAAATATTGTACAAGTCACTCGTTTTTATAAAGTGTCCAACAGCGACACCCGCAGGTGAAGTTACAGTGAGAGGCTTGCCTCCCCTCTCCCCATTGACTTAAAACAAACACCCTAATGCGTGCGCTGGGTTTAGTAGGAGCAATTGAGAATGAATGGGGGAAAGTCACATGAGAGAAGGCAACGCGTGCATCACGCTGTGATTGGATATGGTTGTTTCACGTACATTCTCATCGGCCTGAATGAAGATAATGATGGTGTTAATGGAAAGACTAATTCAAAAGTAAACAATTCAGCCATTTCACCACCGTCACTCAAAATGGTGACTGTGGGGGTTTTTAGTGAGCAATCAGTTTGGGGAAATGAATGGTCTGTGATCATGTATACAAGCTTGATGACTGCTGAAAATAAGTTGACATAATATTGCTTAAATTGTTACTGCCTTTAGTTATTTTGGAACGAACATGCAAACACTAACTTGATGAAATGTATAGTTGGTTTTATAATTAGAGACCAAATACAACTCTATTTTGGATTTTTTGCAATAACTATGTAATGTTCTTAATTTAAATGATATATAGGCCTATACATACAAGTATTGGATTGGGACTCAGTATTGGCAGATACTATTGATCAGGACATCCCTAGTTTCCATACAGATCAATGGATAACAGCTTGACACTTTTTTTTAACAGGTTCTTTACATGAAGGCGATGAAATCGCAGAGATCAATGGGAAAAGTGTTTCTAATCAAAGTGTAGACCAACTGCAGAAGATTCTGGTGAGTTGGATCATTTGTGGATGTACACTTAAGCATACTTTTAAAAAGTGTGCTATTGCAAAAATAAATACTAAAGTGCGAACTGAGTTATTGTAAAGACAAATACAAGTGTAGTTGTGCGTGTAAAGAAATGTAATCAGGAAAGTATACATTTAAGTGGCCTTTTATTTGATTAATATTCTAAAACATACTTAGATTTGAAGTACAATTGAAGTGCACATTCAGTATAAAGCACACTTCTTTTTCACGAGATATTGAGGAGTGACAGTGAAAGTCGTGACCTACCTACATTACCACACATTGAGTAACTGGAACAGTTTGAGTAGTGCTGTAGCATTAAACATACCAAGAAATGTCTTTAGTCCAATCTCAATTTTTACACCATGTTTTGTAAATGCATAGTAAAAATGAAAACGTATATATATTGGCAGCATTTGTTCAACATACAGGATGATTTGTTTTACGTTAATTTGACCAAAGAAAGCATCTAGTGTAAATTGCTACTGTCTGTTAGTAACCTGCTTCCCCTGCACTGGCACTCTGAGATGTTTTTGTGATCACGTTACCCAATTTGACGTTGTTGCTGTTTAACGTTACAGAAAGACACAAACGGTGTTGTCACATTGAAAGTCATCCCCAATCAGCAAAGTCGCCCTATGACATGTGAGGTGAGTGAAACAGCAGCTAAATCAATCTCACATGTTTGATGTTGCGATGAGCTATGGCAGCATCCATTTAGAGGTTTGCTTATCAGTTTTAGACTGTAGCTGTAGATATTGGCACTAATATCTGTCTGTCTAATCTGTCTGTCATATATAAAATCAGCATATGGAAATGATTTCTGAAGAATCATGTGACACTGAAGACTGGAATAAATATTAAAATAGAAATTTTTTTAAATGGTAATATTTGCTTATTGTAACAATATTGCTATTTTACCGTTTTAGATTTAAAAAAAATATTGTTTTCCAAACTTGACCGGTAGTATATGACAATTATTTAAAAAAAAAAATGAATGCATCACAAGGGGATTTTTTTTTTTTTTGAAGATGGTAGTTAGTTTCAACTTAAATTGAAATTAATTCTACAACAGGGTGATATATATATATATTCATATATTCAACATTTTGTTGACCCTGCAGACAAGAATTTTTCAAGTTTGCTATTAGTATACTTTTAAACTACTTATGTAAAGTGCAAAAATAATATAGAAATAGTAACCTATAAGTATGGTCAGTATACATTTTGTATAAACTACTAAACTTGTAGTTAGAGATACTTCAGAGTGTACTTTCATAAACTAAAAAATATACTACAAGTATTAAAATAGTAAACAAGTATACTTATAAGTTCACTTGCGGTGCATGTGCAGTACAAATGAGAAACCACCCCACGGATCATTCATTATAACTTAGCATGTTTTTGCTCACACCCAAATGGCACAAATTTGACGTGTGTGTACCTTTAAATGCAAATGAGCTGCTGCTCCCGGCCCGCTTTCCAGAAGAGGACAGAGCTTTAACAGATCACACTTCGGTTGCTCAACAACAACAAAGCTGGAGAATCTCACGCAGCCAAAATGACGATCGTCAGTAACGGTGTTCAGCCTTACATTGTTCAAGCCGGAGTCTTAATTCTAGAACTTTACAAGAGCCTCATAACTTTGATTTCTCTTTTTTTTCGTCAAAGACGAGTTGATTTGCAATCAAGGCCCCCTTTAAACGTATACTAAAGGCCAATTTAGTCGCAACCAGTATTAAAATAGTACACTGATTAGTATACTTAAGAAAATGAACTTGAAGAACACTACTTTTTCATTAGAGGAAACAGACCCCTAAAATTTGAAGGCAATGATTGGCTGAGAAATCATCTTTATGAAGCACTTGTGACGGTTTCATTAGAGAGTAATGTGTTCCGGGTAATGTTTTTGCAGATGTACATGAGAGCACAGTTTGACTATGACCCATCCAAAGATGACCTGATCCCATGCAAAGAAGCTGGCCTGAAATTCCAAACGGGTGACATCATTCATATCATCAATAAGAAGGATCCAAACTGGTGGCAAGGAAAGGTGGACAGCTCCTCCACAGACTTCGCAGGACTCCTGCCTTCTCCAGAACTTCAGGAATGGTACTGCATTATTTTGCAGTATTTGATGACAGATTAGTCATGTACGTTTAAGATCTCCCTTTCTTTCACATGCTAAATATTTCTGATGTTTCTTCAGGCGAGTAGCAAGCAAAAGCAAAGCGACAGCCGGACAGTCCTGCAGTCCTTTTGGCAAGAAGAAGAAATGCAAAGACAAATACCTTGCCAAACACAGCTCAAGTTAGTGAAGCGCACCTCTTTATGATTTCAAAGGCCTGTTTTATGTATAGAGCTACAGCCCAAATGGTGTTAAAGAAACAACACGAGTCTGGTCTTTTAGTAACAGGTCAGATGCACTTGTCAAGCATTAATTGATTCATTGTTTTCTTCTTTAGTCTTTGACCAGCTTGATGTAATCTCCTATGAAGAGGTCGTGAGACTTCCTGCATTCACCAGAAAAACTCTGGTTCTGATCGGTAAGCACCGGTTGACTTGAAATATTATGGCTGTTTTGTCTTTGACAGCTCAGACCGGTAGGGAATGGTGAGTATGTAACGGTGTGGTTCTAGCAGGGTAGAATAAAATGCAGATTTTAATTTCAGGATATTTTCCAAAATGTAACAAAACACTCTGAATCCTTTACGAATCTTGTTTTGAATGAGTGGTTCGGAGCGTGTCAAACTGCCAGTCACGTGATTTCAGTAAATGATGCTTCGTTACGTGCAGTGTTGAGAAAGTTACTTTATGTAATAATGCATTACTTTTAAAAGTAACTAATTGGATTACATAGTAACTTATGAAAAATGTGTTACAACTTTTGCATCTATATATTTTTTTTTGGCAAATATAAAGGCCTTTTCACACCAAAAGGGAAGCTTCAGGTTGATCAAAAATGTGATGTTTATCTAAAGTGATTTATTTTTAGTATGGTTGAATTGGATCAAAGTTCAGCAGCAAAGACATCGGTTCATAAAGTGAGATTAAATACATGAAGTATAGGGTTTCATAAATGTAACTGCAGGTTTGTGCAATATTCTGAGATCTTATTTGAAAAAGTATCTCATTTTGTACATTTAAAAGTAATCGATTATATAACTCAAGTTACATCATACTGTTTTCAAAAAAGTTTTGATTGTTCACCGCTGGCAGCGATGATCTCTGTGAACCCATGAATCATGGAGATTTACTGAGATTCACCCTCCAGCAGTGAAACGTTAAATGTTTTTACCTGATCTCTGATCAGTTTTTGCATTTGTAGACATTTCAGTATTGGTGAATGCGTGTGACAGGGGAGAGATGAATTTATTGTTTTGTGCACGAAAAGTATTCTCGTCGCTTCATAATATTAAGGTTGAACTACGATTAAGACTATTAACAATTTTTTACTACTTCTTTGGACTCAAGTTGGAGTTCAAGTTTTTTATACTATTTAACACTATGCGAGTGTTGACCTTTTTTTTGGAAAGGCATCGAAGCACTTGTGCATTTTTTTTTTCTTTTGCTGTTGGAGGAAATGGGAATAAAAATATTTGCTGAATTTGCCTTCACCACTATAGACATTTATTCAACTGACGATTTCAGCTTCTGAAAACCTTGGAAAGTTTAAAGAATTCATTTGTAAAATATAAATTATGTAGATCCACAAAAATGAGCGTAATATTTGAAAATGTGCAGTTAATTTCAAGTTTACAGGTTAAAATGTGTTATTTGATGGTTTTGTTTAAAGGTGCACCTGGAGTTGGAAGGAGCCATATTAAAAATTCCCTGCTGAACAAATATCCTGAGAAGTTTGCCTACCCAGCACCACGTATGTACAGTCCAGCTGCGTCCCTTCTCGTTTTAATTTCAAAATCTTCAACCTGTATTTATTTAAAGAGCACAACTGCATTATTCAGTTGCAAATCCACGTATGGATACCCTGTTAAAAAAAATCCAGCATTGCTATTCACCAGCATAAGGTGCGTTTTGCGAGCTTGGACCAGCATGGGTTGCTGGTTTCTGGTTTGCTTGACTGTTTGGGCTGGGAATCAATACCGTTCATTACGCCATTTCCACTGTGTTAGATGGACATCTTTGTTGGTTTCTTTTAACAGCGCTCAAGCTAAAAGAAATTCAACTTTTAAACGAAATTAATTGAATTTATTCTTCATTAACAACTTCATTTTAGAATTTAAAAAAAAAAATTAAATTCCTTCTTTGAAATGCCCTACTTGTTTTAAAATGCAAAAACATAAAACTATAAAAATTTTGCAGCAAGAAGTTGTCAAAACAGCCTTAAACATGTTTTCTAGTATCCTACAACCAGACAAGATAAACAAGACTGAATAAGATATTTCAAAGATTATTCATTTATTACAGATTCTCTGAAACCATTTATAGAGTTTTGCTTCCTAAAATGTTATTTAAAGGATGTTTCCTGGAAAACATGACATCATCAATACATTTTTTTCTTTGCAGACACCACTAGACCTCCAAAGAAGGATGAGGAGAATGGCAAAGAATATTACTTCATTTCCAACGATGAAATGACCAAATGTATCGTCGGGAATGAGCTACTTGAATATGGCAGTTACCAGGGACACATGTTCGGAACCAAGATCGAAACGGTCCACAAGATTCACGAACAGGGGAAAATTGCTGTGCTGGATGTGGAACCTCAGGTAATCAAACACTGTTGGGTCCACCGTCAACTTAATTAGCATTATATGAAAAAGTATCTCATTTTGTACATTTAAAAGTAATCGATTATGCCGAGATTTTGCACAGAAAACCATTTTCTTAATCTAGTTTGTCTTTATTTTGATGAACCATCTCTATTTATAGATTAGTCAATTTCTTGTTTTTTTTTACCAGACGCTGAAAGTGCTCCGAACGGCAGAGATGGCTCCTCTTGTGATGTTCATTGCTCCTACTAACACTGCCAATCAGGTTAGAAACGGAAATTATTCAGGCTATAAGCCCCAGGAGCTGAAAACATTCAAGGGATAGTTCACCCAAAAATGAATTATCCCATGATTTACTCACTCTCAAGCCATCCAAGTTATATCTTTCAGACGAACACAGTCGGAGTTATATTAAAAAATATCCTGCCTCTTCCAAGCTTTATAATGGGGGTGAATGGGCATATTTTCGAAGCCCAAAAAAAGTGCGTGCATCCGTCATAAAAAGTAATCCATACGGCTTCAGGGGCTCCCCTCCCAATAAATGCACTTAGGAACATTGTTATAAACTTCAGGTCATAAGCATGCTTTTGGGACCAGATTCACAAAGCAACTTTACATCGCACACAAGATTTGTAATCCAAGTTTCCTTTCTACTTTTCAGTCAGAGGCAGTGCAGAACATCCAGAAAGAATCCGACGGCATCCTCAGCGCATACCGCCACTTCTTCGATGAAATGCTCGTCAACAACGATGTCGATGAAAGTGTTAAGGGTGTCGAGGAGGCCATCGAGAGAGCCTCCTCGACCCCACAGTGGGTACCAATCTCCTGGGTGTACTAAAAACCCCCATTCCCTTTCCTCAATCTTCCCTCCCAAAATACCATACGAGTGAACCACGCTCACACGGTCATCAAGACAGTTTGCACATGAATAAGTGGTTTAGAATGTTTGAAAAAAGCAATAAGTTTGTTCTTTTTGTTTAATATGTGAATGATTTTCAAATGCCAGAGTGCTGTAACCGTACCAGTACAGTATATATATATATATATATAGCATTAAGCGATGACATTGTTAGCGATGCAAAAAGGACCTCTACTGTGATTCCAAATACCACTCAGTTCATTAAGGTCTGTTGGTTTTTGATCTTCCCTGGAGTTTCAATGTGTTTTTATACCATGTGCCATGGTGTTCTTAAATATAACTGCATTAAAAGAAAACATGTTAACACAGGGAAATAGTATCAATCTATATTTGAAAGCAGGTTTGTCTTGTCCTGAAATGTTTCTCAATTATATATAGATTTACCTCAAGTCAAAATGTAAGGCACTTTTAAAAACTGAATAAACGTCTCCATACACTTCAGTTGTGACTCTTGTTTTACACTACAGACTTTGAGTAGCCAGAATAAATGACGGTAGGGCGAAAAAGATCCATCTAAATTTCACAGTGCAAGATGAGCATGCGTGGTTTATTTTAGAATATAGTCTCGCTAGATAAGACCCTTATTTCTCATCTGGGATTGAAGCTGCAATTTTTACCTTCAACGAAATCATAAACTCAAATGTTTTCCATCATTTATGGTTTCTCAAAATCAATCAAACTGAGAAACCACAAGGAGCTTTTATCGTTTATGTAACTTATTGTTCTTTTAACTTTAAAAGCTGTGGCCTTTAATAATGTTTTGCGTCTGCTGATACTGAAATTAATATGGATACCTGCTTAACTTTGTTTTTGACTTGTTAAACATTCACATTCTTTATGGTACCGTTTGCAGGAAAGAATTCATTTTATCCCATTGTTGGATCATTTGGTGTTTTCACTTTCCGTTCACAATGTTGGCTACCATGAAAACCGTCTCAAACGCTGATGCTTCATCCATCATATGGTAGAAAATGTCCAAATAATAATAAAAAAAAAAAGTTCAACAAGCTGACAGAAGTCGATCCATTTCTTGGTTGGGTGTAAATGTAACAGTAGTTTTAATGCGGTCTTCGTAAATACTCTCTTTCCCATATGGTGACGGAGGAGAACCAGGGGATTCAGACACCGACACCATATATTTTTTGCATTTATTTTAAGAAATGACTACCAAAATCAAACCCACAGAAGCTCATGAACAGTTTTGAAGTGGCTTTGTGCAAGTTACGCTCGTTCACAAGCCGAGTGAGAGTTATAAAACTATTAAAACAAAATTGTGATTTTATTGAGTGGGTTCAATCAGTGAAATAATTCGTTTTGCTTCCAGTCACATCCTCAACTTGCTTCCCTTAGTGTTTTTACACAGGAAATGTATTACACCATCCAGTTTTTTTCCCTGAACGATGATGTGAATTCTTATTGCAATTCAACATGATCTACAATGGTAACATTTTTCACAGAAAACCAAAATACTGCCCTAAACTCACTAGCAGAAAGGCAGCACGATACTCTACGATCACATTCTCTTTATCTACCGCCTCAAAGTCAGGCGAGTCTTTTAATTCAGTAGAAAAATTGCTCCTTTTCATAACATAAGGATCACTTCCAACATATGTTGCGGTTTTCTGTTTATATCTTTCTAAATAAGCACAATACACACTCTTTTCTACCTCTTCCATTCCAACTTTCACTCCCTGCCCTCCACCTGAATTTCACGTCACCAGAACCACATGATTGCAAACCTATTCTCTGGACCAGAGGGTTTCAAGCACCCATAGCCTCTTCTTACTTATTGCTTATATCTATCGCTCGGTTCTTAGCATGGGACAGATACATATTTTGCCTCTGACCAAAAGGTGGAACAACAAATAACTAGACGTCGGTCCAAGCAAAAGGACCCCATTTCAAATAAGTCACACAGTTTGTTTTGATTGCTCATTTTCTTTTTGTCTTTCTTTTATATGACAGAGACGGAAAAGAGAAAGTTTCTGCACACTGCCTGACAAATCTATCTCCTAACAGAGAAAGAGAGAGCTTGAGAAACACACACGACACAGTAAGATCTGAAGACAAAAAGACCTGACGACACACCTGTGGCACATCTAATTATAGCATCTGGTGCGCGCGCATGTTGATGATGTCACTGCAACACAGCTACAGCCACTGGGCATGCGCACATCAATGTGGCGTCATTTAATATATATTTAATTTAATAACTGTATTTGCAGTATTGTAAGGGGTAGGTTTAGGGGTGGGGTAGGGGTAGATGTTAATAAAACACAATTTTATAAGTAGCACATTTAATTTACTGTTATTTATCCTGAGGTTTGGCCTCAGGTTACCCCCGGTTTGGAACGTCAACGCGTCTGCCATATTGGTGAGGGCAAGACTGCACTGTAAACAAATGCAAGTAAAGTGGCGAAATGCGGTTTTTCTGGATAAAAACGAAAATAACGTTTACATTTATCAACCGATTTCAGTGGTTTATGATGTACTTGGTGTACAAAAAGTTCCATGTCTAGTTACTTAAAACCTCGACTTTATAATAAAGTATTAAATATTTATTTTAATAAGGAATAGCTCAGACTGCTTTATTCTTGGATAAGAATTGTGAAGACACCCAAAATGAGATCATTTAAATTTTCACATGAAATTAAATAAAGATTTCTTGTTGTGGAAAGGGCTTTTTTTTTTTTAACCCATTTTAGCTTTTCTTGTGTTTTGAATTGTCCACCATTGTGAAAATTCAGCAAATCGGCTGCTTAACGTTACTGTATTTTTATAGCACTAAAACGATACAGATACTCGAAAACATACAATAACAAGATAACTGACGGATCCTTTATGGTAATACATATGATATGGTACAACTACAGTTGAATACAAATAGTAAATAAAAGATAAAGTGAGAAGTAATAGTAAATAGTTTGTTGTATATAATATAATATAGTCAATGATAAAGTGTATAATATTGTCAATAAATGGTATACAGCAAATAAAATAGTAATGAATTGTATAATAATAATAATAATATTACAATAGCATATTGATAATAGCATATATTATATGTATAATACTAATACCGATGGTTTAGCTCCATCCCTAATCCTGACAGTCCTGTCCTGTCAAAGTCCTCCGGGTTGAAGTGCTCACTGCATAACACAGAGGACTCGCTTGCGGAAAAACCTTTCCTTCTTACAGCTACTTCCCACCGTCCCTCAACTCTTTATCTCTGGAAAACCTTCAATGTGTGAGAAAAGTAAGCTAGCCAACTAACTAACGTTACCGTAATTCACAAAAACTCACCTAACCAAAACGAGTGCTTGTCTTAAAAGTCGGTTTTAAGAAAATATTAATATAAAATACAGATGCACGTTTAAATTTCAGGAAAATTAGTTTATAAAATAAGATAATATGTGCTAAAACTATAATATAAATCATGTAAACTCAACTTTCACAGCTAATTAGCGACATCGCTAGCTATTTTCTGACTGACTGCGGTGGCCAACTACTATCAACATAATTATATAATGACCAAATACAACCAGAAACAAATGTTCAGTCTTACCTGTGAAAGGTTATTCCCAGAGACCTGTATTCAATTGTGCGGCGATTTGTACAGCTCCAAGCTTTTTTCTTAATTCCAGTTATAAGCGTTACGGGAACGTTGCCCTGCACAATATGGCAGCACCATTGCCGTACGATCCAGAGGCCAATGGGGCGTCTATGTATTTTATTATGTTGATGCAAACACATTTTCACAGCTGGTCACTGTGAAGAGCAGGGCGGGCGAGAGCCGTGAGGGAACGGCGCGAGGCCGGTGACGCGAGAGATAATGAACTTCAGCTGCTCGCTGCACCGGTCTCGTATCTCACGGAGGAGCTCCGGAAGCATAAAAGAGGAGCGACTACAGTGAAGGACGAGAGAGGACCAGGCCTGGATTTTATGTTGTGTTTTATTTTGTTTGTGTGGGCGGCAGTCTCTGTGAGGAACGAATCGTTCGAAAGTAATTTATTATCTGCCGTCAGACTTGACTGACAGAAAATATTGTACAAGTCACTCGTTTTTATAAAGTGTCCAACAGCGACACCCGCAGGTGAAGTTACAGTGAGAGGCTTGCCTCCCCTCTCCCCATTGACTTAAAACAAACACCCTAATGCGTGCGGTGGGTTTAGTAGGAGCAATTGAGAATGAATGGGGGAAAGTCACATGAGAGAAGGCGACGCGTGCATCACACTTTGATTGGATATGGTTGTTTCACGTACATTCTCATCGGCCTGAATGAAGACAATGATGGTGTTAATGGCAAGACTAATTCAAAAGTAAGTAAACAATTCAGCCATTTCACCACCGTCACTCAAAATGGTGACTGTGGGGGTTTTTAGTTAGCAATCAGTTTGGGGAAATGAATGGTCTGTGACCATGTATACAAGCTTGGTGACTGCTGAAAATAAGTTGACAAATAATATTGCTTAAATTGTTACTGCCTTTCGTTATTTTGGAACTAACTTGCAAACACTAACTTGATGAAATGTATAGTTGGTTTTATAATTAGAGACCAAATACAACTATTTTGGATTTTTTGCAATAACTATGTAATGTTCTTAATTTAAATGATATATAGGCCTATACATACAAGTATTGGATTGGGACTCAGTATTGGCAGATACTATTGATCAGGACATCCCTAGTTTCCATACAGATCAATGGATAACAGCTTGACACTTTTCTTTAACAGGCTCTTTACATGAAGGCGATGAAATCGCAGAGATCAATGGGAAAAGTGTTTCTAATCAAAGTGTAGACCAACTGCAGAAGATTCTGGTGAGTTGGATCATTTGTGGACGTACACTTAAGCATACTTTTAAAAAGTGTGCTATTGCAAAAATAAATACTAAAGTGCGAACTGAGTTATTGTAAAGACAAATACAAGTGTAGTTGTGTGTAAAGAAATGTAATCAGGAAAGTATACATTTAAGTAAGTGGCCTTTTATTTGATTAATATTTTAAAACATACTTAGATTTGAAGTACAATTGAAGTGCACATTCAGTATAAAGCACAAGAGATATTGAGGAGTGACAGTGAAAGTCGTGACCTACCTACATTACCACACATTGAGTAACTGGAACAGTTTGAGTAGTGCTGTAGCATTAAACATTTCTACATCTGTCACATTGTTGCGATGAGCTATGGCAGCATCCATTGAGAGGTTTGCTTATCAGTTTTAGACTGTAGCTGTAGATATTGGTACTAATATCTGTCTATCTGTCTGTCATATATAAAATCAGCATATGGAAATGATTTCTGAAGAATCATGTGACACTGAAGACTGGAATAAATATTAAAATAGAAAATTTTTTAAAATGGTAATATTTGCTTATTGTAACAATATTGCTATTTTACTGTTTTTGATTTAAAAAAAAAAAAATTCCAAACTTTTGACTGTAGTATATGACATTCATTTAAAAAAAAAAAAAAATGAATGCATCACAAGGGGATTTTTTTTTTTGATGGTAGTTAGTTTCAACTTAAATTGAAATTAATTCTACAGCAGGGTGATATTTATATACATTCAACATTTTGTTGACCCTGCAGACAAGAAAAGTAGTAGTTTAAAAGTATACTAATAGCAAACTTAAATTATGTAAAGTGCAAACATAATATAGAAATAGTAACCTATAAGTATGATCAGTATACATTTTGTATAAACTACTAAACTTGTAGTTAGAGATACTTCAGAGTGTACTTTCATAAACTAAAAAATATGCTACAAGTATTAAGATAGTAAACAAGTATACTTATAAGTTCACTTGTAGTGCAGTACAAATGAGAAACCACCCCACGGATCATTCATTATAACTTAGCATGTTTTTGCTCACACCCAAATGGCACAAATTTGACGTGTGTGTCCCTTTAAATGCAAATGAGCTGCTGCTCCCGGCCCGCTTTCCAGAAGAGGACAGAGCTTTAACAGATCACACTTCGGTTGCTCAACAACAACAAAGCTGGAGAATCTCACGCAGCCAAAATGACGATCGTCAGTAACGGTGTTCAGCCTTACATTGTTCAAGCCGGAGTCTTAATTCTAGAACTTTACAAGAGCCTCATAACTTTGATTTCTCTTTTTTTTCGTCAAAAGACGAGTTGATTTGCAATCAAGGCCCCCTTTAAACGTATACTAAAGGCCAATTTAGTATTACCAGTACCAGTACCAGTACAAACCAGTATTAAAATAGTACACTGATTAGTATACTTAAGAAAATGAACTTGAATACTACTCTTTCGTTAGAGGAAACCGACCCCTAAAATTTGAAGGCAACGATTGGCTGAGAAATCATCTTTATGAAGCACTTGTGACGGTTTCATTAGAGAGTAATGTGTTCCGGGTAATGTTTTTGCAGATGTACATGAGAGCACAGTTTGACTATGACCCATCCAAAGATGACCTGATCCCATGCAAAGAAGCTGGCCTGAAATTCCAAACGGGTGACATCATTCATATCATCAATAAGAAGGATCCAAACTGGTGGCAAGGAAAGGTGGACAGCTCCTCCACAGACTTCGCAGGACTCCTGCCTTCTCCAGAACTTCAGGAATGGTACTGCATTATTTTGCAGTATTTGATGACAGATCTCCCTTTCTTTCACATGCTAAATATTTCTGATGTTTCCTCAGGCGAGTAGCAAGCAAAAGCAAAGCGACAGCCGGACAGTCCTGCAGTCCTTTTGGCAAGAAGAAGAAATGCAAAGACAAATACCTTGCCAAACACAGCTCAAGTTAGTGAAGCGCACCTCTTTATGATTTCAAAGGCCTGTTTTATGTATAGAGCTACAGCCCAAATGGTGTTAAAGAAACAACACGAGTCTGGTCTTTTAGTAACAGGTCAGATGCACTTGTCAAGCATTAATTGATTCATTATTTTCTTCTTTAGTCTTTGACCAGCTTGATGTAATCTCCTATGAAGAGGTCGTGAGACTTCCTGCATTCACCAGAAAAACTCTGGTTCTGATCGGTAAGCACCGGTTAACTCGAAATATTATGGCTGTTTTGTCTTTGACAGCTCAGACCGGTAGGGAATGGTGAGTATGTAACGATGTGGTTCTAGCAGGGTAGAATAAAATGCAGGATTTAATTTCAGGATATTTTCCAAAATGTAACAAAACACTGAATCCTTTACGAATCTTGTTTTGAATGAGTGGTTCGGAGCGTGTCAAACTGCCAGTCACGTGATTTCAGTAAATGATGCTTCGTTACGTGCAGTGTTGAGAAAGTTACTTTATGTAATAATACATTACTTTTAAAAGTAACTAATTGGATTACATAGTAACTTTTTATGAAAAATGCGTTACAACTTTTGCATGACTTTCTTCGGCTGAGTTCTCTTTTATATATATATATATATATATATAATATTTTTTATAATATTTTTATATATTTTATATATATTTGGCAAATGTAAAGGCCTTTTCACACAAGCTTCAGGTTGATCAAAAATGTGATGTTTATCTAAAGTAATTTATTTTTAGTATGGTTGAATTGGATCAAAGGTCAGCAGCAAAGACATCGGTTCATAAAGTGAGATTAAATACATGAAGTATAGGGTTTCATAAATGTAACTGCAGGTTTGTGCAATATTCTGAGATCTTATATGAAAAAGTATCATTTTGTACATTTAAAAGTAATCGATTATGTAACTCAAGTTACATCATACTGTTTTCAAAAAAGTTTCGATTGTTCACCGCTGGCAGGGATGATCTCTGTGAACCCATGAATCATGGAGATTTACTGAGATTCACCCTCCAGCAGTGAACCATTAAACGTTTTTACCTGATCTCTGATCAGTTTTATGCATTTGTAGACTTTTCAGTATTGGTGAATGCGTGTGACAGGGGAGAGATGAATTTGTTGTTTTGTGCACGAAAAGTATTCTCGTCGCTTCATAATATTAAGGTTGAACTACGGTCAAGACTATTAACGATTTTTTACTACTTTTCTGGACCTTGAATGCGGTTTGTTGCTTGTAGTAGAGGATTAAAAACCTCTCTGATCATCAAAATATCAGAGTGTTCTGAAGATGAAAGGTTTTATGAGGTTAGAACGACATAAATGACAAATTTCACTTTTGGGTGCGAACCCTTGAACGGAGCTACTTACTAAGATGAGATCAGACAATGATCAGAGTAGACCAAGGGAAAATAAACTCAGAACAGGTGTGGAACTAAATCAGTAACCATGACAACCAACTCAAAACACCCAAGCAGACACTATACAGGGTACACATCATGGACCCTTTTCACAGACTGCACAGTTATTAACATCGTAAATCTAGTTCAAGTTTTTTATATTTTCTTTTACATTTAACGCTATGCGAGTGTTGACCAGGTTTTTTTTCCCCCTTTTTTTGGAAAGGCATCTAAGCATTTTTTGTTTCTTTTGCTGTTGGAGGAAATGGGAATAAAAATATTTGCTGAATTTTCCTTCACCACTATAGACGTTTATTCAACTGACGATTTCAGCTTCTGAAAACCTTGGAAAGTTTAAAAGAATTCATTTGTAAAATATAAATTGCTATGTAGATCCACAAAAATGAGCGTAATATTTGAAAATGTGCAGTTAATTTCAAGTTTACAGGTTAAAATGTGTTATTTGATTTTATTTGTTCTTGTTTAAAGGTGCACCTGGAGTTGGAAGGAGCCATATTAAAAATTCCCTGCTGAACAAATATCCTGAGAAGTTTGCCTACCCAGCACCACGTATGTACAGTCCAGTCCTTCTCGTTTTAATTTCAAAATCTTCCACCTGTATTTATTTAAAGAGCACAACTGCATTATTCAGTTGCAAATCCACGTATGGATACCCTGTTAAAAAAAACCCAGCATTGCTATTCACCAGCATAAGGTGTGTTTGGCAAGCTTGGACCAGCATGGGTTGCTGGTTTCTGGTTTGCTTGACTGTTTGGGTCGGGGATCCATACAGGTGATCCGATTGGATTCTGATTCACAAGATCAATTCATTTTTCAATTCCATTCATTACGCCATTTACACTGTGTTAGATGGACATCTTCGTTGGTTTCTTTCAACACAGCGCTCAAGCTAAAAGGAATTCAACTTTTAAACAAAGTCACTAGAACTTCATTTAAATTTATTCTTCATTAACAACTTCATTTTAGAATTTTTTAAAAAAATTTAAATTCCTTCTTTGAAATGCCCTACTTGTTTTAAAATGCAAAAACATAAAACTATAAAAAGTTTGCAGCAAGAAGTTGTCAAAACAGCCTTAAACATGTTTTCTAGTATCCTACAACCAGACAAGATAAACAAGACTGAATAAGATATTTCAAAGATTATTCATTTATTACAGATTCTCTGAAACCATTTATAGAGTTTTGCTTCTTAAAATGTTATTTAAAGGATGTTTCCTGGAAAACATGACATCATTAATACATTTTCTCTTTGCAGACACCACTAGACCTCCAAAGAAGGATGAGGAGAATGGCAAAGAATATTACTTCATTTCCAACGATGAAATGACCAAATGTATCGTCGGGAATGAGCTACTTGAATATGGCAGTTACCAGGGACACATGTTCGGAACCAAGATCGAAACGGTCCACAAGATTCACGAACAGGGGAAAATTGCTGTGCTGGATGTGGAACCTCAGGTAATCAAACACTGTTGGGTCCACCGTCAACTTAATTAGCATTATATGAAAAAGTATCTCATTTTGTACATTTAAAAGTAATCGATTATGCCGAGATTTTGCACAGAAAACCATTTTCTTAATCTAGTTTGTCTTTATTTTGATGAACCATCACTATTTATAGATTAGTCAATTTCTTGTTTTTTTTTTAACCAGACGCTGAAAGTGCTCCGAACGGCAGAGATGGCTCCTCTTGTGATGTTCATTGCTCCTACTAACACTGCCAATCAGGTTAGAAACGGAAATTATTCAGGCTATAAGCCCCAGGAGCTGAAAACATTCAAGGGATAGTTCACCCAAAAATGAATTATCCCATGATTTACTCACTCTCAAGCCATCCAAGTTATATCTTTCAGACGAACACAGTCGGAGTTATATTAAAAAAATATCCTGCCTCTTCCAAGCTTTATAATGGGGGTGAATGGGCATATTTTCGAAGCCCAAAAAAAGTGCGTGCATCCGTCATAAAAAGTAATCCATACGGCTTCAGGGGCTCGCCTCCCAATAAATACACTGCATGCTTATGACCTGAAGTTTAGAACAAAGCAACTTTACATCGCACACAAGATTTGTAATCCAAGTTTCCTTTCTACTTTTCAGTCAGAGGCGGTGCAGAACATCCAGAAAGAATCCGACGGCATCCTCAGCGCATACCGCCACTTCTTCGATGAAATGCTCGTCAACAACGATGTCGATGAAAGTGTTAAGGGTGTCGAGGAGGCCATCGAGAGAGCCTCCTCGACCCCACAGTGGGTACCAATCTCCTGGGTGTACTAAAAACCCCCATTCCCTTTCCTCAATCTTCCCTCCCAAAATACCATACGAGTGAACCACGCTCACACGGTCATCAAGACAGTTTGCACATGAATAAGTGGTTTAGAATGTTTGAAAAAAGCAATAAGTTTGTTCTTTTTGTTTAATATGTGAATGATTTTCAAATGCCAGAGTGCTGTAACCGTACCAGTACAGTATATATATATATATATAGCATTAAGCGATGACATTGTTAGCGATGCAAAAAGGACCTCTACTGTGATTCCAAATACCACTCAGTTCATTAAGGTCTGTTGGTTTTTGATCTTCCCTGGAGTTTCAATGTGTTTTTATACCATGTGCCATGGTGTTCTTAAATATAACTGCATTAAAAGAAAACATGTTAACACAGGGAAATAGTATCAATCTATATTTGAAAGCAGGTTTGTCTTGTCCTGAAATGTTTCTCAATTATATATAGATTTACCTCAAGTCAAAATGTAAGGCACTTTTAAAAACTGAATAAACGTCTCCATACACTTCAGTTGTGACTCTTTTGTTATACAATACAGACTTTGAGTAGCCAGAATAAATGACGGTAGGGCGAAAAAGATCCATCTAAATTTCACAGTGCAAGATGAGCATGCGTGTTTTTTTTTAGAATATCGTCTCGCTAGATAAGACCCTTATTTCTCATCTGGGATTGTGTAGATCCCTTTGAAGCTGCAATTTTTACCTTCAACGAAATCATAAACTCAAATGTTTTCCATCATTTATGGTTTCTCAAAATCAATCAAACCGAGAAACCACAAGGAGCTTTTATCGTTTACGTAACTTATTGTTCTTTTAACTTTAAAAGCTGTGGCCTTTAATAATGTTTTGCGTCTGCTGATACTGAAATTAATATGGAGACATGGTTAAACATTCACATTCTTTATGGTACCGTTTGCAGGAAAGAATTCATTTTATCCCATTGTTGGATCATTTGGTGTTTTCACTTTCCGTTCACAATGTTGGCTACCATGAAAACCGTCTCAAACGCTGATGCTTCATCCATCATATGGTAGAAAATGTCCAAATAATCGTAATAAAAAAAAAGTTCAACAAGCTGACAGAAGTCGATCCATTTCTTGGTTGGGTGTAAATGTAACAGTAGTTTTAATGCGGTCTTCGTAAATACTCCCTTTCCCATATGGTGACGGAGGAGAACCAGGGGATTCAGACACCGACACGATATATTTTTTGCATTTATTTTAAGAAATGACTACCAAAATCAAAGCCGTAGAAGCTCATGAACAGTTTTGAAGTGGCTTTGTGCAAGTTACGCTCGTTCACAAGCCGAGTGAGAGTTATAAAACTATTAAACCAAAACAAAATTGAGATTTTATTGAGTGGGTTCAATCAGTGAAATAATTCGTTTTGCTTCCCGTCACATCCTCAACTTGCTTCCCTTAGTGTTTTTATACAAAGAAAAAGCAGGAAATGTATTACACCATCCAGTTTTTTTTTTCCCTGAACGATGATGTGAGTTCTTATTGCAATTCAACATGATCTACAATTGTAGCATTTTTCACAGAAAACCAAAATACTGCCCTAAACTCACTAGCAGAAAGGCAGCACGATACTCTACCATCACATTCTCTTTATCTACCGCCTCGAAGTCAGGAGAGTCTTTTAATTCAGTAGAAAAATTGCTCCTTTTCATAACATAAGGATCACTTCCAACATATGTTGTGGTTTTCTGTTTATATCTTTCTAAATAAGCACAATACGGACTCTTCTCTACCTCTTCCATTCCAACTTTCACTCCCTGCCCTCCACCTGAATTTCTCACGTCACCAGAACCACATGATTGCAAACCTATTCTCTGGACCAGAGGGTTTCAAGCACTCATAGCCTCTTCTTACTTATTGCTTATATCTATCGCTCAGTTCTTAGCATGGGACAGATACATATTTTGCTTCTGACCGAAAGGTGGAACAACAAATAACTAGACGTCGGTCCAAGCAAAAGGACCCCATTTCAAATAAGTCACACCGTTTGTTTTGATTGCTCATGTTCTTTTTGTCTTTCTTTTATATGACAGAGATGGAAAAGAGAAAGTTTCTGCACACTGCCTGACAAATCTAACTCCTAACAGAGAAAGAGAGAGCTTGAGAAACACACACGACACAGTAAGATCTGAAGACAAAAAGACCTGACGATACACCTGTGGCACATCTAATTATAGCATCTGGTGCGCGCGCATGTTGATGATGTCACTGCAATACAGCTACAGCCACTGGGCATGCGCACATCAATGTGGCGTCATTTAATATATATTTATTTAATTTAATAACTGTATTTGCAGTATTGTAAGGGGTAGGTTTAGGGGTGGGGTAGGGGTAGATGTTAATAAAACACAATTTTACTGTTATTTATCCTGAGGTTTGGCCTCAGGTTACCCCCGGTTTGGAACGTCAACGCGTCCGCCATATTGGTGAGGGCAAGACTGCACTGTAAACAAATGCAAGTAAACTGGCGAAATGCGGTTTTTCTGGATAAAAACGAAAATAACGTTTACCTTTATCAACCGATTTCAGTGGTTTATGATGTACTTGCTGTACAAAAAGTTCCATGTCTAGTTACTTAAAACCTCGACTTTTTAATAAAGTATTAAATATTTATTTTAATAAGGAATAGCTCAGACTGCTTTATTCTTGGATAAGAATTGTGAAGACACCCAAAATGAGATCATTTAAATTTTCACTTTAAATTAAAAAAAGATTTCTTGTTGTGGAAAGGGCTTTTTTTTGTTTTTTAATCCCATTTTAGCTTTTCTTGTGTTTTGAATTGTCCACCATTGTGAAAATGAAGCAAATCGGCTGCTTAATGTTACTGTATTTTTATAGCACTAAAACGATACAGATACTCCAAAACATACAATAACAAGATAACTGACGGATCCTTTATGGTAATACATATGATATGGTACAACTACAGTTGAATACAAATTGTAAATAAAAGATAAAGTGAGAAGTAATAGTAAATAGTTTGTTGTATATAATATAATATAGTCAATGATAAAGTGTATAATATTGTCAATAAATGGTATACAGCAAATAAAATAGTAATGAATTGTATAATAATAATAATAATATTACAATAGCATATTGATAATAGCATATATTATATGTATAATACTAATACCGATGGTTTAGCTCCATCCCTAATCCTGACAGTCCTGTCCTGTCAAAGTCCTCCGGGTTGAAGTGCTCACTGCATAACACAGAGGACTCGCTTGCGGAAAAACCTTTCCTTCTTACAGCTACTTCCCACCGTCCCTCAACTCTTTATCTCTGGAAAACCTTCAATGTGTGAGAAAAGTAAGCTAGCCAACTAACTAACGTTACCGTAATTCACAAAAACTCACCTAACCAAAACGAGTGCTTGTCTTAAAAGTCGGTTTTAAGAAAATACAGATGCACGTTTAAATTTCAGGAAAATTAGTTTATAAAATAAGATAATATGTGCTAAAACTATAATATAAATCATGTAAACTCAACTTTCACAGCTAATTAGCGACATCGCTAGCTATTTTCTGACTGACTGCGGTGGCCAACTACTATCAACATAATTATATAATGACCAAATACAACCAGAAACAAATGTTCAGTCTTACCTGTGAAAGGTTATTCCCAGAGACCTGTATTCAATTGTGCGGCGATTTGTACAGCTCCAAGCTTTTTTCTTAATTCCAGTTATAAGCGTTACGGGAACGTTGCCCTGCACAATATGGCAGCACCATTGCCGTACGATCCAGAGGCCAATGGGGCGTCTATGTATTTTATTATGTTGATGCAAACACATTTTCACAGCTGGTCACTGTGAAGAGCAGGGCGGGCGAGAGCCGTGAGGGAACGGCGCGAGGCCGGTGACGCGAGAGATAATGAACTTCAGCTGCTCGCTGCACCGGTCTCGTATCTCACGGAGGAGCTCCGGAAGCATAAAAGAGGAGCGACTACAGTGAAGGACGAGAGAGGACCAGGCCTGGATTTTATGTTGTGTTTTATTTTGTTTGTGTGGGCGGCAGTCTCTGTGAGGAACGAATCGTTCGAAAGTAATTTATTATCTGCCGTCAGACTTGACTGACAGAAAATATTGTACAAGTCACTCGTTTTTATAAAGTGTCCAACAGCGACACCCGCAGGTGAAGTTACAGTGAGAGGCTTGCCTCCCCTCTCCCCATTGACTTAAAACAAACACCCTAATGCGTGCGGTGGGTTTAGTAGGAGCAATTGAGAATGAATGGGGGAAAGTCACATGAGAGAAGGCGACGCGTGCATCACACTTTGATTGGATATGGTTGTTTCACGTACATTCTCATCGGCCTGAATGAAGACAATGATGGTGTTAATGGCAAGACTAATTCAAAAGTAAGTAAACAATTCAGCCATTTCACCACCGTCACTCAAAATGGTGACTGTGGGGGTTTTTAGTTAGCAATCAGTTTGGGGAAATGAATGGTCTGTGACCATGTATACAAGCTTGGTGACTGCTGAAAATAAGTTGACAAATAATATTGCTTAAATTGTTACTGCCTTTCGTTATTTTGGAACTAACTTGCAAACACTAACTTGATGAAATGTATAGTTGGTTTTATAATTAGAGACCAAATACAACTATTTTGGATTTTTTGCAATAACTATGTAATGTTCTTAATTTAAATGATATATAGGCCTATACATACAAGTATTGGATTGGGACTCAGTATTGGCAGATACTATTGATCAGGACATCCCTAGTTTCCATACAGATCAATGGATAACAGCTTGACACTTTTCTTTAACAGGCTCTTTACATGAAGGCGATGAAATCGCAGAGATCAATGGGAAAAGTGTTTCTAATCAAAGTGTAGACCAACTGCAGAAGATTCTGGTGAGTTGGATCATTTGTGGACGTACACTTAAGCATACTTTTAAAAAGTGTGCTATTGCAAAAATAAATACTAAAGTGCGAACTGAGTTATTGTAAAGACAAATACAAGTGTAGTTGTGTGTAAAGAAATGTAATCAGGAAAGTATACATTTAAGTAAGTGGCCTTTTATTTGATTAATATTTTAAAACATACTTAGATTTGAAGTACAATTGAAGTGCACATTCAGTATAAAGCACAAGAGATATTGAGGAGTGACAGTGAAAGTCGTGACCTACCTACATTACCACACATTGAGTAACTGGAACAGTTTGAGTAGTGCTGTAGCATTAAACATTTCTACATCTGTCACATTGTTGCGATGAGCTATGGCAGCATCCATTGAGAGGTTTGCTTATCAGTTTTAGACTGTAGCTGTAGATATTGGTACTAATATCTGTCTATCTGTCTGTCATATATAAAATCAGCATATGGAAATGATTTCTGAAGAATCATGTGACACTGAAGACTGGAATAAATATTAAAATAGAAAATTTTTTAAAATGGTAATATTTGCTTATTGTAACAATATTGCTATTTTACTGTTTTTGATTTAAAAAAAAAAAAATTCCAAACTTTTGACTGTAGTATATGACATTCATTTAAAAAAAAAAAAAAATGAATGCATCACAAGGGGATTTTTTTTTTTGATGGTAGTTAGTTTCAACTTAAATTGAAATTAATTCTACAGCAGGGTGATATTTATATACATTCAACATTTTGTTGACCCTGCAGACAAGAAAAGTAGTAGTTTAAAAGTATACTAATAGCAAACTTAAATTATGTAAAGTGCAAACATAATATAGAAATAGTAACCTATAAGTATGATCAGTATACATTTTGTATAAACTACTAAACTTGTAGTTAGAGATACTTCAGAGTGTACTTTCATAAACTAAAAAATATGCTACAAGTATTAAGATAGTAAACAAGTATACTTATAAGTTCACTTGTAGTGCAGTACAAATGAGAAACCACCCCACGGATCATTCATTATAACTTAGCATGTTTTTGCTCACACCCAAATGGCACAAATTTGACGTGTGTGTCCCTTTAAATGCAAATGAGCTGCTGCTCCCGGCCCGCTTTCCAGAAGAGGACAGAGCTTTAACAGATCACACTTCGGTTGCTCAACAACAACAAAGCTGGAGAATCTCACGCAGCCAAAATGACGATCGTCAGTAACGGTGTTCAGCCTTACATTGTTCAAGCCGGAGTCTTAATTCTAGAACTTTACAAGAGCCTCATAACTTTGATTTCTCTTTTTTTTCGTCAAAAGACGAGTTGATTTGCAATCAAGGCCCCCTTTAAACGTATACTAAAGGCCAATTTAGTATTACCAGTACCAGTACCAGTACAAACCAGTATTAAAATAGTACACTGATTAGTATACTTAAGAAAATGAACTTGAATACTACTCTTTCGTTAGAGGAAACCGACCCCTAAAATTTGAAGGCAACGATTGGCTGAGAAATCATCTTTATGAAGCACTTGTGACGGTTTCATTAGAGAGTAATGTGTTCCGGGTAATGTTTTTGCAGATGTACATGAGAGCACAGTTTGACTATGACCCATCCAAAGATGACCTGATCCCATGCAAAGAAGCTGGCCTGAAATTCCAAACGGGTGACATCATTCATATCATCAATAAGAAGGATCCAAACTGGTGGCAAGGAAAGGTGGACAGCTCCTCCACAGACTTCGCAGGACTCCTGCCTTCTCCAGAACTTCAGGAATGGTACTGCATTATTTTGCAGTATTTGATGACAGATCTCCCTTTCTTTCACATGCTAAATATTTCTGATGTTTCCTCAGGCGAGTAGCAAGCAAAAGCAAAGCGACAGCCGGACAGTCCTGCAGTCCTTTTGGCAAGAAGAAGAAATGCAAAGACAAATACCTTGCCAAACACAGCTCAAGTTAGTGAAGCGCACCTCTTTATGATTTCAAAGGCCTGTTTTATGTATAGAGCTACAGCCCAAATGGTGTTAAAGAAACAACACGAGTCTGGTCTTTTAGTAACAGGTCAGATGCACTTGTCAAGCATTAATTGATTCATTATTTTCTTCTTTAGTCTTTGACCAGCTTGATGTAATCTCCTATGAAGAGGTCGTGAGACTTCCTGCATTCACCAGAAAAACTCTGGTTCTGATCGGTAAGCACCGGTTAACTCGAAATATTATGGCTGTTTTGTCTTTGACAGCTCAGACCGGTAGGGAATGGTGAGTATGTAACGATGTGGTTCTAGCAGGGTAGAATAAAATGCAGGATTTAATTTCAGGATATTTTCCAAAATGTAACAAAACACTGAATCCTTTACGAATCTTGTTTTGAATGAGTGGTTCGGAGCGTGTCAAACTGCCAGTCACGTGATTTCAGTAAATGATGCTTCGTTACGTGCAGTGTTGAGAAAGTTACTTTATGTAATAATACATTACTTTTAAAAGTAACTAATTGGATTACATAGTAACTTTTTATGAAAAATGCGTTACAACTTTTGCATGACTTTCTTCGGCTGAGTTCTCTTTTATATATATATATATATATATATATATAATATTTTTTATAATATTTTTATATATTTTATATATATTTGGCAAATGTAAAGGCCTTTTCACACAAGCTTCAGGTTGATCAAAAATGTGATGTTTATCTAAAGTAATTTATTTTTAGTATGGTTGAATTGGATCAAAGGTCAGCAGCAAAGACATCGGTTCATAAAGTGAGATTAAATACATGAAGTATAGGGTTTCATAAATGTAACTGCAGGTTTGTGCAATATTCTGAGATCTTATATGAAAAAGTATCATTTTGTACATTTAAAAGTAATCGATTATGTAACTCAAGTTACATCATACTGTTTTCAAAAAAGTTTCGATTGTTCACCGCTGGCAGGGATGATCTCTGTGAACCCATGAATCATGGAGATTTACTGAGATTCACCCTCCAGCAGTGAACCATTAAACGTTTTTACCTGATCTCTGATCAGTTTTATGCATTTGTAGACTTTTCAGTATTGGTGAATGCGTGTGACGGGAGAGATGAATTTGTTGTTTTGTGCACGAAAAGTATTCTCGTCGCTTCATAATATTAAGGTTGAACTACGGTCAAGACTATTAACGATTTTTTACTACTTTTCTGGACCTTGAATGCGGTTTGTTGCTTGTAGTAGAGGATTAAAAACCTCTCTGATCATCAAAATATCAGAGTGTTCTGAAGATGAAAGGTTTTATGAGGTTAGAACGACATAAATGACAAATTTCACTTTTGGGTGCGAACCCTTGAACGGAGCTACTTACTAAGATGAGATCAGACAATGATCAGAGTAGACCAAGGGAAAATAAACTCAGAACAGGTGTGGAACTAAATCAGTAACCATGACAACCAACTCAAAACACCCAAGCAGACACTATACAGGGTACACATCATGGACCCTTTTCACAGACTGCACAGTTATTAACATCGTAAATCTAGTTCAAGTTTTTTATATTTTCTTTTACATTTAACGCTATGCGAGTGTTGACCAGGTTTTTTTTCCCCCTTTTTTTGGAAAGGCATCTAAGCATTTTTTGTTTCTTTTGCTGTTGGAGAAAATGGGAATAAAATATTTGCTGAACACCACTATAGACGTTTATTCAACTGACGATTTCAGCTTCTGAAAACCTTGGAAAGTTTAAAAGAATTCATTTGTAAAATATAAATTGCTATGTAGATCCACAAAAATGAGCGTAATATTTGAAAATGTGCAGTTAATTTCAAGTTTACAGGTTAAAATGTGTTATTTGATTTTATTTGTTCTTGTTTAAAGGTGCACCTGGAGTTGGAAGGAGCCATATTAAAAATTCCCTGCTGAACAAATATCCTGAGAAGTTTGCCTACCCAGCACCACGTATGTACAGTCCAGTCCTTCTCGTTTTAATTTCAAAATCTTCCACCTGTATTTATTTAAAGAGCACAACTGCATTATTCAGTTGCAAATCCACGTATGGATACCCTGTTAAAAAAAACCCAGCATTGCTATTCACCAGCATAAGGTGTGTTTGGCAAGCTTGGACCAGCATGGGTTGCTGGTTTCTGGTTTGCTTGACTGTTTGGGTCGGGGATCCATACAGGTGATCCGATTGGATTCTGATTCACAAGATCAATTCATTTTTCAATTCCATTCATTACGCCATTTACACTGTGTTAGATGGACATCTTCGTTGGTTTCTTTCAACACAGCGCTCAAGCTAAAAGGAATTCAACTTTTAAACAAAGTCACTAGAACTTCATTTAAATTTATTCTTCATTAACAACTTCATTTTAGAATTTTTTAAAAAAATTTAAATTCCTTCTTTGAAATGCCCTACTTGTTTTAAAATGCAAAAACATAAAACTATAAAAAGTTTGCAGCAAGAAGTTGTCAAAACAGCCTTAAACATGTTTTCTAGTATCCTACAACCAGACAAGATAAACAAGACTGAATAAGATATTTCAAAGATTATTCATTTATTACAGATTCTCTGAAACCATTTATAGAGTTTTGCTTCTTAAAATGTTATTTAAAGGATGTTTCCTGGAAAACATGACATCATTAATACATTTTCTCTTTGCAGACACCACTAGACCTCCAAAGAAGGATGAGGAGAATGGCAAAGAATATTACTTCATTTCCAACGATGAAATGACCAAATGTATCGTCGGGAATGAGCTGCTTGAATATGGCAGTTACCAGGGACACATGTTCGGAACCAAGATCGAAACGGTCCACAAGATTCACGAACAGGGGAAAATTGCTGTGCTGGATGTGGAACCTCAGGTAATCAAACACTGTTGGGTCCACCGTCAACTTAATTAGCATTATATGAAAAAGTATCTCATTTTGTACATTTAAAAGTAATCGATTATGCCGAGATTTTGCACAGAAAACCATTTTCTTAATCTAGTTTGTCTTTATTTTGATGAACCATCACTATTTATAGATTAGTCAATTTCTTGTTTTTTTTTTAACCAGACGCTGAAAGTGCTCCGAACGGCAGAGATGGCTCCTCTTGTGATGTTCATTGCTCCTACTAACACTGCCAATCAGGTTAGAAACGGAAATTATTCAGGCTATAAGCCCCAGGAGCTGAAAACATTCAAGGGATAGTTCACCCAAAAATGAATTATCCCATGATTTACTCACTCTCAAGCCATCCAAGTTATATCTTTCAGACGAACACAGTCGGAGTTATATTAAAAAAATATCCTGCCTCTTCCAAGCTTTATAATGGGGGTGAATGGGCATATTTTCGAAGCCCAAAAAAAGTGCGTGCATCCGTCATAAAAAGTAATCCATACGGCTTCAGGGGCTCGCCTCCCAATAAATACACTGCATGCTTATGACCTGAAGTTTAGAACAAAGCAACTTTACATCGCACACAAGATTTGTAATCCAAGTTTCCTTTCTACTTTTCAGTCAGAGGCGGTGCAGAACATCCAGAAAGAATCCGACGGCATCCTCAGCGCATACCGCCACTTCTTCGATGAAATGCTCGTCAACAACGATGTCGATGAAAGTGTTAAGGGTGTCGAGGAGGCCATCGAGAGAGCCTCCTCGACCCCACAGTGGGTACCAATCTCCTGGGTGTACTAAAAACCCCCATTCCCTTTCCTCAATCTTCCCTCCCAAAATACCATACGAGTGAACCACGCTCACACGGTCATCAAGACAGTTTGCACATGAATAAGTGGTTTAGAATGTTTGAAAAAAGCAATAAGTTTGTTCTTTTTGTTTAATATGTGAATGATTTTCAAATGCCAGAGTGCTGTAACCGTACCAGTACAGTATATATATATATATATATATAGCATTAAGCGATGACATTGTTAGCGATGCAAAAAGGACCTCTACTGTGATTCCAAATACCACTCAGTTCATTAAGGTCTGTTGGTTTTTGATCTTCCCTGGAGTTTCAATGTGTTTTTATACCATGTGCCATGGTGTTCTTAAATATAACTGCATTAAAAGAAAACATGTTAACACAGGGAAATAGTATCAATCTATATTTGAAAGCAGGTTTGTCTTGTCCTGAAATGTTTCTCAATTATATATAGATTTACCTCAAGTCAAAATGTAAGGCACTTTTAAAAACTGAATAAACGTCTCCATACACTTCAGTTGTGACTCTTTTGTTTTACACTACAGACTTTGAGTAGCCAGAATAAATGACGGTAGGGCGAAAAAGATCCATCTAAATTTCACAGTGCAAGATGAGCATGCGTGTTTTTTTAGAATATAGTCTCGCTAGATAAGACCCTTATTTCTCATCTGGGATTGTGTAGATCCCTTTGAAGCTGCAATTTTTACCTTCAACGAAATCATAAACTCAAATGTTTTCCATCATTTATGGTTTCTCAAAATCAATCAAACCGAGAAACCACAAGGAGCTTTTATCGTTTACGTAACTTATTGTTCTTTTAACTTTAAAAGCTGTGGCCTTTAATAATGTTTTGCGTCTGCTGATACTGAAATTAATATGGAGACATGGTTAAACATTCACATTCTTTATGGTACCGTTTGCAGGAAAGAATTCATTTTATCCCATTGTTGGATCATTTGGTGTTTTCACTTTCCGTTCACAATGTTGGCTACCATGAAAACCGTCTCAAACGCTGATGCTTCATCCATCATATGGTAGAAAATGTCCAAATAATCGTAATAAAAAAAAAGTTCAACAAGCTGACAGAAGTCGATCCATTTCTTGGTTGGGTGTAAATGTAACAGTAGTTTTAATGCGGTCTTCGTAAATACTCCCTTTCCCATATGGTGACGGAGGAGAACCAGGGGATTCAGACACCGACACGATATATTTTTTGCATTTATTTTAAGAAATGACTACCAAAATCAAAGCCGTAGAAGCTCATGAACAGTTTTGAAGTGGCTTTGTGCAAGTTACGCTCGTTCACAAGCCGAGTGAGAGTTATAAAACTATTAAACCAAAACAAAATTGAGATTTTATTGAGTGGGTTCAATCAGTGAAATAATTCGTTTTGCTTCCCGTCACATCCTCAACTTGCTTCCCTTAGTGTTTTTATACAAAGAAAAAGCAGGAAATGTATTACACCATCCAGTTTTTTTTTTCCCTGAACGATGATGTGAGTTCTTATTGCAATTCAACATGATCTACAATTGTAGCATTTTTCACAGAAAACCAAAATACTGCCCTAAACTCACTAGCAGAAAGGCAGCACGATACTCTACCATCACATTCTCTTTATCTACCGCCTCGAAGTCAGGAGAGTCTTTTAATTCAGTAGAAAAATTGCTCCTTTTCATAACATAAGGATCACTTCCAACATATGTTGTGGTTTTCTGTTTATATCTTTCTAAATAAGCACAATACGGACTCTTCTCTACCTCTTCCATTCCAACTTTCACTCCCTGCCCTCCACCTGAATTCCACGTCACCAGAACCACATGATTGCAAACCTCTTCTCTGGACCAGAGGGTTTCAAGCACCCATAGCCTCTTCTTACTTATTGCTTATATCTATCGCTCAGTTCTTAGCATGGGACAGATACATATTTTGCCTCGGACCAAAAGGTGGAACAACAAATAACTAGACGTCGGTCCAAGCAAAAGGACCCGTCTCTCTCTCCTCAGACATATCACCACACGAGCCCCATTTCAAATAAGTCACACCGTTTGTTTTGACTGCTCAGTTTCTTTTTGTCTTTCTTTTATATGACAGAGATGGAAAAGAGAAAGTTTCTGCACACTGCCTGACAAATCTAACTCCTAACAGAGAAAGAGAGAGCTTGAGAAACACACACGACACAGTAAGATCTGAAGACAAACAGACCTGACGATACACCTGTGGCACATCTAATTATAGCATCTGGTGCGCGCGCATGCTGATGATGTCACTGCAATACAGCTACAGCCACTGGGCATGCGCATATCAATGTGGCGTCATTTAATATATATTTAATTTAATAACTGTATTTGCAGTATTGTAAGGGGTAGGTTTAGGGGTGGGGTAGGGGTAGATGTTAATAAAACACAATTTGATAAGTAGCACATTTAATTTACTGTTATTTATCCTGAGGTTTGGCCTCAGGTTACCCCCGGTTTGGAACGTCAACGCGTCCGCCATATTGGTGAGGGCAAGACTGCACTGTAAACAAATGCAAGTAAACTGGCGAGCTGCGTTTTTTCTGGATAAAAACGAAAATAACGTTTACATTTATCAACCGATTGCAGTGGTTTATGATGTACAAAAAGTTCCATGTCTAGTTACTTAAAACCTCGACTTTATAATAAAGTATTAAATATTTATTTTAATAAGGAATAGCTCAGACTGCTTTATTCTTGGATAAGAATTGTGAAGACGCCCAAAATGAGATAATTTAAATTTTCACATTAAATTAAAAAAAGATTTCTTGTTGTGGAAAGGGCTTTTTTTTTTTTTTAACCCATTTTAGCTTTTCTTGTGTTTTGAATTGTCCACCATTGTGAAAATGAAGCAAATCGGCTGCTTAATGTTACTGTATTTTTATAGCACTAAAACGATACAGATACTCGAAAACATACAATAACAAGATAACTGACGGATCCTTTATGGTAATACATATGATATGGTACAACTACAGTTGAATACAAATAGTAAATAAAAGATAAAGTGAGAAGTAATAGTAAATAGTTTGTTGTATATAATATATATATATAGGAAATAGTTTATGTAGTATATAATATAACAGTCAATGATAAAGTGTATAATATTGTCAATAAACAGTATACAGCACATTTACATAATAATGAATTGTATAATAATAATATCACAATAATATATTAATAATAGCATATAGCATATTATTAATACTAATACCGATGGTTTAGCTCCATCCCTAATCCTGACAGT
This sequence comes from Zacco platypus, assembly GCA_038088235.1. Lineage (NCBI taxonomy): Eukaryota > Metazoa > Chordata > Actinopteri > Cypriniformes > Xenocyprididae > Zacco > Zacco platypus. The sequence goes on from CM076070.1 coordinate 24,262,776, forward strand.
CCTGTCCTGTCAAAGTCCTCCGGGTTGAAGTGCTCACTGCATAACACAGAGAACTCTGGAAAAACCTTTCCTTCTTACAGCTACTTCCCACCGTCTCCTCAACTCTTTATCTCTGGAAAACCTTCAATGTGTGAGAAAAGTAAGCTAGCCAACGAACTAACGTTACCGTAATTCACAAAAACTCACCTAACCGAAACGAGTGCTTGTCTTAAAAGTCGGTTTTAAGAAAATACAGATGCACGTTTAAATTTCAGGAAAATTAGTTTATAAAATAAGATAATATGTGTTAAAACTATAATATAAATCATGTAAACTCAACTTTCACAGCTAATTAGCGACATCGCTAGCTATTTTCTGACTGACTGCGGTGGCCAACTACTATCAACATCATTTTTTAATGACAAAATACTACCAGAAACAAATGTTCAGTCTTACCTGTGAAAGGTTATTCCCAGAGACCTGTATTCAATTGTGCGGCGATTTGTACAGCTCCAAGCAGGACACGAAACAGGCATTTTTCTCAATTCCAGTTATAAGCGTTACGGGAACGTTGCCCTGCACAATATGGCGGCATCGTTGACGTACGATCCAGAGGCCAATGGGGCGTCTATGTATTTTATTATGTTGATGCACACACATATTTTCACAGCTGGTCACATCTAAAGACGTTCCCATAGTGCTGAATCAAGCGCAGCATTAAGTATAGCTTTTGAAAGGGAATAAAACATGCTATCTATGGGATTTGTCCATACAAAATGGTAAAATGAACCCAAAACAGACTCTTGTCTGAAGGACTGTGTGTGTGTGTGGTCTTTCTCTGTTCATTTTGTCAATTATTATTAGGCCTACTGGCTATTTACATTTGCATGTAAGTGTTAGCATGATGCTAAATTCATTATCTTTATAAATTATATCTTTTAGTAAAAGTTTAGTTATGACAGAATTGCATTCTGCTTTTGTTAAACTGAACATTTCAGAAGAGAATCAACACAAACTTTTTAATAGAGCAAAGGTTTTTGGGGAATATTAGTGCTGACCAGTAGATGGCTGTATTGGATTGTGTTTAAGTTAATAGAGAACAAGAGCGAGTGAATTCAGACCCGTATTAGTTTACAGCTCTTTCTTTTTCTGCCATAAAAAGATAATTCCAACATAATAAAGCATCTCTACAGAACACAATAGACATAGTGTCATTATCCAGTTCAGTTCTTATTCTACTTTATTAGTATAGGTTACAGTCAGCTCGATGGCATTTTCTGAATTTTAGTATTTATTTGGGGTGTTTTATGCTCGTTTTGTCCTGTGATGGCGCTAAAGATCACAACCGTCTGACTGACATCACAGGAAGCTCAAAGGCAAATCTGATCTGATGAGGGCTGTGGCTTTGCCATTAACTACTTATACAATTTCATTTAGACAGTTTGCTGCTTGAATTGTGTTTATACAGGGATTTTCGTTATTTTCTCAAGCTCGCTGAGGATGGCTGAGCCAAGTGGGAGATATCAGCAGGTGAGTAGGCTCCACTGTGCCTCGACACGGTTATTTTTAAAGCAGACCGGCGGCAGGCGCGTCCACGGCGGACAGTGTTTTCGTGAAACACCGAGGCTCTGACAGGATGCAGGCCGCAGTATTTTGAAATGAATAACACGGCCATTTAAATGATTGCGACATGACAGCGCTTAGATTGCACTCATATGCTAATAGTTGGTAGTGATAATATGCTACAGTTTCTTGCTTACACGTCAAAGTTTTAATTTATGCAATATAAGCCACGTATCTCTTTTACCATGCTAGCAAATACAGATTGGCTGAAATTTATGTAGAATGAACCAGCCTTGAAAAGTTGACAAAATATCTAGTTAAATCATTGATTATTAGGAGAGTCTAATGTAATATAATATCCCACAACAAACATGATTTTATATATATATATATATATATATATATATATATATATATATATATATATATATATATATATATATTTGTACTTAGAAACAACCTACTCAATAATATATTTTGTCATGGTTATTAAACTGGTGCAGTCTTTGGTATCAGATTGTAATGCCATGGTAATTTGATAATACTGCTATAGAATAATTATCATATTCATATACCTTATCCAAGCTTCTACGTGTATCATGGTATATCCATGATTCTGGACATGTAACATGTCTCAAAAACCATAGACCATACACTGTATTTCTATGCTGCATGTTTTAAAGGCCATGATGTTGCTGTGTTACATGTCTGGAAAGCAATTGACTAACTATTATAATACCATGGTACATTTAACCATGTAAAGCAAAGCCTATAGAATAACAGTCTGTGAATACTTGACTGAAATGGAACAGTTCATTGAACTTGTATACAAAATATAAGCTTCTAAACATCTAAAGAAAACGACTAATCTAAATCAATGAGATTTGTAAAAGTATAGCAGACTTTAAATGCATATTCATATCATTTGTCACTCTATGTATTAAGATATTTAATGCTCAGTTTTATTATTAAAGGACAAAATATATAATGCAATACAAATAAAGATTGAGATACACGTGTATTTAAACTTTCCTCAAGTCTAATGTATTTCATTTGATACTCGCATTTTAACATGATATTTCTAAAACATTATTTATGGATAATCAAGTAAACTTAAGTTGCTTAAATGTCCAACTTGAATTATCACTAACAATATAAAGGTTATTCCTTCATATGTTTCTATAAAAAACATTGCAATTTAATACCAAAAAGACACATGTACCACAACCTGAAGGGCCCATTTTATGCTAAAAGGCATTTTACGTACAAAAAAAGTTGGACTGCCAATCAAAGAACGATGTAGTGGATTCGGTTCAGCAGGTTTTTCAAGTTTTAATCATGTTGGTAATTTAGAGGCCTTCAAAATTCATGTATCAAATTTGATACAGTAGGCTTTATAGAGTTAATGTTGTTAATACTGTGTCTACAAAATAGTATCATTCTATTCCAACGTGTTTTATTATGGGACTGTTAAAATATAGGTTTGCATTGTCCAGATTCCTTGAATGCTGTTTAATGTAATGAATGTTTCTGGTCATCATTAATAAAAGTCAGTTCACTAGTCCAGTTTAACTGGTTTATGAAGTGGTGAAGGTGAACTTGGAACACATGTGAGTGTTTAATAGTGTGTGGGCATTTGTTGAGTGTATGGAAAGTCATGTGAGTTTCTGCTTAGGGTTACATTTTTCACGGACTTTCACAGCTTCAGGGAGTATTCACAGAATTGACATTTAAATTTAGCCCATTCATTTCAGGCTTGACTTGTACCACAAAGGATCCTCTCGTACTGTATTTTCACCTGACTTTACACCAGGGTTGTTTACAGTCCAACCATGTCACACTCAAACTTTAGGATGTCATGCAGCCAATGAACTGTCTCTTGTGTCCCTAGCTGCCCAATGAGGAGGATCCAGAGGAGGGACCTCAGGTGGCCATTGATGCTCCGCCCCCTTACAGCAGTATTGCAGCTGACAGTGCAGGTATGCGACTTTTATAGGGTATATAAGTTTTGTTTTCTGTTTTAATCTTTCTAGATTTCATATTAAAAGGTTTTATAATTTTCATATGCGCATTCACCGAACCCTTCTTAATAGGAAAAAGCGGGGCGTGTCATCGCGAATCATATGAGTTGGGTGTGTCTTGACCTCCACCGAACCCCTGGGGTTCGATCGAACCCAGGTTAAGAACCACTGGTCTATGCCTTGAACTTCACATGCTTTTGAAAATCCAGGGTTTAGTTGATCCTGACACGCGTCCTGATCCTGACTTACAACCGTGGAGCTGATTGTCACAGTTGTACACACGACGGCTTTCTTCTTCCATGAGGAGGTTTGGCATCACGGCGGCTTTGTTTCCAGGCAGGCCGTTAAAGAGCGCGTCACGCACGTCTCCCGGAAATCCTGTAGAATTCAAACAATTTGATAACTTTGAAACTCTTGAAGTGTTTCCCATTCTGTGTGCCTTATGCATCAGACGTTAGCCAACGGTCCATGGGTGTGAAGTCAGCGGCTGCGGCCCTGTTTCCACCTGGTATTAACCCTTTGACACGTACGATCACACCGGTGTGATCAGTCTTGGCTGGTCCCTGGAGCGTACGATCACACCGGTTTGATTAGAACGTTCAGTGCGTCACGTGATTAACTGGCAAATTCAAAAGTGCTCTGGCGCTGAGCCAGTGACAGACGCGCTCAGCGCTGTCAATAAATCACAAATATGCAGTGTTTTAAACCACATAATGTTTATTTTAGGTTTCAGACATTTAAATGCACATAAGTACTAACAAATTAATACATTTAGAGTTTGTAAAATACACACTGATGTCTATGGTAGTGGCAATAACAATCATTTCCATAATAATTAGACAGCTTGTTTTATTCATATCAGATACACATTGTGTAAGTAACGTTAAAGTTTACTCTCTTCTTCTCTCAGTTCACCGGCTCACTTACTTCTATGTATTTTGGGAGAAGTGGATGAATTCACGTGTTATAATTCCAACAGACGCGATTCTCTGTACTGCGGTGCAAACTAACATGCCATCGCGCGTATATCTCAACTAACGCGATCATTATAAAGGTGTTTAAACAGCAAAACGCATCTACTTGCACATATTTGACAATCAGAATGTCAGATATTTCATGCTATAGTCGTCAAATTTGTTAATATTTTGAATAAAAAAGGAAACATTTAATAAAAGCAGATCATCAGTCATACAGCGCTTTTGAGGTTGCCGTGTGTCACGTGACAAGCAATGGAAACAGTAAAGTGACACGCTCTAGATAACGGTCGCCTTGAAAAACTCATATTTTAAACTTACGTGCGAAAGGGTTAAGATGTGTTTTGGTCGATCGGATTACAAGTGAACGACGCTACAGGTGTAAACGGGGTTTAAAATGTTTTGAGCTTGTCCACTTTAGACCACTTTTCAGGTTTTCACTTTCATACACATTTGACCGGATTGCTTTCGTAGTGGAAACACTCATGTGGTCTAATGTGGCCGAACAGCCACTAAAGACCACCTTCTGAACGTGTAAACGTTATGGGAAGCGCACTCGCAAGACGGGATTTAAACTTTGTCAGCTGAAGACCCAAGTTTGGTTTGAAGATGAAAAACGTACCCTGTGTCTGACACGCGCTCCCCGCGTTCAGTGTGGTCTTGCAGCGTTCAGAGCGGAAACGAAAGCTGATGATCTCTTTATGCTTTTCCCGTCATCTCCAGGCGCATTCATATGTAAATTGCGCAAGTTTATTATTACATCCATTAAAACGAAAGATCTGAAAAAATTTACCCTACCATAGACCCTCCCCTCAGACAAATGGGACAGAGGTGGTTGAAAGTGGACAAAAGAGACGGATTAAAGCACCAAGTGTAAATGGGAATGTCTCCCTCGTGTACTTGAGATCCGATTGACCAAAACACATCTTAATACCAGGTGGAAACGGGGCCTAAAACTAGTTAGAATTTTTTAGATTTTTTTCAACTGAATAGACATCCTTTTTGATTCAATTTTAAGTTTAATTATTCATTAAAATTTTATCAATTTAAGTGCCCTGTAAATAAATAAATAAAAAAAATTATATATATATAATATACACACACACACATATATATATATATATATATATTTTATTTTATTTTATTTATTTTTTTTTTTTTCCTAGAAATCAATTTTTTTCTGGATCTATGATTTATGACAAATTTATAGGGATCAAGTTGTGCCCTCAATTTGATCAGAGTCATTGAATATTGAGTATCTGTCGATAGAAGGTCCCGATCCAGTACTTGTATTTTCCTAGTGCTTGGAGCGTACTTCAAGTACATTAAAGTTATTAAAATCAATCCAATGTATACTGGAATGTGCAGAGAGTTTCTCAGGGGCTCAAATGAAAAAAGGGGCCTCTATATCTATGGAGTAATTCTAATTTAACAGTTACTACAGTAATTATATTTATAGGCCTATTTAGTATAAAGACATTGGTAGATTTAAACATCTGTTAAAATGGTAGACATTGTAAACAGACTGTGTGGTCCCAATTACGTATATGGGACTACTGATGTAAACTTCTTGTCGTTTATATGTACAATAAGCGGAATAATTGCTTCAAAAAAAAAAAGTGACGTTAATGTCAAAAAGCATGAAGCTCAGAAAACACAAATGACTTCATACTGGCAAACTTTTAGAAGTTTGCATTTCACAGACACTAGTCCACAGCTTGATGTGTACAACCCTTTAGATTTTTTTTTTTCATACAAAAAATGCACATTGTTGAAATCATAGTGCCCTAATTAAAGGACACCTGTAAACTTTCAGCATTGTAAGTAATCACCATTCATATTTTTTTCCCTCTTCCCAGCCTATTTTGATTACAAAGACGATGCAGCATTTCCCAAGCCCCCATCTTACAATGTAGCCACTTCACTTCCATCGTACGATGAGGCTGAGAGAACCAAAGCAGAGGTTACCGTCCCACTGGTGTCAGGTCGAGTAAGTACCACAAATCTCACCCATGAATCGTTCCAGCTCTGAGATGAAAGTCCTTAAAGCGTTAGTTCACCCAAAAATGAAAATTCTGTCATTAATCCCTCACCCTCGTGTCATTCCACATCCGTAAGACCTTCGTTCATCTTCAGAGCACAAATATTTTTGATGAAATCCAAGAGCTCTCTGTG